>CM076996.1:156799669-157399669 GCA_039090855.1 Macrothele yani
AAAAAAAAAAAAAAAAAAAAAATCACTTGAAGAGACCCCGCAATTCTTAAACTGCACAGCACTAGTTTTACACGAGACTGAACTGTTTCACTTAAGTACCTTACGCCAGTACAAGGACCATCGTTCCTGCCATGTAGGTCAGCAGACGCAGAGTAAGAGTTTTGCCAAGAGACGTTTTTTTGTATGTACACTGCTGTCCAAAACTTAAGGACGAACATAAAATTTGACAATTACAGAACGTCATGGGACCAAAAGAATTTGCTGACATATGCACACGAGTGCAGTGTTACCAATGAAAAAATTCCATGTCGCGCAGGCGGTATTCAAATTTGCGGTGAGCACGTGATAGCTGCTGATGGTGCATATAGGCGCCTAGTCTTGCCTGATATGGGTTCATTCAGGTTTTCATGTGTTTCGGCGATCGAGCGAGAAACTGTGTTGCTGGCGTAACAAAAGGATGTCTCGCAGACATTAAATGAATGATTTTACCTGAGACCAAACTATCGCCAAGCTCGAATAAAGCCAGACTGTGACCGATGTCGCAAGAAAGTTCGGAGTAGCACACAGCATAGTGTCGCGGCTTTGGGTCACCGTTCAGGAGACAAAGAACTTCAAGATGTTTCGCGGAGGTCGTCTCCGCTGTACGAGGCAACGGGATGACCGTTACTTGGCCATGAGGTCTAAATGGAGTCGGAAATGTACTGCTGTCTAGTTCAAAATAGACTTCATGGAAGCACAGGTGTACACATTTTGAGCCAAACCGTGTCAAGATCTGTAAAGTCATAAGGACTACGAGGTAGGATTCAAAAGTTCGGGGACTTGACGTATAGTTCGTTACCCTGAATACCTAAAAATACTGATCTACAACCACTTTCAAAATAATCCCCTTGGGCGATGATGCACTTTTGCCAGCGCTCGTAAAGCTTCTGGAAGCATTGCTGAAAGCCATGTTTTGCAATCCCTCGTAATACCTCCTGCTTTGCTGTGTTTACCTCATTTGTTGACACAAAACGAGGTCCCTGAAGATTTTGTTTCATCAGTGGAAAGAGGTGAAAATTGCAGGGGGGGGGGGCTAAGTCTGGTGAATAGGCGGGATGTGGAAGCACATTAGTACGGTTTCTGGCGAGAAATTCCATGACTAGTAGGGGCCGATGTGCAGGTGCGTTATCATGGAGAAGGTACCATTGTCTACTTCGCCACATCTTCAGCGGTTTACGACGGATTGACTGCCGTAAGTGACGAAAATGTTCAGATAACGTTTTTTGTTAACTTTTATGCCCTCAGGAATAAATTCGGAATGGAAAATGCCGTGAGAATAAATAAACACCTCCAGCATGACTTTCCCTTTGCTGCGACCCTGCCTGAATTTTTTGATCTCGGTAAAGACGGTGATTTCCATGTTAAAGAAGCACGCTTTGGCTGAATATCAAACAAGTAGCACCACGTTTCATCACCTGTGATGGTGTTATCCAAAAAAGTTGGATCGCTATCGACTTAGTCGATTAATTTGCCCGATATCCGCGTCCGTTCATAATTTTGTTCGGAGGTCAAAACGCGAGGGATAATGTGCTGACACACACGGTGCATGCTAAGATCCTCCGTCAAAATGCGCTGGTATGTGGTCTTCGATAAGTTAGTTGCGTTAGCGATTTCTTTAATGGTTCGGCGACGATCCTGACGAACACACTGCGCCACCATCGTAATGTTTTCCTCACTCCGTGCAGTCCCACGTCGACCACAGCGCTCATTATCTGCGATGGATTCTGGGCCCTCTTTGAAACGCCCACTCGTACACCTTCGATCTTGTCATCGTAGAGTGACCGTATACACCTTTGAAATCATTTCTAAGGTGTCTGCAGCTGTTTTACCAAAACGCTGCGAAAATTTAATCTTACAACGTTGCTCTTCAAAAGCCACGTTTCTCACATCGCAGAAGACACGATATAAACCACAGCAGCAAACGTCTGCGCGCGCATTCCCATCAGTTTCCATGGACCAAACCATTGACTACGGAGGAGAGGGATGGCGGGATGTACTTCAGAAGCCATAACTTTCACTAAATGCTTGCGTTGTCACAGCTGGTGGCTGTTCCCGAACTTTTGGGTCCTACTCCGTAAATGTCCGGAGACCCATACGCTGTCTATCACTATCCAGACGAATAGTATAGGCTGCCATTAGTGGTGTATACCTCACATTCAGTGTTCTTCAGGTCATTGGGTCAAGGTAATATTCTCAGATGAAAGCCGCTTTGATCTTTCGTCTGATTCCAAGCGGCTGTTGATCTGGAAAAAAACGTGGGGCTGCCTGTGATGCCGGGAACATCGTTGAACGACAAAGATATATCGGCCGTGGTTTCGTGATGTGCGCTAGTATCAGAGTCAATAGACATACCGGACTGCAACAGATAGATCAAGGGGCAATTACTAGGCAGCTGTATTACAATGTGATTATCCACCACATTTGTTTGTTCTGCGTTGCTATTAGCGCGGATTTCATTTATATTGACAATAACACCCTTTCTCACCACACAGAAGCTGCGGATGAAGTGTTGGTCAGTGAGGAAATCCGTAGGATGGAGTGGCCAGTGCTATCCCCTAATCTGAGTCCAGTCGATCATGCAGGGGACTCTATGGAGACGTTTTGCGTAAAGGAATCCCTAACAGAAACAATTTCATTTCAGCACTTATCAGGTTTCTCCAGAACGATTAGGATAATTTAACCTGTGACGTTACAGAGGTGAATCACGTTTCAAGGCTACAAATCTGCAGTGATACATTCCGTTGGTGTAGTTTGGTTGGTTAGAACAACTGGCTGTGGAGCAAGAAGACGCGGTTCGTACCTCTCACCGACAAATTTGTAAATTTCCCAATCCCAAGATCTCCTAAATCACTTGATGCTGAACTTGACACATCGGTTTCAAACATACGTATATTGCAGTGCCGGGTGGACATATCCCCCATTCTAGACTTTTTCGTGTAGTCCATGTGCGTACTGATAGCCCCCCGCAACCCCCGCAGTGCTCACGGCTAAGAGGGCCTTTAGCCTCAGCAGAAAGATTTTTCAAAATGTTTGCGGAAACTTCATGTGAAACTATTTAAAGAAATAGACAGGTGTTTTTTGACGGCAGCTTTCAATGAAGTATTAAAAAAGCATTTTTTTTTCAATAAATGAGTAAAATCTTCAAGAAATCATTTTCGCTTTAGTTTATAAAAACTGGATGACGGAAAAGCATATATTGCAGAGGACCTAAGACCCCTTTTCACAGCCATAGCAATAGTTCCTATGAATGTATAATAACAAGACAATGTGAATGAAATATCAATTGAATAAATGAAATTTTTATACCAATGCAGATAAGGCGTTATATCTTACACTTGGTTGCACATAAATACGCGTCCTTCATAATATAATGCGCTAAAAGGTGTTATTCGTGGGAACGAAAAGAAAATGAGACATGTCATTTATATATATATACACTGACGGAAAAAAATCCCAACACCACGAAAAAATAGTTGTAGAGGAATGAAATGGCGGCAATACATTTGTATAGGAAACATATTTATTCGATTAAGGTTTCAAGATCACAGCTTATTGTAAGCGCGAGAAGAGCCATTTTAAATGTGAAATGCTGGTACATTAATAACCGGTGTAACCGCCAGAATATTGAATGCAAGCACGCAAACGTTCATGCATTGTGTCGTACAGGTGCTGGATGTCAGTTTGTGGGATGGAGTTCCATGCCTGTTGAATTTGGTCGGTCAATACAGGGACGGTTAATGCTGGTTGGGGGTGACGCTGGAATTGTCGTCCAATGTTGTCCCATACGTGCTAGATTGGCGAAAGATCTGGTGATCTAGCAGGCCACGGCAACATGTTGACATTCTGTAGAGCATGTTGGGTTACAACAGCGGTATGCGGGCGAGCGTTATCCTGTTGGAAAACACGCTCTGGAATGCTGTTCATGAAAAGCAGCACAATAGGTTGAATCACGAGAACGACGTACAACTGTGCCCTCAGGGTGCGTGGGATAACCACGAGAGTGCTCCTGCTGTCATAGGAAATTGCTCCCCAGACCATAACTCCAGGTGTAGGTCCAGTGTGTCTCTGCCGCAGACAGGTTGGTGGCAGGCGCACACCTGGCCTCCTTCTAACCAACACACGGCCATCACTGGCACCCAGACAGAACCGGCTTTCATCAGAAAACACAACAGATCTCCACTCCGTCCTCCAATGAGCTCTAGATTGACACCACTGACGTCGCAAACGGCAGTGGTTTGGAAGTAAATGGATTGCACGCTACAGGGCATCTGGCTCGGAGCTGTCCTTCAAGTAACCGATTTGTAACAGTTCGTTGTGTCACTGTGGTGGCAACTGCAGCTTAAATTGCAGACGTGGTATGATGCGCCACGGCCATACGCCGTACACGGCGCTCTTCCCTCTCAGTAGTGCCACGTGACCGGCCGGAGCCCGGTCTTCTTGAGGCAGTACCTTCCCTTGACCACCGCTGCCAACAATCATGCACCGTGGCTACATTCCTGCCAAGTGGTTCTGCAATATTGCGGAAAGAAAATCCACCTTCTCATAGCCCTATTACACGACCTCGTTCAAACTCCGTGAGCTGTTGATAATGGCTTCTTCGTCTTCTTAAAGGCATTCTTGACTAACATCAACACCCTACGTCGAATCTCAACGATAACTAACGCTCACGAACGTTACAGCGCGTATTTACAGCAAACCTGTTTTGCATGTTCCGAGGGGCGCTATGCGCCGAGCGCGAAATTTGCATAGACGTCATCTTACAGATGTTCTCTCACCGCCTACCAACTGTCGTTTATCTAACACAACCCTTTCTTGGTGTTGGGATTTTTTTTTCCGTCAGTGTATAAAATAGAGTCCAAAGAAAATACTTTTACCATGTGCAAAACATTATGACATTATGTTAAGGGCCTTTTTTTTGTATTCAAGGGTAAATAATTTTAGTCTTTTTGTGCCAAAATTCTGAATTACCACTTTTTTATTTGCTTGCTTATGTTCTGAATTTTTGTATAAATCGGAAGGTCATTTAGACCTTCCGATTTATACGAAAATACACACGGCCATTCACACGGCAGTTATGTAATTTGCCTGTATGATCGTGAGTCATTTCAAAACGGCTTTCTTCTTCTCTAAAAGAATAAAATTTGCATGATATTATTAACTTTGGTATAAGTATAATACTTTGTATTGGTATAGAACTAGGACAATCATTTTAATTACAACGTGTACCTTTGTGCTTAATGCAATGAAGTGTAACAATTTTGGTTTTACGAGAAATACCTATAGGTTCCAAAGAATTTGAATTATTAAAACGCCCATTTAATATGTTCAGTAATTGAAAGCAAATAGATTTTTGCAGAAGGGCCTCGAAGGTATTTTTTGCCGGGGCCTCCGTGTTTCTCAGGGACGCCACTGGTGTAGTTTGTTTGTACAGTGCTATTAGAAGAGTCATTGGACGACAGATGAGCATATACTTCCTTCGTAAAACTTTGCTGTGTTTCGATCTTCGTAAGGTATTACTCATGAATTTTGATGTTGAGCGTTTCACTGGACTGCGTTTTCCGTCGATACCACTTACAGCTGTAAAACCTTTTTCTCCGAATTTGACTGGTCAAAATGTACCTTGTCCTTACGTTTTGCAGAGCAGAGTATGTAGAGCTTTCGCTGCTTCCTCTATGAGATTAAAAATTCTGAACAACTCTTCGTAAAGAGCAAAAATATAACCTTCTACCTACAACTTGTTTACGTGCGTCATTTTCTTAGCAGACGATATTAAACTGCAGCAGATGTTTCTTTCGTGTTTAACACGCTGTTGCTGGTTTCAATTCTTATGATTTCTTTTATTTTCTGTAATTTCTTATCATAAACTTTATAAAAATGTATGAACATCCTCTGTAGTATTTAAACTGGCATATCAAAACAATGAGAAATAAAACTAGCTCGGCTTTCAAACTGTTTGCGCTGCATATACTAAATCACAAGACTGAAATTAATAGAAAACGAATGATTTGGCTGTAATAACCCTCGGTGGCGCAGCGTTTTAAGCGCTGGATTCGCAACATTCTTCCGAGATGGGCCCGGGTTCGAATACCGGTGAGGCATGGATGTTGCTTGTCTTACGGCACTGGCTATCTCCCTTTCCTGGCCCTAAATTAGGTATGGACAACCGCTTTTAGCCCATCGAGTTGCTCTCGGTAGTCGTTAAACCTTCAAAACAAAAAAAAATTGGCTGTATTTTTAATTCTTTAGAAGTATCTAATGATATTTGTACAACTGTACTTTTACAAAATAGAAAAAGTTGAGAATCTCAATCTTAAAATATTGTGTTTTGTGGGCTTCGACTCAGAACACAATGCAAATTATAGAATATTTGCGCATATGAAATAGACTTGCCATTAGTTTTCTTCCTGTATCCTTAAATTTATTGATTTTTAACAAGAGCGATCTTTTTATACATTTCCCTTTATTACCGTAAAGCGCGGATTAATAAGGTTTGGCCGGCTTAACCTGTGATTTGTTATGCTCCTACGATTGCCCGTGAGGCCTCTTTTCAACCGATACCGAGAGTTGAAATGGAGATTTCTTTGGTCATGTCCGGATTTGTAGTAGGATTGTCTAATAGACGTAGCGCCTTTGCATTCTCTGAAGCTTTTTGGTATGCAAAACCTGGCTGCCACGTATCACAAATAAATCTCCCTAGCTTTTCGATATATTTCCTTTTGTTCTTATATCGTTAATAGCATTTTGTTTATTTCCCATTTCCATTTCTTTTCTCATGGGTATGATTTCGGATTTAGGCAGAAAGAATAACGGGCCCAAACTGTTTGTTTTTGCCGAGGATGAAATTATTTGTAATCCCTCTTAAGGGTGAAGTGGCGAAAGCCCTCGCATCTTTCTACGAGCTTTGTTTGTGGCACTTACCGCTTTCATTCGGGTTAGATTTCGTCCTTTCCTTCTTACTCCCCCTCCCATCTCCTGTGCTTTGTTTTCTGCATCCCTGTTTGAAACCGCAATGTATGCATGCACGAGGCACTCGCCCCCACATCTTAGAGGGCTCGCATATTAAAAGTCAACAGAGGCTTGTCTAGTGCGGTTTATTTGCGTGAAATGTTTTTCTTATACGACAAAGTTGCTCACTTGCGCGATATTTCCCCTTTTTATTCTTCTGGTGCAATGGGAGCAATGATCATTTGCCAGCCACTCTCTTCCGAATTATTTTTGACCCATGAATATATTCTCAAACGTATGCTTTCATAGGATAGATAAAAAGACAAAGCAAACGCCATGTTTGCCATTATTTATTTTCTTTCTTCCGATATATTTTATTTGAATTCAGGATTTTCTTACTACATTCTGTTGCCGCCAAGGCTTTTGTTCAGATAAACGTCCAGGTTTCACAGCTAACTAGAAAATGTATCGAACCGATATTTCTTAATTATGAGAGTAGCAGCTGTGGTATGATATTTAATGTTACAGCTTGCTTGGCAAAAATGCGTTTAAAATTACCAAACGAACCTGTAGCTTATTGGTAAATATACATATTATACAAATTTCGAACATGTTCAAAAAATTATTTTATTTTTAACTAGCTGCTTTGTACCTGACATTGGCCCGATGCGGCGTTTAAGATGCAATCTGTGTAATCTTATTTGTAATGCAGTTAATAATTGAAAGCACCACCTCGTGAACTCCATAATCACAAAAAATGTTAGTTTTTGACGAATTGTATGCATAAATCTTGTTTGCAGTGCAGTGATAATACAGTTGGAATACACCAATCAGCCATTCCGTTATGACCACATACCGAATAAGCTGTAGGACCCCCTTCCAATCCGCCAAACAGTGGCCACTCGGTGAGGCATCGATTCGATGAGGTGGTGATAGGTATCCTAAGGTACTGGTACCATAATGTCAACAGCAGGTCCTCTAGTCCCCGTACATTTCGGGGCAGGGGGGCGATTTATCGCGAAACCACTTTTCCAAGTAGAACCACTAATGTTCGATTGGGTTCATGTCAGGTGAATTTGGAGGCCAGGGTATTAACAGAAAGCCACCAGCATGTTCCTCGAACCACTCCTTGACGATTCTGGCAGTGTGGCATGGCACATTATCCTGTTGGGAATAGCCATTATTAGCAGGGAGCACAGTTGCGATGAATGGGGGAACTTGGTTCGCAACGATGTTCAGATATTTGACAGCTGTCTGGGATTGTTCTAGTGGGATAATGTTGGCTAAAGTGTCCTAAGAAAGCATCGCCCACAGCACAACACTGCCGCCGCCGGCCTGTTTCCGCACAACAGTGCATCCATGTGCCA
Source organism: Macrothele yani (assembly GCA_039090855.1). Classification (NCBI taxonomy): domain Eukaryota; kingdom Metazoa; phylum Arthropoda; class Arachnida; order Araneae; family Macrothelidae; genus Macrothele; species Macrothele yani. The sequence continues at coordinate 156,808,021 of CM076996.1, forward strand.
TAGCCACCGTTTGTAATCCGTGTATACGCGCTCGGCCATTTACCTGATGCACCAGGGATCTTGATTCGTCAGACTAGGCCACTTTCTTCCAATCATCCACGGTACAATCTCGATGATCGTGGACCCATTTCATGCGTTGTTGGCTATGACGTGCAGTGAGCATGGGGACCCGGCTGGGTCTTCGGCTACGCAGACCCATGCGCGGAAGGCTGCAATAAACTGTGTGCTATGACACATTGCCCTGATTACCACCGTTGTAGCTGCGGGTATTTGTCGCACTGTGGTCGCTGTGAACAATAAGTGGCAGTCTGCGCTCCCCTCTGGCATCAATGAGCTGTGGACGACACACGGCTGGACGACGGTTCGTCGTTTGGCCATCTCTGCACCACGTTTGATACGTACTCACTACAGCGGCACGTGAACAAGCCGCGCCGTTTCCGAATGTTCCGAGGTGGCGTGCCCTCACATTTTGTCCTTTATCAAACCGATAAATCGGCATATTTCCTATTCTGACTCCGAACGCTACTAACCGAAAGCCGGTTCTCGAGTTGTATATAAACTGCTCTGTGAACTTCATCTGCTCCACCGTTCGGTCTCCAGACGCGCTTATTTCTCTAGGCTGAGGGGGGGGGGGTCATAATGTAATGGCTCACAGATGTATATGAACACCGAAAAAATGTTATTGGTTCAAAATTGCATCTTTATAAAGCACGTTAATCATCTTTCCATTCAGAACATAAATATTTCTTTTCTTTGCCTTTTCTTTTTGGGTTCAGCAAGTAACTTGTTTTGCCTCTCTTGATGCACACGTGATAAGATGTAACGTACTACGTGACATGACGTAGATTGCATACTGCTGAGATGACGCATGAGTCAAATCGACAATGATGCAGCGATGCTGGCGCAGTTCAGTTGGGAGAACAGCAACTGCGGAGTAGGAAGACGTTGATTCGACCTCTCCCCCTCCGTCAAAATGTTATATGCTATACTGGCACTAGAATGAAAGTGAATCTTCTGGTCGTTATATTTAGAAAATTTGTGTGATGAGTCTTCCACACAACTCACGTAATTAAATAAATATTAATTCTCCTACGATGTACCTGGAACCTGCAATTTCATGAACCCCTTTTCTTAAAGGGAAAGTTGATGTAACGTAGCGATAAGCTTTCTGGCATAGTTCAATGGCTTCTGGAGCAAGGCAGTGACTTTAAAGTGCTAAATGACTCCCATAGTCCACAGAACTAAACCCAATTGAACACCTGCAGCTGGAGACAGCCATACGTAAGAGATCCCCTCCTCCAGCGCACATTCAGGAGTTGACGGACGATGACATCCGCTTGTCTGAATATATCTGTAAAACGATATCAGCACCTCGTTAAATCGATGTTAAATAAATGCCAATTAAATCGAGGCAGTTTGGAAGGCCAAGAGCCGCACAATACGTTACTCGAGAGGTTTTCCTAAGAATTTCCTACTTCAGTGTGTATTAAAAATGCAGGGCACCATTTTGATTTTACGTCATTTTTCTCTGAAGCGTGTGGCATCAGTTGTGAGTTGATTGTCGTGAAGTCGGAAGGTGACGATTCATTATGACCAATTTGATACTGCGACAACGTGTTTTAGTGATTAAAACATCTTAAGAAAATAATCGTCTATTGAGGGGGGGGGGGGCAAAGAAAATTGTGAAATGCTTCTTGTGTGCATCATGTACCTTCAGCAAAGCAAATACGGCGAGTACTGAAAAAAATCGTAACACTCTATACACTGCAAGATGTGAAAAGGCTTGGCCGACCGCATAGAACACGTACCCAAGAAAACATGGATGCCGTGAGAGGAAGTGTTCTTGACAATCCCGGAATCTCCGTTAGATACAAGAGGTGGCGTTTCTTCGACCACGGTATGAAAATTTTTAACGAAAGATTTGGATTTTCATCCGTACAAAATCCAATTAACACAACTGCTGCAAAAAAATGACCATGAGCGTCGTCGTAAATGGAGTGCAAAGGTGCTACAGTTCCATAATGACAATCCTGCATTTGTTCAACATTTAATCATGAGCGATGAAGCTCATTTCGATATCAGTTACGTTAACAAACAGAACAGCCGTTATTGGGGATCAGAAAATGCAAGGGTAATTCATGAATGACCTCTTCATTCCCGCAGAGAAACTGTTTGGTGTGCAATATGGAGTGGAGGCATTATTGTACCATTCTTTTTCGAGGATTCCAATGAAACTTCGGTTATTGTGACTTCTGAACGATATTGTTCAATGTTGTGAACTTTCTTTCTGCCTGAAATTGATCGACAAGGTTTACAGCACATGTGGTTTCAACAAGATGGCGGCACCATATGTCATACGGCTCGTGCAAAGCTGCGAATTCTAAAGGACGTATTTCCAGGCCGAATGTCAAAATCTGGTGATGTCGACTGGCCCCCTCGTTCCCCTTATTTGACCGTTCCAGGTTTTTTTTCCTTTAGGGCTACTTAAAGGAACGAGTCTACGCTAACAATCAGACAACGATTCAACTGCTTAAGCAAATCATTCACGAAGAAATTGAACTAATTACCCCCGAAATCTGCGCAAACGTTATGGAAAATGTGGTCGAAAGAGCCCGTATTTGAGGCTCAGCCAGAGGCGGTCATTTGCCCGATATCCTCTTCCATACATAATGCCATTACATAAGTAAACCATTTGTAAAAACATATTACATTCAACATTATTTATTTACGAGTTATTGCAAAACAAAATGGTGCCCTTACATAAAAAACACCCTGTACAATTTTTAGAATAAATTTAATTCTTCTCAAATTATGAAGTTTTACCATAAATTTTTTAGAATATATAAATTATTTTCGAACTATAAGTTTTTACTATTTTTATAACGTTAAATTATTTCAGAAACTCACTAACAAATTTAACAAATGAAAATTACGAGGAAAATAAATTCAACTTACAAACACAGATACATTCAACTTAAAAATAACGTTTGTCATTTGTTGTTCGCCAGCTTTAGTATTCTCTCAAGGGTATTTAATGATTCTCGATAAGTTCAGCAATCTAATCCTCCACGAAGTTGTAAATTATTTCATAAATTTTCCACCTGAGTAACTGATACAGCAAAATTTTTAAAACTTCGTAAATATGTTTTGCAAATAAGAATTTAACAAGGAAGAAGCTTTTTCCTTTGTCACGATCAAATTGTATAACAGTATAAATATTGAGTGATTTGCCTTCGATATTTTATTGTATTATCGTTCGTACATCGTTCTCATGCGTACGGTTTAAATTATTTTAACACTAGCTCTTTTTAGTTCTTCTTTCATTTGAAGTTGGTACGCACGGAAAATCTTCACAATGTCTCATTAGTTATCTGAAAATGGGGGATTTAGTTCGTTTAATTAAAGAACAGAGCAGAGCTATCGAGAAATAAGTACTTTTAATAAGACTAAGGACTATAACTTTTCTTTTATAAGGGAAAATAGCAATACTGAATATAAAGTTTGAGCTCTTCACCTCAAGCAGCGATAAATTTTAATCTGAGTGTTCAATTGAAGTCAAAAATGTTTTTAAACATATCCTTTCTTTTAGCACAATAATTCGAAAAAATATTTTTTCTCCGTTAGCCCAAATAAAATCATTTTTCCTTACCTTAAACGAACTAAAAAAGTTCTTCGATGATGGAATAGCGGTACGCAAACTTCTGAAAATTCACGTGTGTGGGCTATGGTAAACATAACTCTTTGGAATCACACGAGAAAAGCGAGAGGAAACTTGGGAGTACATATTGATAAAATATGTGAGTTAAGAAAACATTTTAATCCATATTTTTCGCTTAAGACGCTATGAATGGCAATTGAGATTTAAATCTTATTAGAACTTGCTGAAATGAAAGAATGCATTTTCTTCCCATAATGCGCATCTCAGAAAATAATTCGTAAACTGCCAGCACAATATAAATTTATAGTCTACGAGAGAAGACCTAAAGCACTTCGAAATGGTTGCCTCGAATTTATTGCGTCGGAAGATCTGTAAACAAAAAGATTAGAACGAAGAAAATTATTTTATTTCAAAAACTAATCTTATATTTATTCTGATTGGGGGTTTAACGACCACCGTGAACAACTCAATGGGATGTAAGCAGTCGCCCGTTTCTAACTCAGGGCCACTGACTCGAGGGAAGGGAGAGATCCTGTGCCGTAAGTGAAACACAACATCCATGCCTCACCGGGATTCGAACCCGAACACATCTCGGATGAATGATCAGAAGCCATCGCTTAGACATGCACTGTGCCACCGAGACGGCAAGCACTATTAAAAGATAACTGATAGGGAATACAATGCTTAAGTTTGAAACCTTCAGAAACGGAAGAGTTTTACGTACTGAGTGAAGGGCTGTCATGCAGAGAATTAAACGAGTAACAACACGGAATCAACCAAGGCCGTCTAGAAAAAATCATGGCAATAAATAAAAGTTCCCTTCTTTTGTGACGTCATACCCAGGTTGCATGGCATGGCCCGCCAGTGTCGTGTTTACGTCACACACTACAGAGTTGGAACCAATAAGAAGCCATCGTTTTCGCTTGACGTCACTAAAGGTCTCTCATGTCTCGAGTGCCACGGCCTCCTACTTTTTAAATAGCCTTGTTCCAACTCCGACGTCCTTACTTCTGTCTTCGCAAATAAACCAAGAAGTATGAGTCTCGCTGGGGGTGCAACAGAGTTAAACGAATTCGTAAAATAATTAATAACAGCTGTTTATGCAAAATTTTACACATTTAAGGTGCACGATTTTTTTCTCACCGCAATTTGCTTTATTATCTTTTACCTGCTCCATCAGCTAGAAAGTTTGTGCAGCACTTTAAAACTTCCGTCAGCCAGTGCTATGAACATAAAACACAACATTATAAGCTGTACCTAATAGCATGTTGGCATAGATTCCACTAAACCATGAAAGGTGTTCTAAGATATTTTGTAATAGCTGGACAGGGGCGCAGTAGTCTAAGCACTGGCTTCTGACCGTTCGTTCGAGTGGGCCTCAGTTCGAGTCCCGGAATAGACATGGGTAGTGTGCTTATCTTCCGGGTCTGATTCTCTCCCTTGCCTGGAACCAATGGCCCAAACCAGCATACGTATTTAGTACAATCAATTTAACTTTCATTCCAAGATTGACGTGATATCGATGCATTTAGTTAATATAAATTAAACATAATGGCTACATTTAATTAAATTTGCTCAAATAAACATCTTATTTACGTTTAGATGGGGTTTATTGCCTGTTTATGTCGATTTGGTGGGGTACTGATCCGACGTCCTGCTTTCGATAAAGGGCAAGTCCTGGTTGTAGGATTGTTTTTATTGTTACAGCTGGAAACAAAGACAAATATCAGAAAAAGGCAAATGTTGCGATTTAAAGCCCAATAACGAAGTAAATTTCTCCGTCATTTTTGTCCACGTCGGGCTCGAACCCGGGACTCCTCATTCCGGAATAGGTCACTATAGCAACTGAGCTACGCGGACGTTCGTTGTGACTGCTATCAGCCTTTATGTCGTGTGCGTCCTACTCAAACATCTTCTAATTCCTTTCTTAGGTCCGTCAACATTGTTATTGCTCTTTTAGAAGGTAATCAGCCACAAAAGATTGTCAATGGTGCCTCGAAATGTCTAATTTCAGTAACAAAACTAAGGGGAAAGCAATACTTCTCATATGCAGGTACAATCGTTCCTGCCGCGTTCGGCCCACTTCGTAGAGAGCAAATATATCCGTTCAAGCTGACTTCATCCCATTTTGCTAACCAGGAGTTAAATCCTTGCATCCAGTTCAGTTAAAAGCTTAATGTGCCTGGTACTTTTGCATTATTGCTGTCACGGTGCACAGCCCGTGCTTCGGAATATACACAGATGACCCATTACATAATGACCACACACAGCATAGAGAAATGAGCGCGCCTGGAAACCAAACGGTGACGTGCATGAATGTTCACAGAGCAGTATATAATACGTGTATACAACCCGAGGACTGGCTTTCGGTTAGTAGTGTTCGGAGTCAGAATGGGGAAAGCTGCTGATTTATCGAAGTTTGATAAAGGACAAATTGTGTTGGCACGGCGCCCCACAAATACGCTCTCAGAAACTGCGCGGCGTATGGATTGTTCACGTGCCGCTGTAGTGAGTACGTATCAAAAGTGGTGCACATATAGCCAAACGACTAACTGTCATCCAAACGTGTGTCGCCCGCAGCTCATTGATGCCAGAGGGGAGCGGAAACTGTCGCACATTGTTCACAGCTACCGCAGGGCCACAGTGCGATAAATCACCCGCAGCTACAACAGGGGTGATCAGCGCAATATGTCGCAGCACACAATTCCTCCCAGTCTTCTGCGCATGGGCCTGCGTAGCCGAATATCCAACCGGAACCCCATGCTCCCTGCAGGTCATCGCCAACAACGCATGAAATGGGCCCAAGATCATCGAGATTGGACCGTGGATGATTGGAAGAAAGTGGCCTAGTCTGACGTATCAAGATTCCTGGTGCATCACTTAGACGGCCGAGCGCGTATACGTGGATTACCAACGGAGGCTATGGTACATGGATGCACTGTTGGGCGGACACAGGCCGGCGGTGGCGGTTTTATGCTGTGGGTGATGTTTTCTTTTTATATTTTATTCCTCATTATCCCAATAGCACAATCTCTGACAGCTGTTGGGTATCTGAACATCGTTGCAGTCCAAGTTCACCCATTCATGACAACTGTGTTCCCTGTTGGTGTATAATGCGCCAACAGATAACGCGCCATGTCACACTGCCAGAATCGTAAAGGAGTGGCTCGATCAACATGGCGGTGACTTTCTGTTAATGCTCTGGCCTCCAAACTCATCTCGCCACTACCCCGAAATGTACGGGAACTGGAGAACCTGCTTTTCAAAATCGCTTTATTGGTATAACGAAATAAAATAGACGTTCAGCATGGAGCGTCTTACAAACAAAATTCATACTGATAAAATCAATGATATTTACACTGCAATGAGAAATGTTGATGATACTGATATGCTGCAATTGAGCTAAATACACAGCAGGTGTAGGGAAAAACACCATAAGTTGGTCAACGTGTCACATGACACTGAAGGAACATATTTCCAGGTACACTGTATTGAAACCTTAAAACGCATGAAAAAAACAGGCACAGGTTGAGCAAAAACAAAAAATGAAATAGAATGATAATTATATACATAGATAACATTCCATAGCGCAGGCATACGTAGAAGCGAAACGACGACGATAGAAGAACATAGTATGACTTGTGCAACGAAGAAATATATACTACAATGAGAAATATTAATGATAAGGAGATGCTGCAATTGAGCTAAAAACACAACAGGTGAGTACGAAACACCGTAAAGTGGTGGCCAGCATGTCACATGACACTAAAGGAACATATATGCAGACAAACAGTATTGAAAACTTAAAACGCATGATAACACAGGCATAGGTTCAGCAACACAATGATGAAATAGAATGACAATTATATGCAGAGGTAACATTACATAGTGTAGGCATACGTAAAAGTAAATTAACGACGACAGAAAAACATTGTACAACTCGTGCAATTGAGAAATTTATACTGCAATGAAAAATGTTAATGATAAGGAGATGCTGCAATTTAGCTAAAAACATAACAGGAGTAGAAGAAACACCGTAAAGGTGGCCAGCATGTTACATGACACTGAAGGAGCATATTTTCAGGTAAACAGGATTGGGAACTTAAAGCGCACGTAAAACATGCACAGGTTGATCAACACAATGGGGAAATAGAAAGACAATTCTAAACATAGGCAACATTATACAGGGCATACATACTCAATAGCTAAACAAAATAATAGAAAAACATAGAACAACTCGTGCAATGGATAAAATAATCTGCAATGAAAAATGTTGATACTAGGAAGAAACTGCAATTGAGCTAAATACACAACAAGTGAAGGAAACACATCATTGGGTGGCTAGCGCGTTACATGAGGCTGAAGGAACATATTTGCAGGTAAGCAATAATACAAACTTAGAGCGCACGATAACCAGCCACAGTTGAGCAAAAACGGTGATGTAATAGAATGACAATTATATACATAGAAAACAGTAAGCAGTGCTGACATACTCAATTGCTAACCAAGGTAAGAGAAAAACATAGTACAACTCGTGCAACATAGATAGCGCGTAAATTACAGCAGAAGTTACAAGTGAACAAACACTGTGCACACAAATGTAGTAGAAGTACAAAAATATTTCACTAAATGTAATAAAACACGACCAACGCCGTGAAAATGCAACACTCAGCGCCACATTCTGGTGCTAAAAAGAGAAAAAGTTCTAACGGATGGTTAGATTGAGGAGACATGTGTCCACCGCGAACCACGGGGTCAGAGGTACCCACGTGGAATGGAAAGCTGCTTCTCGATGGCTGATGGAAGCGAGGCGGTGCTCAAAGCGAAGACGTGAAGTTAGACTGTCTCTGAAGTGGCACACAAGTGCAGCACTCGCTTGTTGAGGAGAAACAGGTGAGGAAATACTCCGGAGTTGCTGATGGAACACATAAACTACATGTTTGGCCAGTACAAAGAGATGTGCACAAAGAGAGGGAAGAGGAACTGGTGGATTATCACGTAATAGGTGTCTATAGGCTGTAAACGATAACTCCTGGGAGCAAGAGGAACTGGCAATCTTGAAGGCTTGATTGAGTAGAGGCAGTAGAACAGGATAATATAGGTAGACGTGAGAAACGTCTGCTTCCTCAGCGCAGAAGGAGCAAAGAGGAGAAGAGAGTAGAGACATACGATAGAGGAAAAACTGAACAAAATGACGATTATGGAGGAAGAGCCAGTGGGTGTTTTGTTCATGAGGTGGTGAGAGGGGGAGCGGGCAGCGGCCCAAGCGGCAGAAAGAGAGGTAGTAAGAACATCAAGTATAGGAAGAGCAGAGGGAGTGGAAATGTACACTAGGAGACGATACAAAGATTTAGATCAGATAGAAACAAAAGGTTGAACCGTGTGAGCGTGCCGAAGGAAGAATGGTAGCGGAAGAGAAGCAGAGAGCACGGAGATCAGACCAGAAGGGGACGCCAAATCAGGGAAAAGAGATAGGATAGCAGAGTGCAGAGAGTCAAAGACGAAACGAGCAGAACGGGATGATAGAATTTAAGCTGGGAGATCGGTGAAAGGGCGCCAGGAGAGGTCAGGATTAGTCAGGTCTTGAATGGTTACGACACCGGCACGAAGCCAGGAAGAAAAAACAAAGCAAGGGAGGTGGGGAGGGTGGAGAAGAGAGTTGAAGAAGAGGGGTTCAACAAGAAGCTCAAGCGTTGAAGAAGGAGGGGAGCGCAGAAGGGAAAGAGAGCGGAAGAATTTAAGAGCTTCAGAATAAGCAGGGGGAAGTTTAGAGGGGGGAACAGGACAAGGGTCCATAAGAACTAGAGAGGAAAAAGAGAATTGGGGGTTACGCCTGGAGGCGAGAACGTTTCTTACCTGAATTGCAGATGCAACTGGAGCTGTGAAAAGACGGACGAAGTGAATGATACGGTGTACCTTATAGCTCAGAGAAACATCAGGAAGACCGGCTCCACCAAACGAAGGAGGTGCACAGAGCTTCGTGACGGAAAGCCAATGATGTCGCACATACATGACCACTGTAAGACGGCGGGTGATCTCTTGAAGACAAAAGAGAGGGGTTGGAGCAGCTATCCATGAATGCTGACACATGGAAAAGAGATATGTACGAGTGAGTCTCGCACGCTGGTGATAGGATGTGCAGAACTGCACTCTTCTCCAGTACACCGCAGAGTTGGTCAGACGAGGATGTAAACCGGTGCGAGTAGCTTCTGAGGCTGCACGTGGCTGTCCTAAGTGAACTCCTTGGAAACGTTGGGTGGTTGAGGACCGTGAGGCACCCCATGGAGTATCTGTGTGGTTCCGCCACGCCCCGCACCACAGACCGGTGCTCTTAGACGTGTTTAGCTCAGCAGCAGAACAGGAGGCGTAGTCGGAGAACAAACTACGAAGAAGGTGGAATTGTGATTCTCTACGAATGCAGACTGTAATGTCATCCGCATACGCAGAGTAAATCACTGAGTGGTGTCGTGTACTAGCGACTGGCGCTGGAAGTGTTGCTGAGAAGAAATGTGGAAGGGAACGAAGAAAGGGTTCCACGGCGATCGCAAAGAGTTGCCCTGAAAGCGGGCAGCCCTGTCGGACTCCACGCTTAAAGGGGATTGGAGCTGTAAGGAAGGATGCCGTCTTGACATGGAAAACGGTGTCCCTGTAAAGAGAGAAGAGTGGAAACAAAGGCGGAAGGAAATCCAAAGTGCAAAAGAGTTTGTGTTAGGTAGTTGTGTGAAACGTTATCGAAGGCGGAGCGGAGATCCAAAGAAAGAGGGGCTAAGGGTTCGGAGTGGGTTTGAGCGAGATGAATTAAATCACATAGGAGTTGGATATTAGTAGAAAGAGAGCGTCCAGAACAGCGTAGGTTTGAGAACCAGCAAGAATGTGAGGAAGGACAGAGTTGAGACGGTGGGAAAGAAGCTTAGTGAAGAGTTTGTAATCCTGGTTAAGAAGAGAAATGGGGCGCCAATTTCCCAAGTCAAGAGGGTCACCCTTCTTGGGAAATAAGACTACATGAGCGTCTGTGAAGCTCTTCGGGAGGGTTGGGGGAGAGGAGAGCAGCAGAAATAGCAGGAAGACGAAAGGGTAGGAGGAGAGGGAAGAAAGTACGATAGAAAGGAAAAGAGAGGCCGTCCGCACCCGGAGCGGATTGAGGGTTGAGAGAAGAAAAAAACATCAGAGAGCTCAGAAGATGTGGGTGGAAGAGTTAAAGAGGTAGCTAGATGTGGGGGAACCTGAGGGAGATTGGAAAGAAGGTGAGAGAGAGTAGAGGAGGACGGGGGAGGAGCCTCACAGAACTTGGTGGCAAAAAAACTACGAACGTGAGAACATAGTGTCGACGGATCAGAAGTCACAACACCAGTTGGTAGACGAAGCTGCCGGAGTGCGTTGGTAGACTTGCGTGAAGACTCAATTGACGCAAGGAAATCATAGTTGCAATCATCTGGGTGTAGGTGTTTTAAGCGAAGGCGTAATAGAGCCTGCTGCGCAAGAGGTTCAAGCAAAGCTTTAAGATCTGCCTGAATTGCAGGAAAAAGTGGATCTGACAACCCGATGAGAGCAATCTTCCGTCGGGCGTGATCAATTTGCATCAGGCGAGATGTTGAAGCTGTAAAAGCAGGATGTTTGATGTGCATAATGAGCTGATGTTTAACTTGCAGCCAATAAGTCAATGCACAGGGAGCTGATTGTATCCCAGCACGATGAGCACTGAGGAAAGAACGAATGGAGGCACACACAGCAGGATCACTCAGCAAAGAAGTGTCAAGTGTCCATGGACGAACTGTCCTAGTAAGCAATGCCGAAGCAAATACTGTGAGAGAAACTGAACTATGATCGGAGGAGGCAGTGAGTTGTATTTGCGACTCAGAAATGGACGCAAGGAGCGAAGGTGAAACATAAAGGCGATCAAGGCGAGCAGTCGCTAGAGGTTGGTTCCCGGATGATCTCCAGGTATGAGTAGTATCATGGGGGTTGAGACGGCGATGTGCATCTGTCAAGGAGAAGTCAGCGACGAGCTCTTGGAGTAAGGCAACTAGAGCAGTGCGACGTTCTCGTGTAGCTGGAGAGCGGTCGAGAGACGGATTCAATGTACAATTAAAATCTCCGCCCATGATTATTTGGTCGGAAGGCGAGACCGCAGACAGAGCTCTACGCAGGCGGGTAAACAATATTTTATGATGAAGAGAATGCGACGGAACGTAGATATTAAAGATGTGAAAGCGGCTATCGTTGACAGAAAATGATGCGCGTTGAAGTAAGTCTCGACAAAGGTTCCGAACCGAGAAGCCAGTAAGAGAGGAACGGAACTGCTGATGTAGGCTGATCGCTAGCCCACTACTTGAAGTAAGACGAAATGCATGACGAAAGGCGTAATCGCTCGCTCGCCAACGATTAAAATACGTGGAGGTGTGACAGTTCGTTTCTTGGAGCAGTAAGACGTCCGGCCGCAGGGGTGAAAGATCCTCCATGACGAGAGCATTTGTTAGGGGGCTCGCAAAGCCCCGACAATTTAAGGTGGTGTCCCTGAAAGTAGCAGATCCACGCTTATTTGGAACTCTGCACGAGCGGCTGAGAAAAGCAATCTAAAGCGTTTGATGAGGGCCGAGACCCATGACTTGTAGGCGGATTGCCTCTGATGGTGTCGAAGGAACGCATCAATGATGCCCTCTTGAGATAGAACTGCAGGGAGAACTGTTTCATACTGTCGTAGGAAGATGGTAGTAGCAGTGAAACTATTCGTATGGCAACAAAGCTGGTACCAGTCATCAAGGAAGAGGGGCTCCCACGTTTCGAAACAGTGAGAAAGGCGGTGAGTAAAGGCCTCAAACGAAATAAGGCCATCAGTGGAGGACTCACCAGATTCAGCAGCTGAGGAAGAGAGAGACGGTGCATCAGTGGTACCATCAGGAGGAACAAACCTTCCAGAAGCGGACGGGGATTTTTGCTTCTTTCGCCGAGCTCCTGTGCGAAGTTTCAAAGACCGTTTAGCAGTAATCGTCGACACACGAGATGTGGTAGTAGAGTAAGAGGAAGGGTCCACTTGGTCACCATCACCATAGACCCCAACTGTAAAGGATGGCGAGCAATCCATACGAAGGTCATGAGAAATAGGAACTGACAGTGCTTGTCGAGATGTAGGAAGTAAGGGAAAAGCATCACGTGAGGACGTATCAATCGTCGAAGACATCTGTTGACCAACGTCTGTAGTGCGACTTTTCGGTACACTGGCCTGAGGGGTTGTCGACGCTGAAGAGGATGTAGCAGGCAGTGGTCTCTTGGAAGCTGGAGGCGGTCTGGAAGCTCCCTGCGATGAAGATGGTGCAAGCGGGCAACGAGCGCGCTGATGACCTAACTCTCTGCACAGAGCGCAATGTTCTGAAGTAAGTAAATCAATCTTATAGATGAGTTGGCCGCAGCGGACTGTAAGAGATTTAGGAAACTGGCGGAGGTGTTCCTCAGATGAGAAAATAAGCCTGACGCTTCTACGGAAGCTCCGAACATTTTTATTGGCTGGATCCTTTGGTGCTGCGGAATGCGTGGTCACTGGACCGGCAACCCGTCCACACTTACTTAAGGCTGTGCAAATCATGTCATTAGAAATCTCAGGAGGGACCGGGTGCAGAGAAACTTGCACCGGACGCCTAGCAATCGGTTCAGCGATGAGATGAAAGTCCCCAATGTCAAGTCCTTGGGTTAGGAGAGAATCAGCATACTCTTTACGCGAAAGATATACGATCACTGTGCGTGGCTTGCGAGTGAGATATGTGACAGAACCAGGAGGTAGAAATTCGAGGATACTGTCATAATAAACCTTCAATTGGGTATTAGGCACAGCATCTAGGCATACACCTAACGCTAGGGAAGAATAGAGGTCTTGTGCAGCAGATGAAGCTTCTGGTACGACCAATTCAAGGGAATCATGAATGATCCGAACACAGGCATCTGCTAGAGAAGTACTTGGCACTTGCAACGTTGGAGAAGGCCTGGAAGCAACGCCAGAATAGGAACGGGAAGGTGAAGCACTATGAGAAGGTAGAGGCTTGGCACTGTTTAAAAGGTCTGGAGCAATCTTAGACGGCTTGCTTGAGGGCAGAGAGGCAGAGCCATCAGACATCCATGACGTCACATCTACCTCAGGTACTCGTGACGTAGCTCCACAAGGAAGAGTGGAATCAGATAGCTGAAGAGTTGAAGAAGAAGACGCACTGGCATCAGGAGGAGGTCGATACTCCACATCTGCATCAACGGACGCTGATTGGTAGACTTCGAGAAAGGGCTGAAGCGACGAATCAGGAGGAAGCATGATGAGATCGGCACTCTTATCAGGGGGAGCCATCGCCGATGGCGAGGCTTAACTGAGCAAAAAAACCCCGACTATCTCCTCAAAAATGAAATGCTAATAACGAACTCAAAAAAGTACTCACCAACTCGGGAGACGTCAAAAAAGAAAGGCACAACCTTTACCTTGAAGGCACGCTCGAAATAAGAAGCACAACACACACTTAATAAATACAGTAGCCAGTCAAAGATGGAGCAAACTCAACCACGTTGCGGACAAGGACCTGCTGTTGACATTATGGTTACAGATGCCCCAGGATACCTATCGCCACCTCATCGAATCGATGCCTTGCCGAGTGGCCTCAGTTTTGCGGGCTAAAGTGGGTCATATAGCTTAATAGGTAGGTGGACATAATGTAATGGCTTATCGGTGTATAATTATGAGGAATTCGTAAGGATTATGTTCATCAGCTCAGTCGACATGTTGTGATGTCAGTTCCCAACATGCTATTTGTCACAAACTTCACGACGCTTCACAAATATCAAGTTGAACTCCATGTTAGAGTTCCCAACTTGATATTTGTTCCGAGCTTCACGACTAAACATGAAAAGTATTGCTCTGAATGGAACACGTACACTTAAGAAGAAAATTCATTTATTCTAATAGAGGATTCCAAAGCTCTTTTTACCTGCAGTCTAGTCACTCCCTCTCTGCTAGTAAAATAATGCAGAACAACGCACATGTTTTGTTTTCTGCCAGTATAAAATAATTAAAATATTGTTGCGATATCGTGGGTCGTTATCCCACCGTTGACCACCAAAATGTTACGGTACCGGGCCGAGCTGGGTTAAGCATTCACCAGTCGCCACCAAAATGTTACGACAGTGGGTCATTATCCCACCGCGGTCAATCAATTTAACAACCGTAGCCGAGCAATTAGTATATTTCTTCTCTGAGATCCTTCGACGTAGTTCTTGGCGCGAAAACTGTATTATATGGGCATACACTTAAACAGTTTGAACCATGCACATGCGTACACATAAATAATGTGTTCTATGACTGCGCTGACTGCCTAAACAAATATTTAATTGGGTATAAACACATAACAATGGCACACATACGAATAAAATTTAGCTGTCTTCTGAACATAAGTATTGGGTCAACTTGGACCTAAATCAGTTCCCGCGAGATAGTTTTAATGAACTTAAATTCCACAGTTCAGTCTTACTATTTCTCAGTTCAGTTCTTGCAATATATTAGTTCAGTTCTTGCAATATATTAGTTCAGTTCCTCAACTAATTGCGTAGCAGATGTAGCAATAAAAACAAAACGTTTCTACTTACATGGATGCTGTCCAGAATAAATCCAAATTGTGATTTAGCTTTTCACCAGTATATTTGTTAGGTATCCAAGTCACCGCTCTTGCGCTACCAATTTTCCTTGCGCAGGGTTTATCCCGTCGCACTTAAAACGTAGTGGCTGCGCTGCTTACGTAACCACACACACACACACATGGGGCCTCGCTTCGCCCCGCAGGACCAAAGCGCTTCCTTCGCCGCTTCAGGGAGACAATGGAAATTGCACACTGCCGTAGTTGGACTCGAACCCGATCTTCGGCTTGGCTTCGCTTCAACCAATGTCCACTCGCAGACTTCTTAATTCCTCTGTAACTTTGCTTTCATTAGGCCAATCAGTCGCTGATTTCCATTAGGCTCCCAGCCTAGAAATTGCTGCTTTATCACGCGGATTTAGGCATTCCGCTGTCTTTATGGCAAACTGGCATTTCCATTTGCCCCGAGTTGTCTCCATTTTTTTTTACCAAATGCAGGGAGTTTTCGCTGCTTCATTGTCCAATTCATATAGCAGATCCAAGGCCTCCAATCCAGCCTTTCACATCGGAGAGCGTACAGACAACTAAACTTTCTTCCTTATTTTCAGGCTAAGTGCGAAATCTTATTTTTCTGCACGGACCACACAGAGAGCACTTGTTCTCGAAAATGCCCCAAACAATCGACGAATTTACGATTATTCGCTAAACCTTTTGTCCCCCATCTTCATTCATTCCTACTCAAGTGGCCCTCTTCGATACGTAACTCCTTCCCTGTTTAGACTGGCCGTCAACTGCGCCCTGACATTTATGACCTAACAGCGCTCTAGGAACTCTAGCCCACCCAGCCAGAGGGAATGCTTCGCCTCCTTTCTGTCCTATCCCCAGATAAAACTTTCTCTGCTGTTTACACTTTTAAACTCCAATCAAGCCTCGAACATAATTAATACTTAATTAATTTCATACATCCACCACGCCCATTAATTACTAAATTAATGGCGGGGGTGGGTCGTAACAATGTTTTTCATCATTTTCTAACAGAATTAAACATTTTTGGAAAAATATTGATTCTTTCACACACGCACGCACAGACGAATTGTATTTCCACGTGTACCAACACTTCTTGCAGTACAGAAATAAGTCTAAACTAAACTGTTGCCAATTTCAAAACAAAATGAACATGGAATGAGATCTATCGAAGGGAAACGTGAAACAGCCACAGGCATCTGCGAGCCAACGTACAAAACTGAGTCAGCTAGTTTTCAGTACGTCTTTTGAAAAACTCAAAATAAAACACGGTCATCTTTGCTTTGTGATCCTTTGGCCTAGTGGTCAGCGTTCGTGACTGCCATGGTTCGATCCCTGGTAGGTATGAACGTTCGAACCACTAAATACCAGCCGGGCGTCGGATGGGCTTGTTATGCCGTCTGACCCCGGGTACTGGCTCCCCGGTAATAAATAAAGGCGTCTTCCTCCTCCTCCTTTCTACCTCGCTTCCGTGTCACTTTCCTATCGGGCACTCTATCCCAAATCTCCTAGCTTCCTTCTTCTAAGGGTTATTTAAGACCTGGGGTCAGACACTCCCTCCCTAAAATCCTCTACATATGATCTGATCTTCGTGAACCTTTTTCAACGAAGAACTTCATCACTATAGTGCATGAAAACAGATGTTATCGATTTCAAAATACGTTTTGTTCCACATTATATCTCCCAAACAAAAGATTGTAAATATTTTTTCATCTATACCTCTTAAAACAATGTTTAATTTGGGGACAGTTTCTTTTTCAAATAATGCACGCTTTTCCCGCTAGAGGGCGTTAGGGTAAAATTACGTTTTCCGGAGGTTTTCTGCTTCTTAAGGTCCGATTTGATTATTTTTTCTTTTTCAGGCGCAGAGAATTCTTTTGTAAAGAAGTTTTGCTACTAGGAGGCGTATATTTATACTTCTCTTTAGTAGGCGTATATTTATATTTTTGCTACTAGGAGGCGTAGGAGTATATTTCTCTTTCCAATGTATTTGCAGCGATATCCGCGCTTCTGAAAAGTTTACTGAAAAATTATTTTTCTTTCAGACACCAGTATCCAAAGAAAACCTTTTTCATGATTATGCAAAGTTTTACCCCCAGAGACGTTGGTATATGTCGCGTTTGTCTCTATATCTGTGCTTCCAATAGTTCAGTTTAAAATTTCTTGTATTATGGGACAGCGTTTATGGAGAGAAATGTACAGCATATAATATGTAATTTTTCGTAAGGCACAGTTTGTCTACTACAGCACGTAAGCTCATATTTGCCGCCCCGGTGGCGATGGCCTCTGATCATTCCCCCGAAAGGGGTCCGGGTTCGAATCCCGGTGAGGCGTGGATGTTGTGTTTGTCTTACGGCACTGGCTCTCTCCCTTCCCTGGAACCAGTGACCCTACATTAGGGACGGGCGACTGCTTATAGCCCATTGAGTTGCTCACGGTGGTCGTTAAACCTCCAAAAAAAAAAAAAAAAAAAGCCTCATGTTTTTTACAACATATTTGCATTAATATCTGCACATCTAAACATCGATTCCTTTTTTTTTTATTCTGTCAGGTACCGCTAACCACGAAACCAAATGCATGCGGATTTTCTGCCAAAAATGATGCTGTCTACCGGCTAGGGGAAGAAAATGTATAATATATTTCTCCGGATGCTTCTGCTTCTAAATGTTCTTTTAAGATAGGATACCATTGTTGTGACGAAAAAAAAATAACATTATTTATTTCTGTGTAATTACTATTTAGATTTATGTAAATAATTAAATTATGGTAAGAGCTGGATTTTGATGAAAATTAAAATTTGGGAGATGGATGCATTTTGAAACAAAAATAAATTCAATTATCTTAAGGCCATGATAAATGAAAATATAAATAAAATGCAACACTGAATTTGAAAATACCAAAAGTTATTATTGAAGGTTTGCGTTGTTTGAATATTCGGCGAGTTGAGACACCTGCAAGTGTAAAATAAGTAATTATTGTTTACATGTGTACCAAATTTGTAAACACTAAAAATTAATGGTATACAATGTACACGTGTAATAACTTTTGAAGGCTGTGATGATCATATTAGTGGTTAGGACAAAATGTAAATAATTAAATAAAAACAAAAATACCCTGGTCGTTTCCGGCTTAGGCAAGCTAAGGTGGATTGACATGCGACCCTGCAATGAACTTCAACTGAGTCAACTAATTTTTCACTGCACAAGTTTTGGGTTTTTGAAAGGCCACTTGGCCTGTATTTATTGTTAAAACTTAACCAAATCAACAAACACAATAACAGTGTTTCAAGAAGTCGGAGAATTACCCAGACAACCATGTGTTTTTTGTTTTCGAACACAAAACATTTTTGACAATTCCACTTTTGGCAACCAGGCCTTATAAAAGCAAACAAAATCAGATGACACCAACTTGTATTTATATACCATAAAAGGAAGAACACATATTTTTGCTAGAAAATCAAGATATCCAAAAACACATAAGTACTCTTGACTTAGGGAACTGTGGATGAGTTTGGACAGCTGAAGTGCAATGTATCCCTCTCTTCATGAATTTATAGATTATTGTATACACAATACAGATTTCATTTCCTTTCGAACACACCCCTCAAACCAGTTTCCTTAACCAACATTAATTTTAAAATTGCAATAATTGAACAAAAAATTATAAATAACCAAAAGTTACTTCCGTAAACAATCCTACACTACCAGGAAAATTTGCATTAAAACTTAATATACTCAACATTCTGGCATTACTTGATACAAAATCACTCTACTAAACATACTGCACTCAATAATACCTTAGTCAATTACCTCAAAAATTATCATTACCCAATAATGCTGATAAATATACTTAAAATTCACCCTATCATCTGGAAAATTCAAAATACTTCACTATTCAAACTTGTTCTGAGTACACAATATCCCACTATGTAAATAAAAGGCAAACACTAACTCTCAACACTCCTGGACACAAATTCATACTTATCTTCACTCCAACTGCTCATACAAATTTAAAATTATACCACTAATTTCGACCAGCAATTTATAAACAACTTAATCGAACTTTTCAAAATTCCACACTATAAGTTTTCCCAATCTACAAGCACCCATGTAGTAATAAACTCGGGCAGGAAGGCCAAACAAACTTCTCACTCAACGAGTCCCACTTCTCTAGAAATACTCGATTTAACTGAAGGAACAACAAAGTTTGGGTATGAAGGCGAGAATGGGTCGTGAATCCATTCCCAGCCTATACAGTGTAGTAGAGCAAAGCGTGGCGTAGCACCCTGTACGGTTTCTTCAATCTTATTTTTGAGACAACTCTCACCACTACTTGATAGGCACCACCTCCTATGGGCCAACAAGCTTACTCGGGCAGAAAACAAATCCCTCAATTTGTTTTCATGTACCCTTTCAAACCCGAAGTATGTCCACATTGGGAAAGGTATCCCACAAGAGTTCTCTTGCCCCCAAAATATCTCATTCCCTATTTTCCAGGAAACTCACCCAACATCCTTATTTCCAGAAAATTCAATAAATCACCTTTTTTCCCAGAAAATCACTCTATATTTTTATTTCCCAGAAAATCACTCCATATCTTTATTTCCCAGGAACACACTGTACTACTCATTTCCCAGAAAAACTACCATACTAGACACGCTATACCAAACCTTACTTTATTTCCAAAAAAACTCTGTAAATCATATCTCAAAATCACCTATTTCTAGAAAAATCATCACTTCTTGAAGAAACACAACAGCTATTCGGGTTCTCTAAGTCACACTATACACCCGCCCCTTATTCTGCCTGTATGCCCATTTCTATATTCTTTCCCCATAAAAATCGGTTTTCCTAATCCACAGGCTGAAACAAGAAATTAGCCCTCACTACTACAAAAATTTCAAAGAGTAATTTTGCACTTAAATTTACTGAAACACCAAACCATAATAATAACCAGCCTACAAGAAAAATTCTCAACTACATGGCACCTACACTAAGCTCATAAATACAAATTCTATTTCACAAATACAAAAATCACTGAGCACAAAAAGAGTTAAATTTTACTTAATAGAAATACTGGTCCGAGAGGTTGTCCGTTCCAAAATAACTTAATACAATTTGGATTTCAGATATTCCTTACACAGGAAAGATTATACATTGCCTTTCCCCTTCATAAAATTTTCTTATTGATAGAAAATGACATGGAGGTTCTTTACACCGCTTAACACTGAAATACACAACAAAACCTTGACTGAAGGCATTTACCCTTTTTTTTTTCTTAATTTTTTTTTACTGGCCTGAAAAAAACACCCATACTCGACACATATTTACGGAGGAACCACAACATATTAAAAATGCCAAAAAGGAAGAAACTATTTCCATTCACACTTCATCTTTAGAAACTCCTTATTAAGAATAATTATTTTAGTAGACCGAATATTTTTTTATCGAAACCTCACGTCAATATGGGTGAGAATTCCGAAGTGTTCTAAACTTCAAAGGGGGGAAAAATTTTGTGCTCCTGATGACACTTCTAGACGAAATTTTTCTTTGACGGCCTAAATCTCTCTTGCCTCTGATGTGTAAAATAAAACACAACTTACCACCCCAGTCATTAGGGAATGGAAAAGAGCTTGCCCACACCTGTCTTGTCAAAGATTTTTAGTTGCAACTCATCTCTCAGGGCCCAGGAGCGATGATATATTTTTTTCTTTTTGTAAGTTCAGGTGACCAGGTCCGCCATCTTCTTTCTGACCCGGGGACACACTGGAATACTGGCAGTCAGCTTAATTTCCAGGGGAAGACTTTCGGGCGTCATCATCTCTGCAGTTCTCAGGTGGTCATCCAGCAACGGGAACTACTTCACGGCCGGAACTGGCTAGTCGTCAATGGAAAATCCTCTGTCCCAAGGAAATACCGAATCCTCCATTTGTCCCGTGTGAGCCACTTGCAATTTTAGGCGTCACTCAGGGCCAAAACTCGTGCTTATTATTTTTTACGCCAACGCCAAGCCCCGCGGGCTGGCTGCCTCCAAAAATGAAGAGCCTTACATTTCGCTTTATACGTCTTTTTCACCAAGTACGAGAAGAGAAACAATTTCTCAAATGCAGCTGGGATGCATGAAACTGCTGACCCTCATTGGCTAAAACCTCCCCTAGCAACCAACGGCCCCGCTGGTCATTGGCCAAGAGGTTCACGCCAAAACTGATACTAGACACATGGCCCTAAACTTCAGCCGAGGAAGTAACCTTTGACCTCGAAGGAAAGGGGAAAACGCTATAGCCTTCCATCGTAGGGAACCATGTAACCTTCTGCATGCTGCTGAGCTAAAAATAGGTTTGTCGCTGGGCTACGGGAACATTTATGCAACTTTTAGGGCGTCTAAACTCTTGCCCAAAATGGAAGACTGAAGGAGAGAAAGGTTTTCTTTTCTCTTGCACAAATTTTATAAAAATGCTTTTCCTTCATTCCGTGATTACTACGAATAATTTTGTTTTCTTAAAGGGTTGATGGTAACTTCTTTTGCTCGCCCTTTTTTCTTACTCCGAGAAAGAAGTTAAATATTTACAAAAATAATAATAATTCATGACTACCTTCCCTTTTTTTCTCACATTAAATTTTTCCTGCTTACCCGGGGTACGAGAAATGACAGAACTGGCCAAATTCTGACACTCCCCGCTCTCAGATAAATTTATTAACGTGTTCTGGCTCGAACCTGTCATTCCGCCAGTAAATCCTCAAAAAATTGATCAGGTTTCTCTGAGATTCACACGCAATGAAAATTCGAGACAGAACACCATTCACTTTGTGAAACATGTTGCACGTACTCTCGGTTTTTGCAATGCATGGTTCTGACACTAGGTGGCGTTAAACTGTATCTCTGGTTCTATAAATCCCACTGAAGTTCTTTCTATGCGGAATGCGATTCGGTTACTATGAAGTTTGGGAACATTATACTCTTTAAATATTACGCTCTCCCCGAGGGTGCCCTCACTTTGTCGTGGTGTGTGTTTGGAGGCGGGGGCTTATGTACTACTATGAGCCTTGAAGCTATGCAGACGGGCTCATTTGTTCCAGGTAGGGCCACCCAAGCCTGACAGGTTTAAGGAGAATGGCAGGGAAAGATGGGTACTCTGGTCCTCTAGGTTGGGGTTGGGGCAACGGGCCAGCTCTCCGTCCACCGTAAACATTTTTAAAATGCTAAAAGACCTAATATTAATAATGCCATACTGAATTCACGGAAAATATCTTGGAAAAGGATACGGACATTGCATTTTGGATACTGGAATATACAAGGATCGACATCTAAGATAGACTTGCGGCCTGGCGAGTTGCAATAGTTTGGAGTAGATACCGCAGTACTTATCGGAGACAAAAAGGAAGGGTTGCGGGGAGGAGTGTATTGATGATTATTTATATATTTAGAGTGGAGTTGAGAAGCACCTACATGACAGTACTGGAGTTTGTTATGATAATAAATACTCTCTTAAAACGAGTAACAAATTGAAAATTTATTCGTGAACGATTTCTAATAGTGGATTTGATAATATTTTGTAGACAGATAACGATATGTGCAGCATATGTTCCTACGAATGACGTCACGGAGGAGGAGAAAGACAGCTTTTGGAATGAACTCTGAGAGATGTTGGAGGATGTGCCGAGATGGAAAGAAATCTTCATGGGTGATTTGAATGCCAGAGTGAGATGATGATTGAATGATAAGGCTATCGGCAGATTTGGAGAGGCTACGCTCAAAGATAATGGAACACGATTAATTAAAATTTGTAGACAACTTGAACTTACTGTTCAGAACACGTTTTTCCAACATAGGAATATACACTACGCAACATCGCAGCCTCTCCTTGACAAATGTCAAACCCGCCTTCTCGTGGTGCATTCTGTTCCCACTAAAGGGGCTCTCACGACCGCCAATAGCGGTATAACTATACCATCGGTATTAGAGGAAATGCTATCCCACACTCACCAACCCGCTTGGCCACCGTGGTGAGTTATGGCCAAACACCTCCAAAAGGAATCCACAACTTAAATCTTGGCCCTCAGTCTCCGGCAGCTGGCATGTAATTGGCCAAGGCAGCGGCCAGTGTGACATGAAGGCAAAGGGTGCTAAGAATCATCGGAGGACCGGACTAGGCTGCCACCTGATGCTAACCTTGGCTACTCACAATGGACGCTCCCTATCTTCTGATTCAAGGCTTCTTGAATTGGAAGAGGAATTACAAAGGATCAAGTGGGACATTGTCGGGCTAAGTGAGGTAAGGAGAAAAGGAGAAGATCTCATTGAACTGAAAAGTGGACATCTCTTCTACTATCGTGGGACAGATACTGGCAGAACTAGTGGTGTTGGATTTATGATAAACAAAAACCTGAAGGATAAAGTTATAGAAGTTGAAAGTTCCTCTGACAGAGCTGCACGACTCGTTATCCAACTCTCGAGAAGATACAAGGCTCAGTTTATTCAAACTTATGCACCCACCACAAGTCATCCTGAAGAAGAAATTGAAGAATTTTATGAGGAAATTTGTCATCTAAATAATAAAGGCAAGCAGCACGTAAAGATAATTATGGGAGATTTCAATGCAAAAATAGGGCAACGGCAACAGAATGAAACTTCAGTAGGTAAATTTGGTCACGGCAACAGAAACCAGCGTGGAAATACTCTTGTTGAGTTTGCAGAGGCAGAAGGGTTTTTCATCTTGAACTCCTTTTTCAAGAAAAAGCCAAACAGGAAATGGACATGGAGACATCCAAATGGGACGACAAGTGAAATTGATTTTATTATGTGTAACAAAAAATTCGTCATCGAAGACTCACAGGTAGTGACCATAGATTGGTGAGATGTAAGATGCACCTCAACACTAAACTCGAACGTAGCAAGCTCATAAGACAAACAAAATGTATTGACATAACCAACCTTAAAAAACACCATAATACCTTCAAGTTGGCACTGAAGAATAGATTCTCTGCTTTAGAAGGCCTAACATCGCAAGAAGTAGATATTTCTGAAGTTAACAGAAAAACAGCCAAAGCTCTTATGGAAACAGCAACAAAATTAGCTGGGTCTAAGAACAAGTTGCATGTGAACAAATTATCAGGAAAAACCAAAATGTTGATGCAAAAAAGAAGAGAGGTGAGGACAACTAAAGAAGATGTGTCTTCCAAAGTGGAATATATAGAGCTATGCAAGACAGTACGAAAAAGTATCACAGAAGACGTAAGGAAATTCAACTGTGAACTAGTGAGGAAAGCAATTGAAAACAAGCAAAGCCTAAAGATAGCAAAGGGACATCTCAGTAAGGGAAGAAAACAGATTATGGCACTGAGAAAAGAAGATGGTTCTGTAACAAGGAATACAGGCGAAATTTTGACAAGAGTGAAAGATTTCTACTCCAAATTATATGAAAGTGATGATACATGTACTCCAGACATCGTGAAAGGTACCAGTACCAGAGTTCTTCCAGTCCTCCCAGCAGAAGTTGCACATGCAATCCAAAACATGATGCAAGGAAAAGCTCCAGGAGAAGATGGAATTACTGTAGACATCATACAAGAAGCAAGTGGAGAAATCGAAACAGTACTCGCCCAAATTTTCACTCGATGCCTTAATGAAGGGAAGATTCCTGAGGATTGGAACAACGCTACAATGACCCTGCTACATAAAAAAGGGGACATTGAGGATCTCAGGAACTACAGACCTATCAGCCTCCTATCAGTGGTTTATGAAATCTTAACTAAAGTTCTTTCACACCGCTTGAAGGTAACACTGGACATGGCTCAACCGAGAGAACAAGCTGGATTCAGGAGTGGCTACAGCACAATAGATCATATCCACGTACTGAGAGAACTAATTGAAAGAGCGAGGGAATATGAACTTCCATTGTTCATGGCTTTTATCGATTATGAAAAGGCCTTTGATTCGGTGAAACCATCAGCAGTTACAATAGCTTTGAAATCCTTCGGTATTGAAGATGCATACATTAATGTTATTAATGACATCTATGAAAATGCAAGTGCAAAGATTCGGCAGTTTGAAAATACAGCACACATAAAACTTGGAAAGGGAGTTAGACAAGGTGACACCATATCTCCCAAGCTCTTTAATGTCACATTGGAAAATGTCTTTCAATCACTGAACTGGGAAAACAAAGGGATAAGGATTAATGGAGATTATCTAACTCACCTTCGTTTTGCTGATGACGTAGTCATTTTTGCCACTACCCCATCAGAACTGCAGAATATGATCCAGGAACTTGCTGACAAAAGTAAAGAAGTGGGATTAAAAATGAACTTTCAGAAGACAAAAGTGAGGTTCAATGCTTTTACAAGAAATGAAGATTTACCGATTGCTGGAGAAAAGCTGGAGATAGCAGATACGTACGTTTATCTTGGACAGCAGATATCAAGTGAGGGTCACATTGATGAAGAAATTAATCGGCGTACAAAACTTGCGTGGAGAGCTTTTGGAAGAAAAAGCATTTTCCAGAGCAATATGCCATTTTGTCTTAAAAGAAAAGTGTTTGATCAATGCATCCTTCCAGTGCTTACGTATGGCGCAGAGATGTGGACCTTAACTAAAAGAGACATACAAAGGCTGCAGACAACTCAAAGAAGCATGGAGAGGTGCAAAAATGGTGTAACCAGGAGAGATAAGAAGAGGAACTCGTGGATTCGGAAAATGACAAGAGTGGAAGACATCATGATCAGAGTTAAATACCTGCAATGGTATTGTTAACTGTGGGTTCCAAAATGTTACCCAGTTTATTGCTATAACGAAATACAAACATAGGAGATTCATTGAAAGTTGCAGTACAGAAAACAAAAGTGCTGCAATGTATATACTGTATGTTCACGATGCAGCACAAAGTTACACAGAAAGGAAATGAATATGCACACGAACAATGAATGGCATAACGGCATGTCAAACGGTATGAAAAAAACACATTTGGACAAGTATATGAAAGTACTATGCCATCATAAATCAACCGAACGGAACTGAAATGTGGTTACAGCGCAATACATTATTGAGTAACTCATCAACATTATAAAAATAACAAAGGTAACAAATGTACCTCTATAGTTATCCGCGATAGAGGAACGCACTAACATAGCAAAAACTCACAATTATAGGATATTTAAAAACAAGGCACAAATTCAGGTAACAGATAAGTTAATAATAATGATAAACTGAGGAAATCACACAAGTAACGAGACCGATTATTTGTGAAAACACAGCAAAAACACACAATTATAGCAAACTGAAAATACATTACTTGTGAAACACAGTAAAAACACACAATTATAGCAAATTTAAAATACATTACTTGTGAAACACAGCCAAACCACACAATTATAGCAAATGTAAAATACATTACTTGTGAAACACAGTAAAAACACACAATTATAGCAAATTGAAAATACATTACTTGTGAAACACAGCCAAACCACACAATTATAGCAAATATAAAATACATTACTTGTGAAACACAGCCAAACCACACAATTATAGCAAATTGAAATTTCATTACTTGTGAAACACAGTAAAAACACACAATTATAGCAAATTGAAAATACATTACTTGTGAAACACAGCCAAACCACACAATTATAGCAAATTGAAATTTCATTACTTGTGAAACACAGTAAAAACACACAATTATAGCAAATTGAAAATAAATTACTTGTGAAACACAGTAAAAACACACAATTATAGCAAATTTAAAATACATTACTTGTGAAACACAGTAAAAACACACAATTATAGCAAATTTAAAATACATTACTTGTGAAACACAGTAAAAACACACAATTATAGCAAATTGAAAATACATTACTTGTGAAACACAGTAAAAACACAATTATAGCAAATTGAAAATACATTACTTGTGAAACACAGCCAAACCACACAATTATAGCAAATTTAAAATACATTACTTGTGAAACACAGTAAAAACACACAATTATAGCAAATTTAAAATACATGACCTTAATTCAGGAAACAACAGAGCAATACGCGAGATAGGATAATGGGGAGATCACACAAGTAACGAGACCGTGGAGGAATCAATGCGAAACCAGGAAGATCCAGGATACCACAAGGTGGAAAACGTCGCCGAGGAACCGTGATTCGATGCTGAAAGATACTCAGTTGTAAGGCGAGATAAAAGGGCGGCACGAAAATCCGTGACCAAACTTGATTGAGCCTCCGAAACAGATGGATGAGAGCCCAGAAAACGAATCGAGAGGTGGTAAGCATAAATAACAGATTTAGCAAGAACGAAAAGATAAGAACAAATGAAAGGGTCGGTGAGGCGTAATGCTTCCTCCAGGAAGAAGATAGTTGAAATCCTGTAAAGTGTAGAGAGTGGAACAGGAAAGTGAAACGATCTGATCGATGAGAATAAACAATGGCTGTAAGATATCGCAGGTATTTTAATAATGTAGAAGATCACCGAATTGTCCACAAAAAGGGTGAAGAGGACTAGAAAGAATCCCCTGACGATGGAGAATGGCTGGAGTGGGGAGTCGACCGTGGAGAAATCGCCACTGCACATCTTTCTCCAGCGGTAAACTAAGAGTAAGGTGCAGAACACACCACGTGGCAGAAAAGGAAGATGGTGGAAGAGAGGAAATAGGTAACGGCGGAGTATTGTGAAGAAGATGATGACTGTAAAGACAGCGAGAAGTGACGGAATGAAGGCGATAGGGAGAACCAGGGAGTGAAAACGAAAAAGGTAAAGCAAGAGGGGCGGACGCGCAAGCAACAAGTTCATCAACAGATGCTATATCGGGAAATGACCGACGAAGAGCGCGTTGAAGGAGGAGAAACCGGAAATGCTCAATGGGATCAGCAGCTAGAGCAACAGAAATTTGTGAGAGAGAACGCCAACGAAGGGTCGGGGTGACAAGTTGCTTGACAACAAAAACACCCTCCCGAATCCAGGAGGGAAAACAAAAATATGAAGAATCCGACTGAGTCATAACGGAAGAGTGGTTCATTTAACAATTCAAGGAGGCCAGAAGGAGGAAGATGAACCGGGGTTAACGCTCGCCAAAAATCAAGAAATTCCCTATACACCTCCGGAAGACGTTTGGGCAACAGAGGCAAACGATCCATAAGGAGAAGCGTCGCAAAAGTTATAACTGGGTTATAAGGACTAAGAATGGCATCAACAGAACTAATAGCAGCAGAGAGAACAGAGCAATAAAGCGAAAAAATGGAAACAAGGCGAGCATTACGATATCGGAGATGGACATCAGGAAGTGCCACCCCTCCATGAGACACTGGAAGCGTGATCGTCCGTATAGATACCCAAGCCTGCCGATGCCACATGAAGCGGGTGAAGGCTGACTGAATTTTACGAAGAAAAAAAGAGCCGCTTGTGTAGACCATGTATATGTCAATAAAGGGAGAAGAAGCGTAGAGATAACCCGGGCTTTACCCCAATACGACAATAAAGCCTTAGCACGACTCCAGCGGGATAAAACATTAGAGTATTTTTGGAGAAGCGGTGTCCAGGAACCAGATGACATGAAAGAAGGGTCACCAAGAACTACACCAAGAAACTGCTGCACTGTCAGAGACCAAGAGGCTCCCCAGGGGCGATGAGGGCGTGCTCGCCACGCACCGCACCAGAGCCCGGTGCCCTTGTCTCTGTTCAGCGCAGCGCCGTAAAGTTGTGCATAGTGAGAATAAACAGATTCCAGGGTCGAGAAACCGGACTGCGCTCGGATGAGTACTGTCAGATCGTCTGCATACGCAACCAGGACAGAAGAAAAATGCCGAGATTCGGGTAGTAAAGAACGAGGCGAGGGAACAAGAACAGAACAGATTTGGCACAACAACGGCTCAAACGCCAAAGCAAACAACTGCCCGGAAACGGGATACCCCTGACGAATTCCAGTAGCAAAAGGAATGGAGCTCGTTAAAAATGAGTGAGTACAAACGTGGAGAAAAGAATTGCGATAAAGGTTTAAAAGAAGTCTGCAAAAATTATGAGGAATACCAAATGAAAGCACCCAAAAAAGGTAGGCATGAGAGACACGGTCAAACACCTGGCGCTGATCCAACGAGAACAAGGCCAGGCGCTCAACCTGTCGATCAGCAAGTACTAGAAGGTTTCGAAGAAGATGTAGTGTTGATTGAACAGATCGAACCGGAATTGTATACGTTTGGTCTGAATGAATGTCTGGAATTATGCCATTCAAACCATGAGAAAGAATCTTAGCAAAAAGCTTGTAATCGCTGTTCAAGATGCTAATAAAACGCCAATTGTCTATATTGAGGAGACAGCCTTTCTTCGGGAGAAGACGAACAACGGCAATGGTAAAACATGAAGGGAAATCAGTGCGAAATAGAAGATTGTTAAAGCATGCTAGAAGAAAGGGAGAGAGCAGAGGTAGAAAAGTACGATAGAATGCAACTGGGATACTTTCTAAACCGGGGGCGGACTGAGAGTTTAAAGAGGAAAGAGCTGAAGATAATTCCGTGAGAGTAATTGGGGCAAGGGGAGAAAAATAAAGATAAGACGGAATTTGAGGAAGCCCAGTGAAGAGAGTGGAGGAGGGATCAGG
The DNA here is from genome assembly GCA_039090855.1 of Macrothele yani. NCBI lineage: Eukaryota > Metazoa > Arthropoda > Arachnida > Araneae > Macrothelidae > Macrothele > Macrothele yani. Next base: position 156,837,891 of record CM076996.1, read on the forward strand.
AGGCGAAGATTAAGATGAGAAATGTTCAGTAAAATGAGAAACGAGAAAAGGGGAAAGCCGAGAGGGATCATCGGAGACAGAGCGATCAGGAAGGATTAAATGGGTGAGCGAAGGAGAAGAAAGGATGTCCCTCTCAAACTCAAGAAAGGTACTCTCATCCTGGATGTCTGAAGAAACATCATGTACACGAAGGCGAACAAGAGCTTGCTACGCCTGGCTTTGAAGAAGGCCCCGGAGAGCCGAGGACCGTGTTCGATAGGCGGCAGACGTAGGTGAAACACAAGCTAACTCAAGACGAAGGAGATCAACGATCGTTTATTCCGAGAGGCTAGTGGAAAGAGAAAATCTCTTGCAGAAAGCAACTAATGTAGTTTTAACGGAGATCCATTCCGACACAGGGTTCGAAGTAGATTGAAGATCAATATCAGCAGCCTGAAGATAGGCTAATAAATGGGAACAAAAATCTGAATCAGTAAGGAACGAAATGGAAGAGACCATAACCTGAAGAACGGTTTGAAGACAGCAGGAAGAAATACAGAAAGAATGCAAAGGGAATGATCAGACGAAACACACGGAATGTGTGACGCAGCATGAAGGTATGTACTAAAATGGGATGAAACGTAAAACCGATCAAGCCGTGCTTCGGCCAAAGAAGCAGGATTGAAAGAACACCAGGTAAAATCAGAGACAGAAGGATGAAGGAAACGGAAAGCATCAACTAGATTGTAATGGGATAGAAAGTCGGATAAAACCTGAACAAGAGAAAAACGAGATTCGACACAGTGTGACTGATCAAGAGAAAGGTACAACGTGCAATTGAAAACACCACCAAAGAGAACAATATCAGAGGGGGCGACCGTGGCAACATGAACAAAGATGGAGTCTAAGAGGGAAAGTGCAACATCATTTCGCTGCGGTTTATGAATGTTAAGAAGATGAACACAAAAGGCCCCGAGACGAAAGGAGATATACAAGAAAACTCCCTCAGTCTTCGCGACTTCGACAATTGATGATATAGCTAGGTAAAGGCGTTGATGAATTCCAATGGATACGCCGTTTCCGGGACGGGTGGAAAAGCAATGAAAGAACCTATAGGGCCACGGGCGCCAGCGATGAAATGGGGTAACGGGGATGCAATTTGTTTCCTGAAAAAATAAAACATCAGAATCAACAGGCACTAAGTCTGCAAAAACCAGAGAATTTGCGAACGGTTTCGCAAATCCCCTAGCATTGAGAGAACAAAAAATGATCGGTTTGGGGAAGAGAACTAAAGGTCATCGGTAAGAGGAAGTGAGGTATCACATATATGCTTCTCAGCGAGCTCCTTCAAGGAGGTGAGACGGCGCGCGTAACGTTTCAAAAACGCCTAATACCGAGGATTGGTGGCACACAGAGATTTAAAAAATGACACATAAGCTTCGAATTGCGTTACCGCTGCAAACAGGTCCAGATCAGGTGAGTGGAGGAATTCTTCAGAACAAACAATCGTACGTGCAGCTTGAAAAAAGCGTAAAAGTTGCTGTTTGGACAGTGGTCCAGGAACTGGAGGAAACGTATCAACTGCCTGTAGAACCTCAGCATCAGAGAGAGGATTAACAGGACCTGAGCGGAGAGCATACTGTTTGAAGAATCTTCAAGTGGAGAAACACCGGAACCGGAAACATCTGGGACACTAGATGAATCCTCAGAAAGAGGCAAAGAAAGTTGTTTTAACTTTTTCTGCTTTACAGCGCTTTTGGAAGTTCCAATACGCTTCGAAGAAGAAGCTGAGGCGGATGTATCCATTAGTGGATCAGACTCACCTCCCGAGTCAGGAGACGAAGTAACCAATGTCGCGTCGCCGAAGACGCAGTACGTAGCACAGCAGCCTTAGTGGAGACTGGTACAACAGCCGAGGCTTCAGGAAGACGTGGCAACAAGGGTATTGTAGACAAGGTTGGAGTTGGAGATCCGATATATGAGAGGCTAGGAGAAGAGCCAGACGGCCGATCTGCCAAACCACCACTCAACACACCCGGAGCGGAACACTCCGTTGTAGAAACATCTGAAGTATAAGACATCTCTGCCAATCTTGAAGGCGGATGCACAATTGTACGAGTCGGGAGAGGAGGGAAGGCAGCATTGTCCGTGACTGAAATATTCGTCTGACTGAGAAACGAAGAGGTCTCGTCAGGCAAACTACCGGTAGTGGGGTTAGTAGAAGGACCAATGTGGTCAGCAGTGGGATGCGAACTTGATGAACGTCCACGTCGAAAGCGTTCACAGGAGGCAGTGGTGTGATCCTGTGTTAAACAGTGTGTATAATAGTGAGTGGTGAAAACCTTGAAACTGTACGTTCGTGAGCCAATTTCTACAGTAGCTTCTGTAGGGCAATCTACCAAGGCTTTCTCGGTGGGAAAGACGACCAATAACTGACGGCGAGGTCCTGTAGCATGTGCAAATAGAGTTCCGCGGGAAGCGTCAGAGAGGCGAAGAACCTTGCCAACAATTTTACATACATGACTGACAAGAAGAGGAAGTGCAGTATCAGGCACTTCCTGTGGAACAAGATAGAACGTGATGTTCACCGGTCGCCAATCGAAAGTCCGTGTGCAAGAAAAAAGTCAGCATCCTCCTTGTGATTGAACTGTATCGAGATACCCCGAGGAGTACGGGAAATTCCCGCAATGGACGCAGACGACACATGTCCAGAGAATGCTTCCATATAGCGTGGCAATGGAGCATATGGTAAGGCACGAAAGAGCACACCTCTATCCAGGAGGTTATGGAACTCACGGCCAATCTGCGAATTGTCATCTATTGTTACCTTCACCTTGTGGTTTGATACCTGAATAATAGGTTGCAAAAGACAATCAGGTTGAGAGGAATCGGACGCCTCGTTGCACTGTAGAGGCAAATGACATCCTCGGAAGAGAAGTCTGTTCGGATCCGGCAAACACTAAAGGCTGTGAGGGAAGAGAAGCACAGGCCGAAGGCAAGGCAGTATAATCAGTCGTACCCAGGGAGGGCACCGAGGAAGATGCAGGAGCTGAAGAAGAAAGCGCAGCCAAGTCCAGTGAAGGCACCGGAGCAGGACTACTAGAAAGCTGGGAAGGCATCGTAGCCAACACATCTGAGGACGAGAGTATGTTAACTTCCATGGACGCGAAGTGTGACGTGACGTGCACCCGCCACGCCCAGAGATGATAAGGAAATACCGGAAGCCGCCATGTTGGCAGCTTCCAAACGTAAATAAACTAGCAAACGATAAGAAAACGGATGAATATGAACTAATACGAGGACGACAACGTTAGAAAAGTAGCTCAAAACGTACACAGTACCTTTAGACAGCCGGGCCACGCAACAGGTGAGTGAGGGACGAGGTTTTCCACACTAAATTTTTTTTTTTTTTTTTTATTGGAGGTTTAACGACCACCGTGAGCAACTCAATGGGCTATAAGCAGTCGCCCGTCCCTAATTTAGGGTCACTGGTTCCAGGGAAGGGAGAGAGCCAGTGCCGTAAGACAAACACAACATCCATGCCTGACCGGGATTCGAACCCGGACCCCTTACGGACGAATGATCAGAGGCCAACGCCTTAGACCACTGCGCCACCGGGGCGGCCCACACTAAAATGTATTAAATATTGGAGCCACCAACACTACGTCTGTCACGAACGAGCAATGGGCTGGACATACTGCCAGAAGGACAGACCATCGATGGACAGCCGAAATTTTAGATTGGATTTCAAGGGACAGGATAAGACTCAGAAGAAGACCACATGGGAGATGGGTGGATGAAATTCGAAAGTATGCGGGAGTAACATTGAGGAGACTGGCACAAGACAGACCGTTGTGGAAGAAACTTGGGGAGACCTTCGGCCAGCAATGGATTGATAATGGTTGACAATGATGATGATGATGATGATTTCGCATCAAGATACTAGGAAGCTGAGGTCTATCATTGGGTTTATAATTACACGGCAAGAAACCTCTGTTAAAGTCAGGGATGTGAGAGTGTATCGTGGTGCTGAATGCGGTTCTGATCATTACCTAGTTAGGGCTACAGTGGAGTGGCCATGGATAAAGGTTCCTACGTTATCTGAAAGCAATGCTGAGAGATTCCAGAAAGATAAAATTTTGACATTTAATGTGGGTCTCTTACAGGATGATAGTATTAAAGGACTTTATTACAGAAGATTTATTACTGAAAATGATGAGAACTTTGAGGGAACTCCTATGGGGATATATACTTACCTTAAGGAAATAATTAGTACCACTGCTTACGAAGCACTTGTGGGTAATATCATAATAAAGGTAGGAGAAAAACTTAGATCACAGAGAAACTAATGGATGGGATTAGAGGCAAGAAAAAAGCTTATTTGGAATGGCTAAATAAAAAAGATGATAGATGTAAAGAGATTTATAAGAAAAAGGAGATTTACAGACAAATAAGGTGTGCGAAGAATGATGAGTGGAAACGGGCTTGTATAACAGTGAATGCCCAGTTGGGTTTTAACAGTGCCTCCGAGGCATGGTGAATACTTACGGAACTCAGAAAACAAGTTCATCGCAGGTCAAAACTTCAACTGATACAGATGGAGTGGAAAAAATATTTTGAATCCCTACTAACTGAAGAACGGGAGGAATTTACTTTTAGGGCTTCTGATTTACAAGTGTCTCCAGAAGAAGTGGCTAGGACCCTGAAAGAAGGTAAAAATGGTATTAACTTCAATACTAAAATTGCTAGTATTGTTTAATTGAAACGTGCTATGGAGTTATATAGCAATTTCATACACCTTAATAAAAAGTGTAAATGCTTGTAGAAAAACCTCTTTACACGTTGCTCTTGAGTAGCTAAGGACACAGACGCCATTGAAGTATATTAAGTCTGATGGATGCCAACTAATATATATTTTATTTTCATTTGTTTTATAAAAAAGTTATGTAATTAAAAGTGTATGAGCTGTCTGTTGGTGTTGTTATTGCATAAAGTTATTTATGCGAATGATTTAGAGACATATGTACATACACTATTATGTTCAAACACAACTATATATATCCATTATATTCAAGTAAGAAATTATGTGGCAAGTCCAATCTGCAAATGTCATAAAATTAAATGAACAGTTCCTTATAATGTGGCAAAATACTTAAGTCCCGAAAAACTCCACCTGAACTGTAGTTTGTGAACATCTGCTATAGGTTGACTTTCAGTATCTGCGAAAATCCACTGTAGGCTGACTTTTTGTATTTTGTGATGTAGTTATTGCAAACACTGTATAAGTTCCGGTGTATTAAATATTCATCTTCATACCTTATATCTTGAAACAGAGGTAGTAAATGCCACACACCCCAGCATGCAGACAAATCCTACTGTAAAAGTGTAACTTTCATCCCTTCATTATGGTTTTCAACATATCTGACAAAACAAGACGATTCACTTGAAAAAAATATTATTAGAATGACGACACAGATAACAGTGTGTCGTCATTCTAATTAATTTTTTTTTTCAATGCATAGCAGTTGTTAAGATGATCGACTACAGAGATAGTAGTCGATGATCTTGACTAACTGCTATGCATTTCGGTTGAGAGAAAGTCGAAATTCTTATAGTGTGTATAATATTATATATCAAAGAATGTTATTAAGTTGTTGCAGCAGGCATCGTGTTTCTTATTTAAATATGCATTTAGTAAATTACAGGAACATATCGATTAATATCTAACTGTTGTGTTTCATCGCCGTAGGCGGCGCACATTATAGTAGCCATGTACGTATACAAGGGTTTACCACAGGGCTTCTGTGTTGTTCAAGTGGTGACAGTTTCTTCCTGAGGATAGTGTCTCTCCACCGAAATCCGTAGCAGTTAGTCAAGATCATGGACTACTACTTGAGGACGCTTCGCACTACGACTTGAAGTTGGATTTTAACTGTTCAGTTCTTTTTCTTTTTTAGTTACATTTTGATAAGAATCATCGTCGTAAGGTATGATTTCAAATATTTTTAGATATTATACTTGAAGATACTCCATCGCTCAGAACCGTATGTTCCAGTCCTGGAAATCATACAGTACTCGGACTAGTGGCATTCCTCTCCTCTCCTCTACTCATTTGAAACAGTAACGAGGTTTATCTGTGTGGAACCCAACAACCTAAATTCACTTGAATTTCTGTTTCGTCATTCTAATAATGTTTTCAAGTGAATCGTCTTGTTTTGTCAGTTATGATAAAAACCATAATGAAGAGATGAAAGTTACACTTTTGCAGTAAGATTTGTCTGCATGTTGGGGTCTGTGGCATTACTACCTCTGTTTCAAGATATATGATATGAAGATGAATATTTAATATACCGGAACTTATACAGTGTTTGCAATAACTACATCCCAAAATAGAAAAAAAAGTTAGCCTACAGTGAATGTTCGCAGATATTGAAAGTCAACCTACAGCAGATGTTCACAAACTACAGTTCAGGTGGAGTTTTTCGGGACTTAAGTATTTTGCCACATTATAAGGAACTGTTCATTTAATTTTATGACATTTGCAGATTGGACTTACCGCATAATTTCTTGTTGGAATATGATGAATATATATATATTTGTGTTTGAAAAAAATAGTGTATGTACATACGTCTCTAAATCATTCGCATAAATAACTTTTGCAACGTCTTGCAATGACAATAGCAACGGATAGCTCACACATTTTTTAATTATATAATTTTTTTATAAAATAAATGTCAGTAAAATACACTGCTGGCCACCCAAAATGCAACACCAAGAAGGACATGAAATAGCAAAGCCAGATTTCCTGGACACATAACAACAGACACAAAGATGAAACGATTGAACTTACAGGACCGTGCGACTTGCGAAACACGCAGACATCAATAGTTCGTGTTGCCCCCATGGCTGGGAATAACGGCCGCTTCATGCCGCGGCATCGAACGAAAGAGGCTTTGGATGTGAGCTTGGGGTATGTCGGTCCAGGCTGCTTCCAGACGGTGTTGCAGTTCATCAGGCGTAGCCGCGGGTGGTGCTCGACGGGCCACTCGGTTGCCGATCAGCGACCAGACGTGTTCGATGGTTCACATATCGGGAGAACAGGCGGCCCACGGCAGCAGTGACACCTGGTGAGCCGTGAAGAATTGTTGCACGATGCGTGCCACGTGCGGGCGTGCATTGTCCTGTTGAAACGTGGCCGCTGGCAGGTCTGCAGGTAAGGAGGACTATAGGCTCCAAAACGTCGGAGATGTAGCGGTGGCTGTTGAGTGTACCGGCGATGCGTATCAGAGTGGTGCGGGTGTCATATCCAATTGCGTCCCAAATCATAACGCCAGGCGACGGACCTGTACAGCGATGCATAATGCAGGTGTCATACAGTCTCTCGCCGCGGTACCGCCACACGCGGATCTGACCATCGTGGTGTTGCAGGGAAAAGCGGGATTCGTCAGAGAAAACAATGTCGTGCCATTCCGTAGTCTAGGTGCGGCGTTCAACGGCCCACTGCCGCCGCACTCGCCGGTCTGTAACGTCAATGGTAATCGGAGCAATGGGCGCCGTGCGACAAGTCTCCGCTCCTGCAGACGACGTCGAACGGTACGTGCTGACACAGGTTGTTGCGCAACACACCCTAATTCCTGCGCTAACGTTCGTGATGTGGCGGTGCGAGCCGTCAATGCCCACAGCACAACGTGCCCGTCTTCTCGTTCGGTGATGTGCCATGGCTGCGGCAATCGCTCACGTCGGTCCGCCCGTTCCTCCTGCACCCACCGAATCCATACTCTCCTCACGGTGGCTAGATATCGTCGCACACGGGCGCCGATGTCTCGGTACGATAAACCGCTGTCGCGATAAGCCACTATTCGTCCTCTGTCGAACTCCGAAACATGCTGGAATGACTTCCGTATTCTACGACGACGCATCGGGAAGCTTCCCACGCACAGGTCTGGCAGCACAACGCACTTCCACTACTTACACCCCGCTTTCTGTGCACCCTTCTTATAGTGGTTCTCGGTGGCGTGCCGGACGCACATGATTTGCATATGCCCTGCAGTACTAATCGTTTGCATGTCCTCTTGCGGGCGACGCATGCTGCGAATTTCAGGCCAATCGGATGCTTCCTTCTTGGTGTTGCATTTTGGGTGGCCAGCAGTGTATCTATGAGTTGTCATTCATTAGACTTAATTTAATTCAATGATGTCTGTGTCCTTAGTCAAGAGCAACGTGTAAAGAGTTTTTTTCTACAAGCATACACACTTTTTATTAAGGTGTATGATATTACTGTAAAATTGGTAAAGCCCCGGGCCCTGGTGGAATTAATCTTGAATTACTAAAATATGGTGGTGAGAGAGCTGTCACACTCCTTACTAAATTATACAATAGAATCCTGGCGGGTGATAGAGTACCCCAGGAGATGAAACTGGGCTATTTGGCACCTATTTTCAAGAAGGAAAACAGAAAAGTATGTAGTAATTAAGTACATAGGAATATGTGTAGCAAACCGATTTACAAAAACATTTGGAAGAATTCTTCAAAGAAGGATTGAAGAACAGTATGAAGAAATTGAGGAGCAGAGTGGATTCACGTCTGGTAGATCATGTATAGATCATATACGTATTTACAATGAGACAGATCTTGGAAAAACAAAGAGAGGAATTGAGAGGTATGGAATTAATATTCATTGATTTGGGAAAGGCTTACGATAGTGTTCCTCAAAAACTACGTTCGAAATCTTTGAGGATGGCAAATATTGATGAAGAAATAATCAGTGTTATTCAAGAGATATATAAGGAAAATAAATGTATTACGTATCAAGTGCGGGCAAAAACTATCAGAGGTTCTTGTGAGTAGTAATGGTCTCTTACAAGGATGCTGTATGTCCCCTACATTATTGAAGATCTATATTGAGGTTTGTCTCGGAGAATCATCAGAAGTGCAGACATTTGAGATTACGGATTCAGAATGATTTCGTGTAAGGAAAAGTTATTAGGCCACCAATTAAGGAAAATAAAGCTGAGCACTTATCCTCTGATCCCAAAGACTTCATTGTAATACCTGATAATATTACGTTGATAACAGTGGAGGAATTTAAATATCTCTGATCCATTATACATCAGGATGGTACATGTCATCATGACATTGATCGGAGAATTGCGGAGGGCAGGAAAGCTATTTCTGTTTTTAATCCTGTTCTTTGGAGCAGCAATGTACTTCCAAGAGTAAAAAGACGCATTTTTTCTGAGATTGTACAAAGTATCATTTTATATGGTGCGGAGGCGTTGACATTGAATGAAAGACATCAACAAAGATTATTAGTTACAGAGATGGACATTTGGAGGCGTTCTGCAAGAAAATCCAGATGTGAAAAGGTGAGTAATACAAAACCTCGAGATATTATGAATGTTAAAGCAGACATTATTCAAACTATTGATATGCGGAGATTGCAATGGTTCGGCCACGTAAGGACAATGTCATCAGATAAATTAACAAAAAATCCGATGGAGTGGGAGGCTCCAGGAAAAAGGGGAAGAGGAAGACCAAGGAGATAGTGGATGGAGGAGATTAAATCAAGCCTAAAAAATAATGGACTGGATGAAGTGATTGTCTTGGGTAGAGAGAAGTGGAAGAAGACTCTGGCTGAACTATATATGGTCCAGGAAATCCACTTGATAGTGGAAACTCCTGATGATGATCGTTACTGCTTCTACCAGGGGCATATACTGTAGTGGCCAAAATTGTGAAAACATTTTGGAAAAAGTGGGATTTTGAGATTTGATGGTTCATAAGACCACCTTTCTTTGAGTAATACCATAAAATTATATATCAATGGATAGATAATTTTATCAAGCATGTAGTGCAGTAAAGATTGTTCAATTATCTGTATTCTTTGAAAATGTATAGCCAAATAACAAGAAAAAGGAAGCACAACTTGCTTAGGTTGATATCAAGTAGCTTTCCTTCATTTGAATGTAGACAATGAGCATGAGTGTTTGGAGATCCAATCAGGTGTCATCTTGTTTTGGCAATGAACTAATCAGGTTACAGTAGGATGCAGTTATTGATGTCATGTATTGGAGCTGAGAGGAGGATATTTGTCAGTGTGCTATGTGATTGATATCAAATTGGTTGCTTTTCTTTGTGTTCTTTCATTTAGTGAGCTTGTAAAACGTAATAAAATGAAAGAAATGGCGCAAAGAGTTGACTGGTCACCCTGAAAGCGATGTAAAATAGTACTATTAAGTGAACAAGGCTTCAGTTATGAAGAAATTAGAAGAAAAAGTGGTGGAAACTTAACCAAAGGTGGCATTTCTAAATTTTTGAAGAGGTATAAGGAGACTGAGTCACTACAAAACCAGACTGGTAAAGGCAGGAAAAGGTGCACAACAGCACGTGATGATAGAAGAATTAAGAGACTGTGCATAGGTGACAGAAGAAAATCATCTGGGTGTATACAAGATGAAATAGTGCAATGCAAAGTGAAGTTGCGAGCAAGGACTGTTCGGCGCAGACTGCAGGAATTTGGGTCTAAAAGCTAGAATTTCACACACACACACACACACACAAAAAAAAGCCATTTTTATCTCTCAAACAAAGGTTGAAAAGATTAAACTGGGCTAAAACCCATGTTAACTGGACAGCGGAACAATGGGACTGTGTTATTTGGAGTGATGAGACCAAAACCTCCCTGTTTGGTAGTGATGGCATAAAATACGTAAGGAGAAGAATCGGAGAAGATTTGCATCCTAATTGCATCACATGTACCGTGAAACACCCAGTTAGTGTTCTGATCGGGGGTTGTATGACATCAAAATAAGTGGGCAGAATTTGCGTGATTAATGGGAATATAAATGGCCAAAAATACATTAATGAAATACTTGAGCCCAAACTAAAGCCTTCTGCAAGTGATCTTTTCCAAGATAATGAAGCATTTATACGTATTTCAACAGAATTCAGCTCAGATTCAGCTCTATTGCTGCTGTGTGCAAAAATTGGTTTCACGATAATCATATTCTACTGCTGGAATGGCTGGGAATAGCTCAGACCTTAACCCCATCGAAATTCTATTGAGCCGATTAAAGAAACTTGTTAGTCAGAAGCAACCCAGCAATAAAACCCAATTAATAGAAGCAATAATTCAATATTGGTTTCACATTATAACAGCTGCAGAAGTAAAATACTTGGTTCACTCCATGGGAAGCCGTTGTAAGGCCGTAATTAACGCTAAAGGCTACCCAACTAAGTATTAACTGACATGGTGAGAATTTTTGTATATCTAATTTTTTCTATGTGTTTCACTTTTGTTCTTTATAACTGCTGTTCTAATTATAAAATCCTTCATAAAAGTTATTCCATTACATTCTAGATGAGATTATCTTTCCATTGATATATAATTTTATGGTATTACTCTAAAAAAAGTGGTGTTATGAGCCATCAAATCTCAGAAATACACTATTTCCAAAGGTTTCCACAATTTTGGCCACTACTGTATGTAAACAAAAATTCTCGTTATCTCTGCTTGAGGAAGTCGTTTTGGTAAAAGTTACTTTTCTTTCGCATAGCTTTTGCTATGGAGAATACTTTGCGTATATTATCTGCTTTTTCGTTATTCACAATTCTTCCGCCAAGAGGCGTGAGCGTGCATTTCTATTTGAAAGATTACCTCGTATAAAAAATCTCTTGGAAAAGTCTTCTTTGTAAGATATTCTTCATTATGAAGACTATTTTGCACTGATGTTCTCCTTTAAGTAATGCACAGCTTTTTTCTTCCAAAGTATCTGCTTTGAAGTGTATTTTCCGTATCGGAAAGCATTCAAAAGTCGTGCTTATTACATCGAGAATTCGGTGTCATCTTGCTCATTTTCTTATGAAGTGTAAACATTTCTAATTACTTAGGTATCTTCATTTCTTGTTTTGGTATGTAAATAAGTAACCGTGTGTGATGATGAAAACTTTTAGAATATTCATTTTATGATTTTTAAGTATCTTTAACACTGTATTTATGGTAATCAGAATTTACCTTTTGCTCGAGTTAATTCAAACAGCAGGCTTGCTGGGACAATCTCATTACTAATTTTCTCAATATTTGCAATAGTATTTGATCGTACGAGCTAACTCTCCAGAATGGACTGGGTTTAATTCGGGTCCTGGGATCCACATTCCACTTACAGTAAGGATTTTCATCATTTTCTACTTATGAAAATTATATCGCTAGAAATAATGACGTTTCTTCTTTTCTTTCACTTTTTCTTGTCAAACGGCCCTATATAACATGCTCGACAAATTGCTCTTCAGATTTTTTGAAAGCCGCCGATGAAGACTGAATTTGTTCACGATTTGAATTTTGCAACATCTCTTTTCTTCGTAAGCTATCAATCTCTCATCAATCCTGGAAGCACAGAAACAATTATCTCGTAATTTTCACCTAGTTTTCTTTGAATCTTCATCAAACATTGTCTGAAGTTCATTACTATTTCGCACCATCTGTCCATCTTTCTCCTTCACGCTTTTTGGAGGTGAAAAAAAAGCAGAATAAAATGATTGTTTCATTGCGAAAGCGTTTATTTCTTAGTGGTTTCTTCAACTAAAGCGTTTCATGAAGTCTGACTCAATCCTGTAAAAAGAAAATGATGCCACGTTGCTAAAATTTAACGGAAACGCTACAGTACATCAATGTTGACTAGCTTGAACGATGAACGATGATGGTATAACAGACGTATGAAAAAATTCTTACAACTTGTCGTTTTCCTTTCTCTTTTTTTTTTTCTTTGGAAATGTCTAACCAAAACTATTTTACCTTCAGTACTCATTTAAAATTAGTAGCAAAAGCAGTCACAGATAACGTGCGGGGATTCCTTTTCGGTGTATTCATGCATTGTACAAGATCAAAAATTGTAAAATCAAATGCAGTAATTTTTTCCATTTTCGTGTTTGTATTTCAAGAAGAGTTCAGTGTTGAAGGAATTCATTATGAAACTCGTATAATATTGAACATTTAACGTCAGATACGTCAGATGCGTCGTTTTTTGTTTTCTTTGTGAAACAATATCTGATTTCAATTGCTTTCCCTCTCTTTTCAGGTACACTATTACAGGCAGTAGAAAATCATTCTTTAACACGTTAAATTTCAAATAGCAGACTGATCTAAAAAAATTTTGACAAAATGGGATTTAATGCTTCGACAGGCAACAGCTGTAAAATAATAGCTATTTTAAGGAATATGTTTATGATTTGTCGCAACTATTATTCTAACGTTATGCTGGGTTCTGTGTAAAACACTGAGCTCGTTAGGCATACGCTTGCTTTTGCTTAACTGTGATATTGGTTGAACCCGGATAGGCCGCCCCGGTGGCGCAGTGGTCTAAGCGATGGCCTCTGATCATTCGTCCGTAAGGGGTCCGGGTTCGAATCCCGGTGAGGCATGGATGTTGTGTTTGTCATACGGCACTGGCTCTCTCCCTTCCCTGGAACCAGTGACCCTAAATTAGGGACGGGCGACTGCTTATAGCCCATTGAGTTGCTCACGGTGGTCGTTAAACCTCCAATCAAAAAAAAAAAAAAAAAAAAAAAGAACCCGGATAGCTTGAAACATTAGCTAAAAAGGTCTTATTCAGACGTGACGGAACTAACTATGCGCTTCTATAGATAACGGTCACGTTCAGAAAAGAAAGTCGTACTTGCAACATAACCTTTTATTTATATCCACTAAGCACGTCAACACGCCGTCGTCGCACAGAATAACTAATCTTCTACAATTCCGCACGGTCGAAACAAGGTTGCACACTGTCTTAAACAATAATGAACTTCGAGACAAGAATGCAGTTTAAGAATAGAATTTTCGCTGTGATGAAGACTGCACTTTTGAAACCTTTGCCTAAAGCAGAATGCCTCCGATAACACAAATAGCATGGCGTATGGAAAGATAGCCTCTCTTAGACCAATAATAATACTGCCTCTCGAAGACTCAATACATTTTTTCTCTCGCCTTCGACAAGGTTATTGCACTTTGACTTGTTGTCAGGGTTGTCAAAACGCATTCATCGAGAAATAAAAATGCAGCGTTGAGTTTAAAAAAGGTTTAATGATAATAAACCAAAATTTACATGTAAGCTAGTGCACTTTTCACTAATGCTGTTTCTTCTTGTTTCCTCTAACTTAGCACTGACTACGATTTTTTTTCAACTTGCAAGTACGTAGTATTTCAAGAAAAGCTCATTTTTAAATTAATTCTTTATGGAACACTTTTAATACTGAATATATAACGTTATGACGTTTACTCTAATTTAACCTTCATTTTTTAATTGTCTTTTCCCTACGTAAATTTTGAGTTCATTCTCTCTATGCGTTTCAACCTTAACGTCGTATTTTCTCATTCAATGAATGTTATATGGCAAATGCCTTGAGATCAAGGGTGAGTGATGCATGCACGATTGACAAGCAAAATGGTTGCACATACACTGAAGAGCAATTGAATTAGAGATACCTCTTTAGTAACGTGTAGCATCACCTTTTGCCCTAATGACGGCGGCGATTCGTCTCGGCATGGACTCGACAAGACACCGGAAGCGTTGGGAAGCCATGCGGTTTCACGACCCCTGAACAAGCTCCCACATTTCACGAAGATTTGATGGAGGGGGGGGGGGGGTCAGAGCCTCGAACATCTCTCTCAATGGCATCCCAGATGTGTTCGATGGGATTGAAGTCAGGTGACCTAGCTGGACAAGGAAGCGAGGTCACGTCGGTGGAGTGTTCATCCAACCATTCGGATACAATTCGGAAGCGGTGGCACGATGCATTGTCTTGTTGCAGGATGAGGTCTCCAGTGGGATATTCAAGACGCACAAACGGGAGCAAATGGTTGTCCAGGAAATCCCGGTAACGTTGACGTGTGAGGGACGATGTCACACAATTACCAGGGGTCCCATTTCAGTCCACGTAAACAGTCTCCAGACGAGAATGCCACCCCCACCAGCTTGAAGAGTACCCTGCTGGCAAGAAGGATCCATCGCTTCATGTGGTTTGCGCCATGCTTGTATCCTGCCATCCGCATGTACCAACGTGAATCTCGACTCATCAGTCCAGGCAACATTTTTCCACATGTCTAGGGTCCAGTGGCGATGTTCCCGCGCCCATGCTAATCTTTGCGCCCTGTGATGTGCGGCCAGCAGCGGTACCCTCGTGGGACGATGGCTTCTGTACCCCATAGCAAGGAGATGGTTCTGAATGGTGTGGCTGCTTACACGTTTTTGTGCACCAGCGTTAAATTGCCGAGTGATTTCTTGCAGTGTGGTCCGTCTATCCGATGTTACAATGCGAGCTAGCCGACGATGACCCCGCTCATCCACACGCTGTTGTCCACGGCAGTTGGCCCTTGTAGGGATGGTTTTATTGGATGATTCGATGTACTCACGGTGCACCCGTGACACAGTGGCTCGTGAAAATCCCAGTGCCTACACGACTTCCGAGATGGAGAGACCCATTCGTCGGGCCCCGACAATTTTCCCACGATCAAATGCGCTTAGATCCTTCGTCTTACCCATACTGCGTCCGACTGTTACTGATTCCCGTCGCATCACTCCTTATATTGTCGGATCGCTGCGTACGTCATGTCGTTTCCGTTTACAGGGACGCCCCCAGCGCCACATTTGCATAAAGCCAGCTGTCTCTAATTCAATTGCTCTTCAGTGTGTGTGTGAAAACCAGAAAAACAGCTATTACCTATTCTTCACAGTTTTGAAGGTCTTCTGCGCCTAAGGCAGGCAAGGAAGAACACCAAAAAAACATAGTACATATAGTAGAAGTAAAAAAAATATAAATATTCAGACCTTAACAACTATTTTAGAGTAGAAACATGGTGATTCAAGAAGGATATTAGAAGGAAGGATTGCAAAACCAAATGGCAGCTCTCGCTTCTTTACACAGACCAAAGTATGGGTTTCTACTATATGTACTAATATATACTAAAGAGCAAAGCCGAAAACATAAGAAAAACTTTAGAATTTAAAACGAAAGATGCAAAACAACCTGAAGATCAAAACGCGTAACGCAGCAGTTATGAAAATTCAGAATTCACATTCTATTAAGAGACTGAAGCAAAAAAAAAATATTTTGACTCACGCCAAGTACAACATAGAAAAGGTTATGTATTGACCGGTGTGAGTAAAAAGAGAAAAATAAGACAACTGAATGTAGAAAGTGTCGAGAATACTGAGCCTTGGCTTTATCAAGGACAAGCAAAAACTCTGCATTTTCTCACTTCCACAAAGACCTATTTGGAAATGGGTTTCTGCAAAGTCATAGATGCAAGTAATAAGCCCACCCAAAAAAATTTTTAAATATATATTTTAAAAAAATATATATAAATGTCATGACCTCCGCAGAGTTGCATGACCAAGCTTTAGTTAACAATTTAGCTAGCATCCATAACTTTCCTGGCCCGACCCATGCTCTTCACCTGTTACTATTAAACAGAAAGAAGAAGATTATGGAAAACTCAAGTTGTAAGAGTGACATAATAAATCAGAAATAATGTTCAGCAATAACAAATTACCAAGTTCGCCTGAGAGAGAATTTAAACCTGAATAGCAATACAAAAGTATTACAAATTCTTAACATTGCTATAAAAAAGGAGATATTTTTTTATACCCAGATTCTTGAAAGAAAACTGGATTATAAAAACCCCCTACTCCACAACTTCTGACAACACAAAAACGAGACTATAATAAAGACAATAATTAATTAAAGAAACGCATTGTGAAGGTTATATGACATGAACAATTAGTTGCCATATGTACAAAGTATTTCAGACGTGCTTTAAGTGCATAATTAAGTAGTTATTAAGAACTTAACTACATTGAAAACACAGCGCAAATTACAAGAACAATGAAACGACCGGCTGTTTTGGCCTTAGTTCCCTAAAAAACGCGCAAAGTTACCCAGAAAAGAAAGAGTTAAAATCCCCAAAAAAGTTAGGAGACTTGCCAGTGCCTAAAAGCTGAAAACAAAAAAAGAAAAAAAGTACAAGAAGTTCAATCATTGAACTTGGAAAACCCAAAGACAATGAAGAGAGCTTACCTCTTATGCAACTGAACTTCCTCCTTTCTTGGGGAAACATGGCCGACCTTTTAACCCCAACTTCGAAATCCCCTGCCACTCCCTAGTCGCTGGGGGCAGTGTGGGTGGGGCTGAAGGCCTCCACACACTAAAAATCCTACTCGCGGAGATTTTAACTAGAGAAAAAAATATATATAAATAAGATTGTGGACCTGTTTGATCAGAAAGAGCAGAATTAACTCTCCAGAATACATGAGAAATATTATGAAATACACAAGTAGTGTATTTAATAATCTTTGCATGTATTTAATCACCTTAGTGAGCTTCTGTAGACTATTCAGAATCCTATTAATTTTAATGTTAGTTTTACTATTTTTAGTATAGCTATTCTAGTGAGCGAATAACTAGTTTTCTTTTATATTTATTTTTATTTTCTTTTATAAACAGATTTTTAAGCTTTTTTTTTTGTGATTTTGTCTATATTATTTAATTTTTTATTTTTAATAGGACCTTCTTATCCATAGCACTAAGGTTCCGTTTTGTATATATATATACTAGCTAAATACACGTTCTTCGAACGTGATGACATTAAAATACAGTATAAATACAGATATATATGATATACAGTTGAAATGGCCATACACTGCATATTTCTTCGCTCTTTTGGGAAACACATGTCTGCCTGACTTATTCTGCCAGACGACACTTAAGCAATTTCGTTCATAACTGTAAATTTAAAACTTCAAGCTTACACGAAACAAATCAAAATACGTCGTTACTCTTCACTTTCATCGTGAAAATATTAAGGTGGTTCCATTTACAATCTCTGCCTTATGTTTCCAATGCTAAAGCTTCTTTACATATTTTCTTTGCAACTAATGTATTCCCAAGGATGAAAATTTGCACATCGATAAAACTAACTTTAAGTTATAGCATGGGATACTTAATACTTGCTAAAACATAACCATAATTATATTAAAATCAATCATTTTTCTTTGAATAATGTTCAGACCTGTTAATAGATGGCGCGACCTGTACATTGATGACTTCAGTAGACAAACAAATGTTCGATTGCTTAGCTATGGTTATGTTTCAGCAAGTATTAAGTATCCTGTGCTATAACTTAAAGTTAGTTTTATCGATGTGCAAATTTTCATCCTTGGGAATACATTAATTGCGAAAAAAATATGTAAAGAAATTTTACCATTGGAAACATAAGGCGGAGATTTTAGGTGGAACCACCTTAATAGACAACAGAACAAAATAATAATAGAGAGCAGAACAAAATACGTTGTTACTTTCAGTATAAATGTAAAAAGAACCTTGCTTATTAACAATTTCGTAAACAGTTTCGTTCGAAACTGTACATTTAAAATCTAGCAAGTCAGATGTTTTTGGAAGCGTGAGCAAAATTGCGTTGTCATCGCTAATAACTCAAGGGTGAAACTTTTTTCTTTTTCAAATTTCAATTACTATGAAAATCTACCCGCGTATTTATATTTATTGCAGTCACCTTCCCA
This sequence comes from Macrothele yani, assembly GCA_039090855.1. Taxonomy (NCBI): domain Eukaryota; kingdom Metazoa; phylum Arthropoda; class Arachnida; order Araneae; family Macrothelidae; genus Macrothele; species Macrothele yani. Next base: position 156,856,436 of record CM076996.1, read on the forward strand.
CTTATATGGCGTCACTGTTGCTCCGGTGAAAACGAATGTTGGTAATTTGATTTTGACTCAAAATACCACTTATATGACGTCACCGTTGCTTCAGTGAAAACGAATGTTGTTAATTTGATTTTGACTCAAAAAACCTTGACATTCAATATGTCAAACGATAATATAAATGTTTAAAGCGCTTTTTACGTGATATTTTTAAAAGTTTTTTTTTTGTGTTAAATAAATTTAGAACAAATCCCAAAACCTGGACATTCGATATGCGAAACGATAATGGCCGCCCCGTGGCGCAGTGATCTAAGCGATGGCCTCTGATCATTCGTCCGAAAGGGGTCCGGGTTCGAATCCCGGTGAGGTATGGATGTTGTGTTTGTCTTACGGCACTGGCTCTCTCCCTTCCCTGGAACCAGTGACCCTAAATTAGGGACGGGCGACTGCTTATAGCCCATTGAGTTGCTCACGGTGGTCGTTAAACCTCCAATAAAAAAAACCGATAATAAATGTTTAAATGCAAAGCCTATTATGATATAGCGCCTTTTACATGATTTTTAAGTTTTTTGTTAAATAAATTCAGAACAAAATATATATTGAGCAGTTCAACTCAAGTCATTCAAAACTTAGGGCGGGGCTTCAGTTGCTGGGCAACAATGGCTCGATCATTGCAAAACGTCCTAGTATTATCAAAGCTGGGTTATTTAAAAACCTATTTCGACCCACTTAAAGTTATCATAGGAAACAATCCCATCTTAGCGCACCTCTATGTTTTAAAATGAACATTCCTGCCAAATATGAAAGTTCTAAGTTCAGTTGTTTCTGAGATACGGTGATGAGTCAGTAAGGGCTTACAGTTTTATATGTATAGATTTATTTCGTGTTAGAATTCGTTAATCTACTATTGTGTTTTCTAACTCAAGTTAATAAGATTAAGTGACTATTGCTATTGTTGGAATAATTACCTAGACGTTCTTCATTAGTGAAGTGCTCAGTGAGTTTCGGCAGAATAAAAGACGAACTGTAAGTAACTCTTCTCGAACTTTATTTGTGTGACTCCTGTTTCACTTAAAGTGAGTGAATAAGAAAAAAAAACTTTCGCTGAGCTACATATACACGTTTTAAACATTGAGGAACGTTACGTCATTTACATTTTTTAAAGTTTTCCTTGAAAAAATATTTGATTTAATCGTCCTCTCTCTTTCTTTTCCAATACACTATTTCAGGCAGTAGAAATTTATTTTTCAACATCTGAATTTTCAAATAGCAGACTGATAAAAATTCTGACAAAAGGGACTTAATTGTTCTTTGAAAAGCCACAATACAAATGTAAAGCTTGTGAATTTTTTTACTAATGTTGTTTCTTTTTCCCTGTAAATGAACGACGAATTTTTTTGTTTTCAGTTTGCAAGTACGGAATGCTGTGTATTATTTCGCAGAAAACATGAAAATTCCTTCAGCCTGGAAAGCAAAATCCTAAGCAGGTTTGATTCCTATTACGAACTACATGGTGTTTCTAAGTTATCTGAAATGACACAGTTTCTAAGTTTGAGTTATTCTGACACTAAAGTTGTAAAATATCACACCGATTTCTCCGCTTGAAAACTGAACTGCCTTTTGAGTTGCTTTTTTTATACATACTGATTATTGATGTGCCACGACTAAAGAAATTCGACTTTCATATTCGTATTTTTAAGTTTACATTTCCAAATAAAGTTTACACATTGATTTTAATGTGCTCTTTTCATATTCGTCAAAGTAGAGAACTTCTTTGTGTGCTGTCGTATGATTTTCGTAGGTTCAAATTCTCATATTGTAGAAGTACTGATGGTAAAGAGTAGTTGAATCACTTCACTACGTTAGGTACTGATAGTGGTACTTGTTTATAATTTCAATCATTTTAAATGTAGAAACTGTTAGAAACGTGGGCTTGTAAGAAAAAGTACGTGGCATTTTACCGTTTGTCTCTCTCTCTCTCTCTCTCTCTCTCTCTCTCTCTCTCTCTCTCTCTCGTGTGCGAAAAATGTCTTCATTAGAAAGTTTTTGAAAATGTTTTTTTACCTGGTGAACGTAACAAAGCGATGAGATACCATCTTAAGGACGTTGAAGTGTATGGGTCATAGGAAGGACAGAAATAACTATTGAAAATGTAAATACTAATGCTAAAAATAGTTTTATTGACCCGTTATGGTGTCAAAGGAGATGCTTTTTTCAAGAGAGTCATTACTGCGGACGAACCATCGGTCCACCAATACGAGTCAAAGATTAAACATCAGAGTTTGGAATGGAAACAACCGAGGTCCCCTGTGAAGTAACAGTTCAAAACACAACCAACAGCTGGCTCTGCTCACTTCGGGAGGGGGCGGATGCAAGATCTAATAGTTGAACGTTATCAAGAGAGAGGCTCATCTGTGAACAGGAGAGTGCTCATTCAGTGTGATGCTACGTGACAAATTGAAGTCTGCAATTCGAAGCAAACTACGATGACATCTGTCGGAATGCGTTTAGTTGTTACACGACAATGCCTGTCCTCATACTGCTGCCCACACCAGAGGAGTAACTTGGCATTCCTGCGCCCGGGGCAAACCACAAATATTGTGCCCCATCTATGATTTAGCGCCCTCCCTTTTTGTCTTCCATTTATCTGTCTGTCTGTCTTATATGCACACAAATTCAGCATGAATTCTTCATTGTTTAGCAGGAAAATGAACCAAACTTAAACTACACTATCTACCAACAAGTAATTGGACATCTGTGATAGCAAAGGAAAACGAAGTTTATTCACCTTCAGTAGTTGGTGGAGCCTCCACGAGCGGCGATTACAGCTGCAACCCTCAGGGGCATACTCTCAACCAGGCGTTGTACGACGGCTAGCGGTATTTTCTTCCATTCTGCTTGGAGAAGACAGGTCAGTTCCTTCACCGATTCGGACGGTGGGAACACCCCTTAAGTCGACGCTCCAACTCGTCCCAGAGGTGCTCGATATGGTTAAGGTCCATTCGATTAACCCCATTATCACCATACCAAGCCATGGTGGACCTCGCAACATGACAGGTGGCATTGTCATCCTGAAAGTAACATGGGTCCACCCCGTAAAACTGCCACAACGTAGGAAGCGCATGGTCATCCAAAATGGTGCAGTAGGTCTCGGCGTTGAGTCTACCAGGAATTGCGACAAAAGGTCCCGTGCCATACTATGAGAAACACCCCCATAGCATAATTCCACCGCAGCCGAACTTCACAGTTGGCACAATACATTCCCGCAGGAGGCGTTCTCCAGGCAGACGCTAAACCCAGACCCTGCCATCCGAACGCTAGAGGGTGAACCTTGATTCGTCGCTCCAGAGAACCTGTTTCCACTGTTCAACGGTCCACTGTCGACGTTCTTTGCACCACATTAGCCGAGCAGTTCTATTGGACTTTGTGATCAAAGGTTTGTGGACGGCAGCACGTCCATGATAACCAAGCAGATGGGCTTCCTTACGGATGGTATTCATCGAAAGAACTCTCCCGGATGCCTGTTGAAACTCCTCGCGGATGTGGCCCATCGATTTGGTGCGGTTCGTCCGAATTTCTCTGGCCAGCACCCGTCGGTCTCTAACTCCCAGTTTTTTGGGTCTGCCGAGTCGCGGCACATTGCGACAGTCACCTCTCATCTTCCACTTGGCAATCACGTAGGCCACTGTCGATTTTGGGTACTTCAACTCGCTGGATATGTCACGTATGGATCGGCCATTTCTGTGATACCCGACGATTACACCTTTCTCGAAATCGGAGAGCTCCGAACTGCGTGGCATCTTGCATGCGACTCGTTGTGTTGTTGTTTCCCACACGATATTTAACGGCGGCGGCCGTGACGTGTATCAGGACCGCAGATATTGTCGATTGCAGGAGTGTCCAATTACTTGTTGGTAGATAGTGTACTTCTACTATCTAGTTTAACTCAGAAAAAAATCTCACACACACTAATTTAAGAGCTTGAAATCCTTATTAAGCAGCAAAACAAAGAATGTACCTCAAGTATATCTTTCGGTTGATTTATTTGTCTAAGTTTCGTTCAGTTTCGTTCCTATAGTAGCTTACTGTCGTGGCGGGGCTTTTACTAGTATCCAGCTACCAGACTGGTTGTAGTTTAATTGTCTAATGTTTAAGCACTTTTATTGAGGTATGTATAGAAAATAGGGTATTGTGAAGTGGGGTGTCACTTCTCGTCCCAAACGTCAACGGCACTTTACCTTCTTTAACTGCGTCGAAAGAAGTTAGAAAATGGGGAGCACTCAGAAGGGTTTCGTACATTTCCCTGTAATCTTACATCAAGGATGTTCTGGATGGGAAAGCCGAACTGGACGCGAGACGCCATTTGGGTTGGAAAACATAGAAGAGGAAGAAGGAGGTCAGATCCCCAACTGGTTCGAGTTTAGATTTTCAGTACTACGTGCAGTTGACATTCGTGGCTAGCCGTCGCAGCACTTATCAAATATACCCCAGAAAACTATCAACAATGTGAACAACATCCTTTTCTTGTAACATACGTACTGTCGCGCCTTCATTTCTCAATGTGAGTAATTAACATCCCCTGAACATTTTGAGGAAGAAATGCGGATTTTAAGAATTTTAAGCTGCCAAGGCTACCGAAACTGGCAAAATATAAGATGATTCTGAAAATGAACAAACGACAAAGTATGACAAGAAAAAACTGTACAAAACTAGTACAAAGGTTTCAATTCCAGTCAGATTGTAAAGAGTGACTTTTGCGCTCTCCCCTTAGCTGCGCCCAGGGCAGGCGTCCCGCCTGCTTACGCCTCTGGCCCACACTGTAGAAACTCTCCTTCAAATAAACCTTGAAATATCAAAGAACTTCCGCATGGTACCTTCGGAATATGAGACACTCTTTGAGAAGAACTGCAAGTCTCCATTTTTCTGCAAGAATCTCCCATGAGGTAAAAACTACCCGTGCTGAAGAATTAGATTTATTACGTTCTTAACTTCTGATACAACTCGTAGGGAGAATACGGCTGTGTGATAACACGCGTAGTTACTTTACGCATTATATCTGTTTCCAACTATTACCCTAACATGAAAATTCACTATAAGGCATACACTGTTATACACTAAAGCTTAAACTTGCCGAAGTATCGTGCTTCGCTGTAATGCCAACTGAATTGCTTTAGTTCAATCGGGAAGAGCTTCCCTTCCTTGCTCTGATATCCTTAATTACTCATGAAAGAGCTAATTAGGCACAGAATGATAACAGACAGATAAATTAAGAAATCGTACTTACAATGTCCACGCTGTATTTATTTGTTCTTTGAAGACGTATATAATTCGTCAAACACACAGTTCAGTAAATATTCCTGATCATAGAAAGCATTAACTGCAGAATACAACTCTCTCTATACTTAGCAGTATTATAACACTGCTCTCGCTTTAATACATCAATTTGTAAATAAATCAACTATCGTGCTTTAAACATCAGGGACGTTTACAGTCAGACTGATCAATAAGTGCTGCTGCCAAAACAAATGACAGGAATTACAAGGGGCTCACGAATACAACAAAGCTCGTGATAAAAAATGCTCGTACCATACAGTACTCTCATTAAACAGTGCTTGCTCTAAATAGTGCTAATCATACAGTCAAAATATTAACTATTTTCTTCAGCGTTCGATTACGTCATCATTCTTTGACCTGTTGTCAAGTTGCCAAACAAAATTCGTCAAGAGAAAAAACTGTGACGCTTAAAACGTAAAAACATTGAACGAGAAAGAACTCAAATTTATATAAGAAGACAGGAACTAAAAAGGAAGCTTAAATTACAGTATACGTTACATGGCATTTTAAAAACCTTTTACAAAGATGAAGAGTACTCACACGCTGCACTGATCATTTTCAGTCAGGGATTTTGCTAGTGAAATCTTACATTTACGTGTTAGTACCATAAGCAATAAATTACGTTTTGTTTCACTTCATGTGAAACTCATTATTACCCGTATACAAATTTCTGTTGTTAAAGTCCAGTTAAACTTCAAAGATGTACTTGAAAAAATTTTTAAGTTAGACCGGAAATGATTCCCTTAGTTATAGCACATTTCGAGCATTTTAGTAAGAAAACCTATAAAGCTAATGATTCTTTATTTCAGCTAGTACAGCCCACTGAAAGTGGTAGAGATAAGTTTGTAAGTGTGCTTCATAGCAAGTTTTCGCAATGGCATCCCTGAGCAGCAATATATGCCTCACAACGTCATCTCATTGTTCTACGGCGCTGGCTCTCTCCCTTCTCTGGAACCAGCGACCCTAAAGTAGGGACGGGCGACTGCGTATAGCCCATTGAATTGCTCAAGCTGGTCATTAAACCCTGAAATAAAAAAAAAGCATTTGAAAAGGCCCGCAGTGTTCTGGATTATTTGGAAACTATCTGCGATTTCTTCTCGGAGAGCTTGCGCAATCGAAACTATATCAGCGGAAACATCAACTTTAAGGTGTCATCATCAAAAGAAATAGAGTGGACTCAAATCGGGAGAGCGTGGAGGCCATGCAGGTGGCCTACCTCTACTAATCCAAAACGCAGGGTATGTACAATTGAGATGTTCTTCAGCTGTGAGGCTAAATAAATTTCGTCCATAAATTGTATGAAAGTCTGCCATTTCAGCATTACGGAACTGATTACTCACTGTCAAGGTCACTAACGACACGCTGGCTGGCAGTATGAAAATGATTACTGGTTCATCATGTAACTTGCGAAATAAGATTTGAATTTTCCACTCAAGTTATGTAGTATTTAATCAACCATGAGTGGTGGGTTTTTGTTCAACATCTGCATACTTGTATTATGCCATCATACACTGGTGTGCAAAAATTAAGGACGAAGAGGAGAAATTAGCATAACAGCGGAACGAGCAGGCAGAACGGATCGAAAGACCACTCAGGAGATAGACTAGGGTCCGGTACGGTAGGGCATGCGCATATATGCAGCATGATGTAGAGGGGGGCGGGGTCGGAAGGGTATAAAGCACACGTGCGGTGTACGCTCAGCAATTCGGTCAAAGCTATTGCACGGTGTACATCGGTTTGAACGACGTCGAGTTGCTGCCACCGTGTGATATGGCCAACAGGAATCCAGTAGACGACATCTGGATGACTTTACCCGAGGTCGCGTCATTGGGAAGTTGGAAGAAAGTTTAAGTGTGACTAGTGTGGCCGAGGAGTTCGGGATCGCTCACAGCATCGTTTCACGAGTTTGGAGAGCATTTCAAGCGACAGGAACAGCTGTCCGAGAGTTTAGCAGTGGTCGTCCCCGAGCAACCACGGCGGCGGATGACCGGTGTATTGTCCTACAGGCGAGAAGAGACAGACGGCAGGCAGCGGGAGAAATCGCAAGGCACATGTAACAGACAACTGGACGTCCGTTATCGTGTTTTACCGTGGCCAGGAGGCTGCACAAAAGTGGTCTATTTGCACGACGACCAGTACGGTGTGTGCCATTAACGCCTGCTCACCAGAGACTGCGGTTTCTGTGGTGCCAGGAACACAAGAACTGGACACATCAGCAATTGAGTCGAGTTCTCTTTACGGATGAGAGCCGATTTAGAGTGACGAGCGATTCTGGACTTATTTCGTGTTCTCTGCTTCTCCACATGTGTATCACACTTCCAACATCATCGAAAGGGACCAGTTTGGAGGTGGCGGAGTTCTCGTTTGGGGCGGTATCGTGCTTGGTAGCCGTACTGACCTCCACATCTTCCAAGGAGGTTCAGTCACTGGTGTCCGCTATTGTACCGAGGTTCTCCTGCCTCACGTGCGTCTGTTTAGAGGTGCTGTGGGCCCTGAGTTCCTCTTCATGGACGACAACGTTACACCTCATCGTACAGTGCCTGTCGCAGAGCTGTTGGAGAGTGAAGATATTCAACGCATGGATTGGCCCGCAAGGTCCCTGGACCTAAATCCAATCGAACACGTGTGGAACCTTCTCGGGAAACGCTTGGCAGCACGTCACCAGCCGCCAGCAACGATTTCGCAGCTGCGATTGGTGCTACAAGAGGAATGGGCAGCGATGCCTCAACAGCTCCTTGGCAACCTCGTCCTCAGCATGGACAGACGTTGTAAATCCTGCAACGCAGTCAGGGGTGATCATATCCCCTACTAAAGACTGGATTTCTTTTGGCAGCCGCCTGTCACATGGACGTTTCTGGCTTCTTTCCAGTTGTGCTCGAAGCTGCCTTTGTATCCTTTGGATTCCTTGTTTGGACGATTTTGCTCACTTGTCCCATATTCTTACATCTTGGGGATCTTATGGTATGATTTGAGTTGATGTGGAGCACTTCTGCATGACGTTACATTCGAAAAACCGTCTCGTCCTTAATTTTTGCACGCCAGTTTACATGCAAATTTATCTTGCAGAGTTCCTTACTTGCGTTCTCAAATGTGCTATAATTCCAAAGTGAAGCATTTAAGACCGAATGTTCACAGCTATTTCTTTTTTCATTACTATGCACAGTAGATGACTCTCTCGAAGTCCGATTAGAAACAATTGCAAAATATTTTTGAGATGTTTGCATGTTTCCTGGTTAAGAAAAACAAAATAAGCTGCAAAGCATATTCTGTCAGTCTTATAGCTATTCTAAAGGCTTTGCATTGAAACACCAAGTTTGCTGATTTCTCGTAAAGGTGAAGGGACGCGTGCGACAATAAGATTAGAGTTTTCTTTATGACTTGGGTTTGTCCTTGAAGCACTTAATCTGAGTTTCATGCTTCATACGCACAGAAATGTACATCACTTACTAGTTTCGTGTTTACCTTTGCGTTATATTTTGACGTAAGACTACGTCTAACTCCGCGGATAGTATGGGGCGACTTGCGGTTAACCGCTTGTGACAAAAATAGCTCCCAGTGTAAATCATTATAGCGTTAAAAGTACGTGCTGCACACTAATCGTGTTAGCATATTCGTAAACAGCATGGAGTCCAAATCGGGTACTGCGCTATACATCGTGCGCGCGACGCTTCCCTTGCTCCCTGTGCGCGGGGAGGTGATGCAATATTTCTGGGTGTTCCGTCGCGCTTGCCTCAGGCTATCGCGGCAACCGTTAGCTTAACACGACTGTGCGTGGTATAGATTTAAATCTCTCGACGAGTTCTATTCAAATATACGAAGAACATTTCGCAGTGGTTTGAGTCGAACATTTTAAAAATTGTTTTCTTGTGAACCGGTGAACACTTTTGACAATATCGCGGTTTATCTGGACAACCGTGAGTGCAAAACGACTGTGCCTGGTATCGTTTTAAAGCTCTTGATGAGATCTATTCAAATATATGAAGAACATATCGCAGTGGTTTAAACTAAAATTTTTAAAAATTGTTTTCGTGTGAATGGGTTAACGTTTTCGACAATGCCGCGGAATTTGCAGAATGAACGCAAGCAAAAATGGAGGAAATCAAAATGAGAGGCAAGAGCAAGTGATGAAGAATGTAAGAAGCACACGAAGACTGCAGCCCAACGAACTAAAGAGTATCAAGAACACGTGAAAGCTGAATCCGCCAAACAAAATCCCAAAACATCGATCGAACCCGTACCCTGCCCATCTCGAATTCGCTCATTTTAACTCTCCGATCTACAAGTCGTAGTCCTACGTTCCAATCCAACGGCTCAATCTGAACTGAGCCTACCTGTATTTTTATTTCGGAGTTGAGCCACCGCCATGAGCAACTGTAAGGTATACAATCAGTCGCCCCTACCAAATGTAAGGCCTCTTATTCCAGGGAAGTGAGAGAAATAAACGCATCACCCATGTGTCTTCTGGGGCGCACTGTTTTTATACTAGATGGCGGACTATCCAGAAACCCACGCTTTTGACACTCTGCCACCGGAGAGGTCTTTGCGTCATTACACCAGACTACTCACTTCTTTGTAAATATACCTTTAACCCTGGTCATTGCAGAGATGGAATTGTAGAGTAGATAATTAAAACTGATAGGAACCATACAACACTGATGTAAAACATTTTTTGCATTGGATAACTAAGATTAAGAATGCAATGCGAGTGTTGGGCGGCCGATAATTCGTCTACCGCACGCAATTTGAACAATTTGAATGCAGTTTTACAAACCGAGTGGCTAAAACTGCAGTTAAAGTTCAATCTATACATATACTTGAACAATAGGGCAAAACAAATCAAAACTTTGAACAAGAGAAATAAAAATAATAAAAAGACCATAAGCAACCAAATCTGTTCCCTGGTTTCTGTTGTTTCACATTATTTGCTTTTGCTACTTGAGCAGTCTAATACGTTAGAGATAGTCAATGCATATTGGGATAAAGTTCCATAAAATACTATTACACACTTTTGGAGAACAGAAACGACCAGTTGACATCAATGATAATGAAATATTATAGCAAAACATAAAAACGTCGCTACATGTTCAACGTATTTCCTTTAAATTTTGTAAGCTGATATTTCAGCCCCCCCCCCCCCCCTTGTTTTAGAAGTGTGCAGTAGTTTCTTATTTGTATTGAACTATAGACATGAAATATTCTTTAATGGTGTAGTGCAGCAGATAATACCAAGCAAGTGACATGGCTGAACTGATATGTAATATGTACGTTTACAGCTCACATGTGCAAGCAGAGACGACTGAAACTTAAATAAGGTGAGCGTGATATTAGGTGTACAAATAAGTTTTAAAGCGTTTTAAGACAACGCAACATGTAATTTAAGAGAAAACAACAATACCTTTACGAATCAAAATATGCGCCGTCATTATCTATCACCTTCCGCCATCGGTCGGACAGTGACTGATTCCAGTCATGAAGAATACTTCGTCGTGTGACGTTATGTAGTAGTCAACCTATTTTTACACTTCGTCACATGTCCGGAACCGTACAGCAGACAAACCATGTTGCGTCGATCGGAACAAATGATAGTCTGAAGGGGCTATGTCTGGACTATATGCTGGGTGCTCCAAAACTTCCCAGCCAAGCGTCAATAACGTTTCCTTGACCAATTTCGCGACATGCGGTCTAGCGGTGTCATGCAATAACTTCATGGGACGCAATCCTTTGCCTGTGACTAGACGTTTCTGACAGATTTCCTGGTTCAATAGCAGCAACTGTTGCTTGTAGCAATTAGCAGTAACAGTTTGACCCGTTTCTAATAGTTCATACACTATCTACCAACAAGTAATTGGACACCCCTGCAATCGACGATATCTGCGGTCTTGATACACGTCACGGCTGCCGCCGTTAAATATCGTGTGGGAAACAACAACGCAACCAGTCGCATGCAAGATGCCACACAGTTCGGAGCTCTCTGATTTCGAGAAAGGTGTAATCGTCGGGTATCACAGAAATGGCAGATCCATACTTGACATATCCAGCGAGTTGAAGTACCCGAAATCGACAGTGGCTTACGTGATTGGCAAGTTGAAGATGAGAGGTGACTGTCGGAATGTGCCCCGACTCGGCAGACCCACAAAACTGGGAGTTAGAGACCGACGGGTGCTGGCCAGAGAAATTCGGAAGAACCGCACCAAATCGATGGGCCACATCCGCGAGGAGTTTCAACAGGCCTCCGGGATTGTTTTTCGATGAATACCATCCGTAAGAAAGCCCATCTGCTCGGTTATCATGGACGTGCTGCCGCCCACAAGCCTTTGATCACCAAGTCCAATAGCGCTGCTTGGCTAACGTGGTGCAAAGAACGTCGACAGTGGAACGTTGAACAGTGGAAACAGGTTCTCTGGAGCGACGAATCAAGGCTCACCCTCTACCATTCGGATGGCAGGGTCTGGGTTTGGCGTCTGTTTGGAGAACGCCTCCTGCCGGAATGTATTGTGCCAACTGTGAAGTTCGGCGGCGATGGAATTATGCTATGGGGGTGGGTGGTTCTCCTGGTGTGGCACGGGACCCTTGGTCGCAATTCCTGGTAGACTCAACGCCGAGACCTACTGCACCATTTAAGATGACCATGCACTTCCTACGTTGTGGCAGTTTTACGGGGTGGACCCATGTTACTTTCAGGATGACAATGCCACCTGCCATGTTACGAGGTCCACCATGGCTTGGTATGGTGACAATGGGGTTAATCGAATGTACTGGCCTGCGCAGAGCCCGGACCTTAACCCTATCGAGCACCTCTGGGACGAGTTGGAGCGTCGACTTAAGGGGTGCCCCTACCGTTCGAAATCGGTGAAGGAACTGACCTGTCTTCTCCAAGCCGAGTGGAAGAAAATACCGCTAGCCGTCGTACAACGCCTGGTTGAGAGTATGCCCCGGAGGGTCGCAGCTGTAATCGCCGTTCGTGGAGGCTCCACCAACTATTGAAGGTGAATAAACTTCGTTTTCCTTTGCTATCACAGGTGTCCAATTACTTTTTGGTAGATAGTGTAATAGAGCACGCCCTTCATATCCCTCCAGATGCACAACTGAACTTTCTTGGAGTGAATATTGCGTTTCGGAGTCGAAGTCGTTGCTTTACCGGGGTCTACCGAGTGTTTTTTGTGTTTGGAATTGTCGTACCATATCCCCTTTTCATCACCCGTAACTATTTTTTACAGGAAATACTTTCTGTGTTGTTTATTCAACAGATTCAAACACTTCATGACAGGCTCATCCTTGTTCCTTTGGCTCCGCTCATGTGGTACCCATTTTCCTTCCTTCTGAATCTTTCCCATTGCGCGTAAACGATTGGAAATGATTGGTTGAGTTATCCCCCAGTTGTTCAGCTAGTTCTTTTTGCGTTTGAGGCGAATCTTCATCCAGCAATGTTTGCAGTTCCTCATGTGCAACCTTGTGCGGGGCAGCGCTTTGTTCTCGATCGCTATTATCAAAATCACCTGCTTTAAACTGTCTAAACCGAAACTCAGACGTGCTTTTCGATAAAATATTCTCTCCTAGAACAGAACAGATCGATGCAAATGCTTTTGTAGCACTTTTTCCTTGATGAAATTCGTAACGAATGGAGTATCGAATAAATGCAGTATCACTTGTCATCTTTCACCTAGCAATGTGCAAGTGCGTTTGACTGTTGGGCAAACTTTTGTGTCCTATTTTATACTCTGGACCAGTTACGGTCACATGACAACATGGGGGAATGTCGGATATGTAAATTAGCGCTATACGTCACACAAAAAAACGCTTTAAAACTTGTTTGAACACCTAACGTATGTAGCTCAATAAGTTTCTTAGGTGTTTTTGTCCTGCTAGCTAAAATATCAGCTTACAAAATTTAAAGGAAATATGTTGAATATGTAGCGACGTTTTTATGTTCTGATATAATATTTAATTGGTAGTTTTGGGGCTCCTGTACAATAACGTGTGTAACAGTATTTTATGGGACTTTACCCCAATATGCATTGAGTGGCTAAATTGCTAGGTTCTACGGACAAATGAGATGATAGTTTCGTCTCTTTTATGAATTTTGGTGATTTCTCTCATTCCTATGTACAGCAATCTTAAATTGGAAAATAGGGACTCCTACTAACCTGAAATGCTCACATTGGCCGAAAACAAAGACACCGATTTCTCAGGCATAATGAGAGTGTCTTTTAAATCCTTTCCGACACGAACACAATTTTCAAAGTATTGCATATTTTTAACGAAAGAAAAAAATCAGCAAATAAAAAACGCATTTACGTCCCTAGTGGAAAAATTGCGTAGTCTTTAAATTGTGCGATACGTTATTTGTGGAGAGCAGTAGAAACAATTTTCTCACCCCCCCCCTCCTCTCGAAAAAAATCAACGTGAATTCGAGAATAGGTAAAACATAGCACAAGTAAAGATACCTACATACGCCAGCTAGAGACAGTGCCGTAAGCCAGCGCCATTAAACAAATACTCCAGTCATGCTTCATCGGAATTCGAACGCGGACGCGTCTTGGACAGATGGTTGGAAGCCGGTGCCTTGTTCCACTCGGTTACCGGCGCTCCTAGATGGAGCTATGCGCTAAGAAATCAATTTTTTTAATATTTCTAAAAGCAGAGGTATCATATAGAATGATATTTTCTTTGGGTTGCTTAGAAGTGGAAATACAGTAGCAAACAGAGATACACACTAACGACATGTAGTATCATAACAGTGCGTTATGAAAAATCTAAGTGTATGCGCATATGTTTCAAGAAATGAACTGTATCCGATGTTAAAGGTTTTTCCAAATCGAACTTTTATTACCGGAAATATCCAGAAAATAAAACATAAATTCGCACATCTCTAGCAGGTACATGGTATACTATTTTAAGCAGGAAATGTACAGAAGGGTTTTTGCCGTGTGCGGGATCTGTTCGTACCGAAATCTTTTCAATCCGGCTTTCAGATTCTCAAGTTCGGTTCCAAATAAAGAGGGTGAGTCAAACGTTTTTGCAATATTTTAATAAACGCATGTGCTGCGGCGGGTATGTCACGTGTTTAAACTTGTTCAAGTCGAACACTGCAGTCAGTCTAAAGGATTATAAAGTGGTAGTCGTTGCTGTGAACAGCATTGCATGTCGTCGTTTTGTCTGTGGTTGGGACGCATAAAAGATGAACAGCCACAACCGGCTAATTCGGGAACAGTTGCTTTACGAGTTTGAATTCGGTCATAACCCTGCTCAAACAACACGAAACATTTGTCATGCGAAAGGGTAAGGTTCCGTGGTCCACAGAACCTGAACCAGATGGTTCAAGAAATTTTGCTCAGGTGACAAAAACCTCGACGATCAGCCAAGGTCAGGTAGGCCGCAAACTGTGGATTCTGAGGCCGTGCGCTAGGCCGTAGAGGCAAATCCGGCAACCAGCACTAGGAAATTATCAGGCACGCTGGTCATATCATAGGCCACCGTGGTTCGTCACCTTCAGGACCTCGGCAAGGTCTGCAGAAGCTGCATCATTGTCCCTCACGAACTGACTCCAGCTGAAGCAAACCGCCAAGTAAAAGTGCGCACGATACTCCTAGAAAACCAGCGCGATGTGCGTTTCGTCAAGAGAAGTGTTACGTGCGATGAAAAGTGGGTCTATTTCCGCAATCCTAACACACAAAGGCAGTGGTTGAGCCCACGCCAGCTTCCTGAACCTGTTGCCAAAGGTGGGCGCTTCGAGCACAAGGTGATGCTCTGCGTCTGGTGGAATTTTGAGGGGATAATCCATTAGTAATTTGTTCCAGACGGTCGAACCATCAATGCCAACCTCTACTCTGAACAGCTGGGGCGGATGTATACCGTTTTGGAGGAGAAGTACCCGGCACTGGTGAACGGAATAGCGCTCTCCTACAGCAGGACAACGCTCAGCCTCATACCGGCCGAACGACCCTGGCAAAACTCCAGGGACTTTAGGGCACATAACTGATGCCACACCCAGCATATTGTCCGGACCTTGCCCCATTGGATTATTACTGGTTCCGGTCCATGACTCACGTCCTTCGAGGGCGGAACTTACACAACCAGCAGCAGGTGACAGTAGGGGTAAAGGAGTTCTTCGCCTCGAAAGACAAGAACTGGTACCTCCGCGGAATCGGATAACTGGCAGACAGATGGCTAAAGGCGGTGCAACACGATGGCCTATATTTTAAATGCTT
The DNA here is from genome assembly GCA_039090855.1 of Macrothele yani. NCBI lineage: Eukaryota > Metazoa > Arthropoda > Arachnida > Araneae > Macrothelidae > Macrothele > Macrothele yani. The sequence goes on from CM076996.1 coordinate 156,871,963, forward strand.
GTCAGCTTTCGTCGTAAAGGTACATATGAAGACATATGGTGATCCAAATATTGAAAAACTTTCGACTCGCATACATACATACATACATACATACATATCATTAAGCTGTTCTCTGATATTCAGAAGTTAGCTCCTCAAAGAAAAACCATCTGACAAATAAACATTAAACAGAGAATACAAACCAGCAGATAAACTTTTAACTGATTATTTACTTACTGTTGCTGTATAAAACTTCTCCATTTATAGCGATCTTGACACAGAGCAAGAGCTTCAGTGACATCCATCACACGACGTACACAAAACCTTCTATACTTCATACTCATTCTCTTTTTCTCATTCAGGCACTCCTGAATCTGATACTCCCATGACTTCCTTGGCCTTCCTCTGCCTTTCTTTCCTGCCACTTGGGCCGAAAACATTTTGTTAGTTAGCATCTATCTCATCACTCATTCTTTCAAAACCACCGAAGCATATTAGTCTCCACCTTCTTGACAATATTTTATTACACAACTGCAACAAATCTTCATTCCTTGCATCATCTGAACGTGTCTCCCCCCCCCCCCCCGTAAGTAACGCATTTCTCCGGCACACAAACTTTCAAAATGTTTTATTCTGAGCGACAGTTACAGGGAACGAAGGCGGTAGGCGGCATGTGCCTTTACAATGCTTGAAATCATAATAACAGGAGTCAGATATTTACAAAGTGTGCGCAATTAACATTATGCAAGGGGTATATACAATGCAAGTTAAATAGATGAGCGGACGACAAGACATAATTACCGTAGTATGTATACAAGAAGTGCGCTATTTACAGTATGAGAGGTGTATATATACAGCGAGTGCACAAGTTACAGTATGAGAGGTGTATATATAATACAGTGCTAGTGAGATAGATGAGCGATGATACAACATAAGTGCAACAATGCAGGGTGTGATAATGGAAAAAATATAGGTAAGACCGAATAAATGTACAATATAGGCGAAGTACAGTATATACAGATGTGCGTGAAGCCATAGAGGAACAGGGAACGAACTACGTGCAGCAAGTGAGATATACATACAATGCAATGAAAATATAAATACAAATGACGCAGAACATAATGATGCAATTGAAAATGTGTACTATATACAAGATGTGTACGAAAAGTGCGTGACTGAGATACGCATGATGCAGACAGTAAAGAATGAACTTGTAGTACGGCTCCGAAAAGAAGCATACACAGTACCAAGGAATGTGTATATGTACAGAATGAGCAGCGAAATATATACAGGATGTGTATGTACAATTTATATGAGCAATATGACGAACGAATGAGCAGAAGATATATGACGAAATAAAAACATTGAATATACGGGTTTAATGTGAGGCACACAAAAGAAATCACTAAAAAGATCACTTATTCAGAAGAGGGCACCACAAAGTAAGTGCACGTGAATACACTACGAACACTGACAGTAAAAAGATAATGTATCAATAACTACCGTTTACAGTAGCAAAATACTGTTCATCACGTATTTAACTAACTATATTAAGCAGAAGTCATTAGGTTCCTGGTAATATTAACTACAAGCAAACTACAAACAGCATATTCAAAAGGACTTACCCCAACTCCAAAAAGTAGGCCTACATCCATTGTCGTCCGGCTTCCTCTGCTAGTGAATGTATATCAGCAGTCGAAAAGACAAATATCACAACGAACGGTAAAAACGACAAATTGAGTAAAACATGAATGAAACGGCACGAAACCGAGTACGAAATTGTGAAATTCAAATGAAATGAGTACATTAAAATCGATTGAAAAGTAAAACCAACAAAGTTAAAAGCTGAAAATGACAAAACCACGGAACCTATTTACACTCTACCCATGCTACAGCATCCATACATGTTTCAGCCAATATTAAGCCTTCATCAGTGGAAGAGTTCACAAGTGCATGGTCCTCCGTAATCGACTAGATGTAATATAATATGCCAGAATGAAAAGACAGTATGTTAACTTCGTCGCATAAGTTATGAACACCTATACCCTATCGCGCATTTCTTGTATAGCGCCATCTGTGGAGATTTCGCCGACGTATTCGTCCTGCTGATCAACTACGCCAAGCAAGCAGAGTTTTTTAACTTCCGTTTAATATTACGTTGATTTTCAGAATGTAACAGGTATCACCATGCGTGTGGAATATCGATAGGTGAATTATTGTTACAACATTTCCCTGTATATATATATTTTTTCAATAATTAGAGCCTCAGAAGTGAGGATTTGTTTATGAGATCGAAGTGATGTTAGAATTTTGATATTTTCCCAATCGGGTACAGCATTGTGTTCGATGCAATACTGAATGAGTGCTGTTTTAGGTCTTTTCTTTTCCCAATAGTATACATGTTCTTTTAATAGTAAGGCGGCTTTTAGTAGTGCCTATGTAAATAGAATATTTGTGATTGGGGTTAGTTATTATCGGGATACAAAATACGCCCGATTTATCGAAGATTGACTTGTTGTCATTGTAAGTCAACAAGGCACCATTATCGATGACAGTTTCAGCCAGAAATATTTGATTCTCTGCACATTCTCTCTTTAACAAATGGGCAATAGGTGGCAAAAAAGGAATTGATAAGTAAGCTTTATATTCACTTTTTTATTATGCAAAATCTGAACGTTATTTTTGATATTGTTATAAATGGAAGTTACCAGTCTACCACTATAACCAAATGCTTCTGCAGTATTCCTGATCCACTGCAATTCAGAATGTTCAGACTGTGAGGAAGAGAAATGTGTAATTGCTCTTTTGATATAGTAAGAAAAAGCAGCTGTTTTGTACTTCCAGGGATGCCAAGAATCGCATGGGATATTTTATTACATCTAGTCGATTACGGAGGACCATGCACTTGTGAACTCGTCCACTGATGAAGGCTTAATATTGGCTGAAACATGTATGGATGCTGTAGCATGGGTAGAGTGTAAATAGGTTCCGTGGTTTTGTCATTTTCAGCTTTTAACTTTGTTGGTTTTACTTTTCAATCGATTTTAATGTACTCATTTCATTTGAATTTCACAATTTCGTACTCGGTTTCGTGCCGTTTCATTCATGTTTAACTCAATTTGTCGTTTTTACCGTTCGTTGTGATATGTCCTTTCGACTGCTGACATACGTTCACTAGCAGAGGAAGTTTTTACTGTTCGTTGTGATGTCTTTTCGACTGCTGATATACATTCACTAGCAGAGGAAGCCGGACGACAATGGATGAAGGCCTACTTTTTGGACTTGGGGTAAGTCCTTTTGAATATGCTGTTTGTAGTTTGCTTGTAATTAATATTACCAGGAACCTATTGACTTCTGCTTAATATAGTTAGTTAAACACGTGACGAACAGTATTTTGTTACTGTAAACGGTAGTTATTGATACATTTCTTTAGCCACGTAGTATCCACTCGTGCAATCATGCACTTGTGATTTTTTGGTTAGTAAAAAGATAAACTGGAGATGGGAATATGAAGAATGTACAGAAGATCTAAGTCTGACAAGCTTAGGGAGACACTCTCCAGATCCGGTGAGCCAGTCCAGGGTGCATCACAAAGATCAAAGCGGGGAAGGTCCCGACGTACAGGGTGGAAGTCAAATCAGAAGATGTAGGTCTGCAGAAGGCCCGGAAAACCAGTGGTGTAATGGTGACCATACACTCAAGAACTGCTGGCTCTGGTCAGTGGCCTGTGCTGCGGTAAACTCCAATCGGAGCCTTGAGGTCATCCGGTTGCGGAATTGCACACAGAGGGTGTCTCCTGCTTGAAGGAGCGTAGGCACATTAGAGGTATGACAGAGTTGCAGATAGAAGCAGTAAATCACATGTTTTGTAATTACAAAGATGTATGCGCATGGCTCTGATAAAGGCACCGGTGGATAACAAGAAACCAGCTACGTAAGAAAAAGGCAGCTCTTTGGCACAGAGACACTTGGCAACGGTAAAGGCTAGGTGTAGTAAAGAAAGAATCGCCGGGCAGTACTGGTAGATGTGTAGAACATCAGCATGCTCAGAACAGAAGATGCAGGTGGGTGCGGCTGCCAGCGTCATCCGAAATAACGTGGCCGGTACTGGCAGGCGACGGTGAAGGAAGAGCCAGTAAATATTCCTTTCATCTGGTGTCGAGATGGGTGAAGCTGTTGCCGACCACACACTCGGAAGCGCGGCGGGCGGCACTCCTGAAATGAGCTGGGGTGCGGGTGGCGATGGATCCTGAAGGAAAAAACGATAGAGAGTACGAACAGTGAAACTGAAGATCGGAAGAAATAAGACACGAACAGGAAGAAAAAAAGGAAAGGGAAGAGAAGCAGAAGAAACGAGAAAGAGGCCAGCCGGAGAAGCGAGAACAGGAAAAATAGTAATGATCGAGGAGCAGAGAGAATCGTAGAGTGCAAGAGAAGCTAAGGTGCGTGGAAGGAAGGGAGAGAGGTCGAAAAAGGGTTTCCATGTTAGGTCGGAGGAAAGTAAGTCTCGGACGGATACGATCCCAGCGCGGAGCCAGGAAAGGTCAGTGAAATACGGTGCGTTAGGAGGATGGAGTAGAAGAGGGGTTCAGTTAGAAGTTCTGAGGTGGAAGCGGGTGGGGCACGGAGTAGTGGCAGAGAGCGAAGAAAGGAAAGCGCCTCCGAATAAACTGGGGAAAGACGAGAGCGGAGGAGAGAAAAGTGATCCATCAGTAGAAAAGTTGTGAATTTGAAGCGGGGGTTCTGGGGAGAAATCATCACCTCTCTGAGAAGAGAGGCTGCGTATCTTGGTTCGCAGAGTAGATGCAGAAGGGATACTATCCGGTGTGCTGTGTAGAACTGGCGAACATCCAGGAGCTCAATACCACCAGTGGAGATCGGACGATTTAGAGTTGAGACTTGTATCCAATGATGAGCTGACCAGATCATAGTAGAGATGATCCGTGTGACTTCAGCATGATAGTAAGCTGGCATGTGAGCAGCTGCCCACACATGAAGACAAGGAGACAGCAGATATGTACGAGCAAGGCGTGCCCGGGTGACGTAAGAGGCGCTGAACTGAGCTTTCCGCCAGAAGGCTGCCGATCAAGCAAGGCGATTACGAAGAGCAGCCCATGTGTTGTTTCGGGCAGTTATGGGAGTTCCCAGGTGTACACCAAGAAAATTTCTGAGAAGAGGCAGTCCAGGAGGCGCCCCAAGAGGAGTCCGTCCTGGACTCCCAGGCACCGCGCCACAGGCCGGCACTCTTGGTATTGTTGAGCATCTCTGAGGAGCAAGAAGAGTAGAGTGCATATACATGAGCGAGGGTATTAAATTGCGACTCCATCCGGACGCAGAAAGTCTCGGTGTAGGCGGAGTAGGTTATAGAAAAGTGCCTGGTGCTTGCCGTGGGAGGAGGAAGAGCCGCAAGAAATGCACGATGTACTGTGCGTAGGAAAGGCACGAACGCCAGGCCGAATAATTGCCAAGAAAGTGGACACTCCTGTCGTATTCCACGACGGAAAGAAATGGGTGCTGTCAGAAAGGCGGCTGTCTTGACCTGAACGATGGCGTCACGATAGAGAGCAAGAATAGTGGTAACGAAGAAAGAAGGAAAGCCAAAAGCGTGTAAAGTAGTTGAGAGAAATGAATGGGAGATGTTATCAAAAGCTGCACGTTAGTCTAAATTTAGTAGGGCAAGAGATTCAGAATTAGTCCGGGCAAGATACAGAAGATCACGAAGGAGGTGAAGGTTAGTAGCGATAGAACGACCAGGTACCGTGTAGGACTGGTCGGAAGAGAGAAGATACGAAAGAACTTGATTTAGGCGCGAGAGAGAATTTTAGTGAACAGTTTGTAATCAAGAGTTATCAGTGAAATTGGACGCCAGTTCCCCAGGTCAAGGAGGTCGCCCTTCTTAGGGAAAAGTACCATGTGAGCAACAGTGAAGCCCCTCGGAAGGGAGATAGATGCAAAGGCAGAAGAGTAAGCAGCGAGAAGGAAAGGAAGGAGAGAAGGTAAAAAGATAAGATAAAATGATAGAGGGAGGCCGTCAGGACCAGGGACGGCTCGGGGATTGAGAGAGGAAAGTGCAGTCCTGAGTTCAGATGGAGAGATAGGCTGCAGAAGAGAAGCGGAGAGGTGAGAGGGGACTTGAGGGAGAGAAGAAAGTAAAGTATTAGACGCAGAAGCAGAAGGTGGAGGGGTATCACTGCACTTGTCGGAGAAGTATTGCCGAACATGGGAGCAAAGCACATCTGGGTCCGAAGCCACATGACTGTCAGGCAGACGTAGCACACGGAGTCGAGGAGAAGAACGGCGCTGATCCTCTAACGAAGACAAGAACTCAAAAGAGCAGTCTTCGGGAGACAAGTGCTGGAGACGAAGTCGTAAAATGGCCTGCCAGGCTCGAGGTTCCAAAAGAGCACGGAGGTCTACCAAATATGCTGGATAGAGGGGGTGAGAGGCCCCAAGCTGGGCGACAACTTGTCGGGAATTGCGTTCTTCCATGGTGCGCAGATTGGCAACTGTGAACGAATAGCTCTTAAAGTGGCGCAGGTGTGACTTGACATCCAGCCAGTAACTTCGTGGACAGGATGCAGTGGACAGTCCAGGGTGATAAGAGTGAAGGAGATTTCGGACGTTCGAACACAAGGCCTGGTCTTCCAGGAGAGAGGTATCTAATGTCCAGGAATGAAACTCGGAGTGTTGACGGAAAGAAGAGGTGAAGGTGGCCACAACGACACAATGGTCAGAACAGGCGGTGGGCAGATGCTGACAGTCCGTGACCATGAGCAGAAGGGGAGCGGTTGCGTAGAAACGGTCAAGTCTAGCGGAAGATGACGAGGTGGCATCTGAGGACCTCCAGGTAATGGGAGACCGTTGTAGGATAAATTTGACGAAAGACGTCCCGAAGATCAAACTCCGTGATGAGGGAGTGTAATTGCTCCACAAGACGCAAGCGAGTTTCCTTATGAATTGGAGCACGATTAGGGTCAAGCGTGCAATTAAAATCGCCGCCGTCAACACGTGATCCGACGGCAACGTTGACTGAAGAGCTGAACGGAGCGCCATGAAAAGGAGGGTGTGATGTTGAGGTGTGCATGGGACGTAGATGTTGAAAACTACATAACAACGCTCGTCCATAACAAAGGTGAGGCGTTGTAGCAAGTCACGGCAGAGATGCTTAACCGTCACTGAAGACAGAACTTGACGGAACTGAGTGTGGATGCCTATGTCTAGACCGCCGATTGTAGAGTGTCGGAAAGCTTGGTGGAACTGATAGTTCCACGTACGCCATCGAGTGAAGGGCGTTGTAGACAGGCAATTCGTCTCTTGGAGCAGAAGAATGTCTGCTGTGAGGCGACGCAGATCCTCACAAGCAAGCGAGTTTGCCAGAGGGGACCCAAACCCTACAGTACAGTGTCGTTATCTTGAACGGAAATGTCCGACGGCGGTTCAAGGAGCTTGTCAGCGGCTCGTTGGTGCCGAGAGAGACTATCGCAGACTTTCTTGAGACATCCGCTTTCGCCGAAAGATGTGGATGGTAAGGCTTGCAGGTGAGATCAAACAACAGCCCCTTGCGTCATAGTTGCTGCAAGCTCCGTGAGATAGGATTGGAGAAAATCATGAGACATGGTTTTACTACGAGGACCGATGAGATAGGAGTATAACTCCGCAACAGAAATTGGTGTCTGTGGTAGTGAGGAATCTTCCAGTTGCTGTATGAAATCCTCTAGAGTAAGTGGGACCAGTGTGCTGTCGTCAGAGTCGGAGATGGAGATGCTAGAAGCGTCAGATGGGAGTGAACAATTTTCCGAGCGATCACGTCCTCCTTGAAAGGTGGGAGATGTGCGTGTCTTCTTATTGCGACGTCGAGTAGTCCGACGACGCTTCGAGCGTACCCTCTGTTGCTCGGGACCAAAGGCAGGAGGGTCTGGCACTGTGAAGGCATCAGGCGCAACGACCCCCTTATCGGGCTCTGAAGGGTACGGTGGAGCAATTGTAGAAAGTAGAGGAAAGTTCAACGGGTCTCCGGTCGAAGAATTTTCCTGCTGTGGGCATGTTTGGAGTGTAAAAGCTGAGTTGGAAGTAGAAGGTTGCGACGAGGTCACACGTTGACCAACGGCTTTATGGATACTTTCGGAATAACTCGACTGCCTCTCGTGAGAGGCGCCAGATGAAGATGCCGGGGGTCCAGTTGACCGTTGAGTAGGCTGTACTGAAGATTTGGAGGCAGTAGCTGCCCGATGAGGGCATAGCGCCCTAGGGTAACCAGTGCTCTTACATACTGAACAAAGGGTGCCCACAGTGATGTCAATGCGCCTAATATGAGTGTCACAGCGTACATTGAGTACCGATGGAACACGTAACATGCCCTCCTCCGAGGGAAAGATCACACGTACGTTACGGTTAAATCCTAAGAGATAACGGTCCTCAGGGACTCTAAGGAGTAGTACGTGATGACCGATCCAACATTACGTCCATAATTCTGAGCGACGGAGAGCAATAGGTCGTCGGATACTTCCGGAGGAACAGGGGTGACTCTGACTGTAGTAGGTGCTTGTGTGAGTGGGGTCGCAGGGAGATAACGATTGCCGATGGAAATTCCTTCGGTCAAAACTCGAAGAGCGAAGGTAGGAGTCGCAAGATAAGCAATTACTTGGCTGGTTCTTCTACGCACGTAAGTAATAGCCCCTTTTGGAACAATTTGTCGAAGGGCAGCGTTGTACGCCGTCAGCTTTGTGTTGGGGAGGCTGCGGAAAAATACACCCAGCCCGATTTTGTCAAGAAAAACCTGACCTTGAGGTAAAGTAGTTGGAACATCCACGTAGATCTGGTCTGTACCATACGTCATCTGATAAGGGCACTTTGAAGAAGGGGGCTGGTGAGAAAAAGAAGTTGACGCACCTGAGGTGACGGCAGCATACGACACACATAGCGCGCGTTGTGATGACGCGAAAGTGGCTGGTGGACGTGTGACGTCCATGGCGTCTTCAGAAGTCACAGGGGAAGGCAATGGTTCACCACCATTGGTCAAATGAGAAGGAGCTGGCTCAATGAGCAAGGCAACTTTGTCACGCTGCGGAGAGGAGGGGCTTATCAAAGGAAGCCCTCCATTGGCGGATTGCTGCTGAGCAGCTGATAGGGATAAAGAGTCACTTCCGGAAGTGAGGATAGAAACTCTGCTACCCACGGCAGCTGCCATTTGCAATGGCGATAAGATTACGAGCTTTGGCCAACTCAACCAAAGCAGGAAAATGAGGAATACAACACAAAGGGCACTTACCGACCTGGTAAATGGGTCAGAAGTAGGACGGCACCTTTACACACGCCTCACACACAAAATTAGGAGCTGTAGACTCGGAAATTATCACAAACGTAACAAAATACGAGCACGAAGTAAACAACGACTGTGGTCCAGCACACAAACGACTCCTATGTTTCTTCTGTAGTACCCAGGTTTCACTGCCATACATCAGCGTACGAATAATTACACTTTCATACACAGCCATTCGGGACTCTTTTGAGAATCCATCATTCCTGTGAAAACCTTCTAAAGCAGCCATGACTTTCAATGAAGAATTTACTCGCCTGCTAATTTCGCCATCTAATCTGTTCTATCTGTGAAACAAGCTTCCCAAATATACAAAATCATCCACCTGGTCAATCACGGTGCCATTTTGACTTGTATTGCATTCAGTACTACCAGTTCCTCTCTCAAAAACCATAACTTTTGTTTTTTCCTTATTTATACTCAGTTTGAGTTTCATACAAACTTCGTACATCCGGGACAACATATTCTGTAAATCACTTTTGCTCTCTGCCAACAAGACTGTGTTATCAGCATACAGCAATCTGTACACACGGATATTACCAAGACATAAACCAGTATTGTCCATCTTGGATTCACGCATGCATGCATCCATAAATATATTAAACAGCCAGGGGGACATTACTCAACCTTGCTTGACTCCTGCATCAATGGAAAACCATTTTGATACACCATTCACTCGTACACAAGCTCTACTGCCAGCATACATGACTTTCACACTATTAAGTAGATTACCGGTAACACCATATTCATTCAATACCTTCCACAGAAGTATTCGATTTACTCAGTCATATGCTTTCTCTAAATCTATAAAGGTAGTAAAAACTTTCTTACCAAAAAGCCAGATACTTTTCAATCATGATGCGTAGTGCAAATATTTGGTTAGTGCAGCTTTTACCAGGCATAAAACCACTCTGAACATCCCACACCTTCTCTGATGTAAGACCGTGTACCTTTTCAATAATGACCTTACTAAACACTTTCCCTGGCACACTCAGAAAGCTAATACCACGATAGTTCTTGCAGTCAGTCTGATTACCTTTTCCCTTATACAAGGGGACAATGATAGATAGCATCCCTCCACTCCCGAGGTACCATTCCTAATTCCCAGCATAACTGGCAGATTTCTGTTAACCAATCAATTACAAAATAACCACCATATTTCAACATCTCAGCAGTTATGCCATCAACTCATGAAGCCTTACCAATCTGAAGAGATGTTAAAGCTTTTCACACCTCTTCTCTCGAGATCTCTCCTGTGCATCCATCCCTCACTGTGACATCATCTGCATCTGTCTCAGACGCATCTTTGCTTTCCTGATCTAATAACTCACAGAAATATTCATTCCATCTTTCACCTAACTCATTGGGCTCCCATATCATTCCCCCGATCCTATTCTTCACACAACTTGAAACTTTGTTTCCCCTATTTCTCCGGTGTTTCATATACTTCTAGAAAGTTTTTCTATCTTTCCAAAAAGTCAGTTCATGCCTTTCCACCTTTTCCTTCCTATCATTTGCCTTACTCTGCTGAACCAGCTTCGCTGACTCACGCTTCTCACAGCGATATTCATCCTCAGAAACTATACCTTGCAACATCCCCAAATAAGCTTCCTTCTTCTTCTTTACTGCCTCTTCAATCTCACTGTTCCACCAAGCATTACCTACACTACACTGTAGCACTAAAATAGTGCTACCCACTATTTTAGTGCTACAGACCTCTTCGGTGGCAGTGACAACACAGTTCTTAAAACAACTCCACTTCTTTTCTACATCCTTCTCACATGACTTCAGCTCCTTCAGTCGTTCACTGAGTAAATTAGAGTAACTCTGATAGACTTCAAGGAGGCTTTCGACCTTTAATATTTCCATCCTAAGGATCTTAGTATTTCTTTTCCTCCAACCAACATTCAGGTTCACTCGTGACACCAAGTAAGGATCAGAGCCAACATCCGCACCTCTCATCACACGGGTGTCAACAACTAAGTGTTTCAGACGCTGATCGTAAACAACACAATCTATCACACTCTTTTGACCAAGAGTACGATTTTCCCAAGTATATGTGTGATATACTTGTTTGTGAAAAACGTATTAGATACACTCAAACCATTCTCAATGCAGAGTTCAATTAATCTTTCACCATTATCATTCACACAAGGATCATTAAATTTACCCAGAACATTATCAGAAATCGCATTTTGCACACCTACTCTAGCATTGAAATCCCCTGCTATTATAACTGTCTCTTTAGCACGAAACTGGCTCAAAACAGCTTTCAGCTCATTCCAGAAATCTTCCTTCCTATCAGAAGGTTCCGAGTCACGAGTAGCATACACTACAACAGTTACTATTCCTTGAAGTTTCACTTTCAAACGAATCCAAAGAATTCTCTCACTTCTGCAGCTATAGTGAATCAAGTTGTTCATCTTTCCACTTAAAATCACACCTATACCAGCCTGTCCTCTCACATTATCCAACACTCCAGACCACACACTCACTGTATCACTCACGTCTTCAATACCAATTTCCTTCTTTTTAGTTTCCCTCACACACAGCACGTCCAATTTATACTTATTAATTTCTTCAATTACCTCATTCATCTTTCCATTTATTCCTCAAGTATTCCACACATAAATCTTATACTCACTCAGCTGGGATCTCTTTCTCATTCTTCGTTTTCCATTTCCGTATCGTTTCCGTGGTGGACCGTCTTTCTCAAGTGTATTAGGTCCACCATATCCCACACGAGATTCGGGAATAGTAATTCTTTGAGTCTTTTTAATCAGGTAAGTACATCAGTGTGGGGGATTAGTCCACAACTGACGGTTCCAGTTGGTTATTCACCTAAGGATTCTGGAAAAAACCCAGTGAGTTGGGATCTTTTGCCAATGTTGCACAGGACTAGCTGGCACCTCTCCAAGATTCACAGAGGTCCTTGTTGCTGTTCTGTGCGCCATTGTTACCACGGAGCACCCAGAGAAGGCAAACCCATCTCTCACGAGTTCGCGACTCACTCTTTGCAAATAAAAATATGCGCTGGCGCCATCTGGTGGCAGCATTTTGAATAATGGAAAAGCGGAAAACATGAGAAAATTATCCTTATTGTACAAGCTATTCAAAGGAAAAATGTCTCAAATACATCTTTTGGAAGCAGAGATACAGCGAAAAGGGTTTGTCATTTACGCCTTTCTAGCTGGAAAACTGTGCATTTTTTTTATAGAGGATGATGTTCCTCATCTTTACTGTGGTGAATGACATAGATTGCAAAAACAAATTTTTCAATTGGTTTTTTAGAACTGGAGATCACAGTTTCAAACACAAACACACACTTACACCACCTTGCGCCAGAAATGTGAAATAGAAGGAACTCACTAGTATATGCAAAGTGTTACACAAGGTAAATGGTATCAGGCATTAAAATGTTTTTTCAAATTAGACCTGCAGACAGAGAGATTCCCAAAAAAATAGATTAAATATTTGTGACCTTAGCTGCGAAATTCTGCATCATTTTGCGCAGAAAATGCACAGGAAATGTTTTCGTACTTAGCCGCCCCCGGTGGTGCAATGGCTTAAGCGATAGCCTCTGATCATTCGTCCGAAAGGGGTCCTGGTTCAAATCCCGTGAGACATGGATGTTGTGTTTGTCTTACACTTGTTTCGATTTAAAAAAATTCTTTGTTGAAGAGCGTTTTCACTGCGAAATGTTTCTCATTATACACTCATAGACAATGAAATTTCCGTAGCATAAAGGAAGCATCGGATTGAACAGCAATTTTATGGACTTAATGATACAGATGAATGATACACATGATAGCAAAACGCAGCTGCGGGACAAATACAGAGGGATCTGTGACACGCAGTCCGGTCATCTTCAACAGCGCATCGCACTGCCTCATGCAGCGGTACATGCTGCAATACATCCGGCAAGGAGGCGAACAGACGCCTGATGTTGTCCTGCGGCAGACTAGCCCACACGTGTTAGACGGTGTGCTCCAAATCCCGGATAGTGCGGCACGGTGGCAGCTGGCGTTTCAACTGGTCCCACACATGCTCGACAGAGTACATATCTGGGGAGCGGGCAGGCCATGGTGGAAGTGTCTGGACATGACGTAGGCAGTCCTGGGCAACCAGAATCGTGTGCGGGCGGGCATTATCCTGCTGGTATAACGCACCTCTAATCTCTGTCAGGAATGGGAGCTCATGGCACCGTAAGATCTCATCCACATACCGCCAGTCAATGATCCACGTACCACTACCAGAGCTGATCGGATATCGTAGGCAATGGCTCTCCAGGCAATCGCTCGATAATTTGGTTGGAATTGTGCCGTTAACCCGGGGACCTTCACACTCGGACACGATCATTTGTCCCCAAAACGAAGCGGCACTCATCGCTAAACACCACACGTCGCCAGTCTGATGCGTTCCACGTCGCTCTGGTCTGGCACCACTGCACACGGAGCCGGAGATGTTCCGGTGTTAATGGCAGCACACGTAAGGGGCACTGGGATCGCAGATTCGCTTCCGAGAGGCGTCGGGAAATGGTTTTTGGGCATACAGGAGCCGCTACATCTGCCTATATAATGGACCGGGTCCCCGTAGGATTCGTTTGTTCCTGGCGCACGATCCGTCGATCCTCTCTACCAGTGGTCCTCCTGGTCCGTCCGGAGCAGCTCCGCCGCATGGTAGTGCCGTCACGTGTCCATTACTCCCAACATAGTCTGACGGTAGGGTCAGAACGATCCACGTGGTGGGCTATATGGGTCGCCGACCACTCTGCGGATTTCAGCCCGATGATCAGGCCTCTCTCAAAGTCCGTAAGTTGCGCAAATTGACGTCTCTGGCGTCTACCCGGCATTCTTGTCACTCTGTGCTCTTGCTTTCGTCGGCCGGTGCTTTTCGCTTTCATGGGGCATCGACTACACGCCGGTTTATAAGGCTGCCGGTTCGTTCTTTCAGTGATGCCACAGTGTGTGCGGGCCGCCCCGGTGGCGCAGTGGTCTAAGGCGTTGGCCTCTGATCATTCGTCCATAAGGGGTCCGGGTTCGAATCCCGGTCAGGCATGGATGTTGTGTTTGTCTTACGGCACTGGTTCTCTCCCTTCCCTAGAACCAGTGACCCTAAATTAGGGACGGGCGACTGCTTATAGCCCATTGAGTTGCTCACGGTGGTCGTTAAACCTCCAATCAAAAAAAAAAAAAAAAAAAAAAAAAAAAAAAAAAACAGTGTGTGCGGTCATGCGCACTCGCACCGAACGTGGGGCATTTGCATACCATCACGCACTCTAGCTATTTGCAAAGTTTCGCGGTTGTAGCATGTTTTCTTTTAGGTGCGCAAATTTCATTGTCCGTGAGTGTAGGCAGCTCCTTCTTGCACTTGAATTTCGTGAGTTCATTAAAAGAAAGGAGGTGTATGTTAGCGACCACCGTGAGCAACTCAATGGGTTATAAGCAATCGCCAGTTTCTAATTTAAGGAAACTGGTTCACGGAAGGGAGAGAGCCAGTGCCGTAAGACAAATACAACATTCATACCTCTCGCGACACTGGAACCAAGCCCATCTCGAACGAATGGTCAGAAGCCAGTGCTTAGACCACGGCGCCACCGGGAGCGGCTGGGTGTCTTTCAAAAAGCCCAGTAGGAATTCTATAGTCAAAATCTTCAGGTAAACCCATGGACCAGGTCACTGACCTCTGTCTGCACGAGGGAATGCTTCTGTAGCGCGTTTCAATGACTTCACTTTTCTGGAAAGTAGTTGGAGGCAATCTTCAGAAAGCTTTCCAAAATGCGTTTTATGAAATCTTCCCTTTTCCGTAAGACCATTATTTTCGCAGTTCATTTCACTTTATATTTTCCACAAACGTTACATTATATTTTGCTAAAGCATTTGCGAACTTCCACACAATAAAAATATTTTTATATAGCAGCTCCTCAAATCAGGATACTATTTGTTTTACTTCGAGCTATTCGCATAGATTTACAGTTTTGTAAATTGGCATAACTTTCTTTCAGCTATAGTTGTTTGCGAGATTTTAAGTCTCCTGGTAATGGGAACATATAGCCCGATGTATGCTTCCGTAACTGGCAGATTTCCACTTTCTGAACTGCCGTTGGTGAAAGAAAAGTTTGGCACCTGTAAAATCATTAACGTCAGTGCTTTAGATAATGGAATTATGAACTGCTGGCCACCCAAAATGCAACACCAAGAAGGACACGAGATAGCCAAGCCAGATTTACTGGACACATAACAACAAATACAAAGATTTAACGATTGAGCTTACAGGCCCGTGCGACTTGCGGAACACGCAGACATCAATAGTTCGTGTGCCCCCCCCCCCATGGCTGACAATAACGGCCGTTACACGCCGCGGCATCGAACGAAAGAGGCTTTGGATATGTCGGTCCAGGCTGCTTCGACACGTTGCCACAGTTCATTAGGCGTAGCCGCGGGTGGTGCTTGCTGGGCCACTCGGTTGCCGATCAGCGACCAGACGTGTTCGATGGGCAACATATCGGGAGAACAGGCGGGACACGGCAGCAGTGACAACTGGTGGGCCGTGAAGAACTGCGGGCGCGGGCGGGCGGGCGCGCATTGTCCTGTTGAAACGTGGCCGCTGGCAGGTACTGCAGGTAAGGGAGTACTACAGGCTCCAAAACGTCGGAGATATAGCGGTTGCTGTTGAGTGTACCGGCGATGCGTACCAAAGGGGTGCAGGTGTCATATCCAATTGCGCCCCAAACCATAACGCCAGGCGACAGACCGGTATGACGATGCATAACGAAGTTGTCATACAGTCTCTCGCCGCGGTGCCGCCACAGCGGATCAGACTATCGTGGTGTTGCAGGCAGAAGCGGGATTCGTCGGAGAAGACAGTGTCGTGCCATTCCGTAGTCCAAGTGCGGCGTTCAATTGCCCACTGCCGCCACACTCGCCGGTGGTGTAACGTCAATGGTAATCGGAGCAATGTGCGCCGTTCGACAAGTCCCCGCACCTGCAGACGACGTCGAACGGTACGTGCTGACACAGGTTGTTGCGCAACACACCCTAATTCCTGCGCTAACGTTCGTGATGTGGCGGTGCGAGCCGTCAATGCCCGCCGCACAACATGCCGGTCCCCTCGTTCGATGGTGTGCCGCGGCTGCGGCAATCACTCACGCAGGTCCGTCTGTCCCTCCTGCACCCACCGAATCCATATTCGCCTCACGTGGCTGGATGTCGTCCCACACGGGCGCCGATGTCTTGGTACGATAAACCGCTGTCGCGATAAGCCACTATTTGTCCTGTGTTGAACTCCGAAACGTGCTGGAATGACTGCCGTATTCTGCAACGATGCATCAGGTAGCTTCAAACGCACAGGTCCGACAGCACAACACACTTCCACTACTTACACCCCGCCTTCTGTGCACCCTTCTTATAGTGCTTCTCGGTGTCGTGCCGGGCGCACATGATTTGCATATGCCCTGTAATGCTAATCGTTTGCATGTCCTTTCGCGGACGACGCATGCTGCGAATTTCAGGCCAATCGAATGCTTCCTTCTTGGTGTTGCATTTTTGTGGCCAGCAGTGTATTATCCTCTATTATTAATTGAAATATTTGACTTTCAAGTACGAAAGATGAACATGAATGAAAAAAAGATGTACATGAGTGCTATGCAAATATTATTACATCACGTTGTAGCATAGTACATATAATGCGTTTCAAAACCAGAATGCAAAGTAGTTTAAAATTTTTGTGTTGAGCCAGTGATTAAGTGATTTTTCTCTCATGCGAATGCGATTTAAAATATTCCCTAGAATGAATCGTGAGAATCTTAATATATGTCTTTCCTTCTTTTTTCTAGATCAGAAGAGGCTAAGCGATGAAATATTTTCTCTGGAAAAATATGGACTTAAATCTTGAATCATCTTGAATCAAGGTAATCTGCAGTTTAGCAAATCACTTCGAAAGCATATTCTTGCAGATCAAGGACGATGGACCCCAGCTCATTCGGCGATGTTGCTAAATCAGCGTCATCAGCATTCTATGGCGCTCTGTCTGGGTCAGTTTGTTTCCCTATGCCTCTGATGTATAATCCGATGAACTCTTACCCGTTTATGTCTACTCCGTTTTTACCTGTTCACCATCCAATGCTCTCGCAACACGGAGTTGGTCTTCAGGAATCAACTCATCTGCTCTCATCAACAGGAGATATGGTTTCTGGAAGCGGCGATGCTTTGAACAAATCTGATGATCTTAGTACAAGAGCTCTAGCTTTTCTACAGACTCGGTACCAAGGCATGAACAAGTGTTTTCTACCGTCAAGTAACACCAGAAAGCAAATGAATATGACGAAGTACTGTCTCACACAGCCTTCCATGCTGGACTTACCTGGAAGCACATCTCCTTCTCCTTTGTTTGGAAAAGATAAAGGAATCAGTCGTCTAGGGCAAAATTGTCAAGAATCCGATGGCTTATCAGCCATTTCGCCTGTTAGTGCTACTTATCCTGAAAAAGACTGTTACCTCTCCAGCCCTGCCACAGAGGTAGAAGAAGCAGATTCTACAGGAAAGTGTGCAACTGAAGTTGTTGAACAGAAGGGTAAGTAAATTTGTCTCAGTAGTCTCAGAATGTTCATTCACTTAGCTTTAATAAATAATTCATATAGAGTTTATATTTATTTGGATGATGTAACCAGTTTCCTCTTAATCTGCTTGCAAGCCGTAGCAAAACAGTATGGTCCCATTTCAATGCAAGATTCGAAACCTCAACCTTCCGCTCACAGCTTTCAAGAACTTACGAAATTTTCTTTTACTTATAAGTAATGTCCATATGTTTGCAGTTCTGTAATTAATTTGTCTTGTACGTATGAACCAAATGGACAGTGAAGCAGCCATAACCCGGCCGGCATAGTTCAACTGGGAGAACAGCCGCTCCCACGGAGCAAGATGTGTAAATCTTACTGTCGGCAAAAGAAATTTTATTATCTTTAGAGAAGACACTAACATTTGCATCAGTGGAAATACGTGCACATGTGTGAAATGTAGGTTAACTGGGAAAACATCGTGCAGAAGAGAGGGAAAATGGGTAGCCTGATTAAGTGTTTTCAGTACTTGTAATATTGGACGCAATGCTACAGTCTATGATCTACACAAAACTAAAAAATGAAATGAAAACAAGATAAAGTAACGAGTAATTTTGTTTCTGCACAGAAAATTTGAAAGGGGGATATTTTTTCTTTAATTTTCATTACATGGTACAGGGTAGTTGTCTCCATGATTTGTAAGTACTTCAAATACAGTTGCTGCTATCAACAACATATTCAGCAGATATAAAAAGTTTAGTACCTACAGATTAGTATTATTCAGAACCAGTTATCTCGTTTTGGATAGACCGTAAAATAAATTACAACTCTGGCTGCTTATTCAAATCTTTTTAGTGACCCTGTATAACATTTAGGAAAACACAAGTTTGTCCGCGACGCGCTTCGAAATCCGTGTCCCCTCACTCCGGAGTAAGTCGCTCTCCCAACTGAGCTACGCGGACAGAATGTCTCGCTGCAAATCAGTCGTCTTGACACATCTTTTCACCTCTGTAGTACGTCACACATTCGCAGAGGTGCAAGAGCCTGCCTATCGTTTACCAGTACTACCGGAATTGTTTTCTCAAAAGTCGTCCGCTCCTGCCCTACTTACTGTCCTCCTACTAAAAGGTTTCCTCGACACCAGTTTTGTGTCACTTAAATAGGCGATATGTTTTATTAATAAGCTGTTGGACCACCATTTGCCTTGAATACAGTTCCGAGCTTCTTGAAATAGTCATACAGATTTTGAATAGTTTCCAGTAGAATTTTGTACCATTCGTCGATCAAAACATCAGCCAATTGCTTCAGAGATGTTGGAGAAGGAAATTTGATTCTCGCTCTGCTCTCCAAAACTTCTCACAGTGGTTCAATGATATTCAAGTTGAGCTGGTTAGGACAGATGTTGAAGTTCATCTTGATGCTCCTCAAATCAAGACTGAGCTGCTCTGGCTGTGTGTATGGGAGAATTATTGTCTTGAAAAATGGCATCATTGTTTGGAAACAGCATTTGGATCATAGGAAGCATCTGATCACCTAGCATGTCCAAGTACTCGCTAACAGAAACTCGACCAAAATATGAACACCCTAATAATCACAGATCCACCCTGCCTATTTATCAGTTGGAACCAGATATTCCGTATTGTACGCTTCCTTGGTAGTTCTCCATTCATAAACCCAAAATACTGTTGGGAATAGTGTAAATGAGGACTAATCGGATCCTATCCCGCGTTTCTAGTCATCAGGTGTTCTGGTTTTATGCTCATAACACCACCTTTTTTGTATTCTAGCGTTCGTTTCTGTGATTAAAAGTTTAGAAATTGCAACTCTTCCATGGATGTTGGCTTTTTGAAGTTCTCTGCGGACTGTTTTTGTGTAAACAGGGTCTTTCAGATTGTATTGAATTCTGTTGTCACTTTTGCTGCAGTAGTTCTGTGTTGTGTCGACACAACCCGTGTTAGTGGTCGACGATCCCTCTCATTCAATCTCGCGTTGCGCTCAGAATTCTTCTTCGCCGAAGTCCTGCCATTCTTCGTGTGCGCCGTCGTAACGATGGAGTCTATTGCTCTTGAAACACCACGCAATTTGGCTGTTACGGTTAGAGTAATTCTCCTTGCTAAAAGGGCTCCCACGATTTGTCCTCTTTGGAAGTCTGATAGGTCACCCATTTCACCGACCCCTCATTGGAACCACTGCTGAATGCAACTGCTATACAACCTAGAGAATGTATACAAAGGAAAGATACACAAAAGATAATCACAACATCACAACGTTTGTTTTTTTACAGTGCAGCCTACACGAATAGCGTTAACTCCTATGATCATGGTGTTCACATTATTTTGTTCAACCCTTGTATACATTTTTGATTTCTGCAAACTTCTCTTCAAAATTGTTTCATTGTTTCATTCAGAGGAATGCCGTTCCCATTTCTAATAAGTTCAATAATTACGATTTCAAAAAGTTTCGAGAAGTTACGTATAAACTGCTTGACCCTTTTCATGAGTTCTTGGATGTAACTACACTGCTGGCCACTCAAAATGCAACACCAAGAAGGAAGCATCCGATTGGGCTGAAATTCGCAGCATGCGTCGCCCGCGAGAGGACATGCAAACGATTAGCATTGCAGGGCATATGCAAATCATGTGCGCCCAGCACACCACGGAGACGCCCTATAAGAAGCGTGCACAGAAGGTGGAATGTAAGTAGTGGAAGTGTGTTATGCTGCCGGACCTGTGCGTGGGAAGCTTCCTGATGCCACGTCGCAGAATACGGCAGTCATTTCAGCGAGTTTCGGAGTTCAACAGAGGACGAATAGTGGCTTATCGCGACAGCGGTTTATCGTACCGAGACATCGGCGCCCGTGTGGGACGACATCCAGCCACAGTGAGGCGAGTATGGATTCGGTGGGTGCAGGAAGGACGGACGAACAGACGTGAGCGATTGCCGCAGCGGCGGCACACCGCCGAACGAAAGGACTGGCATGTTGTACGGCGGGCATTGAAGGCTCGCACTGCCACATTACGAACGTTAGCGCAGGAACAACCTGTGTCAGCACGTACCGTTCGACGTCGTCTGCAGGAGCGGGGACTTGTCGCACGGAGCCCATTGCTCCGATTACCATGAACGTTACACCACCGCCGAAGTGCGGTGGCAGTGGGCCGTTGAACGCCACACCTGGACTACGGAATGGCACGACATTGTCTTCTCCGACGAATCCCCCTTCTGCCTGCAAAACCACGATGGTCGGATCCGCGTGTGGCGGCACCGCGGCGATAGACTGTATGACGCCTGCATTATGCATCGCCATACCGGTCCGTCGAATACACGGAATAAACTTAATCTTCGTTTCCCTGAATGTGTGAGTAACCATACCTGTATTTTTCGTTTTCGCAGTGTCTGGCGAACAATGTTCTTCAATTCTCCCGAAAAGAATAAAATTATTCATTATTAGCACGTGTTTTGTGAAAAAAAGATACGTGCTGATGTTATCACTTTGCCCGCCCGTCTGTCTGTGGACACCTTATCTCGGCAACTATTAGTCTGATTTGAAAATTTCTTTTTACATTCAGGAGCTTGAAATGTGAGAACGATGATCCTTGCTTTCCGGTTTTTACACCATGCATAACTTCGTCGCTAGAGGGCGTAAATACAGATGCTATGGACTTCAAAATGCATTTTATACCATATCATTGCTTCTTAATACCCGATTGAAAAACTTATAAGAGTCGCCTAAATGAAAGTGAGACTCGTGCAATAGCGTCGTTGTATGATTACACAGCCGTGCATTTGCACCGGTAGATGGCGTGTCATGTCAGGAAGCACGCTGTTATCGGCGGCACGTGTCAGTGTGCTGTTTGCACAAGCGGAGGCAAGTTGCCTACGTAGGGTCGTGACATCGATTCGTCCAAACAGACCCAGTGGTAAGTTACGCAATTTTTGACGAAAGAAGGTGTTAGTGGAACGGAATGAAGGATGTGTATGGGAATGAGGGTCAGTCACGGTGTACAGTGTTCCTCTGGTGAAGTGAATTTCGTAAGGGACGTGTGAGCACGGAAGACATGTCGAGACCTGGGCAAACACACGTGGCCATCACCATGGAATCGATTGATGCCGTGGACAACCTTGTAAAGGAGAATCGCCAAATCACCACCCGCGAACTTGCGGCAACGTTATCCGTGAGCAAAAGAAATGTTAACACCATTCTCCATCGCCGATTGGAATACAGTGGTCGCCAAGCATCTCCAAGAGGAGCAGAAGACTCGGCGAATGGTGTTTGCCTGGAGCATCTGCATCGTTACCACGGAGAGGGGGGGGGCAGTTTCTTTCCAAGATTGTGGCCACAGATGAAACTTGGTGCCACCACTTCGATCCGGCCACAAAACGGATAAGTATGGAATGGCAGCATCGCAACTCTCCACCCCACAAAAAGCTCAGTCCTCCTTAACAGCTGGAAAAGTGATGCTCACGGTTTTTTGGATGTGAATGGCCCATTGGTGTTTGATTGGCTGGGCGCAGGCCGTACGGTCAAGGCAACCACATACTGCAATACGTTACTCAGCCTCCAAACGGTCATCAAGCGTAAACGACCAGGTATGTTGTTGTCAAATGGGGTTATTCGGCTGCACGATAAAGCCCGCCCGCATGTGGCGACAATGTGCCAAGATTTGCGCGGAGCTTCCGCTGGGAGGTTTTCGACCATCCCCTCTATATCCCCAATCTGTCGCCCTGCAATTACATCTTCGGGCCACTGAAGAAAAGCTCACAAGGGCCGCCGGTTCGCTAACGACGCTGAGGTCTGGGACGCCGTTGAAGACTGGTTCCACAGCCAATCACGGAAGTTCTTCGCTCAGGGTATCCACAATCTCGTTCCGCGCTGGGGTGTTTTCTTGAACCGACAAGGCGACTGTGTGCAGCGGGTATGTAGCCCATGTATCACTCTTACTTCCTTGTATGTTCACATATTCCAACCTATAAACCCTTACGGCGAAAAACCGACCCGTCTCGGTTTCATTTGGGCGACTCTTATATTTCTTCTCCTCGATACCATGTATAACGAAGACTATTTTGGGTACAGTTTCTTTTTCAAACAGTGCCCAGTTTTTCTGCTCGGCTGCCTAAAGTTACGAGAATTACGATTTTATCAATAACGTAAATTACGATTCCATCAATATCTCTCTATTTCTAAAAGGCCAATTTGAAGAATGGATATAAATAACTCCTTCTGTAAAATGTTCTGCATTTAATTTCTAATTTTTGGAAAGAAGGGTTTTGTCATTCGGAGGAGTAACGCTGCATTATATATTTGACACGTGTTTGGAGCAATATCCACGCGCCTTAAAACTGGATTGTAATTTTTTTTTTGTTACAAGTTACCTCTCACAACGAAAATCTGTTGAGAATACCTTCTGCTTAAAATTAGAGTAGTTTTTCCGCCAGAGGGCATAGCTGTATGTCTTACTATTCTCGATATCTCTGATTCTAAGAACCCGCTTTGAAAAATTCTTTCTTTGTTGGATAGCGTTTCAGGTGTGAAATATTCTATATGTAATTTAAAAAGGTTCTTAACGCACAAGTTTTCCACTAAAGGGCAACAATGACTTTTCTTTTAACAGTGTATTTACAGCAATATTTCCCCGTCTAAACACCCAATTGAAAAAATCCTTCTTTCGTCAGATACTAACAACGAGAATATTTTGCGTGCATTTTCTCTAAAAAAAAAAATGCGCAATTTCCCTGCTATGTGGCGCAAATATGTAATCTGTTTTTCGCGATACCTCTGGTTCTAGAACTCCGATTTAAAAAAAATATTTTAACGCCTATTCACCATGTGGATCGCTTTACATGCTTCCGTGGGGATTTTTCTGTTCACAGTTCTGGCGCTAGGTGGTGTATTTACGTTTGCAACCGTATCTCCTCTTTTAAAAATTTAATTGGGAAATTTACTTTTTACTACTGTATGTCATTCGCTACAGAAAAGATGGGAAACGTTAACCCCTTTAAGTAATACAGTTTTCCCGCCAGGTGGTGTAAATGTCCATTTTTTTTTTCGCCATCTCTGGTTATACGAGACTATTTTAAAAATTATTTTTTTACGCTTTCCAACCGTAGGTTGAAGAAGCGTATATGCTCCAACTTTGTCCGTCCGTCCGTCTGTCTGTCTGTCTGTCCGTCCGTCCGTCCGCCCGCACGATAACTCGCGTAAAAATGGTTCGATTTCGACGAAAGTTTAGTATGTGGTAGAGGACCACCTGAGGACGAACCCTGTTGAAAATGGGCGAAATGGGGTCAAAGGTCACGACATAGGAGCGGCGTCCATTCCATTGCCCTTATGCGTCATAACTTGCGTAAATATGGTTTGATTTCAATGAAATTTTAGTATGTGGTAGGGGACCATCTGGGGACAAATCCTATTAAAACAGTACATAGGAGCGGGATGCATTCCATCGCCCTTATATGTCATAACTTGCGTAAAAATGGTTCGATTGAGACAAAACTTTATCATGTTGTTCCGGAAGTATACTTTACCGGTTCTGTAGAATATCATCAAAATGCGGCCAAAGGTCAGGTCATAGGAGCGAGATTTAATTTACAGCCATTATCCTCATAACTTGCGTAATAACTTCAGTAATGATTTCTGGTATGTTGGAAAGCGTATCATAATCAATGCATTGCATGATTTTACTAACTTGTTCCTTAGCATGGCTTTTGCTATGAAGGATACTTTTAGCATATTTTCTACTTTTCCATTATTCAAAATCCGCCACCAGAGAGAGTCAGAATATTTTTTTTTGAAAGAGGTAATTCCATTCTAAGACTCTCTTAAAAAATCCCTTTTCGGTTGGATATTCTTCATTGCGAAAATTATTTTGAACCCATTTCTTCGTTAGGTAACTTAAAGGTTTTCCGCTAGGGGGCGTAAAGTTATGTCATGTTTTCCTCTAAATCTCTTCATTTAACTGTTCGATTTGAAAATCCCTTTTTCTATAATATCTACCTTCTGCTACGAGAAAAGTTTTGTGCACAATATGTAAATTTTCCTAACATACATGTCGGCCGCTAGTAGGTGTATGTAGCCATTTCTACTCGTATTTCTGAATGTTTTACTGATTGCAGATCCAGTAGATTTTTTTGACCGGTTCTATTGAATATGAATAACTCTTCTTCCATTACATAATGCGCAATTTTTATTTAGATGATATAAATGTATTTTCTTTTTTGCTGAATTTTTAGATTTTTTAAAAATGTGATTCGAAATATATTTTTCGTGTCGGAGAGGATTCAAAAGACGTGTTCATTACAACAAAAATGTGGTGTCATATTTCTTATTAATATGGTTGTTGTCGACTTTAGTGGTTGGGGCGGGAGAGCAGAGGAATTCATCTCAAAGCTGGAAATTCAGGAATTTTGTAGTGTTGTAGCAGGTCTGTAGAATGACTGCCTTTTTTGGATTGGATTGAGTAGACTTTGTGGCAATCCTAATTCCTCGAGATATTTAAAGAGTTTTTTGGTACCACTGCTGTGACTGAAATGACAATCGGTGCAATCTGTGCAATCTGTGTTATCCTGTTTCCAGATCCCTTGGGTTTCCATTCCTAGGTCCAGGTATTTTGAGATTTCCTTGGACACTGTTCTTGGGATGTTTCCTTTAAGCTGAACTGCTACATCTGTTAGTTGTCCTCTTTAATTTTTTAGCACGCCTTTTGCAAAAAAAGATCATGCTTATCCGTCCGTCCGACTGTGGACACCATATATGTGCAATTATTAGTCCGATTTGAAAAATTATCTTTGCATTGGGAAGCTTATAATGTGCGAATGATGATCCTTCATTTGGTTTTTTTTACGATGCACGATTTCGTCACTAGAGGGCGTTATCCAAAATACATTACATTCCATGTATTTGCTTCTAAACATCCGATTGAAAAAATCAATTTACCTTTCGATTCGATTTATGTCGAAGCCTATTTTAGATATAGTCACTTTTTCAAATTACACAGATTTTCCGCTAGGGGGCGTAAAAGTAAATTGCGTTTCCCCCGCTATCTCTGCTTTTAAAGCTCCGATTTAAAAAAATTTTCTGCAGCGGATACAGCTCCTGATCGGAAATATTTTGCATATATTTCAAATTTTTGGTAAAAAATGGTTTGGCCACCGGGGGGCGCAAGTGTTAATTTCTGCTTCTGATGTATTTGTAGCAAAATCTGAGCTTCTAAAATCACGACTGAAATAATTCGCTTGTGGACCGATACCACTCACGTCGCTAAACCTTCGGAATATTTTCTTCTTAAAACAATGCATCGTTTCTGCGCCAGGGGGTGTAGAGATATAACTTATTTTTGTCAAAATCTCTGCTTCTAATGGTCCGATTTGAAAAAAATTCCTTTTTTGTTGGATAGTTTCCAGTGCGAAATATTTCTCATATAATTTAAAATTTTTCTTAACGCACAAGTCTGCCTTCAAAGGGCGTAGAATCACTTTTCCGTTCACAGCAATATCTGTGGGACTAAAAACCCGATTGAAAAACTTCATTCTTTAGTCAAATACTACTAACTATGCAAACTCTGTGTGTTATTTTCTTCCCAAATTAATGCACAAATTCACCCCTGTGGGGCGCAAATGCTTAATCTGTTTTTCTCAATATCTCTGCTTCTATATGCGCGATTTAAAAAAATCCTTTAACCCCGGATACCACTTACCTTGCAAAACACTTTAGGCTAGTATACAAGAAATTTTGTTGTTCATAGTTCTGTCGGTAAGTGGTGTTTGTGCACTTCAGTCTGCAGCTGTATCGCCGCTTCTAAAAATACTATTGAGAAATTTCTTTTTTACTGTATGCCATTCGCTACAATAGAGATGAGGAGCATTAGCCTCATTAAATAGTGCAAAGATTTCCCGCTAGGGGCGTAAACGTCGAAACATTTTTCTCGCTATCTCTGCTTTCCGGAGACGTATTTGAAAAGTTCTTTTTCCCTAGCATAGCTTTTTCCATGAAGGATATTTTTCGCTTATTTCCAACTTTTTCATTATGAAAAATTCTTCCGCTAGCAGACACAGACGCAGACTTATACCATATTTCCTTCTATACTTCTTGTTTTAACTGTTCCGTTTAAAAATCTCTGTCTCTGATACCTACCTTGTGCTGTGAGAAACTTTTTGTGCGCCATTTGTTAATTTTCGTAAAATGCTTTTTAGCAGCTGGTTGAACAAAGTAGATGTTTCTATTTCTGGATGTTTTATCGATTGTAGAAACCGGTTGATTGTTATCGAAACAGGTTCCATTGACTTTGAATAGCTTTGATAAATTTAATTCGGGCCAGAACGGATTCAAAAGACTTGCTCATTGCAACCGAAATTTTGGCGTAATCTTTCTTGTTTGCAGTTAAAAGATCAGGTTAATTGTGGACAGCACTCCCGGTGGCGCAGTGGTCTAAGCGCTGGCTTATAACCATTCGTCCAAATATGGTCCGGGTTCAAATCCAGGCAGGCATAGATGTTGTGTTTGTTTTACGGCACTGGATGTCTCCCTTCCCTGGAACCAATCACCCTAAAATAGGGACGGATGACTGCTTATACCCCATTGAGTTGCTCACGGTGGTCGTTAAACCTTCAATCAATCAATTGTGGTCAGTGGTCTTTCTGGTAATGATAGGTTTGATCCAGTACAGGATGTAATTTTGAATATCACGAATAGGTTCTGGTTTTTACTTGTAATAAGGTGGAGTTTAGCTTCGGGTTAGAGACCAGACCGCATTTAACGCTAAGCTCTTGAAGTAGGATCTTAGCAGCTTGGTCGTATCTGCTGCGGTATTATTTTAATGCAAGGAAAGAGCAGCCAGCTAAAATGTGTTCTATGGTTTCATTGGTTTTTCCACACATTCCACAGGTGCCTTCATCTTCAACTTTCTTTATGTGTTTCCTGTCGTTCTGATGTGCAATAACGCCGTCATGAGTCCCAAAGAAGAATCCCTCGGTTTGTAGATAGAGTTGACCTTTTCTTTAACTATTGTAGTGAGGACTTTTTGTCGATGTTTTCCTAATCTATGGAGTTTGGATATTTTTCGTACAAAATATTGTTTTTTCAGCACTTCAGTGGATCTGAATTATTTTCTGACTGAGGACGGAGCAGAGCAGTATAAAGGCTCAGTGGGGTAAAGCCTTTATCGGCTGCAGCCGCTGCTATAGTTGTTGACTTGTTTTTTCCCCTAGATAGTGTTGATTATTGCGACCTACTAATAATTTGTAAGGATATATTTTTTACCTGGCGAAAATTATTGCATGAGAATAGAGAGACAGATATATTTACAAAAAAAAAAAAAAAAATTAAACCCACAAAGAAAGAAAAACGTCGCATACAAAGGAAACAGAAATCTGTTGGTTCTTCTGTGTTGATTCGTTATGCTTAAATTTGCTTTCACTCCATTTTTTTTCGAAACTTTTCCTGCTTTAAGTTGTATACCAATTTACCTACAGTTTCATTTGCCCATTTTTCTCTCAGTCGTCAACTATAGTGATTTTAGGAAGTCGTGAGACTTCTTCTTGTGTCGCTCAGCATTGGATTTGCTTATGCCTCCGGGTGTGTTTTCTTCGGCAGAAGAAGAAACAATTTATTAATGTAGCTCAAGAGACAACTTTTCTGGTAACACTCTCTGACTACCGCCTCGGTGTCAGAAACTCGGATGGAGTTTTTGTTTTGTTTCGACGTTTAGTAACCATCATAAGAACACTTGGACCTTTAAGTATTTCCCGTTCCTAATTTGAAACTGCTGGTTCCGGAGAAGGGAAAGAGCCAGCTCCGCAGGACAAGTTCATCACCTATTTCCATCAGGGACTTGAACCCAGGCCCAACTCAGACGGCCACTGACAAATGCCTCTGACCACTCCACCACTGGGGGAGATAAACTCGAATTCTCTATCTTTTTTCGTATAAGAGAGCCAGCGATAAGTGAATAAGCCAAGATTGTACAATCTGTTTTCAGTGTGCTTTCCAGTTCATGAAGTGAGAGCTTTCACAAGTCTTGTTTCACAACAGTTATGAAAAATCAAACGTGAGTTGTCAATTTTTAGATTTTTATGGAAAGTAACTGATGACAACACCGTAGAAAATAATTTTTATCTATTAATTTCTGTAGGTGAGTAAATCGCCACTAGATTAAAGACTCTAACAGCTAGTCATCAGCCTTCGACGCTTAGAATTTGATGATCGAAGATTTATATGATTCATTACCGCCGATTTCTAATTTTTTCTGCGTACGAAAGAAAAGAATACTTGGATAATGCGCATAGAAAAGAACACGAAATAGTTTAAAAATGGTAAATAGTTTTAAAATGGTAGTTTAAAAATGGTCTCCTCGGGAAATTCTTATCCGGACTGGGATAAAGTGCGTATAGTAACCTCAGCAAATAAGTCTTTACTTTTAGCAGAGACTTTGTGCATAACATATTTTGAAGAAGTATGTTGTAATGATGAATTACCCGTTTGGTTACATCCTCTTTAGAAATAGTTTGTCCAAGGTTTACCACCACCTAGACGTGGAAGTGCCAAATGAAAATGTCATATCCCGGTAAGTACAACTTTGCTCTCTGGCAACAGGGGAACTGTTTACAAATGCCTTCTGGGAAAGTTTTGGAACTATACAAATCTTAAGACTAGCTCCAGTATTGTCGCTTGCTTGGGCCTAAAGATGCGACTAGTGTAGTCGCGAAAGATCTAGCCCATTTTAAATCTATTTTACTGTTTTAGGATTGTAAATAAACATCATGTTTGATTCAGTTAAGGGGTTTTAATTTAAATCTTGCTAAGACAGTTTTAACGATGCGGTTCTTCTGAATTTATCAGCACGAAGAATCCTTTGATTAAAAATGGCAGTTTACATCTACTATGCCAAGAGACGTATGTACAGGCATCACACTTATAAAACACACGCACACAGAAACTTGGACAAAACTGCACAAAAACGTTCTCTGGCAAAATTGTAGCTATACAATAGCCGCAACGTTTCTGCTTTTATCACACATGTTCGATGCATGCAAACTCTACTTAGGTGATAAAAAAAAAAAAGAAAACGCAAAGAGCTCTTTGTACTTCCTAGGCCCATATTATCAAGTGGTTACTTTGACCTCCGACTTCCTGAGGTACTGAACTGGCTTGTAAAATGAGGAAACTCCTTTCGCTCTTCACAAACACTTGGCTCAAAAACGAAAACAAGAAAAACAAAATAATACCCTCCTTCACCAAACCATCCTCCTTACAGAAATTTCTGACTTTTTATTACATATCGTGCTTTCCGATATGTTCACAAAAATATAGGAATACACTTCATTTCTTACCCAATGTATGTTTCTATTTCAATTCATCCAACAACATACATCTTGGGCAAGCATTTGTGTTACCCAAGATGATTTAGTATTTTTATTATTTGTCCTGAAAATAGAGCTAAATGAAACACAGTATTTTGTGAAGACACGTAGATACAAAATTGCACAGATGATATAAAGAGCATTGTCCTTGTACCATTCAAAATTTGGAGAAAGATGCGTTTAACATGTTCGCTTTGGAGCAGACTGATTTTCCCAATAAATGTTTTGTAGATATATCTCAGCGGGAAACCTTGAATTCCGCAGTCATCCAGTCATGTAGCCTGCCGTCGACATCTGACGGCGCTGAAGGATATCACCTTACTTCAGGGGTCATCGCATTCAACATAATTCTCTCCTCCGTAACAATCTAGCAGCATACGATGCTGTCTAACTTTTAAGCACTTTCTTTTCAGATGCGTTAATTCGCGAAAAAAGGAATGTGTTATGTACGAGTTATTTGAGATATTCTTTTGCTTCCAATTCCTCTGTGAGCCGTAAAGGAACGATACGCTTAGTCGGTGTTCTTTTTTCTTGAGTTTAGATAATATCATTCTTTTTAAATAATATTTTCCATACACGCTTCGGTCTTATTTCAGTCGTTAACATTTATATGAACGAAATCACGGTATTTCTTTTGCAGGGGTGGCCAAACCACGGCACGCGCGAGACTCATGCGCCTTTTTGATATACACTGTAGGGCTCTCGTAAATGTGTTTACTGAGAACCTTTTTGAATCACTGGTAATATAAAAGATAAATAAAATTTCAAGCTTTATAGTTATTTACAGGGTATAAACTGAAAGTCCACTGGATTAAAACGTAAGTTTCATATTCATGGTGAGTAAATATTGGGGGTGTGCAAAAGTTCAACTCGTTTTTGTAATAGATGAAAACTACAATCGGAGTTGTTACGTCACAAATGACGCTGCAATACCGACTTTTCGGCCAATAACGCGTGGAGCATTAGAGCATATAGAGGCACTAGGTTTGTCCGAGTAAGTCATTCGTAACGGAAATCACGACCGGTGTAGCATGGCATGCGATAAGAAGCACATTAGACATTGTTTACTGTACGAGTGCTTGCAGCAACATCTGTCAAGTGTATGGGGAGGATGCAGTTGATGATAGCACATGCCGCCGTTGGTTTCGGAAATTCTGGGACGGAGACAGAAGCTGTAAAGATCAACCACATTCTGGACGTCCATCCGTGAATTCTGACGAGGATGTGGACCTAGCCATAACAAATGACCCACATCCAACTGCTCAGGAATCAGCGGAAACGTTTTCAGTACACACAACAACAGTCGAAAGACGGATGCAGGCGCTTGGGTTCATCGCCAAGTTCGATAACTGGATTACGCACAAGCTTTCTGCAAAGCAACGAGAGGAGAAAATCCGTTCCTGTGTTTCTTTGCTTTCTCGTTACAGAAATGAAACGTTTTTGGGACGAACTGTAACGGATGATGAGAAATGGGTACTTTACCGTTATGTAAAGCGTCTACGAACTGTGTGCCAAGGTGCGGAGCCTGCTTCATCGACCTCACAAGAAGGACTGCATCCCAAAATGGCTTTGTTTAGTATTTGGTGGGATGCTTAGGGAGTAATCACCTGGGAGGTGTTGGCACCTAGCCGAACGATAAATGCTGACCACTACTGCCAACCGTTGGACAGACTGTGAGAACAACTGACATCGAGGCGGCCAGCACTCCTCAATCGCAAAGGCGTGATCCTTCATCATGATAACGCCAGACCTCGTGCTGCTTTAATCACTCGACAAAAATTACTGGACTTTTGTTGGGAAGTGTTACCTCACCCGGCGTATTCCCCTGCCCTACGAACTACCACCTTTTCCGATCGTTACAGACAGAACGCCTTCGCTCTCGAAACCTTCGATGATGTGGACGATGTGAAAGCGACATTACGTGACTTTTTTGACTCCAAAGCACAGGAATTTTTCCGGCGTGGGATTCACTTACTCATAGACAGATGGCAAGAGGTCAAACAGAATTATGTAAAATCCTAGGTACGTTATTTGTTGTGTACTCCTCCTTTCTTTGTAGCCTACAAACATGGGTAAAACTTATGCACAATCCCAATAGATTTAAGAATTTCAATTCCAATTTCAACACTAGATTTGAGTCAGGAATTAAAGAAATTTCGGATCAGCAAGGATTACAGAGAAATTGTGCTGGAGAATCAGTAATCGTACAAGCCGGTGTTGACAATGTTAGTTTTAGTGGGCGTGATTGTATTGTGTGTGGCTGTGTCGCTGGCCGTGAAATTAGCGGAGTGTTGCTGTGATACTGGAAGCTGTTGAATTTGGTTACGTTGCGCGTGTTGGAGCTTATTGTGTTTCTTTTCCTTTAATTTTTTAGGAGTGTCTGAGAAAATTTTGTGAAGGAAGCTGTCGTCATCAAATTGTAAGAAGTGGAAGTATGAAGATGAAAACAGACTATAATTTTGTAAGGTGGTATCTGATTAAAAAATCTCTAATTTTATTGGTTTGCATATTTTCTTCCATGTTTTTGACCAGATCCACAGTGCGCCCGTTAAATAATGAGACTGATAGTTTACAGGACAGCCTTTTGAATAAAAGTAACAAACGTGTTTATAGTTTTGACCCACCAGAGTGTGCTGTAATAGCAGGATCAACTTTCGAGTCGAGTGACGCAGCAGTTTTCGTGTGGCCACCTTCGAAGTAAGACTGTGTGAATGGAGCGTGTCAGAAGTTGCGTGATGGAGCGTGTCAGAAGTTGCGTGATGGATCAAAGCGCTGTAATAAAAGTTTACTGTTAATTAGGTAAAACTGCCACGGAAGTGTACCAAGACCTAAAATAAATTTACGGGGATGACTGTCTGAGCCGTGCATAAGTGTCCGCTGGTTTTTCAACTTTTAAAGATGGAGGGAGTCCCTCCAGGATAAACCCCGCACAGAACATCCAGTTTCTGCACGGACAATTGAAAATGTGTTGAGGGCTAGAGAAATTGTTGCCAGTGACAGGCGAATAATCATTAGGCGACTTCCTGAACAGCTTGGTGTCGGGAATGAAATGGCCAGGGTAATCTTAGAAAAATGATCTTCGCAAGAGGAAGATTTGTCGTAGATGTACTCCAGAACAATGGGTAATCTATGCCAATCTAGATACGTGCTGTAATTCGGGCTAAAGAAGATCCAACCAGGTTTTGAATAAAAGTTTTTAATTCAGTGGCCGGTCTTTGTACACTGCGCCGTACGGCAGAGCTCAGTGACTTTCACCGTGGCACGGTCATAAGATGTCATCTTGGCCCAAAGGGTGGTAAGGCAAAAAACCGCCTGACCTGGGTGGCAGCACCCACCCCTCAGCTCCAAAATTACTCTGGATGCAACGCCAGCTCCATAAGTGTGTCGAGATCTGAAGGGGATGGGTTTCCATGTCCGAGTTGCGACACACAAGCCTAACATCAGCAAGATAAACTCCAAGCGTCGGTTAGAGTGGTATAAAGCTCAGAGCCAGTTGAATTAGCCGTGGGAATGCTTTCTTTGGAGGGATGAAACACGCTTCACCATCTGGCAGTCCGATGGACGAGTATGAAGGATGCCAGGCGAATTCTACCTGCCCCACTGTGTTGTACTAATTGTGAAGTTTGGTGGAGTAGGCATCATGCTGTAGGGGCGGGTTTTCATGATTTGGACTTGGACCCTTGATTCCAGTGCCCGAGAATCTCAACGCTGCGGCCTATATGACATACTTTTCAAGTCTCCGCTCCCAACTTTATGGGGACATTCTTTTATTAAGAATACAATGCCCCCGTCCACAAAGCGAGGTCCGTGTTAGAATGGTTTGATGAAATGGGTGTGGTATACTTTCTACATAGCCCCAATCTAAACCTCATGGAACAACTTTGGAGTGAACTGGAACGCCGATTGTGATCCAAGCCGAATCGTCTGACATAGATGACCGACCTGACTAATGCTCTTATGGCAGAATGGAAGGGGCAGTTCCCACAGCAACGTACCAAAATCTAGTGGAGAGCCTTCCCAGCAGAGGGGAGGCCGTGATAGCAATAAAGAGTAGACCAAGTCGATACTAATTCCTTTCCTATTACTAGGAGTTTGCGGATAGGAAAGTGTCCGGATACTTTTGTTCAGATAGTATGTTCATTATGTTATGCTGTTTTTACGGAAAACTGGACATTGTAAATGACGTAGTTGAGAAAGCGTATGTTACTTTGAACGTGTTTGCGTGCAGTGACATTGGATCCAGCTCTGAGATAGTCACGTCATGAGTGCATCACAAGAAGCAAAAGAGCTTTTTCCTTTTTCGGGCATTGATACTCCAGTGGTAGTCTGTCTTTAATGACTAGGAATCCACGTCACTCTCTTAATATATGCAATACTTTGCTACCGGTTTTCAGTTGGATAAATAAATTTGCCTATGGTTTATACAGAATTATACAGGGTGTGTTTGTGAAACTCTTATTCATTTCACTCCTTCTGAAATAGGGAATGTAATACAACAGAGAAAGCGAAACCAAACATTTCAGTACCTAATGGATAGATGATTGATGTATTGTGTTGGAAAGAAAGTAATGTCCGATGATGAGGTACCCGAAGTCGAAGCCCCGGCCACACCGCGCACATTGGCCACTGAGCAGCACATCGGCATGACATCAGCTTAACTCAGTGGCAATTAGCCGTCAGAAGGCGAAGAGTGTAAACTCTAGACAGAACATGGAAATGGACAAGGAGCACATCCGCCATTGCATGCTGTATGAGTTTCGTCGTGGTAGCACCCCGCAAGTGCTGTAAGGAACATTACCAGTGTGTACCCCATTGCCATATCACATCGTCAGTGCTGATGTTGGTTCGAACGGTTTTGAGAGGAAAATTGTGTTCTGTCAGACCGTCCCAAAGTCGGAAGACCCGCAATAGTGGATGTGGACATGCTGAACATCTTAGTAGAGACCGACCTACGTGTGGCCACACGGGAATTCGCTGAATATCTGGGGACTAACCACACGACCATTATCACGCACCCTCGTTAACCTGGAAAGGTGCACAAGAGGAGAGTTTGGGTACCCCATCAACTCGCAGTTGAGCAGAAAGCAAATCGCGTTCCCTTCCTTGCATGTGAACAAGTTGAACCGTTCTTGGACAGCATTGCGACAAGTGACGAGGAATGGGTCCTGAATGACAATGTCAGAACTCGGAAACTGTGGTTTTACCCAAAACAGAATCCCATGCCAACCCCCAAAGCTGGCTTACACCCACGTCCTGCTGTCTGTAAGATGGGATATGCGGGGTGTCGTGTTTTTGAGCTGTTACCGGACAACGACACTATCACCGCCGATGTGTACTGCCGTGATCTCGACGATCAGCACTGCTGAATCACAAGGGCGTCCTCCTACAGCAGGATGGAGCGACACCTCACACAGCACGGGTGACCTGTCATAAGATGAGGGACCTCGGATGGGAGCTACTGCCACACCCAGCCTATTCCCCAGATATTGCCCCCAAGCGACGACCGCATTCTCCGGTCGTTGCAGGATTTTCTTGACGGATAAGCGGTTCACCAACCGGAACGATGGCGAAAGCGCACTTACTCATTTCTTTGCGTCCTAGCCGCCATAGCTCCACAGGGACGGTGTCCAACAGCTACCCAAACAATAGGAGCAGCTCACGGCAAACGATGGGGACTACATTTTGGACTCATTTGTTCCTTGTATATTCACTAATTAACACTTTTCTTTTGCCTTGCATTTACAGACATTGCTTTGTTTTCAACCGAATTGTTTTTAAAAGGTATTATGGGCTTAAAACCGAGGGCTTTTCCCGTATCCACATGATCCGGAGATACTGCTGTAGCACTAATAAGAATATTTACTCACAGAGTGTATAAAAAAAAATGGAAAACTAAAACTTTTCATGGGTTGCGGGTTCAGAAGGTGGTATTCCACCGCTTAATCATCCACTACTGTAAAAATCAGAATATGCAGATTGCCCGGGTATAAGGTTTAAGATACAATGTGCGATACCATTCAGCTAACTGAAAATACGACAGCCTGTGAATAGATGTGTTGAATGTGTGACGTAATGTATTAAAATTAATTTATAAAATCATAGCTTAGCTCTCTTAATCTTGAAATCTAAAGAAGGAAAACAATTTAAAATGATTAAATTATATAATGAAAAAAAAGCACACAGCATGAACTTGACCGTATAAAAACTTCATGTAAAATATTACATGAAGAAAAACAAATTTTGTAGGGGAATTTTCTAGAACCCTAGTCATCTTCTTGTGAATAAATATCCCTGTTAATACATACAATTGACGTGGATTAGGAACATCAAACATGACAATTTTTCCGTGACTCACTTATAAACGTGGAAAGAGCGATGACTTCTGTTTGAAATATCCCTGTTTTTTCAGACTAACTTCTATTTCCTTTTAAGTCTTTTTGGTTTGTTTTAATAAAACATTAAAATTTAGAGAAATACACTCCTGAGTTTCGTCACATTCGACTTTTTTTTTCATGGATAAGTAAAAACACCATAAAAATAAAGCACAATTTTTTACGAATATTTGTGTATGCGAGAAGTAGTGCATCATCTTGTTTTCACATATTACTACATAGTGTGAGTCTTGAGCAGTATACCAATCCATGTATCCCCTATGCCTCGTTCCTTTTAATATTTGATACTAAATCGTATATCTCGAGTTGAATATGCACGCTCGAGTTTTCCAGAATTTACCACCATAGGTCAACCATAAAAATAATAAGGTAAGATGGCCACTGATGCAATGGAGCGTCAGGTATATACGCCGATGTGCCTTTACATTATGACCACCCCTGCCTAAATAAATGAGCGCGCCTGGAGTCCGAACGGTGGCGCAGGTGAAGTTCACAGAGCAGTATATATACAACCCGAGGACCGGCTTTCGGTTAGTAAAGCGTTCGTAGTCAGAATGGGAAAAGCTGCCGATTTATCGGACTTTGACAAAGGACAAATTGTGATGGCCCTGCGCCTTGGAACTAAGATCTGTTCACGTGCCGCTGTAGTGAGTACGTACCAAAAGTGTTGCACAGATAGCCGAACGACGAACCGTCGTCCAGCAGTGTGTCGTCCACAGCTCATTGATGCCACAGGGGAGCGAAGCGGAGACTGTCGTGCATTGTTCACAAAGACAGCAGGGCCCCAGTGCGACTAATTACCCGTAGCTACAACAGTGGTTTCAGTGCAGTGTGTCACAGCACACGATTCATCGCAGCCTTCTGCGCATGGGCCTGCGTAGCAGAAAACCCAGCCGGGTCTCCATGCTCACTGCACGTCATCGGCAACAACGCATGAAATGCGCCCAAGGTAATCTAGATTGGACCGTCGACGATTGGAAGAAAAAGGCCTGGTCTGACAAATCAACATTCCTGGTACATCACGTAGATGGCCGAGCGCGGATACGCCGATTACCAACCGAGGCTATGGCACCCGGATGCACTATTGGGCGGAAACAGGCCGGCGGCGGCGGTGTTATGCTGTGGGCGACGTTTTCTTGGGACATTTTAGGCCCCATCATCCCAATAGCACAATCCCTGACAGCTGTCAGGTATCTGAACATCGTTACGGACCAAGTTCACCCATTCTTGGCAACTGTGTTCCCTGCTGGTGATGGCCATTACGAACAGGATAATGGGCCATGCCACACTGCCAGAATCTCAAGGAGTGCTTCGAGGAACATGCTGGTGATATTCTGTTAATACCCTGGCCTCCAAAATCACGTGATATGAACCCAATCGAACATTTGTGGTTCGACTTTGCGCTAAAGCACCACCACCGTGAAATGTACGGAAACCGGAGAACCTGCTGTTGACATTATGGTACCAGATACCCCAGGATACATATCGCCACCTCATCGAATCGATGACTCGCCGAGTGGCCGTTGTTTTGCGGGCTGAAGGGGTTGTACAGCTTATAGGTAGGTGGTCATAATGTAATGGCACATCGGTGTACATCGTAAAACTATGTAGAAATGTACTTAGTTTAAATGTAAATCCCTCAGAATTAAATTCTTTTTATTTGCATTCTCCTAAACTCATTTTTACTTATACCAAAAAGCAAAGGATAAGGTGTTCTGCGTTCTTTCCATCGAAAATGTCTTTCTTTTTTCAAATGTTCCTGAATTAACAGCTTATTATATAGTTGGTCATAATGTAATGGCACATCGGTGTACATCGTAAAACCATGTAGAAATGTACTTAGTTTAAATGTAAATCCCTCAGAATTAAATTCTTTTTATTTACATTCTTCTAAATTCTTTTTTACTTATATCAAAAAGTAAAGGATAAGGTGTTCTGCGTTCTTTCCATCGAAAATGTTTCTTTCCTTCTTTCAAAATGTTACTGAATTAAACTTGTTTTTATGACATTCAAATTACACTTGTAATTATTTCAAAAAAAACTTTTATTTCATCAAATAAACTTTTCATATCATAAAACCAAGTTTATTGTGCAGATATTTTCAGAAACTAAAGGAACTTTTATCTTTGAGAAACCTGCTTTATTTTTATGTGAATAAAAAAAATGTTGAAAAGAACTGTGGAAGGACCAAAGCGGTGTGTCAGGTCTCTTTCAGTAAGCGATTTTTCGGTTAATTTTCCAAGAATGAACAATCTCGAATAGACTTGCGGAAAATGTCCTAACAGCGTGTTCAATAATTTTGTTTTCCTTGGACCAGAGCAGAACGTTAGTGAAGTAGGCCACTACTTTCGGATAGTGAAGAGTTTAGGATATCAGACACCACCAGTTCTTCAATTTCCTGATTGTTTTCTCTCCTTAGGTACGTGAATGCGTGCTTTTTTTATGTGGAGTGTAAATATTTACCTTTATCCGTATTTGCTTTTTCCTAGTGGTCAACGTTCGTGACTGCCACGGAGAAGACCCCGGGTTCGATCCCAGCGAGGTATGAACGTTCAAGCCACTAAATATCTGCCGTGCGTCGGATGGGCACGTTAAGCCGTCGGACCCCGGGTACTGATTCCCCGGTAATAATTAAGGGCGTCTTCCTCCCCCTTTCTACTTCGCTTCCATGTGACTTTCCTATCGGGCACTGTAGCCCAAATCTCCTAGCTTCCTATTTCTAAGGGTTGTTTAAGACCTGGGGTTACACTCCCTTCCTAAAATCCTCTACATATGATCTGATCTGATCTGCCTTTTTCTTATTTTCCATCACACTGATCTGCGAATTGCTTGAGCGTATGTTGAACATTTTAATTGTTAAAATTGCGTTTCTACCATCCAGGTTACGTGCCACAATAACCATCGAAAATATTGTATTCCTGTTGCTGACGCAGATTTTTCAATATGTCCGTAGTTTAAAAATTTGCTGAATTCCATCGCTTCCGTTGATGCATTATCCCAGTTCAGTTTGGGGGGCCCAGAATGTTTGGATGGGATGTTCAGAAAATAACTATTTGGAACAGATGATGGAAAAAGTCTTCGCTTTACCTGAAAACCTTACACCACAGAAGCTGAAAAAGGCGCTTAAATCTCGCAAGCACCGCTAACGGAAAAATTGAGTTAGTACCGAAATCAAAAGTGCTAAGATAAAGTATCAAGTCTAATATATCAAGCATATATGCATTGTACAGTGACTTCTTCCACATAGTGTTTTTGCATTATGTTAGTCTTTTCTCAACTGCAGTCCAAATCTGTTTATTTATCTCACTTTCAGCGCTTGTCGCAGAAAATTAGCGAACTATCAAATTCAAGGATACCAAATTTCTATTGTGTACAACACTTTATAAGTTTTTTTACCACGTCTTCCGTTAAAAAAAATCCGGGCGAATTGTACCACTTTGTCTGCCCATTGGCGCCATATCTCTGCAAATACAATATATTGATGTAAAAAAACTTAAGGACGAAGTAGAAAAGTAAATTAACGCCGTAAATAGCAGCAGCACTTAAACACAATTTACTCAGGACCGTGTCTGCTAACAGGAGCAACAGCACATGCGTAATAATGGAGCATGACGTGTGGTTTACGAGTCGTGAGAACAAAATGCACTCTCGCAGTCCAATAGCATCAGCTGAACGGAAGTCGCCGCTAATGGAAAAATCGAGTTAGTACCGAAATCAAAAGTGCGAAGATAAAGTAAAGCCTTAGTAAGTGTTACAGACCTTCGATTGTGTTTTTGTGTGCTAGAGACGACAAAATGGCCAGTCGAGAACATCTTGATGATTTTATACGTTTGAATTGGGCAATACTTCGTCAATGGATGGCATAAACACCAATGGAGGTCAGTACTCTTAACAGATGACTCCAGATTTGCTTTGGAGATCGATTCCAGGCGTGCTGTGATCTGAAGGGAGCGAGAGATACGCTATCATCCCTCTATGGCCCGTGAAACGGACACTTACGGTGGTGGTAGCATGGTGGTTTGGGGTAGCATTTCGTTACTTGAACATATAGACTTCTATGTGCTTCCAAAAGGAACTATGAATACTCGATGCTATGGGGATGATTTCCCGAATCCATATGTTCGCTCTTATGCACGCACCATAGAAGTTACATTTATCCTATAAGACTCTAACGCTCGCCCCCACTGAGCAAGGCTGGTAGAGCAATATCTTGAAGAGGAAACCGTTGTCTGTATAGATTGGCCTGCCAGATCTACCGATCTTAACCGATGCAGCATGTCTAGGACGCTTTAATGAGACGAGTTGCTGCACTCAACCACCCCATCACACCACACCCTTCACAAGACATAGAGGGATTTAGATAAGTTTTGAACGACCAAGAACAATGAGTTCCCGACACCATCATCAACAGCATGAAACATCGCTATGAGGATTGCATTGGTGTGAGGGTGACTATACTACGAATCGAGGTATTTTGGCTATATCTTTTTGACATCTTATTTTTATCTTGGTTCTGTATTTGGTCATTTTTGTCGGAATGAAGTGTTTCTAACAATTGCTTTAGGGTCTTTCTCTAACGTACGATCTGTTACAGGTTATCACCAAATTTCACACCATTTAATCATGTATTTTTTGAATTATCGCTATTTTTCTTCATTAATTTATGTAGTTAACCCTTCCTTAAGTAGCGTTGAGTTCTGCACTAAGAGAAGTGGGCATTACTTAATGAAAATGCAAGTTGAGTTTCGAATTTTCACGTTGTGGAGAAAGTTGTTTCGTTTAACTTCAGAATTTTTTTTATTTGAAAGTTCAGGCATGATATGACATTTCATTAAAAATCGATATGCCCATTTTAATGAAATTTGTTAAAATGCGGAATATTCTTTTTTAAGGGCAAATGAGAGTAAAAGTTTTCAAATTCTAATTCAGTTCTACATAGCTGGATTATTAAAGTTGAATGAAATATTTCAAATGCTCGTTAGATGGCACCACCAGAACTAAAGAAGCTATCGTTGTGGTATGAAAATCTCGGAGTTTGATCAAATTCCATACAGCATTCATCATATTTAAATAATGTTTAAATGACACTGATTATTGCTAAATTATTTCTAATGCATTCCGAAACAAAATCTCAGGGACAATAGCGTTAAGTCGTAAACCATTATCCAATCTATCAAAATCTCTCCATTTTCTGATCTTTTATTTTTGGGCAAAATAATATCGTTCTAGAGCTCTGACTTCCGCTTCAATTAGGGAGGTTTTGTGTTATTTTATAAATACTCTAGCGGGCAGAAAGTTTTGCGAAGTCCAGGAAAAGTGACCTGCGTGACCCTGGGCGAGAAATTTGAGGAATTTCAGACATATATAATACTTTAGGAAGTCAATTTATTCGTGCTGAAGGATATTAAAAATTTATACGTGCTGAAGGATTTTTCAATATTTTAATTTAATATATAATACTTTGTGCCCTGGGCGGATTGGCCGAAGGGGACACCGGGATATTCCCCAGTGGACCACTCGAGAAATGGCCCACTTTCTCTCTCTCTCTCTCTCTCTATATATATATATATACATATAATCAACCATTATCACTCCACTGCTAGATGAATATTTCGCCAAGTTTCTTCCACAACGGTATATCTTGCGCCAGTCTCCGTCTCCTCCATGTCACTCCCACGTGCTTTCGAATTTCATCCCCCAGCTCTCATGTGATCTCAATAATACATACATATGCGTTTGCTCTAAAATGACAAAGCAAAATTATTCCTGCTTCAGTGAAAAATTTGCCGCGAAACCAAGTAGGCTGTTATAAATAATTCAACTTGAATCAAAAGGGACTTTGGTAGGCCCTATCCTCCCTTTGTAATTTTGAAGGAGGCACTAGTAACAATTCTGACGGTCCATCATCCCCATAACCTTATCCACGTACAGACATAGAACACACAGCGACTTTCCGGCAGAGATGTTCCGAAATCTGTGTCTCGCCCACACGTATCTTAAAAGAAACAACAATTTGCCTGTACTAGTTAATGGATCAAAATGGTAGTTCATGAGTCAAAATAATCGGTAGGCAAAAAAGTACACCGATGAGATATTACATTATGACCATCTACCTAATAAGCTGTAGGACCCCCTTTAACCCGCAAAACAGCGGCCATTTTGCAAGGCATTCATTCGATGAGATGTCTATAGGTATCCTGGTCTATCTAGTACCATAATGCCAATAGCGGGTCCTCCGGTTCACGTATATTTAGGGGTGGTAGTGATTTAGCCCAAACCCGCATTTCCAAGTCGAACCACAAATGTTCGATTGGGTTCATATCAGTTGGAGCCCAGGGCGTTAACAGAAAGTCACCAGCATGTTTCTCGAACCAATCCTTGATGATTCTGGCATTATGGCATGGCGCATTATCCTGTCGGTAATGGCCATCACCAGCAGGGAACACAGTTGCCATGAATGGGTGAACTTGGTCCGTAACGATGTTCAGATACCTGACAGCTGTACTTGATTGTGCTATTGGGGTAATGAGGCCTAAAATGTCCCAAGAAAACATCGCCCACAGCATAACACCGCCGCTTATGGTCTATTTC
The DNA here is from genome assembly GCA_039090855.1 of Macrothele yani. NCBI lineage: Eukaryota > Metazoa > Arthropoda > Arachnida > Araneae > Macrothelidae > Macrothele > Macrothele yani. The sequence continues at coordinate 156,915,145 of CM076996.1, forward strand.
CGCCCAACTGTGCACCCAGGTGCCATAGCATCTGTTGGCGATCGGCGTATCCGCGCTCGGCTGTCTACGTGATGCACCACAAATCTTGATTCATCAGACCTGGCCACTTTCTTCCAATCATCCACGGTCCAACCTCGACGATCTTGGGCCCATTTCATTCGCTGTTAACGATGACGTGCAGTGAGCATGGGGACCCGGCTGGGTCTTCGTTTACGCAGGCCCTTGGGCAGAAGGCTGTGGCCCTGCGGTCTCTGTGAACAATGCGCGTCAGTCTCAGCTCCTCTCTGGCATCAATGAGCTGCGGACGACACACAGCTGGACGACGGTACGTTGTTTGGCTATCTATGCACTACTTTTGATACATACTCACTACAGCGGCACATGAACAAGCTGCGCCGTTTCTGAGATCGTAGTTCTGAGGAGCCGTGCCGTCACAATTTGTCGTTTTTCAAACTCCGATAAATCGGTAGCGTTTCCCATTCTGACTCCGAACACTCTACTAACCGAAAGCCGGTCCATGGGTTGTACTGCTCTGCTTACTTCACCTGCGCCACCGTTCGGTCTCCAGGCGCGCTTATTTCTCTAGGATGGGAGTGATCATAGTGTAATGGTTCATCGGCGTATATTTAGTTAAGTGGTACATACCATTGCGCAGTAGACGATCAGTGACCAAATAAATATAATAATCTGGTACAACATCCCATTTTGAATATATTTTGAAATGTTACGTCCAATCATGAGTCGATTTTTTAAATTCTTTCACCCTTAAAGTGCTGTTAGAATTTGTTCACGACTGAATTAGTTTTACAATGCATATTTCAGAAGTTCTCTTTCATCCAAGAGTTAACAGAATTTTCTTCCAGGAAGGAATTTGTGAATTGTTCCTCTGTGGGTGCATGCGTTTCTGCAGTTGGCCACTATACTAAAATTCCCGGCCTGGTTTCTTGGACCCAATCAGCCCCTGCTTTGTGCATAGGCGTAGCGCAGTGGCGCACCTAGAATTTCTTTGTGAGGGTAGCTCAAAATATTCAAGATGCAAATAAAAATTCCTCGAAGAAAATATCTCGCTAAATATTGGAAAGCGATAAAAAATATATCCGCCATATTAAAGTGCGTGGCCAAATATTCGTAAAATATATATTTAAGAATATATGCAAATATATTTAAAAATAAGCAACCAAGAACGAAGAACCAAGTGATACCTCATGGGGAAGGCCCAGGCTTCTGGGTCACCCCTCACTGAGTGCGCCATTAGCGTAGCGTGACCAAAACACTAGGGGGGGTAGGGGGGTTCTAATAAGTGTAAACAGATGTTTCCGTTTGTGGGAGCGGGGCACGAATATGAGTAAAGTTTTTCCTTGGCAGGGCTGTACGAAAAATGTAAACTGAAGTTCTGCTTTTGCATTGAGGCAATACGTGGAAAGTTTCTCTGTAAATGTCACAAAATTTCGATCTTTTAAGGACATAACTTTTTTGTTATGCAGAGCTCTTCAGCCACTCTTGATGGTAAACGATGACGAAAAGTCTAGCATATTTTTTTTACAAGATGCGAAATTTTCTGAAAATAAAGTCCTCTCTTTTATTGCAAATTCTTTTAAATATCAGAAATTTTTTTACTGATACATGTACACTGTTGTATAACGGATTCTCCACGCTGATAGCATTTTTCTGTGGTTTTATTTCCTCTCAAAAACAAATCACAACCATATATATAAGGGGAGTACACTCGTTGACATAAAAATCTGCGCACCAAGAAGGAGGCGTCGGATTCAAATGAAATTTTAGTAGTGAGATAATATACCAAGGACAGAAGTGATTACAATATCACAGCAGCAGGACGATTTACCGCGGACATACGGTACACATTGCGGTCAGCGTTAATACCGCGTTGGACCACTTCGTGTTCGGATACATGCGGTGATACGGTCCGGCATGGAGTCAAAGAGACGCCGTATGTTATCTTGGGACAGATTGGCTCACATTTCTTGCAAATGACTCTCTAAATCACGAACACTGGGACATGAAGAAAGCTGGCATCCCATCTGCTACCACACGTGCTCGATGGGCGAGAGATCAGGCGTTCTGACAGGCCACGGAAGGATCGAAGTCTGACGTAAACAGTCCTGTGAAATCCGAGCCGTGTGCGGACGGGCGTTGTATTTTAGGAAAATGGCTCTGGACCACCCCGCCAGGAAAGGCAGCACGTCGAGCTGGGCTGTCAACGTCTCTCGGATCACTGCGAGGGAAGTCCGGCTGTCATACGCGATGGCTCTTCAGACTATCCCGCCTGCAGTTCGGGACGTGTGCCGCTGTACAGTGAGGTTGTGATTGTGGCGCTCACCTGCGGTCCTAGACACTCTGACACGGTGTTCGTTCGCGCCCATACAGAAGCGTGATTCGTCGTTGAACTCTATACGTCCCCAGTCCGTAGCATTCCATGTTGCTCGCTGTTGACACCACTGCAATCGACGCCAACGATGGTCAGGTGTTAATGGCAGAAAACGTAAGGGCCGTCGAGAGTGCAGATTTGCCTCTGCCAGGAGTCTGAAAATTGTTCTGGCGGACACAGGAGTCCCTATTACAGCCGCCACATATCTCTGGATATTGGACAAGGACGTCGTTACATCTGTGCGTGCCGCTCTCACGATCCCACGGTCCTCTCGGCTGGTGGTATGTCTGGGTCGTTCAGAGTATGTCCGCATGTCTGGGTGCCTTCCCGTGTCCATTGCTCCCATCACGATCGCACCGTACTGTCCGATCGGCCCAAATGGCGGCCGATTCTGCGCGTCCTCTGCCCTGCCTCTCTCATCCCGACGATACGGCCTCGTACAAACTCCGTCAGTTGCCCGTACGCACATCTGTGGCGGCTCCTCGGCATGTCTATCGCTCAGGGATCTCACCTGACTCTTACCGTGCACTTCGGCACGAATGTGGAGTCCCGTGCGCGGCGCCTTATAAGCCCCAAGGATTGCGATTGCAGCGCCGGTCCTGGACGCGCCGGCGTGCGGAATCGCACGAAACTTTAATCATTTGCATGCCTGCGCTCCCCGTAGCTAATCTCAGTTTCTCGTTAATCGCACGGTTTTGTTCTTGGTGCGCGGATTTTTATGACAATGAGTGTATAAATACAACAACCCGAAAATTTTACCATCGATGAACTTGAATGCTTTAAAGCATGCAAATAATTTTGAGTTCCTGTCCCAGACTGTTATCGATAGATATTTGATTAGATGGTAATGATTATTTAACTGCAAACTCAACTGGCAAAAGTCGAATGACGTAGTAGAAGATATCAGCTCAAAGGAATGCAGCTTAAATTTGAAAATCGAGGAATGAGATGGGCATTAGAAACAGTTTTTGGCTGAACAGAACTTTTTTTTTGAAGCCGTCAAACTGTAAACAAACTTTGCCGTTTTAGTGTAACTTGGTTTTCTTTTACAAGAATATTGAAGTACAAGTATTTGATACTTTTCTTTTTTCTCGAGTTAGCAGGAGGTCAACCAGCCCAAAATATGGCGGGCCACCGGGAATCCTCCGGGTATCCCGGCGGCCCTGTTCGCGCCTTGATGGGAATGCTGTAATGTTTGACTCTTCTGCTGAAATTAGCTTTAAGTTCCGTCAAAGGCTAAGGCGGAATTCATACGGATTTGCGCCGAAACACAGCATGCGACATTTAGTTTTGTAAACTGATTTCAAAACTAATGATCTCTCTTAATACAAAATTTCAGCCATGTCAAACCAACAAAGCAGATCTTCTAGGTTCGTGCTTTACTTTTTATATGTGAATACTTAAGTGTTTTGGAAAACGCAGTTTTGATAGTGAGATTCAGCGACTAAAATGCTTACATTTAAAATCAAGTAAGAAAGTTTTTCAGTGAAAGTGTGGATTTTCAACTAAAGTAAAGATGTTATTACTGATAGCAAAATTGTGTATTGTGCGATTTTTGGAAAACAAAAACATTGTTTGCGAGAAAAAGTATCGAATCCATCAGCATGTAAAAACTACCCTTCGCATTCCGAAAGAAATGAAGAAAAATAAGGACCACATCCCAGTACGAACGTTGTTATATAATATTAACATTACACAACTTAACAAGAAGTGTGTATGTTTGTGTAAAATTCTTCACACGTTGTTCTTGAGTAGCTAAGGGCATTTATGTACGTGGAAGCATATTACATCTAATGTATGAAAACAATAATATCAGCGACCATTTGTAATAGGCTGACTTATTACTGACATATTAGTATATGCAATCATCTGCTACAGGTTAACTTTTTTTTTTGTATTTTATAATGCAATCACTTCGTAAATTCTAGTATATCAAATATTTATTTTCCTTATCTTATATCTTTGAAACTGACAATACTATTATTTGACGTATATTTAACCAGACATAACGAATCACTTTTAGATAATGTTATTAAAAGTCAAGTGTATTTAAATATGTTCAGTCCATATATAAAAATTCTTCTTTACTATCTCATATGATATTGAAAGTCAGATGAAATTAAATATGCTAAGTCCAAATACGAAATCATCTTCTTTGCTGTCACAGATGATTAAGTTGGATGTATGTCACAATTCCAGGTAATTTATATTTTCTAGGATTCAATCATATGGTTCGATGTGATGAAATATCCTCTAATAAAATCTTTAAAATATTTATGAAAACATATGACGATGATACACATAAAAAAATAACCAAGGGAAGAAACTGAAAAGTTAAAACCTAAAACTTCAAGTCATAGTCAATAGCGTCCTCAAGTAGTAGTTGATGATCTTCATAGATTGCTATGCATTTCGGTGTATAAACACCATCCTCAAGCAGAAGTTGTCATCACGTGAAGGACACAAGAGTGTGTGTATTTGTCATTTTCTTGTAGGACTTCCGTCCACAGTGAGTAGAATTTAGGTCCCAGCCACCTACAGCGAAATCGCCTTTTGGGCAGGACACAGAAACGGAAGGAATGAGAGCAAGTCTAGCGACTTTGACAGAATAGTTTGTAGTGAGATTAAAGTACAGTAGATGGCGCCACCGTACAAGTAGAGAATTTCGGGGGGGGCATAGGAAAGGATACCCATTTAACCAGTGGGTCCAGCCTGGAGGCCGTCACTTAACGTGCTCGTCCGATATTCAGCGATTGTTAGTAAATCACACCATCTCTGAAAGATCAGCCCAGGCTCGAACCTGAGGACCTTGCATTGATAGTCTGCCTCGCTAACCACTAAGCCATCCGCGGCTCGAAGGACACAAACGCCTAGTGAGAGGCCCCTATATACCTATATGACCACTATAATGCGCGCCGCCTACGTTGATGAAACTGAACTATTCGATGGTAATCGATATGTTCCTGTAGTTTACTAAATGCACTTTTTTAATCAACTATAAATCACATTACTTACTACAACAATTCAATACCATTCTCTGAATTACAATTTTATATACTTTAAATAATTTCGGCACTCTCTCCTCCTCGACTAACATTCTCTATGGTAAAGGCAAATCTATTAAGTCTTTTTTGTTACAGTTGTTCTGTTTAGGCTGTTCGATAACGATCGTCTCAGCATAACGTATGGCACGTTCAGTTTTATGTCTGCATACAATTGCTATATTTTCAAAATCTGGTACTGCTTCTGTTTTACAGCAATATTCCATTAAGGACGTGCACATTTTTTTGTTTTTCTAATTATTTACATGCTGTCCTAATCGTTTACTTAATCGGTTTTTAGTACTTCCTATATAATACTTATTTTCATTTTCCAAGTTGTATGTGGTGGGAATACGATACACACCTGATTGATCGAGAACTCTTGTTTTATCTCTATTTTTTAACACTGAATCTCTGTACGTGATCAGAGATGTACCTATTCCTTTATTTTGGAGTTTGCACTCTTTTTTTTAAGTAGTTACTCATTTTTGGAACATACGGGAAACTTCCACAGTACTGAACATCAACCCTAGGATTATTTTTGGAATGTTTATATCGATAAATAAATCTCCTTATTATAGATGATTGATATCTATGGTTTTTTGCCACTTGAAATATCTATTTCAACTCCTTATTTGGATACCAGTTTGTACTGGAATGTGAAAAAGCTCTGCTTTTCATTCGCTAATTAGCCGAGTTTTTTCACATTCCAGTACAAACTCGTATCGAAATAAGGAGTTGAAATGGATATTTCAAGTGACAAAAAACTTTCTTCCGAATTATGCTGTTTCTTCCGAACAGCATAATTTTCAAGAGCAATATGCCATTAGGTCTTAAAAAAAGTGTTTGATCAATGCATCCTTCCAGTGCGTACGTATGGTGCAGAGACGTGGACCTTAACTAAAAGAGACATACAAAGGCTGCAGACAACTCAAAGCAGTATGGAGAGGTGCATGCTTGGTGTAACCAGGAGAGATGAGAAGAGGAACTCGTGGATCCGAAAAATGACAAGAGTGGAAGATATCATGATCAGAGTTAAATCCCTGAAATGGCAATGGGCTGGACATACTGCCAGAAGGACAGACCATCGATGGACAGCCGAAATTTTAGATTGGATTCCAAGGGACAGGAAAAGACCTAGAAGAAGACCCACATGGGAGGTGGGTGGATGAAATTCGAAAGTATGCGGGAGTGACATGGAGGAGACTGGCACAAGACAGACCGTTGTGGAGGAAACTTGGGGAGACCTTCGCCCAGCAGTGGATTGATAATGGTTGACAATGATGATGATATTGAAAGTCAAATGGATTTAAATATGCTAAGTTCAAATACGAAATCATCTTCTTTGCTGTCACAGATGATTAAGTTGGATGTATGTCACAATCATATGAGATAGTGAAGAAGAATTTTTATATATGGACTGAGCATATTTAAATACACTTGACTTTTCATAACATTATCTCTAAGTGATTCGTTATGTCTGGTTAAATATACGTCAAAGAATGGTATTGTCAGTTTCAAAGATATAAGGTATGGAAAATAAATATTTAATATACTAGAATTTACGTAGCGATTGCATTATACAATACAAAAAAGTCAACCTGTAGCATATGATCGCAGATACTACACTGCCGGAAAGTGAAAAACGAACACCAAGAAGGAGACGTCTGATACCAACGAAATTTATACAGCAAAATAACGGAATTCAGACGATAACGTGATCAAAACATTGGCAAAATACATCTGTATTTGCTGGTAAACTGAAAAATAACATTTCCATGTAACATGGTTAGTATGAGGTTTAACCGCCTTGAACTGCGTCACACTGTGCAATTCTGGCATGGAGTCTGTCGTACAGATGTTGGATGTAAGTTTGGGGTATTGAGTTCCAAGCATCCTCAACCTGGACGCGTAAATGTCGTGGCTGGCCGTGCAGACCGGATAAGTCGTTGTCCCATAAAATCCCACACCTGCTCAATGGGAGACAAATCTGGTGAAGGTGCAGGCCATGGAAGTTGTCTCACACCCTGAAGTGCATGTTGCGTTGCACGGGCCGTGTGTGGGTGTGTGTTATCTTGCTGGAAAACACCACGATGGACCGACCTTACAAATGGCATAACACCGGGCTGAATGATCTTGTTGATGTAGGAGGTGCTATTTAACGTACCCGGTACAAACACTAGTTGTGTACGGGAGCGATAGCTGATCGCTCCCCACACCAGGAGACCAGGTGTAGGCCCTGTGTGTCGCTGGCGGATGCAAGAAGGGTGGAGACGCTCCCCTGTGCGTCTGCGAACACGCATACGGCCATCGGAAGCTCCCAAGCAGAATCTACTTTCATCGCTGAGCACGACAGATCGCCATTGCGTTCTCCAGTGCAGACGTTGGCGAGACCACTGCAGCCGTTCCTGACGGTGGGCTGGAGTCAGAGGCACACGTGCACGTAGTCCTGCATCCAGTAGACGGTTGCGGACTGTTTGCACAGTCACCTCAGGTGCAACGGCAGCTCAGATTTGCGTCGCAGTGGATGTTCTGCTTGACAACGCCACTTTTCTTAGGCGTCGATCGGTCCGCTCATCAGTCCGTCTGTGACTCCCGGTTCCACGTCTTCTCGTGTGGGAATATTCCTCGGACCATCTACGCCACCATTGTACCACCACCGATACTTCCCGTCCAATTCGCTCCGCAATACGACCACCCGGCCTCGCGGAGTCTGACTAGACGACCTCGCTCAAAGTCCGATAACTGCTGAAATCGTATACGTCTTCCATGTCTAAGCATTGCAGCTTCTTCAGGGCCTTCGCACGTGTCCGTACGCCGACGACTGATTACATTCACTTCGCCGTACTCCTTAAATACGACCGACGATAATTTGCATATTATGCCGTGCTGTGGCGTAAGCGCTCACCGGTTGGTCCCGAAATTAACATCACACCTACGTAAACTCGACCCCATTAACATATGTAAATTTCATGATCGTCCGCCAATTCCTTCTTGGTGTTCTTTTTTCACTTTCCGCCAGTGTATTATGTCAGTAATAAGTCAGCCTATTGCAAATGGTCGCTGATATTATTGTTCCCATCATTAGATGTAAGATGCTTCAACGTACATAAATGTCCTTAGCTACTCAATAACAACGTGTGAAGAGTTTTACACAATTGACATACACACTTCTTGTTAAGTTGTGTAATGTTAATATTATATATTTCTATAACACGTTTTGATCAAACGATACGAATATCCTTAGTATCACATTTAGTACGAACGTTGTTAACAACAGCATCGCTTCCGACGTACAAAAGCAGAAATAATTTTGCGATAGATCTATGCAATGCTCCTCTGGTGAGTAGCAGTATTCCACTAAATAAATTAAATAGCGAAATGCTAAAATCATTTGAATAACTGCTGTGTAAATCAGAATGCACCAGAAGAAAAAGTCGTTTATTAAGTTTTTAAAAAGTTCTGGTAAAATCGTTTCTAGGTCTATCACAGTATTCCTCTGAAGATAAGTAAATAAACGAAAATTATAAATGCATATTTTGCCGTTTTCTTAGTACATATATGCAATATGGTCTCTACTTATGAGTAATGTAGTTCTAAATAAAAACATGTCTTAGCGGTGAACGGATTAGGATGAAACAACCGGGAAATAATACTCAATTTTTTCAAAAGCCCTGTGAAATCTGATTTGTTTTAGTGTATTTTTATTGAATTTTTGTTAATAAGTACATTTATCAATTTGCATTAAAGTTACGTAGTTTGAGCAATTTTAAGTAAAAGAAATATCGTACGTGAAGTTATATGCCAAAAGAATATTAAATTTTTTATTTAAATACTGCTCTGTCGTTCTGCACAATTCTACATTATCGTTGCCGACACGATGGCGCAGTGGCCTAAGTGCTGACCCTTCTTCCGAGATGGATCTGGGGTTGAATCCCTATGAGGCATGGAAGTTGTTTTTGTCGTACAGCTCTGTCTCTCTCTCCCTTCCCTGGAACCATTGACCCTAAATTAGGGACTGGAGATTGCTTATAGCCCACTGAGTTGCTCACGGTGGTCGTTAAACTTCAAACGAACAAACAAACATGAATTCAGTGTGATTGTAGGAGATTTATTTTGTGCTATACCCTTAAAGAATCAGAAAACGAGCTAAAATTACTTTTATTAGAGCATATAGTCGGTGGGGAGTTGTTCAGTAGAAATGCCCTTCTTTCCATTGTTTTCTCTCCGGGCAGTGCAATCTTAACCCCACTGGTGCAAGTGATGCCCATATGTTTGGGAGCTCTCAAAGTCGACTGTACACGTATCAAATGTAAAAATCATTCGACACCAGGCCATCACTGTGCCGCCACCTTGTTCCAACTTGAAAGGAAGGGCTCATGACTTCATAATGTTGGCGCCAGATATCCACTCACCCATCTTCTCTATGCAGTTTAAATCTGGATTCTTCACTCAAGGATATCCACTTCCAGCCCTCTGTGGTCCAGTACGGGTGTACTTTTTCCAAGGCTCGGTGTAGTGCCGATAACAGTGGGACTCTTATGGGCCGTGGCTCCCGTACCTTAGACCTTTAAGAGTACTTTGCACTATCCGTGCACTGACGTAGCGCATTAATCCACTGTTAAGATCGCTGGTGATTTTTGATATTGTCTTGTGCCTATCAGTTCGAACAATTCTGCCCAAACTGCGTACATCACGAGCTTTCAAGGCTAGTACACCTCTGCAGTTAATTCGGGAGCTTGTTCTTTTGACCGAATTTTCGTATTCCCGAAACAACCTGAGCACTGTAACACGGGAGGAAAACCCCAGTATGTTGACTACTTCCGAGATAGTGACCCGATCCTGCAGACACTTGCAAGCGGCCAGGTGGCAAAGGCATCCAAATCCCGCGTCTTACGTATTACGCTTGTAATCGATACCTATTGAAAAAAGACGCATGCCTCATCCGGAACTTGTAATCGGGCCTGCTAGGACGAATGGTCAGAAGCTAGCGCCTAAACCACTGTGCCCCGGAAAGGCATGTTAATTTCGTAAAAACGAGTCTCTGTAAAAAGAGGAATTGTGCTTAAGAGTGTACTTCGACAATCAGGAAGCAAATAAAGTAATGCAAGTTATATTTCTTGCTTATAGATACCTCAGACCGTTAGTGGTAATATAAGTACTGTGTTGGACATTTAGTAGTTCTTTAATATAAAAGAACCTAAAATGTCCTCAAATTACATCATAGCATTATACAGAGGGTGAGTCGAAGGTTTTTCAATATTTGAATCACTTTGTCTTAATACGTACCTTTACGACGAAAGATGACTAGCATTCAAAATGTAGGGCATAGTGTTGCACCGTCTTTAGCCATCTGGCTGCCAGTTATTCGATTCTGCGGCGGTATCAGTTCTTGTCCTTCGAGGCGAAGAACTCATTCACCCCAGCTGCCACTTCCTTCTGGTTGTTCAAGGGCCGCCTATGAAGGAAGTGGACCATGGACCGGAACAAGTAATAGTCCGAAGGGTCAAGATCCGGATTACTTGCGGAGTGTAGCATCAGTTCGATGCCCTCAAGTTCTTGGAGTTTTGCAAGGGTCGTTCGCGCTGTATGAGGCCCAACGTTGTCCTGCTGTAGGAGAGCTAGCATTCTTTTCACCACTGCCGGATACTTCTCCTCCAAAACGGCATACATCCGTTCCAGCTGTTCAGAATAGAGGTTGGCGTTGATGGTCCGACCGTCTGGAACAAATTCGTGATGGATTGTTCCCTCTAAATTCCAACAGGCGCAGAGCTCGAAGCGCCCAAGTTTGGCAACAGGTTCAGGAAGCTAGCCTGGGCTCAACCACTGCCGTCGTATGCTAGGATTACGGAAATAGACCCACTTTTCATAGCACGTAACAATTCTCTTGGAGAAACGTACATCGCGCGGGTTTTATAGGAGTTTCGTACACATTTGTACTCGGCGGTTTGCTTCAGCTGGCGTACATTCGTGAGGGAGAATCCCGCAGCTCCTGCAGACTTCGCCGAGGACCTGAAGGTGACGCACCACGGTGGTCTGTGATATGCCCAGCTCGCCAGATAATCTCCGAGTGGCCGCCCCGGTGGCGCAGTGGTCTAAGCAATGGCCTCTGATCATTCGTCCGAAAGGGGTCCGGGTTCGAATCCCGGTGAGGCATGGATGTTGTGTTTGTCTTACGGCACTGGCTCTCCCTTCCCTGGAACCAGTGACCCTAAATTAGGGACGGGCGACTGCTTATAGCCCATTGAGATGCTCACGGTGGTCGTTAAACCTCCAATCAAAAAAAAAATCTCCGAGTGCTGGTTGTCGGATTTGCCTGTACGGCCTGGTGCACGGCATCCGAATCCACGGGTCGCGGCACACCTGACTTTGGCTAATCGTTGAGGTTCCTGTCACCTGAACAAAATTTCTTGAACCATCTGGTTGCGGTGCTGTGGTCCATGGAACCTTCCCATTTCCCATGATAAATGTGTCGTGTTGCTTGAACAGCGTTATGGCCGAGTTCAAACTCGTAAAGAAAAAGTTCCCTAATTAGGCAGTTGTGGCTGTTTATCTTTTAGCCTTGCCGCCCCGGTGGCGCAGTGGTCTAAGCGATGGCCTCTGATCATTCGTCCGAACGGGGTCCGGGTTCGAATCCCGGTCAGGCATGGATGTTGTGTTTGTCTTACGGCACTGGCTCTCTCCCTTCCCTGGAACCAGTGACCCTAAATTAGGGACGGGCGACTGCTTATAGCCCATTGAGTTGCTCACGGTGGTCTTAAAAAAAATATTTTAGGCTTCCCAACCACAGACAGAATGGCGACATGCAATGCCGTTCACAGCAACGACTAACACTTTATATCCCTTTCGATTGACTGCAGTGCGCGACTTGAACTAGTTTAAACACGTGATATACCCATCGCAGCACATGCATTTATGCAAATATTGCAAAACTTTCGACTCACCCTCTGTATTCTTTTAATCATCAAGATCATTGATGACGTCGCGAAAATCCATTTCTCGTGATATTTCTTTCTCAATAAACAAAACAGATAGTCCTGATAAGCTCTTCTTACTTATTGTTGATTTAAGATAATAGATTTAATAATATTGTTGATTTAAGGTGACAGATTTTATAAATTTTAATCTGGAAAAATTCCGTTATGTCGATGCCACAGTTGTTGGAATCATTAATAAAATTCTTGATGCAGTATAGATGTTAGGATTTTTGTCTTGGCTCCTGTTGTCACATATTAATTTTTCAACTTTCGTTAACGCCATAGTAGAAATTATATTTCTTAAACATTTCAGCTTTTCGAACAAACCTTTGTCGTCTATACCATCGGAATCTGCGACCCGCACACCGTTATATGGATTAATCAGTGCTTTAGTATTTATCCACTGCTAAGCTCCTTTACGTTACGATTTTTACATAAAAGGCTACCTAATTTCTAAATAGTTTTTTTTCCTTTCAAAAAAATAGAACTGCAATCAATGACCAATATAAATAATTCTAAAAGATCATTTCACGTTGCTTGGAGGCAGTTCATTCTATTCATAAACAAACATTTCAAATACTTTATGTATTCTCTGATCTTTAAACTCTGTATTGTTTTGCAGTAGCGATTTTAAAGATTCGATGTAGGAATATTTCACCATCAAATCATGGAGCTCATAAAACCACGATTAATATAACAAGGTTCCCGGTTGCCCGGGTGCTGCGCCAGCTGTGAAAATCATTACATTTCAAACTACAATCATTTGCAAAAGTTTAAGACCACCTCTTGGTATTAGGAGATTTCTGCCGATTGCGTCAGCTGCTGTCTGTATTACTCAACTTTCTGTCGGTGTTGCATTATCCTACAGCAGCAGCTGTTGATAGAGTTGGGGGAAGCGCGCGAGTGTCAGTGTACTTCTGGTTTTCATGCTGAGAGGTTTCGTACGTATTTTATATATAGCGAAAAATGGGCAAAAAAGCGTCATTAAGTGTTATTCAGAGGGCACAAATAGTGACTTAAAGTCATGATTGATGTTTCGAGCGTGACATAGGCAGAAAGGTGAATGCGAGCAAGACTGCTATTCATAATACAATCATGAAATATCGAGATACAGGTGAATTTAGCGACCGAAAGAGAAGTGGACGTCCAATGAAAACAACCCCACTTGATGGCAATCACATAAGGCGAATAGTTATGCGCTCTCCGAGGAGTTTGTGCAGGAAAATAAAGCTTTCTATATACAAAAGGGTCTGATATTAGTATCTGCACTAATTCCCGACGTCTTAGCAAAGATTTAGGATTAAAGTCTTATAAACCTGCACATAAACCTAGACTAATCTCTGTCATGTAAAAGAAGAGACTCAAGTTTGCCAAGCATCATCAATCCGTAGACTGCTGAAAATTGGAGCCAAGTTCTTTTTTCCGATGAATCAACTGTGCGTCAGTTTGAATCACGTGAAGCACATGTTCGACAACCAAAAGGTCAAAGTTTTCATGAAAAAAATGCACCGTTAGTACCGTGAAACATCCGCCTAGTCAGATGATATGGGGTGCTATGGCAGCACCCCATATCCCTTTTGCCGACAGGCACTACCATGACTGGTCCTGTTTATGTGGAAATGTTACGTGAGAAGCTGTTAACTCGTATACAAGTGCATAGATGCACAATCTTTACGCATGATGGCGCTGCATGCCACAGATCAAAGACAATAAAGGACTACCTGCAGAGGGAAAACATAGCTGTGCTTGACTGGCCCGGTAATAGTACCGACCTTAAACCCATCGAAAATTTGTTGACCATTTTAAAAGACAAGGTAGCTGAAAAACAGCCATCAAATTCTTAAGCTTTGATTGACGCGATAAAGTACGTGTGGTGCAAAGCCTTTTAGGGTGACTAATGCAAATCCCTCATTGAGAGTATGCCATATTGTATTTTGTCCGTTATAGAAAAAAGGCGGCCACACAAAGTACTAATTTTTCGGTCTTTTTGTGTTCTAAAGAATGTAAGTATTCATCTGTGGTGTCGTTTTTTCAAATATCTCTGACTAGTAATTAGTTGTTTCTTTGAAAATATTAATTTTCAATAAATTGACAGGTGGTTTTAAACTTTTGCAAGTTACTGTAAGTGTAATAGATTTTTTTTCGGGGATAAGTCTTCCAACACATTTTTTTATTGGAGGTTTAACGACTACTGTGAGCAACTCAGTAGGCTATAAGCAGTCGCCCGTCCCTAATTTAGGGCCACTGGTTCCAGGGAAGGGAGAGAGGCAGCGCCGTAAGTCAAACACAACATCCATGCTTCACTGGGATTCGAACCTGGACCCATCTCGGACGAATAGTCATAAGCCAGCGCTTAGACCACTGCGCCACCGGGGCGGCCGAACACATTTCACCGTTCATGATGTACACAGACAAAAAAAGAAAGTCTAGCATGCCTCATTAAGTTGTAAGGACGATCTACCGATGGATAGGAATACGAATTCGCCATCATTTTATCGTGAATTTGCAAAGTATTGCGTTATAGCAAAATGAAATCTGGGTGTTTAAAATGAAGAACAGACATTGCATTAACATATTTTTCATACAAAGAAACAATATTTATAAATACAATTACATATGACTTAACGTCTATTATAGTTTCGCTTGGAAACTATAATAGACGACTCGAGAGATATAGCGGTATGGTTGAATCATTAACCAGGGTAGAACGGTTTTAAAAAATGTGAAAGGCTTCTAAAAAGTCTCAAGATCAGGCACGGACCTAGGTCTTTCTAACAATGTTGTGTCATGGAACAATTTTTTCTTTTGATTGGGCGGTTTAACGACCACAGTGAGCAAGTCAATGAGCTATAAGCAGTCGCCCGTCCCTAATTTAGGGCCACTGGTTCCAGAGAAGGGAGAGAGCCAGTGCCGCAAGACAAACACAACATCCGTGCCTCACTGAGATTCGAACGCTGGCCCCTTTCCGGACGAATGATCAGAAACCATCGCTTAGACCACTGCGCTACCGGAACGGCTAAACAAAAATTATTGTAAATGGACAAAAATTATTGGTTATTCTTACAACAATGCTGGGCTATGAAATTTTTTTTGACGGTTTAACGACCACCGTGAGCAAACACAACATCCAAAGACAAACACAACATTCATGCCTCACCGGAATTCGAACCCGGACACATCTCCAACGAATGGTCAGAAGCCAGCGCTCAGACTACTGCGCCCCCGAAGCGGCGAAGGTTTATTGAGCTCACACTTTTTTACGTACAACTGGTTTTCTTTGAACCGGAATTTAAGTGATCTGCGTGTTTGGCCTATGTACAGTACGACAGGGCACACTGATACTGAATACGATAGTTTCCCCAAAAATTTTTGTCAGTAATTGGGTTCTTTTTTTGTGGAGCAAATCACTTTAGTTACAGGAGTGAAAATCACTTTGAAATTTGATAACCTAAGGATTTCAGGTATTTTGAAAAAAATTTCAGGGATGAAAGAAAGAACTGTCAAGTTTGAGTGAGAGTTTGGAAAGATCGAAGTCATTGATACTTGTGTAAGTCTGAATAATCGTATATATGTACCGTTCTCGGTTTAGCCTTCCTTTTATTATGAAGGTTAATTGCACATTTCATTAGAGGATTCGTGCTTCATTTGCTGTTAAATCTGTTTCAGTTGTGAGGATTCGACTTGGAATTACTTATTAATATTTCATTGGTTTTTAGCTCAGATATTCGCTGAAAATCATTCCATCAGTGATCGGCATGCGGTGTATGGCCTGATAACAGGAAAGGAGTATTATTTCGATGAAACTTAAGAAAAATAAAGTTATCTGATATCTTCTTGATTGTTTCTACTACGCACATTACGTTTGAGCTGCTGTGTATCTTAGCTAACGGAGACGTTCCCTACACGTTATACTGGTGTCAAAGTAATTTCTGTTAGGAAAATGTTCTCCAAGCGTAATGTTACTATGAGGGCCGTGTCTCATTAGAGTTCGTCATTTTTTAGGGACTGGGTATAGAGCAAGAGGATGTGGCTAGTTACTGAGAACAAAGAAGAAGAGAACTGGAACCGAAAGTACCTGGATGAGGCATGTGTTCGTTTTTGAACTACACATAACGTTGGGCTTTTGTTCCTGTGTGAACCTCGAGCCGGCGTCAATTAGGTACCACGATGACATGGAACAAACAAGGCTGATGACGTGCATTTGGCACAGAGCCACACTGCGTCATCAGATGAACAAAAAATGGAGGTCGATAAACATGCTGTTTGGGAGGTCGATAAACATGCTGTTAAACGTGGCAGTAGCGGGAAAGATTGGTGCAGTTGAGAACAAGGAAATAGTGGACAGCCGCACTACATGAAAGTTGTTCCGGCGCTTCAGTGCAAGGAACACCAGTCTTGAAGACAAGCAAAGGTCAGGATGTTGAACGACAATCAACACTGCCATGGTCGAATATATGATAACGAAACCAGCTACCAGTATACGACAATTGGCAGCTGAGGTCGAGTCTTCCCAATTGTCGCCTGCACTAGCTTGATTTCTCCTCCAGGGACCATCGAATGTTTCTTCATGCATTGACATCCCAACAGGCGTGACAGCGTGTCGCTCTCTGTCGTAGATTGTTATTACATCCATAGGACGATAGGTTTGGCATCGTATCGCCAGAGATGGTGAAAACTGGATATTCTTACGTTATCGTACCACTTGGAACTACTGACTAAGGCCACGCTAAGAAGCACAGCCAGTGGTGCAAGGAGGGCTTTGGAAGGAAAGTCATTCTGTTCATTTGGTGGAATTACCAGGGCCCTGTGAACTGAAAACTCGTGCCAGATGGTCAGGATGTAGACGGGAGCCTCTATGCCGATCAGCTGCAGAAGGTCCATAATGCTCTGCTCCAATGCAATCCAGAGTTCATCAATGGAAAGAGGGTTTTTCTGCAAGTGAAAAATGCTCCAAGTCAAACTAATGGAATGGTCCGCCGAAAACTATACGAATTGGAAGGGGTTTGAGATCTTACCCTATTATCCATACAGTTCAGAACTTGTCCCATCTGAGTAGCACCTTTTTTCTCAATGGCGCATTTCTTAAAACGAGGGCACTTCGCTTCAGTGGTGAATGTAGAATCTGGCATCAGAACATTTCTGTTCTCGAACCCTGCCGAATGGTACACCTGTGGGATCGTGGCTCTGGTGGAACACTGGTAAAGGACTGTAGTAAACAGCTGACGGTACACTGCAGAATGAGGTGAGAGTGAATGGCTTTTATGTATCAGTATATACCTTTTAGCTGCAAAAGGGGCGAATTTTTGACTCACCCTGGTACCGGCGATAGGAGAATTGAAAGCATTGGTCTTCGGTACGCTGCCCACTGATCAACGAAAAGTTCTGCACACGTTTTTCTAAAACGGAAGCGGATGATGCAATCGGAAAAATGATTGCGTCACGTCTAGGTCAGACTCAGCAACGCGGTGGTGTCAGCAAATGATAGCGCATTAGAACGACGCGCTATCATTTGCTGTGCGGGCGTGGGAGGGTTTGAATATGAAGCTTGCAGCTCTTCAGGTCGAGTCACGGCGTTAGACCAACGCTCGTACATGAAAATATAAACTCTGCGGAGAAAAACTCTGACATAGATACACACTGCCTTGGAAAAAGTTTGTGGGGAAACAACTCTTGATCGAAAAACTACTTCTCGCTGGGCATCGCGCTTTCAAGAGGGCCGAAGCAGCACCGAAGATGATCACTGCTCAGGCCGACCTCAAACGGCAACAGACAAAACATCTGTCACCATTGTTGCAACGCTTCCCGAAGACAATAGCCGTTTGACAGTCGAGGAGATTGCTCATCAGACAAATTTGTCCACCATATCTTTACAACGGATTTTGACCGATTCACTGGGAAAAAGAAAAATCGCTTCGCGCTGGGTGCCCCATATACTCCCCCTGAGCAGAAGGCAGCCAGAGTGAGCATCGCACAGGATCACCTCCACAAGTTTCAAAGGGAGGGCGACACCGTCCTGAACAGAACTGTCGCGATTCATGCGACTTGGACCCGTGAGTTTGAGCCGGAACTGAAATCACAATCAGCGGAATGGATGCATCCAAGTTCCCCACGACATTCAAAGTGTCGTCGGCAACACTCCAAAGTGAAGTAAATCATGATTTTTTCGTACAATGCGCAGGGTGTTGTGGTCTCTGGTCGAGGGCCGGTAGGGGAAAATGTCAACGCACAATATTATCGTGACTTTCTGAGGACAGAGTTGAGACCGAAAATTCGTCCAAATCGTCCCAACTTGTTGGAAACGGGAGCGATCTTGTTGCATGACAACGCATTGTGTCATGGTGCAGCGTCGGCGGTACGGGGACTTTTGTCGAAATATGGCTGGGAAACTTTATCCCACTCACCATACAGCCCTGATCTCAGTCTACCCGACTTTGATCTTTTCCCAAAGTTAAAAAACGGCTCCGTGGCTTCCGTTACGAATTGCTGGACGTACTGTCATTGGACGTGACCCGAGTAATACGACAGCTGAACAAAGGTGGCGTACTACCGGGCATCCAGGATCTACCGCAAGCTGGCAGTAGCAGCAGAGGCGAGTACATTGGACGGGAATAAGGTAAGTTTTCTCCAATACTTCACACTTTTCTCAAAAATGGAGAGTGTGCAGAACTTTTGTTAGAACCCCGTAACTAGCTAATCTATTCTTGAAGCCGAAGGATTAAAACCCTAGCCTTCCTCGTTTCGAGGAGCCCTTTACTTTGTTCTGTGATTTAAATTTCATCTCTTTCTTGAAGGCAGTGACCCTGAATAATGATTAGGTTGCTTCTATCTTGGGAGGTATAAAAAAACAAAAAATCATGAATCCCGATAAGTAAAAAAACAAAGTGACTTTGGAACAAAGACTTCTAAAAGGAGTAGTGACTTTAAAAGACAAATCGACATAACTCGTATTGCGTAAGGAAAATTGAAAAAGCAACGTAGAAAAAATTTAAAGTAAAAAAAGCAAAAGTAAGCCGAAAAACCTGCCTTGACAAAGGTAGCAAAACTGCCTTACAAGATAAACTCTCATAAGTCTCATAAGGGATATTAAATATTAAGGAAGGTAGAAAGGAAATAAGAAGGCACAATTCACCCTAAGATAAGGAAACCCCACTACTTTATAAGTGAGATGAGCATACCTTTTATAGAGCAGAGAGAACTTAAAATAAATAACATACAGAGGGTGAGTCGAAAGTTTTGCAATATTTGCATAAATGCGTGTCCTGCGGCGGGTATGTCACGTGTTTAAACAAGTTCAAGTAGCGCACGGCAGTCAATCAAAAGGGATATAAAGTGGTAATCGTTGCTGTGAACAGCATTGCATATCGTCGTTCTGTCGCCAAAAAGATTCACAGCCACAACCACCTAATTAGGGAACTTTTGCTTTACGAGTTTAAACTCGGCCATAACGCTGTTCAAGCAACACGAAACATTTGTCATGCGAAAGGGGAAGGTTCCGTGGACCACAGCACCGCAACCAGATGGTTCAAGGAATTTCGCTCAGGTGGCAGAAACCTTGACGATTACCCAAGGTCAGGTGTGCCGCGAACCGTGGATTCTCGGATGCCGTGCACCAGGCCGTAGGGGCAAATCCGACAACCAGCACTCGGAGATTATCAGGCCAGCTGCCCATAACACAGAACACCGTGGTTCGTCAACTTCAGGACCTTATAACGAAGTAAATTTCTCCGTCATTTTGGTCTACGCCGGGGCTCGAACCCGGGTCCCCTCATTCCGGAATAAGTCACTCTACCAATTGAGCTACGCGGACGTTTGTTCTGACTGCTACCTGCCTTTATGTCGTGTGCATCCTGCTGGCAGGTACGTCAAGGTCTACAGGAGCTGCCACGTTGTTCCTCATGAACTGACGCCAGCTGAAGCAAACCGCCAAGTGGAAGTGTGCACGAAACTCCTAGAAAACCCGCGCGATGTACTTTACATCAAGAGAATTGTTACGTGCGATGAAAAGTGTGTCTATTTCTATAATCCTAACGAACAACGGCAGTTGTTTAGCACTGGCCAGCTTCCAGAACCTGTTGCCAAACGTGGGCGCTTCCAGTACAAGGTGATGCTCTGCATCTGGTGGAATTTCAAGGGGATAATCCATTACGAATTTGGTCCAGAGGGTCGTACTATCAATGCCAACCTCTACTCTGAACAGCTGGAGTGGATGTATGCCGTTTGGGAGAAGTACCTGGAACTGGTGAATAGAAAGCGCGTTCTCCTACAGAAGGACAACGCTCGGCCTCATACCGCGCGAACGACCCGGGCAAAACTCCAGGAACTTGAGGGCATCGAACTGATGCTACACCCAGCATATAGTCCGGACCTGTTCCGGTCCATGGTCTATTTCCTCCGCGGGCGGCAATTCAACAACCAGAAGGAGGTGGCAGCTGGGGTGAAGAAGTTCTTCGCCTCGAAGAAGAAGAACTGGTACCGCCGCGGAATCGAAGAACTAGCAGACAGATGACTAAAGACGGTGCAATACGATGGCATATACTTTGAAAGCTAGTCAGCTTTCGTCGTAAAGGTACGTATAAAGACATAAAGTGGTCCAAATACTGCAAAAAAAATCGCCCTGATTAAGGGCAGCGTTATAAGAAAAGTACATACAGCACATTAAAGATGAACTCAAAAGTGCCATTCATCTGTATATTAGAATAATTTGTTGAATAATGGTGTATATTATCCCATCGAAAATCAGTTTCTTTTTGTTTTCTTATTTGAGAATTATGTTCAAATGGAATATTTTTTTTAAATTGAGAAACAGGAAAATTGTACGTCGCAGTTGTGAAATTGTTTGATTTCAAAGTGAAAACGATTTCTTTCACTTCGAGAATGTCATTCAAATAGAACATCTTTTCTATGTCAGGGAACGACAAATTTCTGAATAATTGCTTAAATTAAAATAGAATTCTTTCAAAATCGCCGAAGACAGGTTTACCCTGAACTCATTCCATTTAAAAAAGGGACATGTCTTATTTGGTTTTTTAAACAAGAAGAGAGAGAGAGAGAGAGAGAGAGACTCTTAGAAGCAGTTGCCGTGGAAAACAATTACGGCGCTTTAGTTCGTCCATTGTTAATATATATGTTCAATTGTTCCGTTCTTAAGACATTTTAGTCACATCTGGCCTTGAGTCACTAATTACTGGAAGAAATTGAGTAAAAAGATGAACTCGTACATACAGGTATAGTTACTTCGCTGAGAGGCTCAAGATAAAATGATGGGTACCGTTGAATATTTTCAATAATAGCAATTATCATTGTTAGTATTTGTTTATCTACTTAACAGCCTCCTTCTTTGTCAGCATCGAAATATATTCATTATTCATTCACAATTTACGATTACTAATTCTCATAGAAAGTATAGAATCATGTCTCGCTCACCATTCGAACCTTAGACCGGGCTGCGAGATATTAGCACCTAACTTCTTTTTTCAAGAACCACTCTAACTCAATCCCTCCTCTCGACTGTCCTGAGACAAAAGACATAAAAGAAATACAGTTCTCTTAATTACTAGGGTCACTATTTAATTTACACCAAGGCGTATTTTAGATATTTAAAGCTTTTGTTTCCATACGTTGATGTTCTTCGGTGAGACACTGAATTAGAAACGATGGAAGATAATGTCATGCTCGCTGAAGCACTGCTGAGATCATCTTACACGATGGACAGTCGTCCATAAAATATTACCTACTGGAGAAAAAGCTAATATTGCAGAATGGACTTAATCGGCAACAATGTCCGTATAATCCTAGGAGGACACCTGACCTTCCAAAAAATCAGGTAACCCGTTCCTGACTAACAGAACATGCTCCACAGCATGACACCACCTCCAGAACCCTGAGTTACGTTTCCAACGCAAGCAGGATCTGTTGTTTCATGGGGCTCACGCCAAACTCTTTGCCTACCGTCAGTACAGAACGAGGTGTACCGTGACTCGTCGGACCACATGACTTTTTCCAGTCTTCCAGTGTCCATTCACGTTGTTTCTGACACCACTGTAGACGAAATTTCTGGTTCATCGCAGAAATCAGTTTCCGAATAGGCATGCGACTTCCAATATCAATCCTCTTCAATTTCCTGCTGATCGTTTTCTGATATATGGGTCAGGAATAGCCGTTGAATGCTCCGATCAACTGCTGCTCAAAGAAAGTCCTGTTTATGATTTGACTTGAACATTGAAATCCTTAAGTAATATATGCTTATGTTTCCCCGGTAAGAGAGGTAAAAGTTTATTCCAGCGTGTGTCGTTTTTTTTTCTTTTTACCCAGCAGGGTCTACCCTGTTAATATGTTATACCTGCACTCAAACCATGCCAAACAGCACGTGAAGATGAAATGTCACACGCACTGGACTCTCGTATAGGCCATTTCGATCGTGTCAGTTAGGTTATTCTTTTTAACTGAACCATACCGGATCCTCCAGAAATAGGAAATTTCTAACCAGTGTTCAACCTAAAATAGAAAACGATGTGCCAAACCGTACTCAACCATACATAAGATAAACCGAACCGAAAGTAGGCGAGTTACTGTCTAATACTTTGTTCGTTGGGTTGGATATGCCACATACAAAGCAAGCTTTTGGTGAAACAAGTAACATTGTACCTGTGGGGCTATAAGCATAAATATAAACCAGCTGGGTATAATTCAGCTAGTACGGGGCTCTTAATAAGATGAAGTGGTCTCCTCTGCATAACATCAAAACGTTGTACTGCTACTTTTCTTAAAATAGGCCAAACCCGAAAACGCATGCAAAATAGTTAGGGTACGGTGGGCATGTGATTTATACAAGAAATAGTTCCCCACTGACCCCAAAAAGAGAAACAACACTTTGATTATAACACAACAGGTTAGATATCATGCCATCAATATTTGCTTGATTTTTCGTAGTGATTACCTTCCTCCATAAAACTCCTTTTAAAAAATAGAAGCGAAAAGGGGAAAATATAGCACAGAAGAACAGGAAGTAGCCAATGAATTAAAGGCAGACTGATCTCATGTTAAACGCATGAGAACAAAGTACAGATGAAAAAAGTCCTCTCGTCAAATGCCATTTTCGTTACTTTCTTACGAAAAGAAAACGACGTTTCACCATCTCTCCATAAGAAAAAGTTGAACTTCTCAAGAATTAAATTCAACGAAATTAAATCGGATGGCAAACGATGTTTCAAGATCAGATAGTGAACGTCATAGGACAAGTATTTAACATTCACTAGAAGTATGTGACGGCATTCTTAAACACAAGGTGTGTAAAGGGTAAATATCCCAAAATCTTAATATCACATGTTGCGTGATATCGCAAAAAGAAACTGCAAAATTATTTACATACAACGGGATAGTTTGACTGGTTTCCTGGAGAGTAAGTCGGACCATCTTAGTCGCAGAATGCTATGCTCAAAACAGTCAGTAACCAAGAAAAATGATACTCTGTGATTAATCAGTACAATGTTGAAAAAATGATGTGAAACATTTATCAAAATACTTTTGAGACTGCTAAATCCTGACCATAAAAATTGATTCCTCCTTTTTTCCTCTTCGATTTCCCATCCACGTAATTCACCCTTCTTAGAGACTGAATGATTTCCCTGTTTCGATTTCTTCACTTTCCATGTTTATACAATATGATTTGATATACTGTATATATACAGTATATCATCATCATCATCATTGTCAACCATTATCAATCCACTGCTGGACGAAGGTCTCCCCAAGTTTCCTCCACAACGGTCTGTCTTGTGCCAGTCTCCTCCATGTCACCCCTGCATACTTTCGAATTTCATCCACCTATCTCCCATGTGGTCTTCTTCTGGGTCTTTTCCTGTCCCTTGGAATCCAATCTAAAATTTCGGCTGTCCATCGATGATCTGTCCTTCTGGCAGTATGTCCAGCCCATTTCCATTTCATATATACAGTATATATATATATATATATATATATATATATATATATATATATATATATTCTATAAAGAAGATACCTAAGCAAAAAAATACATATATAATTTTGACTCACACCTAGTACAACATAGAAGAGGTTATGTATCTACCTGTGTGATCAAAAGGAAAAAAGATAAAAAAATAAAATAAAACAACTGAATGTAGAAGGTGTCGAGAATACTGAGCCTTGGCTTTATCAAGGACCAGCAAAAACTCTGCATTTTCTCACTTCCACAAAGACCTAGTTGGAAATGGGTTTCTGCAAGGCCATAGATGCAAGTAACATTCCCACCTAAAATAGTTTAAAAAATATATATATAAGTCATGTCCTCCTTAGAGTTGCATGACCTAGCACTAGTTAACAATTTCGCTTGCATCCATTAACCTTCCTGGCCCGACCCATACTCTTCATCTGTTACTATTAAACAGAGAGAAGAAGATTAAAGAGAACTCAAGCTGTGAGAGTGACATAATAATTAGAAATGATTTTGCACCCTTCGTTTTAAATTCTAAAATTTTTTCCTTAGTCTTCAGTTTTGCTCTTTAGTATATATATATATATATATATACTAAAAAGCAAAGCCGAAAACATAAGAAAAACTTTAGAATTTAAAACGAAAGTTGCAAAATAACCTGAAGATCAAAACGCGCAACGCAGCAGTTATGAAAATACAGAATTCACATTCTATTAAGAAGAGACTGAAGCAAAAAAATTTTTGACTCATACCAAGTTCAACATAGAAAAGGTTATGTATTGACCGGTGTAAGTAAAAAGAGAAAAAAATAGAACAACTGAATGTAGAAAGTGTCGAGAATACTGAGCCTTGGCTTTATCAAGGACCAGCAAAAACTCTGCATTTTCTCACTTATACAAAGACCTATTTGGAAATGGGTTTCTGCAAAGTCATAGATGCAAGTAATAAGCCCACAAAAAAAAAATATATATATATATATGTCATGACCTCCGCAGAGTTGTATGAGCAAGCTTTAGTTAACAATTTAGCTTGCATCCATAACTTTCCGGGCCCGACCCATACTCTTCATCTGTTACTATTAAACAGAAAGAAGATGATTATAGAAAACTCAAGTTGTAAGAGTGACATAATAAATCAGAAATAATGTTCAGCAACAACAAATTGCCAAGTTCGCCTGAGAGAGAATTTAAACCTGAATAGCAATACAAAAGTATTACAAAGTCTTAAACATTGCAATAAAAAAGGAAATATTAACTTTTTTCTAAAGCACAGATTCTTGAAAGAAAACTGGATTATAAAAACCCCCTACTCCACAAGTTTTGACAACACAAAAACGAGAATAAAATAAAGACAATAATAAACTAAAGAAATGCTTTGTGAAGGTAGTGTGACATAAACAATTAGTTGCAATATGTACAAAGTATTTCAGAAGTGCTTTAAGTGCATAATTAAGTAGTTATTAAGACCTTAACTACATTGAAAACACAGCGCAGACTACAAGAACAATGAAACGGCCGGCTGCTTAGCCTTAGTTGCCTAAAAAACGCGCAAAGTTACCAAGAAAAGAAAGAGTTAAAATCCGCAAAAAAGTTAATAGACTTGCTAGTGCCTAAATGCTTAAAGCAAAAAATAGAAAAAAATGTTCAAGAAGTTCAAACATTGAACCTGGAAAACCTAAACCCCAAAGACAATGAAGAGAGCTTACCTCTTATGCAACTTAACTTCTTCCACTCTTGAGGAAACATGGCCGACCTTTTAACCCAAACTTCCAAACACCCCTGCCACTCCCTAGTCGCTGGAGGGCAGTGTGGGTGGGGCTGAAGGCCTCCACACACTGAAAAATCCTACTCGCGGAGATTTTAACTAGAGAAAAAAAATATAATTAAGATTTTGGACCTGTTTGATCAGAAAGAGTAGAATTAACTCTCCAGAATACATGAGAAAAATTATGAAATACACAAGTAGTGTATTTAATAATCTTTGCATGTATTTAATCACCTTAGTGAGCTTCTGTAGACTATTCAGAATCCTATTAATTTTAATGTTAGTTTTACTATTTTTGGTATAGCTATTCTAGTGAGTGAATAACTAGTTTTCTTTTATATTTATTTTTATTTTCTTTTATAAAGAGATTTTTAAGTTTTTTTTGTGATTTTGTCTATATTATTAATTTTTGTTATTTTTAGTAGGACCTTCTTATCCATAGCACTAAGGTTCCTTTTTGTAGTTAATATGCATCCTCTAGCCGACTTCCAAAATGCTTTCATTGGTCAGAATCATATTATTAACTGTGTAGAAAATTAAAGCAGCCAACCTTACTCTATTATTCAGAATAATTTTTCTTAAAGTTCTTTTGATGAAAGAAGTAGGAATTTTGTTCTCTAGAAAACTGTCTAATAGTATATTAATGTGGTAATTGAAGTCCAAATTGTTGCTGCAAATTCTTGAAATTCTAAGCACCTGAGAAATTAGTACATTCTCAATTACTTTGGTTGATATGTTATTATTCCAGTGTAGATATTTAATTACTTTGAAAGGAAAATTAACTCTTTTATCAAAAAGGCTAATAGACGGGTTACCTCTGTTAAGTTTAATGCTTAAGTCTAGGAACTCTAGTTCCTGATTACTGTGGTTGGTTTTACATAAGTTAAGAGAGCTAGGATAGATATTTTCAAAATCACTCTCTATAACTTCTGAATTATTTATACACAGCAGATCGTCAATATATCTAAATGTGTAAAGGTAGTTATCGGAGCAAGTGGAGTGATTTTTAATGAATTTATATTCCTTAAAGAACAGGAATAGATTTGCAATACTCGTGGATGTTGACGTTCCCATAGGGATACCGTTTACTTGCTTATAGAGAGTATTATTATATAAGATATGGTTATTTTTATGCAGCAATTGAGATAAGAGTTCCAGGCACCTACATTAACAAATTGGTTAAGTTTAAATTCTGCATACAGCTCTTTAAAGGTAGTGATTATATCTATATATATATATATATATATAATTTGATATATGTACATATATTGATAATAGTTGACAATGATGATGATTATGATATACATCCCACACTCGCTAACCCGTGGTGAGTTATGGCCAACCCCTCCAAAATGACTCCACAATTTAAATCTTGGCCCTCAGTCTCCGGCACCTGGAATGTACCTGGCCGAGACAGCAGCGAGTGCGACATGAAGGCAGAGGGTGCTAAGGTTTATATATGCAAAGACTCACCGGAGGAATGGACTAGGCTGCCATCTGATGCTGACGTCGGCTACGTATAGTGGACGCTCCCTATCTTCTGATTCAAGGCTTCTTGAATTGGAAGAGGAACTACAAAGGATCAAATGAGACATCGACGGGCTAAGTGAGGTAAGGAGAAAAGGAGATCTCACTAAACTGAAAAGTGGACATCTCTTCTATTATCGTGGGACATATACTGTCAGAACTAGTGGTGTTGGATTTATAATTAGCAAGAAACTGAAGGATAAAGTTGTAGAAGTTGAAAGTTCATCTGACAGAGCTGCACGACTTGATATCCAACTCTCGAGAAGATACCAGACTCAGATTATTCAAGCTTATGCACCCACTACAAGTCTTCCTGAAGAAGAGATTACAGAATTTTATGAGGAAATTCGGAATCTAAATAATAATGGCAAGCAGCACTTGAAGATCGTTATGGGAGATTTCAATGCGAAAATAGGGCAACAACAACAGAATGAAATTTCAGTAGGTAAATTTGGTCATGGCAACAGAAACCAGCGTGGAAATACTCTCGTAGAATTTGCAGAGGCAGAAGGGTTTTTCATCATGAACTCCTTTTTCAAGAAAAAGCCGCAAAGGAAATGGACATGGAGGCATTCCAATGAATTGACAAGTGAAATTGGTTTTATTATGTGTAACAAGAACTTTGTCATGAAAGACTGCAGTGTGCTAAACAAGTTCAACACATTTAGTGACCATAGAATGGTAAGATGTAAGATGCACTTCAATGCTAAACTAGAGCATGGCAAGCTCATAAAACAAACAAAGTGTATTGACATGACCAACCTGAAAAAACACCATAATACCTTTAAATTGGAACTGAGAAACATATTCTCTGCTCTAGAAGGTCTGGCGTAGAAAGAAGTGGACATCTCTGAAGTTAACAGAAAACTAACCAAGGATCTTATGGAAACAGCAACAAAAATAACTGGTACTAAGAACAAGTTGCATACGAACAAATTATCAGGAAAAATAATAAAAAGAAGAGAGATGAGGACAACTAAAGAACATGTGACTTCCAAAGTGGAATATATAGCGCTATGCAAGACGGTACGAAAAAGTACCGAAGACGTACGGAAATTCAACTGTAAAATAGTGAGGAAAACAATTGAAAACAACCAAAGCCTGAAGAGAGCAAAGTGACATCTGAGTAAGGAAAGAAAACAGATTATGGGTCTGAGAAAAGAAAATGGTTCTGTAACAAGAAATACAGGTGAAATTTTGACAAGAGTGAAAGATTTCTACTCAAAACTATATGAAAGGGATTATACACGTACTCGAGACATTACGAAAGGTACCAAAGTTCTTCCAATCCTCCCAGCAGAAGTTGCAGATGCAATCAAGAACGTGAAACGGGGAAAAGCTCCAGGAGAAGATGGAATTACCGTAGACATCATACAAGAAGCAAGTGGAGACATTGAGACAGTACTCGCCCAAGATTTCACTCAATGCCTTAATGAAGGGAAGATTTCTGAGGATTGGAAGAATGCTACAATGACACTGCTACATAAAAAAAGTGACATTGAATTTCTCGTGAACTACAGACCTATCAGCCTCCTATCAGTGGTTTATAAATTTTTTGCTAAAGTTCTTTCTCACCGCTTGAAGGTGACACTGGACATGTCTCCGCCGAGAGAACAAGCTCGATTCAGAAGTAGCTACAGCACTATAGATCATATCCACGTACTGCGAGAACGAACTCAAAGAACAAGAGAATATGAACTCCCATTATGCATAGCGTTTATTGATTATGAAAAGGCCTTTGATTCGGTGAAACCAACGGCAGTTACAATGGCTTTGAAATCCTGCGGTATTGAAGATGCGTACATTAATATTATTAATAACATCTATGAAAATGCAAGTGCGAAGATTCGGCTATTTGAGAATAGAGCACCCATAAAAATTGGAAAGGGAGTGAGACAAGGTGACATATCTCCCAAACTCTTTAATGTTACATTGGAAAATGTCTTTCAGTCACTGAACTGGGAAAACAAAGGGATAAATATTAATGGAGATAATGTAACTCACCTTCGTATTGCTGATGACAGTCATTTTTGCAACTATCCCATCAGTGCTGCAGAGTATGATCCAAACTTGCTGACAAGAGTAAAGAAGTGGGATTAAAAATGAACTTTCAGAAGACAAAAGTGGTGTACAAGAAAAGATTTATTTTACAAAGAAAAAAAAAAAGATTTATTGATTGATGGAGAAAAACTTGAAACAACCGATACCTACATTTATCTTAGACAGCAGATATCAAGTGAGGGTCAGATTGATGAAGAAATTAATCGGCGTATAAAACTTGCCTGGAGAGCCTTTGGAAGAAACAGTATAATTTTCAAGAGCAATATGCCATTATGTCTTAAAAGGAAAGTGTTTGATCAATGCATCCTTCCAGTGCTTACGTATGGTGAAGAGACGTGGAACTTAACTAAAAAAGACATACAAAGATTGCAGACAACTCAAAGAAGCATGGAGGACTTCATGCTTGGTGTAATGAGGAGAGATAAGAATAGGAACTCGTGGATCAGAAAAATAACAAGAGTGGAAGACATGATGATCAGAGTAAAATTCCTGAAATGGCAATGGTATTGGTATTGGTAACTGTTGGTACCAAAGTGGTACCCAGTTTATTGCTATAACAAAATACAAACATAGGAAATTCATTGAAAGTTGCGGGACATAAAACAAAAGTGCAGCAATGTATGTATATCCACGATGCAGTACAAAGTTACACAGAAAGGAAATGAATATGCACACGAACAATGAATGGCATGGCGGCATGTCAAACAATATGAAATAACACATGTGCACAAGTATATGAAATGTACTATGCCATCATAAATCACCCGAACGGAACTTAAATGTGGTTAGAGCGCAAAACATTATTGATTAACTCATCAACTTTATAAAAATACCAAAGGTAACAATTGTACCACTATAGTAATCTGCGATCGAGGAAAGCATTAACACAGCAAAAACTCACAAGTATAGGAAATTTAAAAAACAAGGCACAAATTCAGGAAACAACAGATAAGATAATGCTAATAGAGATACTGGGAAGTTCACACAAGTAACGAAACCGATTATTCGTGAAAACACAGGAAAAACACACACGTATAGCAAATTGAAAATACATTACATGTAAAACACAGTACAACCACACAAATATAGCAAATTTAAAATACATGGAAAACATCTGAATCAACAGGCACTAAGTCTACGAAAACCAGAGAATCTGCGAACGGGTTCGCAAATCCCCTAGCATTAAGAGAACAAAAACCGATCGGTTTGGGGAAGTGAGCTAAAGGTCATCGGCAATAGGAAATGAGGTATTACATATATGCTTCTCAGCGAGCTCCTTCAAGGAAGCGAGACGCCGCGTGTAACGTTTCGAAAACACCTGATACCGAGGATCGGTGGCACACAGAGATTTAAAAAATGACACCGTTGCAAACAGGTCCAGATCAGGTGAGTGGAGGAATTCTTCAGAACAAACAAGCGTACGTGCAGGTTGCAAAAAACGTAAAAGCTGCTGTCTGGACACTGGTCCAGGAACTGGAGGAAACGTATCAATGGCATGTAGAACATCAGCTTCGGAGAGAGTATTAACAGGACCTGAACGGAGAAGCATTATGTTTGAAGAATCACCAGGTGGAGAAACACCAGAACCAGAAACATCGGGAACACTATATGAATCCTCAGAAAGAGGCACAGAAAGTTGTTTTAACTTTTTCTGTTTTACAGTGCCTTTGGAAGTTCCAATACGCTTCGAAGAAGAAGCTGAGGCGGATGTATCCATTAGTGGATCAGGCTCACCTCCCGTATCAGGAAACGAGGAAACCAACGTCGCCGAAGAAGCAATACGTAGCAGATCAGCCTTATTGAAGACTGGTACACAGCCGAGGCTGCAGTAAGACTTGGCAACAAGAGTATTGTAGACAAGGTTGGAATTGGAGATCCGATATCCGAGATGCTAGGAGAAGAGCCAGACGGCCGATCTGCCAAACCACCACTCATCACACCCAGATCGGAACACTCCGTTGTAGACACATCTGTAGTAGAAGACATCTCTGCCAATCTTGAAGGTGGGTGCACAATTTTACGGGTCGGGAGAGGAGGAAAGGCAGCATTGTCCGTGACTGAAATTTTCATCTGACGGAGAAACGAAGAGGTCGCGTCAGGCAAACTACCGGTAGTGGGGATAGTAGAAAGACCAATGTGGTCAGTCGTGGGATGCGAACTTGATGAACGTCCACGTCGAAAGTGTTCACAGGAGGCAGTGGTATGATCCTGTATTAAACAGTGTGTACAATAATGAGTGGTGAAAACCTTGAAACTGTACGTTCGTGAGCCAATTTCAACAGTAGCTTCTGTAGGGCAATCCGCCAAGGCTTTCTCAGTGGGAAAGAACAATAACTGACGGCGAGGTCCTGTAGCATGTGCAAATCGAGTTCCGCGGGGAGCATCAGAGAGGCGACGAACCTTGCCAACAATTTTACATACATGACTGACAAGGAGAGGAAGTGCAGTATCAGGCACTTCCTGTGGAACAGGATAGAACGTGATGTTCACCGGTCGCTTGGAAAGAGGCGAAGGGATCAGATGTTTTGTCTTAATCGAAAGTCCGTGTGCAAGAAAAAAGTCAGCATCCTCCTTGTGATTCAACTGAACCGAGATACCCCGAGGAGTACGGGAAATTTTCGCAATGGATGCAGACGACACATGTCCAGAGAATGCTTCCATATAGCGTGGCAATGGAGCATATGGTAAGGCACGAAAGAGCACACCTCTATCCAGGAGGTTATGGAACTCACGGTCAATCTGCGAACTGTTATCTATCGTTACCGTCACCTTGTGGTTGGATACCTGAATAATATGTGTTGATTGAAAAAGACCATCAGGTTGAGCGGAATCGGACGTAGATGTAGCGCCTCGTTGCACTGTAGAGTTAAATGACATCCTCGGAAGAGAAGTCTGTTCGGATCCGGCAGACACTAAAGGCTGTGAGGGAAGAGAAGCACAGGCCTAAGGCAAGGCAGTATAATCAGTCGTACCCAGGGAGGGCACCGAGGAAGATGCAGGAGCTAAAGAAGAAAGCGCAGCCAAGTCCAGTGAAGGCACTAGAAAGCTGGGAAGGCATCGTAGCAGACACATCTGAGGACGAGAGTATGTTAACTTCCATGGATGTGGAAGTGTGACGTGACGTGCATCCACCACGCCCAGAGATAAGGAAATACCGGAAGCCGCCATGTTGGCAGCTTCCAAACGTTAACAACCGAGCAAACGATAAGAAAACGGATGAATATGAACTAATACGAGGACGAGAACGTTAGAAAAGTAGCTCAAAACGTACACAGTACCTTTATACAGATTGGCCACGCAACAGGTGAGTGAGGGACGAGGTATTCCGCACTAAAATGTATAACATATTGGAGCCACCGACACTACGTCTGTCACGAACGAGCAATGGGCTGGACTTATTGCCAGAAAGACAGACCATCGATGGACAGCCGAAATTTTAGACTGGATTCCAAGGGGCAGGAAAAAACATAGAAGAAAACGACCACATGAAAGATGGGTGAATGAAATTCGAAATTATGCGGAAGTAACATGGAGGAGACTGGCACAAGACAGACCGTTGTGGAAGAAACTTCGGGAGACCTTCGTCCAGCAGTGGATTGATAATAGTTGACAATGATGATGATATGACACTATCAACATGTCTTTGAACTATCTCATATTTCGAGAATAATGATTCAAGTTTGGAATTACTTATACCACTGTCAATATTTATTCTGAATGGTAAGCATGTAGCTGAAAATTAGCTTGGCTCTCTGGAGTATACAACTAATTGCTCAAGTGATTTAGGATTCTAATCTGTATATCGATTCTTTGGGTACAGCCAGTTTGTTTAACCATTTTTTTTTATTGGAGGTTTAACGACCCCCGTGAGCAACTCAATGGGCTATAAGCAGTCGCCCGTCCCTAATTTAGGGTCACTGGTTCCAGGGAAGGGAGAAAGCCAGTGCCGTAAGACAAACACAACATCCGTGCCTCACCGGGATTCGAACCTGGGCCCCTTACGGACAAATGATCAGAGGCCATCGCTTAGACCACTGCGCCACCGGAGCGGCATTTTTCTTTTCAATGATTGGTGTTACAAATATAAACCACATGCTGCTTCGCAGTAAGATTCCAAAACGTCGAGCAGACTTTGCATTAAATGAAGTCTGGCAAATACTGTAGCTCCAGAAAAAGTTGAACTAGTAAATTTAAAAGTAGGTACCCGAAGTTCATCACCACCTGTGAGAACTACACTGAGTTTAGAAGAAATTCTTCTTAAGTAATCAAAGTGAATAAAAGTAACTCTGCCCAAATTGATTGTAAAACATTTTCATGCAACATGTTTCCTCAGTAATCTTACGCGGGCTTAGATCTCCTACCAAATGTCATAAATGCAAATTTCAGATAACAGCATTTGTCAAATTTTCTCCTTAAGAAAACGGTGGTAATTTTATGCTAATACAGAACACATGAATAAAACCTTCAGAAGAAAGCACCTGCATACTTTCCTGCATGGTAAAAAAAGGTTTTTGGATTTTCTCTTAGTTTTTTTTTTAATAAATTATCTTCCCCGTGTATATCTCCCTGACTGTACCATTAGCACCAATAATCTCAATAAAATCCTAGGCAATATAAGCGACAAATTGATTGTCACTAAAGTGGTCAAATCTGTAAAGCCACGATTGGACACTTTAAATTCCACTGATCACCTAACCTCTTTTCACTTGTAAAACATAATGTGTTAAATATCAGAAGTTTTTATTTCCGCACTGATCCTTAAAGAAAAAGAATATGAATAGAAGCAGTCTGCTCACACCTGATTGGGCAAAACGCTTTACCTTGTTATTTAAATTTTGCAATATTTAGGAAACATATAAGTATCTGACTTGTATCAAGAACCTTTCTGAAGATACTTTTCTGTCTGGCACGTCTTAAAATTAAAATTACTACTAACCTTTGTTTAGTCTACATATTTCTCACTGGCGGCTCTGCAATGATAATAAAAAGCACCGGTAAAAATAATAATAAACAACAGCAGAATATATATATGGGATGTAAGGTCAGGTGATGCGTAACATCACGGCCTGTCCTTGACAAATGTCAACCCCGCCTTCTCGTGGTGCATCCTGTTCCCCATAAAGGGGCTCTGACGACCGCCAATAGCGGTATAACTATACCATCGGGATTAGAGGATATGCTATCCCACACTCACCAACCCGCTTGGCCAGCGTGGTGAGTTATGGCCAATCCCCTCCAAAATTACTCCACAACTTAAATCTTGGCCCTCAGTCTCCGGCAGCTGGAATGTACCTAGCCAAGGCAGCGGCCAGTGCGACATGAAGGCAGAGAGTGCTAAGAATCATCGGAGGACCGGACTAGGCTGCCATCTGATGCTGACCTTGGCTACGTATAATGGACGCTCCCTATCTTCTGATTCAAGGCTCCTTAAATTGGAAGAGGAACTACAAAGGATCAAGTGGGACATCGTCGGGCTAAGTGAGGTAAAGAGAAAAGGAGAAGATCTCATTGAACTGAAAAGTAGACATCTCTTCTACTATCGTGGGACTGATACTGGCAGAACTAGTGGTGTTGGATTTATAATAAACAAGAAACTGAAGGGTAAAGTTTTAGAAGTTGAAAGTTCCTCTGACAGAGTTGCACGACTCGTTATCCAACTCTCGAGAAGATGCCAGGCTCAGATTATTCAAACTTATGCACCCACCACAAGTCATCCTGAAGAAGAAATTGAAGAATTTTATGAGGAAATTCGTCATCTAAATAATAAAGGTAAGCAGCACTTGAAGATAATTATGGGAGATTTCGATTCAAAAATAGGGCATCGGCAACAGAATGAAACTTCAGTAGGTAAATTTGGTCACGGCAACAGAAACCAGCGTGGAAATACTCTCGTAGAGTTTGCAGAGGCAGAAGGGTTTTTCATCTTGAACTCCTTTTTCAAGAAAAAGCCTCACAGGAAATGGACATGGAAACATCCAAATGGGACGACAAGAGAAATTGATTTTATTATGTGTAACAAAAAATTTATCATAGAAGACTGCAGTGTGCTAAACAAGTTCAACACAGGTAGTGACCATAGATTGGTGAGATGTAAGATGCACCTCAACACTAAACTCGAACGTGGCAAGCTCATAAGACAAACAAAATGCATTGACATAACCAACCTTAAAAAACACCATAATACCTTCAAGTTGGAACTGAAAAACAGATTCTCTACTTTAGAAGACCTAACATCGGAAGAGGTGGATATTTCTGAAGTTAACAGAAATGTAGCCAAAGCTCTTATGGAAACAGCAACAAAATTAGCTGGGTCTAAGAACAAGTTGCATGTGAACAAATTATCAGGAAAACCCAAAATGTTGATGCAAAAAAGAAGAGAGATGAGGACAACTAAAAGAAATGACTTCCATAGTGGAATATATAGAGCTATGCAAGACGGTACGAAAAAGTATCACAGAAGACATAAGGAAATTCAACTGTGAACTAGTAAGGAAAGCAATTGAAAACAACCAAAACCTAAAGATAGCAAAGGGACATCTCAGTAAGGGAAGAAAACAGATTATGGGTCTGAGAAAAGAAGATGGTTCTGTAACAAGAAATAGAGGCGAAATTTTGACAAGAGTGAAAGATTTCTACTCCAAATTATATGAAAGGAATGATACATGTACTCCAGACATCATGAAAGGTACCAGTACCACAGTTCTTCCAGTCCTCCCAGCAGAAGTTGCACATGCAATCAAGAACATGAAGCGGGGAAATGTTCCAGGAGAAGATGGAATTACTGTAGACATCATACAAGGAGCAAGTGGAGAAATCGAAACAGTACTCGCCCAAATTTTCACTAGATTAGATGCCTTAATGAAAGGTAGATTCCTGAGGATTGGAACAACGCTACAATGATCCTGCTACATAAAAAAGGTGATATTGAGGATCTCAGGAACTACAGACCTATCAGTCTCTTATCAGTGGTTTATAAAATCTTCACTAAAGTTCTTTCACACCGCTTGAAGGTGACACTGGACATGGCTCAACCGAGAGAACAAGCTGGGTTCAGGAGTGGCTA
Organism: Macrothele yani; assembly: GCA_039090855.1. Lineage (NCBI taxonomy): Eukaryota > Metazoa > Arthropoda > Arachnida > Araneae > Macrothelidae > Macrothele > Macrothele yani. The sequence continues at coordinate 156,951,917 of CM076996.1, forward strand.
CAGCACAATAGATCATATCCACGTACTGAGAGAACTAATTGAAAGAGTGAGGGAATATGAACTTCCGTTGTGCATGGCTTTTATCGATTGTGAAAAAGCCTTCGATTCGGTGAAACCATCAGCATTTACGATGGCTCTGAAATCTTGCGGTATTGAAGATGCGTGCATTAATATTATTAATAACATCTATGAAAATGCAAGTGTTTCGGCTGTTTGAAAATACAACAGACATAAAAATTGGACAAGGTGACACCATATCTCCGAAGCTCTTTAATGCTACATTGGAAAATGTCTTTCAATCACTGAACTGGGAAAACCAAGGGATAAAGATTAATGGAGATTATCTAACCCACCTTCGTTTTGCTGATGACGTAGTCATTTTTGCAACTACCCCATCAGAGCTGCAGAGTATGATCTAGGAACTTGCTGACAAGAGTAAAGAAGTGGGATTAAAAATGAACTTTCAGAAGACAAAAGTGATGTTCAATGCTTTTACAAGAAATGAAGATTTATCGATTGATGGAGAAAAGCTGTTTTTACATATTGCAGTGGGTATTCATTTTCCTTCAAGATGTTCCACAACTGTATAAGTTCTTTAATAAGTACATGGAGGAGACTGGCACAAGACAGACCGTTGTGGAGGAAACTTGGGGAGACCTTCGTCCAGCAGTGGATTGATAATGGTTGAAAATGATGATATATATATATATATATACACTGCTGGACAATTGCTAAGGACGGATCATAAACGGCTATATAGCGCATAAAAAAGTCAGTGTGGTTGGATGCCAAGTGAAATAAAATAATGTCAGAATGCCAGGACATTACAAGAAAGACAATTTATTGTGCTCTGAAATCCAGAAGACTTTGGAACGTGTTCAAGGGACAAGCAGGCCATTTTGTGCAGAATACGTAAACGTGAAAAAAATGCAATTACCGTCCGCAGGCGTTCCGGCGTAAGATGTCAATACGGGATATGGCCACCATGGAGGGCGATGCAAGATTCCACACGTCGTGTCATGCTTTGCACAACATTATCAAGCAGCTGTTGGGGTAATTTATCCCATTCCTCTGTCAGTGCATGGATGAGGGTGTCCTTGTTTATTGGTGGGCATTGGCGACCAACAAGACTCCTCCCCAAAGCATCCCACACATTTTCAATGGGATTCAGATCTGGAGATCGTGCTGGCCATACGAGGCGTTGAATATCCTCGCTCTCAAGACACTCCTGGACAGCGACTGTTCGATGACATGTTGCGTTGTCGTCCATGAAAATGAATCTATCACCGACAGCACCACGGAACATGGGAACATGAGGTAGCAGAACATCATTAATATATCGTTGGATAGTCATAGTCCCAGTTAAAAGCGCATAGAGGGACGTACGGCCATTGATCATGATGCCAGCCCATACCATGACACTACATGTCGGATATCGGTCCCTTTCCTGTATGTTTGCTGGACAATATGCAGTACCACTATCACGCCAGATCAGTTGTCGTCGACAATCAGACGATATACTGTATCTACTCTCATCTGAGAAGAGGACAGCAGACCAGTCGTTATCAGTCTAATTGCGATGTTGATGGCACCATTGCAAACGGGCGGTACGGTGACGTCTGGATAATGGGATGCACACAACAGAACGGCGGGCGTATAGTCCTCCTTCATGCAAACGTCTGGCGACAGTTTTTCGGGAGATCCGCTTGCCAGTAGCAACCATAAACCGATTTGCTACCTCACTAGCTGTGCTGCGCCGGTGTCTTTTTGTTGATAGCACTATGTACCGATCTTCTGCAGGTGTCGTACTGCGAACACGACCTCCCCCGTGACGTTTGCTACACTCTCCATTTGTTTGAAATGATTTCCAAAGCCTTGAAACAACACTGTGGCTGACGTCGAACTCCCTGGCAACATCTGTTATTTTTCGCCCTTCTTCAATCTTGTCAATAATACGGCCACGCGTAAAATCATCTAGGTGATGTCGGGAAGACATACTGAAAATTGCAAGTTCGTCAATTGATTCTTTCCCTTTCAACTTTGCGTTTGAACAACAACGGTCAATACGCGTCAAATCCTTTATATCTCTTATCAGCGCTATGACGTCACGAACAAGTTCGGCAATCCAAAATTTGCATACGCACAACACGTCTTACTGTATCCCGCACTTATGCTAATTTCCACATTTTCCTGCCTTCCATTTTATGGTTGCTATCGTTGCTATTGTCATCCGTCCTTAGCAATTGTCCAGCAGTGTATATATATATACACTCTAAACGAAAAGAATGCGTATACCATACACACAAGAAAATGACATAAAAAATTGCAAAAAATATTACAAAGAAACACAAGCACACACCCAGACGCGCGATGCAGCAGACCGAAAGGTGCTCAAATATGCGATATAAAATACATTAAAATCACAAATCCAAAAACACTTAACTCACTTACCTCATCAAATTAAATGCGATATCCAAAGTAAATAACTAGCCCAAGAAAAAGTATCAACAATATCAAAAGTAACAAATCATCTCGAAGATTCAGCTGTCATCATCAGGAAGACCCCAGCTGAATATAGGGCCTTTCAAAACGACAGCAAAGGCAGACAAAGTCAATACCTGCTGTGTGGGTCCCCTAGGCCATAAATGGAAATAACTATAAACCCAAGTTAGATAAAAAAACAAAAAATACAAAACAAATAAGTAAATAAAGGTAGCAATCCAGAGACACACTAAGAAGCAACAGATAGACCTCCGGATAACACAACAACCTGTGATAGACATCCAAATGACCAAATATATGACAAATATGCAGCGGAAGAATGACGCATAACGCGGCGGTTACAGTGAGGTATATAACTATAGTGAGTGACGAGAAAGGTTACAGATAGATAGATGTTAACTTGGTCTTCAGCCACAAGAGGCCCATCGAGTGGCACTTAAAAAACTAAATATTTAATATTGTAGGGCCATGATTAGTACAATTAAATATGTAAGGGGACATGTTGTATGCCTTATAAAAATTCTGAGCCCTGGAGTCGCGCAATAGCTGTGAAAATAATGTTTTTACATATTGCAGTGGGTATTCATTTTCTTTCAAGATGTTCGACAACTGTATAAGTTCTTTAATAAGTACATCTACTGTATTGCAAATCTCAAGCAGCCTATGAATCCTCGATATGACAAGATTTCTGCAAATTGACCTAGATACACTAGAATGCCAATTTACATAATAATTGATATGAAACATATAATTTCTTCTCTTATCATATAAAGTAGTGATATAGCCGTCCATAGAGTTGCATATCTTCAAATCCAAAATGTTAATTTGACCGGAGGTGACATTAGTTTGCTCCAATGATAACCAAGGAAGATATATGCTTTTAGCAGATACTGGAAAGGTTTCCCAATTAAAGGCAATGACGTCGTCATTGCTCTCGTAGAGTTTACCGAAGCAGAAAGGTTTTTCATCATGAACTCCTTTTCCAAGAAAAAGCCACATAGGAAATGGCCATGGAGACATCCAAATGGGACGACAAGTGAAATTGATTTTATTATGTGTAACAAAAAATTCGTCATCGAAAACTGCAGTGTGCTAAACAAGTTCAATACGCGTAGTGACCATAGAACGTGAGATGTAAGATGAACTTCAACAGTGAACTCGAGCGTGGCAAGCTCATAAGATAAACAAAATGTATTGACATAACCAACCTTAAAAAACATCATAATACCTTTAAGTTGGAACTGAGGAACAGATTCTCTGCTTTAGAAGGCCTAACATCGGAAGAAGTGGATATTTCTGAAGTTAACAGAGAACTCACCAAGGCTCTTATGGAAACAGCAACAAAAATAGGTGGTACTAAGAACAAGTTACATAAGAAGAGATTTTCAGGAAAAACAAAAATGTTGATGCAAAAGTGAAGGGAGATGAGGACCAATAAAGAAGTAACTTTCAAAGTGGAATATATAGAGCTATGCAAGATGGTACGAAAAGTATCACAGAAGACATAAGGAAATTCAATTGTGAACTAGTGAGAAAAGCAATTGAAAACAACCAAAGCCTGAAGAGAGCAAAGGGATATCTCAGTAAGCGAAGAAAACAGATTATAGCGCTGGGAAAAGAATATGGTACTGTAACAAAAAATAGAAGCGAAAGTTTGACTATGGTGAAAGATTTCTACTCAAAACTGTATAAGAGGGATGATACATCTATTCCAGACATTGCGACAGCTACCAGTGCCAAAGTCCCTCCAGTCCTTCCTGCAGATGTTACACATGTAATTAAGAACATGAAACTGGGAATAGCTCCAAAAGAAGATGGAATTACTATGAACATTATACAAGAAGCAAATGTAGAAAATGAAACTACACTCGCCCAAGTTTTCGCCAGATGTCTCAATGAAGGGAAGATGCCTGAGGATTGGAACAATGCAACAATTATCTTGCTACATAAAAAAGGTGACGTTGAGGATCTCAAGGACTACAGGCCTATCAGCCTCCTGTCAGTGGTTTATAAAGTCTTCACTAAGGTTCCTTCACATTGCTTGAAGGTTGTGTTTTTATTTTGCTCTGCGAACTACGTCCTGTTAGTGCTTCCGCCGGTGTTCCGGGTAATTTTTGTTGTGTGTGTGTGTGTTCCGTGAAGGTTTCACCTTTCTGTTCGTATACCTACCGTGTTGGTAAGTGCTTACTTCATTTAGTTATCTTCGTTTTATTGTCTTGGCCGAGTCGGCCAAGACGTGACTTCTACCTCGCCATTGCAAATGGCGGCTTCCTGAGAGAGTGACGTCCCAGCTCTTGTTACCGGAGGCAATTTCCCTCCTCTTCCATCATCCACCTATGGCGGGCCTGCTTCGACGAGCCCCTCCTCTTCCACGCGGAGCTCAGCTACCCTACCAGCTGATCCGACTTCTGTTTCTACGTCACTGAGTGGCGTTCAGTTACCTTCCTAGCAAGTTCTGGACAAGGCGATGGATGTGTCAACTCCGTCACTGGATGCTATGTCATCACACTCTCCAGCTGCTCCTTATGCAGCCGCCCTTACGAATAAGTCTACATCACCCTATGCGATGTCTTCTATCAAAAGCCCTTATCAGATGAAGTGTGATGGTAATTTCAACTTCATCATTGATCTTCCAGCAACTTCACCCGCTGGTCAACATTTCCTGGGTAAAGTTGACTTCGGCATCGCCTTCCCCGCTCTTTCCAATACTAATCTCACAGCTTACAGTGCAGCGCTTCGTTTACTTTTTCCGAAGTCGGCTGTCACATACATGGGCTGGAAAGACGGCAAAGTTCATGCATATTTCTCTGATCCCAAATATGCCCTACAAGTCATCAATGATGGTATTTCTATTGGTGGCCGATATATTACAGCTGATCCTATCTCTCACATGCCTACTGTTGTGAGTTTGTTCCCAGTGCCACCAGAAATCTCAGATGAACGTTTATTGTCCATTGCGCAAAACTTTGGACGCATCGTTGGCACTGTTACCACCTTTTTCTTCTTTCCCAATCATGCCTGAAGATCATTATCTGCTAGGTCTACGGCGAAATGTCAGAGTTGTTTTTCCGATTACGTGCGGGAAGCGACCGTGCGCCAAGCGACCCTGTTGACATTGGCGAAAAGACCCAACTCACTGGGTTTTGTTCCAGAATCCTTAGGTTGAATGACCAACTGGAACCCTCAGCTGCGGGCTAATCCCCCCCCCCACTGATGTACTTACCTGATTAAAAAGACAAAGAAATATTCAGAATGACTCAAATGTGGGATATGGTGGACCTACCACACTTGAGAAGGACGGTCCACCACGGAATCGACTGGACTTTTTAAACGGCGTATGAGAAAGAGATCTCGGCTGAGTGAATGTAAGATTGGTGTATGGAATACTAGAGGTATAAATGGCAAGATTGGTGTATGGAATACTAAAGGTATAAATGGCAGAAGTGAGGTGATTGAGGAGATGAATAAGTATAGACTGGATGTGCTGTGTGTAAGTGAAATCAAAAAGAAGGAAATTGGGGTAGAAGAAGTGAATGGCACGGTGAGTGTATGGTCTGGAGTATTGGATAATATGAGAGGACAGGCTAGTGTAGGTGTGATTTTAAGTGAAAAGATGAAGAACAACTTGATTCACTATAGTTGCGTGAGTGAGAGAATTCTCTGGATTCGTTTAAAAGTGAAACTTCAGAGAATTGTAACTGTTGTAGTGTATGCTCCTTCTGATAAGAAAGAAGATTTCTGGAATGAGCTAAAAGCTGTTTTGAGCCAGTTTCGTGCTAAAGAAAAAGTTATAATAGCAGGGGATTTCAATGTTAGAGTAGGTGTGCAGAATGCAATTTCTGACAATGTTCTGGGTAAGTTTAATGATCCTTGTGTGAATGATAATGGTGAAAGATTAATTGAACTCTGCATTGAGAATGGTTTGTGTGTATCTAATACATTTTTCAACCACAAGTATATTCACACATATACTTGGAAAAATCGTAACTCTTGGTCAAAAGAGTGTGATAGATTTTGTTGTCCATGATCAGTGTTTGAAATATTTAGTTGTTGACACCCGTGTGATGAGAGGTGCGGATGTTGGATCTGATCATTACTTGGTAGTGTCACGAGTGAAACGTAATGTTGGTTGGAGGAAAAGGAATAGGAAGAGACCCAGGATAGAAAGAATAAAGGTTGATAGGCTCCTTGAAGATCATCAGCGGTATTCTGACTTACTCAGAGAACAACTGAAGGATTTGAAGTCTGGTGAGAGGGGTGTAGAAAAGAAGTGGGAATGTTTTAAGAACTGTGTTGTCACTGCTGCTAAAGAGGTCTGTGGCGCCACAATAGTGGGTAACAATGTAGGTGATGCTTGGTGGACTAGTGAGATTGAAGAGGCAGTAAAGAGAAAGAAGGAAGCCTATTTGGAGATGTTGCAAGGTAGAGTCTCTGTGGATGAATATCGCTGTAAGAAGCGTGAATCTGCTAAGCTGGTTCGCCAGAGTAAGGCAAAAGATAGGAAGGAGAAAGTGGAAAGGCATGAACTGGCTTTTTGGAAAGATAGGAAGTCCTTTTGGAAGTACATGAGACTCAGAAAAAATAGGGGAAACAAAGTTGTAAGTTGTGTGAAGAATGAGATTGGGGAAATGATATGGGAGCCCAATGAGTTAAGTGACAGATGGGGTGAATACTTCTGTGAGTTATTAGATCAGGAAAGCAAAGATGATTCTGAGACAGACACAGATGATGTCACAATGAGGGATGAAAGCACAGGAGGGATCTCAAGAGAAGAAGTGTGTAAAGCTCTAAACTCTCTTCAGAATGGTAAGGCTCCGGGAGTTGATGGCATAACTGCAGAGATGTTCAAATATGGTGGTGACTGTATAATTGACTGGTTAACTGAAGTTTGCCAGTTGTGCTGGGAGCTAGGAATGGTCCCTCGGGATTGGAAGGATGCTATTATTGTTCCCTTGTATAAGGTAAAAGGTGATCAGACTGAATGCAAGAACTATCGTGATATTAGCCTCCTGAGTGTGCCAGGGAAAGTGTTTGGTAAGGTTGTTATTGAAAAAGTACGGAGTCTTACATCATTGAAAGTGTAGGATGTTCAGAGTGGTTTTACGCTTGGTAAAGGCTGCACTAACCAGATTTTTGCATTACGCACGATGATTGAAAAGTATCTGGCTGTTGGGAAGAAAGTTTTTACTGCCTTCACAGATTTTGAGAAAGCTTACGACCGAGTGAATAGGACACTTTTGTGGAAGGTATTGAATGAATATGGTGTTACTGGGAATCTACTTAATAGTGTAAAAGCCATGTATGCCGATAGTAGAGCTTGTGTACGAGTGAATGGTGTTTTATCAAAATGGTTTTCCATTGGTGCAGGAGTTAGACAAGGTTGTGTAATGTCACCATGGCTGTTTAATATATTTATGGATGCATGCATGCGTGATGCCAAAATAGATAATAGTGGTTTATGTCTTGGTGATATCCGTGTGGGCAGATTGCTGTATGCAAAGTATATTGACTCGGATGCACGAAGTTTGCATGAAATTCAAACTGAGTATAAATAAAGGAAAAACCAAAGTTATGGTGTTTGAGAGAGGAATGGGTAGCACTGAATGTAATGTATGTATAAATGGCACTGTGATTGACCAGGTGAGTGAGTTTGTATATTTAGGAAGCATGTTTGACAGAGAGAACAAGTTGGATGGTGAAATCAGTAGGCGAGTGAATTCTTCTTTGAAAGTCATAGCTGCTCTGGGAGGTTTTCACAGGAATGATGGGTTCTTTAGAGAGTCCCGCATGGCTGTGTATGAAACTGTAATTGTTCCTACTCTGATGTATGGCAGTGAAACCTGGGTACTGCAGAAGAAACATAGGAGTCGTTTGTGTGCTGGAGAAATGCGTTACTTACGTGGGGTTTGTGACAAGACACGATATGATTGTGTGAGGAATGAAGATGTATTGCAGTTGTGTGATGTGAAGCAAAATGTTGTTAGCAAGGTGGATACCAATATGCTTCGGTGGTTTGGCCATGTTGAAAGAATGAGGGATGAAATGCTTACTAAGAAAATCTTTTCAGCCCAAGTGCTAGGAAAGAAAGGCAGAAGAAGGCCAAGGAAGACATGGGTGGATCAGATTCAGGAGTGTCTGCATGAGAAAAAGATTATGAGTATGAAGTATAAAAGATCTTGTGTACGGCGTGCAATGGATATCAGTGAAGCACAAATTGTATGTCAAGATCGCTGTAAATATAGACGTTTGATACGACAACAATAAGTAAAAATATCTGGAAGTTTGTATTTCTTTTTGGAGCTAACCTCTGAATCTCAGAGAACAGCTTAGTGATATGTATGTATGTATGTATGTATGTGTTTAAGGAATACGACGAAGTGAATGTAATCAGTCGTCGGCGTACGGACACGTGCGAAGACCCTGAAGAAGCTGCAATGCCTGGACATGGAAGACGTGTACGATTTCAGCAGTTATCGGACTTTGAGCGAGGTCGTCTAGTCAGACTCCGCGAGACCGAGTGGTCTTATCGTCCTATTGCGGAGCAAATTGGACAGGGAAGTATCGGTGGTAGTACGATGGTGGCGTAGATGTCCGAGGAACATTCCCACACGAGAAGACGTGGAACCGGGAGTCACAAACGGACTGATGAGCGAATCGATCGAAGCATAAGAAGAGCGGCGTTGTCAAGCAGAACATCCACTGCGACGCAAATCCGAGCTGCCGTTGCACATGAGGTTACTGTGCGAACAATCCGCAACCGTCTAGTGGATGCAGGACTACGTGCACGTGTGCCTCTGGCATGTGTACGTCTGACTCCAGCCCACCGTCAGGAACGGTTGCAGTGGTGTCGCCAACGTCTGCACTGGAGAACGCAATGGCGATCTGTCGTGTTCAGCGATGAAAGCAGATTCTGCTTGGGAGCTTCCGATGGCCGTATGCGTATTCACAGACGCACAGGAGAGCGTCTCCACCCTTCTCGCATCCGCTAGCGACACACAGGGCCTACACCTTGTCTTCTGGTGTGGAGAGCGATCAGCTATCGCTCGCGTACATAACTAGTATTTGTACCGGGTACGTTAGACAGCACCTCCTACATCAACAACATCATTCAGCCCGTTATTGTGCCATTTGTAAGGTCGGTCCATCGTGGTGTTTTCCAGCAAGATAACGCACGCCCACACACGGCACGTGCAACGCGCAACATGCACTTCAGGGTGTGAGACAACTTCCATGGCCTGCACGTTCACCCGATTTGTCCCCCATTGAGCACGTATGGGATTTTATGGGACAAGGACTTATCCGGTCTCCACGGCCAGCCACGACCATCCCCGATTTACGCGTCCCGGTTGAGGATGCTTAGAACTCAATATCCCAAACTTACATCCAACATCTGTACGACAGACTCCATGCCAGAATTGCACAGTGTGACGCAGTTCAAGGCGGTTCAACCTCGTATTAACCATGTTACATGGAAATGTTATTTTTCAGTTTACCAGAAAATACAGCTGTATTTTGCCATAATGTTTTGATCACGTTATCTTCTGTATTTCGTTATTATGCTGTATAAATTTCGTTGGTATCAGATGTCTCCTTCTTGGTGTTCTTTTTTCACTTTCCGGCAGTGTATATACAAATCGTAGTCAAATTATTTGCATCATTAATCAAGTACCTACATCTGAATTTTGTAACTTTTGCCCTTAGTCCAACTTGGTAACACAGCTTAATGCTTTCACTGCATTTTTTAAGAACTTTAGAATTTCCAAATTCCCCCATGATATTGCGAATGCGTTCGTCTACTTGTATATGTATTTTCTTCCTTTTTGGACCAAGTTCTCCTAATTCTTTTAATTGTTGTTTGTGCATCACACGTCGAATTTGGAAATTCTAAAGACGTTAAAAAATGCCTGAAAGCATTAAGCTATGTTACCAAGTTATACTAAGGACAAAAGCTACAAAATTCAGAAGATGTAAGTACTTAATTAATTAGATGTAAATAATTTGACTACGATTTGTGTGTGTGTGTATAAGTAAACTGATTCGATTAGCAGGGTCGATTCGTCCACGATAAAATATAACAAGGTCGCTTCGCGCACGATTTCCAGAGGGTCGCTTGGCACACGGTCGCTTCGCGCACGACACCGTTTTTCCGTCCGATGAAGCAAAACTGCGAGTTCCATCCAAATTTAGCGTGCGATGCGATACACACATAAGAAAATCACTATTACTGTCGGCTCTATGTGTTCTACATGTAAGGGCTTCGGGTACCCTTGCGCCCACATCGCCCTCCATCCACTACAGCTTCGACAGTTCAACCTCAGCCGGCTTCCTCTATTCCATCGACACCATCTGCTTCAGCCTTGGGTCAACCCCAGCCGACGTCAGGCAAAAGTGGCACTGCAACCATTGGTCAACGAACAACTTTGTCGCGACCTTCAACTCCTGGACCTGCGTCTACTCCGCCGTTACTTCGCTTCATCAGATTCCCCTTCTCGATAAAATATAACAAGGTCGCTTCGCGCACGATTTCCAGAGGGTCGCTTGGCACACGGTCGCTTCGCGCACGACACCGTTTTTCCGTCCGATGAAGCAAAACTGCGAGTTCCATCCAAATTTAGCGTGCGATGCGATACACACATAAGAAAATCACTATTACTGTCGGCTCTATGTGTTCTACATGTAAGGGCTTCGGGTACCCTTGCGCCCACATCGCCCTCCATCCACTACAGCTTCGACAGTTCAACCTCAGCCGGCTTCCTCTATTCCATCGACACCATCTGCTTCAGCCTTGGGTCAACCCCAGCCGACGTCAGGCAAAAGTGGCACTGCAACCATTGGTCAACGAACAACTTTGTCGCGACCTTCAACTCCTGGACCTGCGTCTACTCCGCCGTTACTTCGCTTCATCAGATTCCCCTTCTCTTGTTATTCCTTTACCACTACCTCCCCGTTCGGAGGATGCTCAAGTCCGACCGTCTGTCTATCCTGGTGGGTCCCCTACGTTTAGCCATTTTAAAGTGCCTGATAATCCTGATGACCCCTCTGTGCCCTCTCGAGGCAGGGGTAAACGGCGCAGAACCCATGATACTCGTGCCAAGAAAGCTCGTACTGGGACTGACTGCTCTGACCGTAGCGATCGTTCAGTTAGCTTCACTGCATCAGAAGACTCCGTTGATTCTGACACCGATGTTGGATCCGCGGACCCAATTCGATCCCATGAATTTCTGCAGTTTTTGGAAACCACTTCACTTCCTCAAACACCAATCACCGTGGAAGTTCTGTATGCATTCCTTTCTGGTCCTCGCCACAACAAACAGTAGAAGATGTTTGTTCCTTACACTGACGACCTTCCTGAGGTGCTTTTCCAGCTGCGAACCACCCGTTCTCATCTTCAGGCGTTGCCTCGTATGACTCTTGGTTATCCTCGTTGAGTCAACAAATTCATTCGCTGTTTGGAACTCCTTCATAAGGCTGCTAATGACCTTCTCCAACCAGCATCTGACTTCTCTGTTCAAGATAGTGAACTTAAACTCTAGGGGATTTCGCTCCCTACTAGCCAATTCGCTAGTATTTGAAGACCTAAGCCCTTTAAATGCCGACATTATTCTCTTACAAGAGACTAATTGTCTCCCATCGACACTGTTCCACCGCTGGCGTCATTGGTTCTTTACCTTCCACCACGCATTTTGGCTATCCCGACACGGCGGCGTGGCGATAAGCGTTCGTTCCCGCTTTCGCCGAATCGTTTCATCACTCCGTGTCCATAACCTATGTCAAGATCTGTTACAACGTCTGACCTTCACTTATGATGAGCAGCGGTACTTAATATTCAACATCTATGTACCCTGTTCCTCCACTCAACTTACATATCTGTTCACCTCTCTTCGCACCGCCCTTCAAGCTGCGTCACCGTCCGATCATATTGTGATCGGCGGTGACTTCAACTGCACTCTCCAGTCTGATCTCGATCGTGCTCCGTCTGGTATCGAGCATCGCCTTCGTCTGGTGGAGTTGCTTCGTTCCATCTTTGCGGACTTTGGTCTTCACGATGTGTTTCGACAGCTTCAAACCACGTCTACCTCCCACACTTGGCAAGCTGCAACCACCTCTCCACTCTCTTCTGCCAGACTAGACCGTGTTTACATCACTTCCTCCCTTCTACTCATTGTTATGGGTTGTATTCACTCACCAACAGCTTCCTCGGACCATTGTGCAGTCGTTACCACCCTTGGGACCTTGTCTCAGCACAGTTCAGGCTTTCGCACTTGGACTCTGCATTCGTCCTTCCTTGAAGATCCAGAACTTTGCACTTCAGTTCGGGAACTCCTTCAAAGTTTCCAATTACCACTGCTCCTTGTGCTCTTACCTACTGTCTCACGGGGAAATCTCATCTTCTTCATTTTTTGAAATGTCATTCTTTCCAAGCCAATATCTTGCGCACAATGGAAGAAAGAAACCTCCGCCAAGTTTTAACTCACCTTGGTGCTGGTCACCGGCAGTATGCGGCATAGCACGAAGACCTCCGTGCCGTGCTCGAACCCCGAGCCTCTTTAGGCTATTCTTCGCCTTTGTATCTAGCATTTATCACCAAAGGATTGTTCCTACGAATTTCTTTCTTCATTAGAAGCCAAATATCGTTTTTCACATCAACTTCGACTTCTCCGGCTACCTGATTGAAGTATCTTTTCTGATTTGGATATGCTCTGCACCAGTGTTCGTCACTACTTTGTCAACAAATACAGTGAAATCCCTCCTCCTTTTTCAACTGCTGCAGCCTCTTTGATTTCCTCTTTACACCTAGTTCCCTCTCATCTTTCCGCCACTCTACTACAACCTCCTACTTCTTCCAAACTTAGGGCCGTCCTCCGTTCTCAGAATCCCCATGCCGTTCCTGGTCCTGACGATCTCTCTCTTGCCTTTTACATCACTTTTCTCTCCACCCTTCTTCCTTTTCTCCTTGCTGCGTTTACTACTGCTCTCAATTCTCCTTCTCTTCGGAGGGGTTTCTCTGTGGCACATGTTGTACTTTTCCCTAAGAAGGGGGACCTCCTTGACTTGGGGAATTGGTGTCCAATCTCTCTACTTAATCTAGATTACAAACTTTTTACTAAACTCGTCTCTACTCTGCTCAATTCTATCCTTCCATTTCTCTTTTCTTCCGACCAAACCTACACGGTCCCTGGTCGGTCTATCTCCTCTAACCTTCATCTTCTTCGATACCTCACCCACCTTGCCCATACTAACTCCGAATCGCCCGCGCTCCTCAATTTAGATCAGCGCGCAGCATTCGAACACATCTCTTACTCTTATCTATCTTCTGCTCTTCTTGCTTTTGGCTTTCCCCCGCCTTCGTTACTACCATACTGAACATCTATCTGGACGCGGTTCTCCAAGTTCGGACGGTCGCCTTTCTGACAGCGCCTATCATTTTCAATCGTGGCATCCGGCAAGGATGTCCTTTGTCAATATAGCTGTTTGCCATTGCCTTCGAGGCGTTTCTGCGTGTGGTACATCGTGCGCTCCCTGCCGTACTTCCACCTCTGACCTCAAGCACAAGGCATTTCTGAATCACTTATTCAGCGTAGGCAGACGAAGCCACGTTCTGTATACGTGACGATGTTCAGTTTAACATCCTATCCCAATGTTACCAGATCTATTCGTCTTCTTCCGGCGCCAGCCTAAACACCACCAAGAGCACAGGTGTGGTACGTGTATTAAGCGGTCCAACACTCCATGGGGTGCGTCCTGGGCTGCTTCTACACAGAAGTTCTTGAGTGTACATCTTGGTGTCCCCTTGGCAGCCAGGAATGCCACCTCAAATTCTCTTCGACCTAGTCTGACGCGCACAGCCGCCTTCTGGAGGAATTCACAGTTCTGTTCATTTTATGTTACTCGAGCAAGGATTGTTCGCACATACATACTTTCGAAATGCATCTACCTCTGGTCAGTTCTCAAGTTCCCTCTCTACAACCTCAATGAGATCACCCGGATTGTGTCGAACGTTATTTGGACAGATCATCACTGGGTTCAAGTTTCAACGCTTTGCCGCCCAATTTCTACTGGAGGGATCTCGCTCATCGATGTTGTCCTGTACTACAGAGCTCACCGAGTAGTGTCTCTCCTCCGTATTTTCAATGCTCCGTCAAATCCAACTACTGTCACCATAGATGTCATGGTTCCTCGTCGCAATCCAAGATTCACCTTTCTCACTCTCGTGATGATGGGTCACTTTTCTCTTCTTTGCTCTCGTCTTTCTCCCATCTATGCTGAAGCACTATCTTTTCTTCACACTCTGCCCCTTATCCGTGTTCCTCTCGCCTCTACTGTCGAACTCTTAGCCCAACCGCTTTTCTATTGTTCTGTTATCCACCCTCCTAACGCCCCGCACTTCACCGGACTTTCATGGCTTCCTGCGGGAGTCGTGACTGTTTGGGACCTTCTCACTCCTGATTTCCTGTGGAAACCTTTCTTTGAACTGTCTCCTTTACTTCCTAATACACCTGCTTCTCTTTCACTCTATTCCAACATCCGTTCCGCTATTATAACACTTATAACGAAGTAAATTTATCCGTCATTTACTTCGTTATAAGTCATTTATAAGTGACTTATTCCGGGTCCCCTTACTCCGGAATAAGTCACTCTACCAATTGAGCTACGCACACGTTCGTTCTGACTGCTATCTGCCTTTATGTCGTGTGCGTCCTGCTGGGCAGGCACGTCACATCTCCCCTCCCCCGGAACAGGGCCGGGGGCATGGCCCACGGGTCAGCCGTGACCATGAATCGTCGCAGGCAGCCATCCGTTGTAGAACGTGCATTTGAGAACTCCCAGATAATCTGGTGTGTGGAATGCAACGTCACACACATTTATTTTTTGAAAAGCTGGAGAAGGGATTCTCTTATTTTTCCTCTCTCGCGGTGTTGAAAGAACATCACACCATTGCGAGATTTTGAACGGCCGGGTCATCCGGAAAGTTCGGGCGCCATTATAACGAAGTCAATTTCTCCGTCATTTTTGGTCCACGCTGGGGATCGAACTCGGGTCCCCTCATTCCGGAATAAGCCACTCTACCAATTGAGCTACGGACGTTCGTTCTGACTGCTATGTGCCTTTATGTCGTGTGCGTCCTGATGGGCAGGCACTTCTTACACTATACCCTGACCTTGCTTCTCCCACCGGTATGTCTTTCGTTTCTTCCGCCTCCCTCCCCCTTCCTTTCTTTCTAACTTTTGAGGGCTCTACTCTCCCACTTTCCTGTTTATCTATCTCTTCTCTCTACCACTTTCTCCGTGTTCCATCATCATTAGTGTCACTACCGATACTGGATATCCAATTAGCAGCTTTACCGAGCGTCTGGTCGACAGTGTCTTCCTCACTGTCCACACCGATGGAGCGGAATATCCATTGGTTGTTTTTACATCGTCGCCTGCCGGTGCCTGCTATCCTGTATCGAATACCACTTGTCACTTCTCCTACCTGTTGATTTTGCTTCATGGCTGCAGATGTTCCTCATGTATATCTTTGCTAGCCGGTGCTGCTTCCGCTTCTTCATCTCGCTTTTACTGTCGTATAGCGTAAAAGTCTTTTCTACTTCTACGTTGTTTTAACACATCAACATACTAAGAAATAGTTCCTAAATGAAAGAAACCTTAACGGCTAGACGAAACATGTAAATAACAGAAGTCAACTTACGGAAAAAGATGCTTTATTCAGGATGTAGCACACACATCGTAACATAGCATATTGTACTGAACGCTGCACACACCACACATTATCACCACACTCCTATCAATAGTCAGTTTACAACACAACGCTCTCTCTTACAACGCTCTCTAGCAATAGATCAGTCGTCGTTTTTATCTCTTGTTCTTATCAAAACCCAGGCATACGTCACGTGCATTCAACCTCAATTGTGTTGCCAAACGTATTCGTTTGAGAGAAAGATATTACGTTAAGAGTGAAGAATAACAAAATGAACTCAAGATTTACATAGGGAAAGAAACTAAAAAGGAAAGTTAATTTAGATTATACGTCACATCATCTCCCTTGTAATTTTTTTATTTTGCCAAGAACCTATCAATTTTGTAGAGGTATCCTGTCAAACAATCTGATCATTCATTCAACTCTTTGAGATGAGAACTTACAAAATGGACAAAAAGATATGTTGATCCGTTGCTGTAACTGACTTTATATCAGTACATATAGTCTTTAGACATCGATAGTTCAATAAACATTCATAGAAAACTTTCTGTACGATATCAAATCTTCATTTTATACGTCGTGATAAATATTCTGTCAGAATACGTGTGGAGAATACTCATCAATATACATATAAGTAGCATAGTAGTAAAAAAAACTGCGTATGGCAGGAAAAAAAACATTTTTAACGTGGTTAATTTACACATTCGTCCACTCCTGATAACTTCTCAGGGAAGACAAAACATTCAAACTAAGTTAATTGAATATTGTAACAGTGTAAATTTAGTTAGTTGAGAAAAAAAACTGCACTTGCAGAAAAAAAAATTCAACACCAAACACAACAAGTGTCAAGCACGCAAAAAAAGGTTAATCAGAACTAAACATGAAAACTTTAAGTGAACGCTTGGCGGCCAGGGCCGACTTCGAACTACTCCCATGCATTCGCACATCGAATTTTTAGATGGGGTAGGGGAAACCCTGGAAAACCCTATCCTGGGAGTGAAATCTTTATAGATATCAACAAAGGCAATAGCTGATATTTATGTTATGCCGAAAAGACAACATGCACAAAATGAGTTGACAAGCATTTTAGTACTAAAAAAAAATTAATGTGGCACCACACAAAAAAAAAAAAAAAAAAAAAAAACATTACATGCTGACAAGGAAATAAGATATAATATATTTTTGTTCTCAAAGTCTGAGAAAAAAGTTCTGTGATACTTTGAGTGCAGAAAAGTTCAAGTAAATAGCCTTTAAAAGGCAAAGTTCTATGACATTTATTTGTCCTCACATTTTGTGACAAAAGTTCTGTGATGATTTTTTTTTTTTTTTGAGGACAGAAAAGTTCAAATAAATAGTCTTTTGCTATCAAAGTTCTGTGATACATTTTGAGTATAAGGAAAGATTCAAATAGTCTTTATAGAGCAAAGCTTTGTATAGTAAAAAGTTCCTTTGAGCTTGAAGGTCCACTGTAATAACAAAAAAGTTAACAGTACCTTTTTGTAGCAAAGAATACCCGTGTGCTGACACGCTTATGTTGTTGCCGGGGCGACAACGGAACTCTCGAAGCTGCACGCTTCACAGGCTGAGGTTGCAGGTCACTGGATCGCCGGGATATCTCAGGATCTCTCGTGGACAAAGCAAGTTCACCAGCAGAAGCAGGGTCATCAGGTCGTCGCAAGGAAGTCCCAGTCTGGAGCGAAGAGGTCTCGGGCTGGAGCGAAGAGGTCTCGGGCTGGAGCGAAGAGGTCTCGGGCTGGAGCGAAGAGGTCTCGGGCTGGAGCGAAGAGGTCCGGGCTGGAACGAAGAGGTCTCGGGCTGGAACGAAGAGGTCTCGGGCTGGAACGAAGAGGTCTCAGGCTGGAACGAAGAGGTCTCAGGATGGATCAAGGAAGTCCCAGGATGGATCAAGGAAGTCCCGGGCTGGATCAAGGAAGTCCCGGGCTGGATCAAGGAAGTCCCAGGCTGGCTTGGAGACGAACCCGGAATCTGAGAATGATGAAGATCCGGTGTAAAACTAGAAGGGCGCTTCCGTGAACGACGAGGAACGGTGAAGGAAAGTATAGGCTCCGTCTGTCCAGAGCGAAGACCCCGCACGGGGATAACTGGTTTTCCAGTTATTTGGGGAGCGGCGCCCCCACGGCCCGAGCCGACCTTGTGACGGATCATTTTGTCATTTCGTCTTGAACGATTACATCACCGAAGGGACAGCTGTTCATCCAGCTGATGGGGGATGGCGTCCCCACGGCCCGAGCCAACATGTACTATATGTGATGATTTTCACATTTTTTATGTTTTTTCACTTGACATGAACCCGCCTCAGTTGTAGGTTGCTGAGGTTGTGATTATGCGCCAGCTCCGGATTTTAGTTTCTCGTTTTCTTTCCTGTCTTCTCCATTTCATGTTCCTTTCTTTGTTTTTCCGAGCTGGTTAGCTAGACCTGCCTGCACGTTTGCCGTGTGCGGTGACCCGTAAGGTGGAAAAGGGGATGCTGGAGGCTGAGGTTTCTGGAGGCCTGGGTGTTGTTGTCGCCAGTTGCCAACACTCCTCTTTGCCCCCTGCTTCACCCTAAACGGGCGGCTGGGAACTAACCCACTCCTAGTCAATGAGGTCTGTGGCCGAGTGGAGCCCAGACCTCTAACGGCTTGTCGTCTCGTACGACAAGGGTGAGTCTGGGGATAGGGTGGGCATGCCAAAGGGGTGTTCCCCAGGCATGGGAAAGTCTGGGTGCTCGCTGAGCGCATGTCTGCCCTATCAACTTGCTATATCCGCTTGCTATCCCTAGAGCCGTGTCCTGCGTCCACTTGGGCTTGCGGACCTCCGGTTCTCCCTTGTTGGGCTCGATTGTGGGTGGGGAAGTCGGCGGATGAATCCTTTAAATTTTTTCATGGCTCTCAATGAAATTTCCCATGAACCCAAAACTAAAAGAAGTATGGAGGAAGGTTCAGGTCCTTCCGCCAAAAAATTTGTCGCTGATGTTTCCAATGCTAGATTCTTTTTTGTGCACTCATTGGACCCTTCAAAGCCTTTGAGTGCCAAAAGTCCATTTTGGATCCATAAAGCACTGCAATCAATTGCAAGCTCTCCTAAAAGCGTCAAGAAGCTCCAGTCTGGAGATCTTCTTGTTGAGATGTCTACTGTGGCCTACAGTTCCACACTTATCAACACCAGCATGCTGCTTGAGACTCCGGTCAAAATAACACCACACGGTTACCTAAATTCATCTCGAGGTGTTGTCTCCTCTCGGGATCTTATTGATTGCACTGAGGAGGAACTTCTCGAAGAACTGAGGAGCCAACATGTTACGGGTGTGCGGCGTATTTCTTTCAGGAGGAATGGGCAGTTTGTCCCATCCTGGAACATTATCTTGACATTCAACTGCCCTTCCCTGCCTACATCCATCAAGGCAGGGTATCTCCACCTCGAGGTACGACCGTACATTCCTAACCCGTTGAGATGTTTTAGGTGCCAGTCGTACGGCCACTCTCAGCAGTCATGTAGGAGTACTCCTAGGTGTGGACGCTGTGGTGCCACAGAGCATCTACTCTCAGAATGTGCGGCCGAGGCCGAGTTTTGTGTGAACTGCAAGGGTTCACACCCAGCATCAGCCAAAGATTGTCCCAAGTGGAAGGAGGAGAAGGAAATCCAAAGGCTCAAAACGGTGGAAAATATTTCCTATCCTGAGGCCAGAAGAAGAGTGGTTCCCGTTATATCTGATCGGCGATCATACGCTTCAGTGGTGGTTGCCAAATCTACGGTTGGCATTCAGACCGACGCTCAGATCTCCCCTAACTGTCCATTCAATATGGAGGAAATCATCGCAGCCGGACTGGAGGCACTCCGGTCGCGAGCTAGGAGTCTGAAAGCGGCACCCGCCACTTCACCGAAGCAGACTCACTCCAACACCAGCAAGGGCACTCAGTCCACTTCTTCTGGCAAAAACGCCAACACTAACACCAACACCACGGTCAAGGATAAGAAGAGCATTTCTTCTCCTTCAAAGTCTCAGTCAAACAATCAACGGCGAGCAAATCCCGCCAAGACACTTGGGACAAAGCATTCACCAATCTTGGCCCCTGGTCACACACCACCAAATCTGGGGGAACGCTCACCAGAGGAAATGGAGGCTGACCAAGTTTAATCATTTCCTTTTTCATTTCATTTTTACCCATGGGTTCAATAATTCAGTGGAACTGCCGAGGTTTTCGCACCAGTTTTGATGACGTGACACATCTGCTTTATTTGTACTCTCCGGTGTGCCTTTGTCTTCAGGAGACAAAGCTTAAACCATCGGACCTGCTTTCAGTTCGAGGCTACAGTGCATTTCGGACAGATAACTCGTCTGGAAATATAGCCTGTGGGGGAGTCGCTATTCTCGTTCCTCACAGGGTTCCGGTATCTTCCGTCGCGGTTTCCACAACTGTGCAGGCCGTGGCGGTTCGTATTTCTATGCCTGTGCCTCTTACTGTTTGCAGTGTTTATCTACCACCGGATGAGGATGTTAGCGTCTCTGTTCTGGAGAGCTTGATTGATCAGCTGCCCTCTCCCTTCCTTCTTTTGGGTGACTTTAATGCTCATCATCCTTTGTGGGGTAGTGTCAGCGCCAGCGCTAGAGGTCGTCGCATAGAGTCTCTTCTGTGCTCGGCCTCTGTGTGCCTTTTAAACACCGGTGCTGACACTTACTTCCATGAGCCGACAAGATCTTTCAGTGCGATCGATTTGACCTTGGGTTCACCATCGATCATTGCTGACTGGTCGTGGACGGTGTGTAAGGATCTCCACGGGAGCGACCACTTCCCAATCGTCCTCTGGCACCATGCAAACGTGCCATATTCTGCCTCCCGCCCACCTCGATGGAGGATGGATTGTGCCAGATGGGAGGTCTTCACATCGTCCGCGGTGATATCTTCTGAAATGGTGACCCAAGAGTCAATCGACGCAGCTGTACTTAAAGTCACAACTTGTATTCTTCAGGCAGCTGATCTTTCAATTCGTAAGACATCTACGAAGCTCCCCAGAATTCCGAAACCTTGGTGGAACCCTAAATGCGCAGCGGCTCGGAGAGCTCAACACAAGGCCTGGTCTACTTTTCGGCGTTATCCAACCGAGGCTAATCTCGTTGCTTTTAATCGTGCTAAATCCTATGCTCGGTTGGTGCGTCGACGTAGCAAGAGGGAGTCTTGGATCCAGTATGTATCATCTCTTACCTCACGTGCCAATTCCAAAACTGTGTGGGAAAGGATTCGTAAGATCCGGGGAACCTACAGTTCACACCAGATTGCCATTCTCGAGAGTAACGGCTGCACATATGCTGACGTCGGGGAGATTGCAGACTGTCTGGGGGAGGCGTTTGCCTCCGTTTCGAGCGATCTGGCGTATCCGGCCTCCTTTCATAGAATTCAGTCGTCCGCGGAACGCCAGAGAATCTCTTTTGCGCCGTATACCGACACTGGTTATAACTCCCCTTCAGCATGTGTGAACTTCGGGTGGCTCTGCATCGGTCCGGGGCTACTTCTGTCGGTCCCGATGACATCCACTACGACATGCTCCGTCATCTCTCCCAGTCGTCTCTCGAGAACCTTTTACTCTTATACAACCGCATCTGGTTAGAACACAGTTTCCCGGAGTCTTGGCGAAAGGCTTTTGTTCTACCTTTTCCGAAGCCTGGCAAGGATCCTAAGTCTCCCTCTAGTTATCGCCCAATTGCTCTCACTAGCTGTCTGTGTAAAGTTCTCGAACGCATGGTTAACTCACGATTAATTCATTTTTTAGAACATCATCAATTACTTTCACCATCACAAAGCGGTTTTCGGCGTCATCGTTCACCTCACGATCATCTCCTGCACCTTGAGACATCTGTGCGCGAGGCGTTCGTGCGTAGGCAGCACCTGGTTTCTGTATTCTTTGACATCGAGAAAGCCTATGATCGTGCGTGGCGGCACGGGATTATCCGTGACCTCCACGCATGCGGATTGCGAGGGAATCTTCCGACCTTTATTGTAAATTTTCTTCGCAATCGGGTGTTCCAGGTGCGCCTGGGTACGACGCTATCTGCAACATTCCATCAAGAACAAGGTGTTCCTCAAGGTTGCATTTTATCTGTCACATTGTTCATCCTTCGCATTAATTGTCTCCTCACAAATCTTCCTCCTGCGGTTTCGGCTACTGTGTATGTCGATGACTTGCACATCTTCTGCTCGTCATCGAGCATGCGTTTCATTGAAAGGCAGTTGCAGTCTAGTATTAATCAGATTTTTAAAGCGGCAAATAGCAATGGTTTCGTTCTTTCTCCCGACAAGACAGCGTGTGTTCATTTCTGCCGGAGGCGTGGCCTCCATCCTGACCCCGAGCTGTATTTGGACCGTGCAGCCATTCCAGTTTTGCCGGAGACCAAGTTCCTTGGACTGACCGTCGACCGTGCGCTTACGTTCCGTGTGCACGTTCGGCGGCTCAAGATTTCCTGTCTGCGTGCTCTTTCTATTTTAAAAATCCTTTCGAGAGTTTCGTGAGGCGCAGACAGGATCTCTTTGTTTCGCATTTACCACTCCTTAATTCGGTCGAAACTGGATTACGGCTGTATCGTGTATGGCTCGGCTCGTCCTTCCGTTCTCCGGCCTTTGGACGCTGTTCATCATCAGGCACTGCGTCTTTGTACGGGAGCATTTCGAACATCTCCGATTCCCAGCCTTTACGCTGATGCGAACGAACCATCGCTTGAATTACGCCGTCTGCAGCTGTCTGTCCACTTTTACTTAAAACTTCGGTCTCTTCCAGACCATCCTTTGTACGGTGCAGTTTTCCATCCTCAGCATGCTCGTTTATTTGCGAACCGGCCCTCGTGCGTTCCAACCTTCGGTCTTCGTATGGCGGCCGTAGCTCGTGATGCAGGGCTCGACTTGTCGCTTGTTGCAGCGATCAGGGGCTTTGGGGATCCTCCATGGCACCCACTTGGTGTCATGGTTGATACCACCTTTACGTCTTTCGACAAATCCTCAACCCCTGCGTCAGTGTACCAGCAGCTCTTCGCTGAGCATCGTGCCCTCAAATCTGAATACACTCCCATTTTCACTGATGGCTCCAAGATGCATGGAGTCGTTGGATCCGCAGCTGTCTGTGTTGATGACGTGTCAGTAGCGCGGATCCCAGCTGGGGCCACGGTGTTTTCGGCGGAGATGCATGCTGTGTATCTTGCACTTCTTCATGTTCAGTCGAGTTCTCATCATAGTGCTATGGTCTATACGGATTCATTAAGTGTCCTGCAGTCTTTGTCATCGCTGGACTATTGTAATAATCCTTTTCTTTTGAACGTACGAGGGCTTCTTCGTTCCTTGCTCGAGGCCGGTGTCCAGATTCAATTCGTCTGGATTCCTGGGCATGTTGGAATCTCGGGTAACGAGTGTGCTGATGCGGCCGCTAGATCTGCTTCCTCTTTGGTCGTCACACCCTTGCCACTCTTTCATCGCGATTTTCGATTTCTTGTTCGTGATCATATCAAACGAACGTGGCAGGGTCTGTGGGACCAACAGGTTGAAAATAAACTGCATCGTATAAAACCTATTCTCGAAATCTGGAACTCCTCATCTCGTCGGAACCGTAGGGAGGAAGTGGTGCTTGCGCGTCTCCGCATTGGGCATTGTCGTTTCACTCACCGCTTTTTGCTGTGTGGCGACACTGCGCCGATGTGTGAGACGTGCAACTGCCGACTCACCGTCACTCATCTTTTGTGTACCTGTGTTCGTTTTCGTGATGTACGTTTTCATTTCTTTCATTCTCATTTGTTGAACGAGGACGCCGCTACACTGCAGCGGCTCCTCAATGACCACTGCAATCCTGTTGTTGTTTTTTCATTTTTTAAGCAAATTGACTATTTTAAACGTATCTAGATTTTAGCCCTATCATTATACTCATTTTTCAGTTTTACTGAATCAGCTAGATTTTAATATTTGTATCATGTTTTTAGTACTGTTTGTTTCATTATCTTTTTTAGCCCTTTCATCGTTCTCATTCTTCAGTTTTATTTGATCAGCCATATTTTAAGCTTCATCGCACGTTTTTAATACTGTTTGTTTGTCTGTCTGTCTTGTAGTTTTTACCGTATTCATTTCTATCTTTCACTTTTACCGCTTCATCCTGTTTTTAGCCTTGTGTACTTATTTTATTGATTTTGTTCTCTTTTGATGTCTTTTGTTTGGCGCTCTTTGGCCAACCATGGCCCTTGCGCCAATAAAATCAATGAACCAACCAACCAACCAACCAGAGCGAAGATTCCAAGGACGAAAACCTGGCGGATGCAAATGCTGTACTCTGTCTGGATTGTAGCTCAACACTAGAAGTTGCACTCGGAGAGTGTGGAAAAGGAGGGGAAATTTCAAGTGGCGGACGCTTGCTAGGTTTAGATGGCACAGATGGCGAAAGAGGACGTTACTCGCTCATTAAGATTAGGCCGTGTTCGAAATCAAGTGTGAGCTTAAACATTTTAATGAAATCCACCCCCAGAAGGCAATCCACGGGTAACTCTTGGATTAAAAAAAGTATAAGAAACTTGCACTTTGCCAATCTTGACAGGTAAATGAACTGATCCAGAGATTGCAAAAACATTATTGTCGGCACCTCGCAGACATTGCTGGGAGGGCTTGACACAAGCATTTGGAAAGGTAGCAGCACAGAAATCAAAATTTAATGAGGAAATGTCAGATCCGGAATCAATTTTAGTAGACACCACTACTTTGCCCAAGGTCACAAGAATATCAGGCAAAAGCGGAGCTTGAATAGTTAAAAGAAGAGATTTGAGGTTTTCAGAAATACAAGGAGATAGACTCTACCCATCTACCTCCTGCTGAAGTTTAAATTGTCGGAAACTGATGAGAATATTTTGATTGATTTTGGAAATGTGGCGAACCACCAGAACGTGCTAAATTGTAGTAACGTGCAGGAGAGGCAGCATTATTATCATTAGGCTTGCCTTGCCCCCAAGCACGGTGTTTTGGATATGTCTTGTGAACCGGGTAGTAATTATCCCGGGGACGAGAAATTTGGTTATCTTGCTTCCCATAATGGTCAGGATGTTGCACCTCTGGTACCCGATGATGTGGCGGCACGTATCTAGACTGCTGATAGGCGTTTCTAGGCTGATTGAAAAATTGTCCTTGACGAATGTTCTGTTTCGGCTGCTGATACCTATTAGTCTGAATAGAAGGTTCACGGTACTGCGTAGGTTGGCGGTACTCTTGAACCTGTGAAGATATTCCTTTACTGTGGCGCTCTTCCTACACTCGAATGAGTTTCAGGCACTCATGAATGAAGACAGGACGTCGAACTTCCAAAAAAACCCTGCAGTAAGGGATCCAGCTGCTGTAACAACGTGTCACAAATATCAAACTCGACTGCAGCGGGATCCCATAATTTGTAAAGTCGAACTGTTTCCAGGGCGAACGAGACTGGGCTATGTGATGCTCGCTGTCGCCTGGAAAACAGTCGTTGTGCAAGGCCGGCTTTATTGGTTCCAAAAGGAAAGACATCCAAAAGGTCAGCTCGAAATTGCTGATAGGAGCCCTCTGGGTTCATTCGACGCCACTGTCTGTACCAGACCTTTGCCGTGTCTTGCAAACATGTGCCAGCAATAGGTATCTGACAGTCTTCAGGAACATTATATAGGTCAAAATGGTCATCAAGATCCTCCAAAAACCTAAGCGAACCGCCGTTTCCCTTGAATACAATAGAACCCGCATCTGGTACGTAATGAGCAAGAATTTTGCTCCTTCTCACGGGGGTGGTGGGGTAAATTGTTGTCAAGGCACTGCGGTCGAAGTACGCGGTACATAAGTTTCGTATCTCGCGTATTCGCTGTCTGGTAAGTCAGAACCGCATGCCTGGTATAGAGTGCTTGGTGAGTTATTAGGAACTCTATAACGCTGATTGCGTAGATTGTCTGCTGTAGAATTATGAGCCTCATGATCATTTCTATAACAGTCATAGAAGAGACCGATAGGATCCGTTAAGTTAGCCATTTTCCGTGACTTCTACTATGAATCTGTTCGAGTAGAATTCGGGCGCCAATATAGCGTAAAAGTCTTTTCTACTTCTACGTTG
This sequence comes from Macrothele yani, assembly GCA_039090855.1. Lineage (NCBI taxonomy): Eukaryota > Metazoa > Arthropoda > Arachnida > Araneae > Macrothelidae > Macrothele > Macrothele yani. The sequence goes on from CM076996.1 coordinate 156,978,203, forward strand.
TTTTAACACATCAACATACTAAGAAATAGTTCCTAAATGAAAGAAAACTTAAAGGCTATACGAAACATGTAAATAACAGAAGTCAACTTACGGAAAAAGATGCTTTATTCAGGATGTAGCACACACATCGTAACATAGCATATTGTACTGAACGCTGCACACACCACACATTGTCACCACACTCCTATCAATAGTCAGTTTACAACACAACGCTCTCTCTTACAACGCTCTCTAGCAATAGATCAGTCGTCGTTTTTATCTCTTGTTCTTATCAAAACCCAGGCATACGTCACGTGCATTCAACCTCAATTGTGATGCCAAATGTATTCGTTTGAGAGAAAGATATCACGTTAAGAGTGAAGAATAACAGAATAAACTCAAGATTTACATAGGGAAAGAAACTAAAAAGGAAAGTTAATTTAGAATATACGTCACAGTGGTGCGACGTTTGTGCACCCTCGACCTACCGTTTGGAGCGTACAGCACCTTGTACAGCTCTTTTCGGCCACCTACTCCATTGCCAGCAGCCAGCGCCTATGTATTCATCCTTGCACGCCATGTCAGGTATCTATACCATCTACAGCTCCGATCCGCACCAGTGACAGCAACCCTATTCCAGGCGGGGGATGCTATGTGTCGTGTCTTTCGCAATAGACTTTTGTCTTGTTTGAGCCTCGCATATGCGTCCGCCTCCACTGATAATCAGCTACGTTGTTTCTTCCGGGTTTGGTCGCCACATCAAACTTGGTCTACCAATTCAGCAACTGTTCTACAACTTCTTCTTTGAGATTTGAAGTCTACCTACACTGTACTTCTGGTTAATCGTTTTCTAGCTGTCTGCACCCTTGCGGGACCCTTGTCTGTTACTGGGTTTCCACTCGTATTGTTTTTGTTGTAGAGCCATGCATTTGTACATTCTTTTGCATTTATGTGACTGCATTTGTGTACATATGTTGTACATACTTATTCTTTATTTATTTTTACATCCTGTGAACTTATTATCCTCATATCTGCAGCATCTGTTATAGCATATTGTCTGATATCTACAGAAACTGTTGTTGCTTTTTGTCTGATATCTGTTGAATCTGCTGTACTAATTTTCCTCATATCTGCAGTATCTGTTGTTGCATTATACTACACTGGTGTGCAAAAATTAAGGACGAAGATTAGAAATTAGCATAACAGCGGAACGAGCAGGCAGAACGGACCGAAAGACCACTCAGGAGATAGACTAGGGTCCGGTACGGTAGGGTATGCGCATATGTGCAGCATGACGTACGGGGGTGTCGGAAGGCTATAAAGCACACGGGCGGTGTACGCTCAGCAATACGGTGAAAGCTATTGCGCCGCCCCGGTGGCGCAGTGGTCTAAGCGATGGCCTCTGATCATTCGTCCGAAAGGGGTCCGGGTTCGAATCCCGTGAGGCATGGATGTTGTGTTTGTCTTACGGCACTGGCTCTTTCCCTTTCCTGGAACCAGTGACCCTAAATTAGGGACGGGCGACTGCTTATAGCCCGTTGAGTTGCTCACGGTGGTCGTTAAACCTCCAATCAATAAAAAAATGAAAGCTATTGCATGGTGTACATCGGTTTGAACGACGTCGAGTTGCTGCCACCGTTTGACATGGCCAACAGGCAATCCAGTAGACGACATCTGGATTACTTTACCCGAGGTCGCGTCATTGGGAAGTTGGAAGAAGGTCGAAGTGTGACTAGTGTGGCCGAGGAGTTCGGGATCGCTCACAGCATCGTTTCACGAGCTTGGAGAGCATTTCAAATGACAGGAACAGCTGTCCGAGAGTTTAGCAGTGGTCGTCCATAAGCAACCCCGGTGGCGGATGACCGGTATATTGTCCTACAGGCGAGAAGAGATAGATGGCAGACAGCAAGAGAAATCGCAAGACACATGCAACAGACAATTGGACGTCCGTTATCGCGTTTTACTGTAGCCAGGAGGCTGCACAAAGGTGGTCTATTTGCACGACGACCGGTGCGGTGTGTGCCATTAACGCTTGCTCGTCGGAGACGGTGGTTTCTCTGGTGCCAGGAACACAAGAACTGGACACATCAGCAATGGAGTCGAGTTCTCTTTACGGATGAGAGACTATTTAGTCTGACGAACGATTCTGCACGTATACACATCTAGAGAGAGAGAGCGCAGGAAACACGCAATCACACCTCCAACATCATCGAAAGGGACCGGTTTGGAGGTGGTGGTGTTCTCCTTTGGGGCGGTATCATGCTTAGTAGCCGTACTGACCTCCACATCTTCCAAGGAGGTTCAGTCACTGGTGTCCGCTATTGTACCGAGGTTCTCCTGCCTCACGTGCTTCTGTTTAGAGGTGCTGAGGGCCCTGAGTTCTTCTTCATGGACGACAACGCTACACCTCACCGTACAGTGGCTGTCGTAGAGCTGTTGGAGAATGAAGATATTCAACGCATGGATTGGCACGCAAGGTCCTTGGACCTAAATCCAATCGAACACGCGTGGGACCTTCTCAGGAGACGCTTGACAGCACGTCACCAGCCGCCAGCAACGATTCCGCAGCTGCGATTGGCGCTACAAGAGGAATGGGCCGCTCTGCCTCAACAGCTCCTTGACAACCTCGTCCTCAGCATGGACAGACGTTGTAAATCCTGCACCGCAGTCAAGGATGATCACATCCCCTACTAAAGACTGGATTTTTCTTGGCAGCCGCCTGTCACATGGACGTTTCTGTCTTCTGTCCAGTTGTGCTCGAAGCTACCTTTTCAATAAAGTGCCTTTGTATCCTTTGGATTCCTCGTTTGGACGGTTTTGCTCACTTGTCCCATATTCGTACATCTTGGGGATCTTATGGTATAATTTGAGTCGATGTGAGGCACTTCTGCACGACGTTACATTCGAAAAACCGTCTCGTCCTTAATTTTTGCACGCCAGTGTAGTTCTATTTGTTTGCACCGTGTATTGTCTTTATACCAGTTGGAAATTTTTCTCATCGACTCTTATGCATTTGTGTTATTCCATGTCGGAAGTACTGGCAACTACACTGGCGGAAAGTGAAAAAGAACGCCCAGAAGGAGACGCTTGATACCAACGAAATTTATACAGCATAATAACGGAATACAGAGGATAACGTGATCAAAATATTATGGCAAAATACAGCTGTATTTGCTGGTAAACTGATAAATAACATTTCTATGTAACATGGTTGGTATCAGGTTGAACCGCCATGAACTGCGTCACACTGTGCAATTCTGGCATAGAGTCTGTCGTACAGATGTTGGATGTAAATTTGGGGTATTGAGTTCCAAGCATCCTCAACCTGAACGCGTAAATCGGGGATGGTCGTGGCTGGCCGTGGAGACCGGATACGTCGTTGTCCCATAAAATCCCACACGTGCTCAATGGGGGACAAATCCGGTGAACGTGCAGGCCATGGAAGTTGTCTCACACCCTGAAGTGCATGCTGTGTTGCACGTGCCGTGTGTGGGCGTGCGTTATCTTGCTGGAAAACATCACGATGGACCGACCTTACAAATGGCATAACAACGGGCTGAATGATGTTGTTGATGTAGGAGGTGCTGTCTAACGTACCCGGTACAAATACTAGTTATGTACGCGAGCGATAGCTGATCGCTCTCCACACCAGAAGACAAGGTGTAGGCCCTGTGTGTCGCTAGCGGATGCGAGAAGGGTGGAGACGCTCTCCTGTGCGTCTGTGAATACGCATACGGCCATCGGAAGCTCCCAAGCAGAATCTGCTTTCATCGCTGAACACGACAGATCGCCATTGCGTTCTCCAGTGCAGACGTTGGCGACACCACTGCAGCCATTCCTGACGGTGGGCTGGAGTCAAAGGTACACATGCCAGAGGCACACGTGCACGTAGTCCTGCATCCAGTAGACGGTTGCAGACTGTTTGCACAGTCACCTCAAGTGCAACGGCAGCTCGGATTTGCGTCGCAGTGGATGTTCTTCTTGACAACGCCGCTCTTCTTATGCGTCGATCGGTCCGCTCAGCAGTCCGTCTGTGACTCCCGGTTCCACGTCTTCTCGTGTGGGAATGTTCCTCGGACATGTACGTCACCATCGTACCACCACCGATACTTCCCGTCCAATTCGCTCCGCAATACGACGATACGACCACCCGGCCTCGCGGAGTCCGACTATATGACCTCGCTCAAAGTCCAATAATTGCTGAAATCGTACACGTCTTCCATGTCCAGGCATTGCAGCTTCTTCAGGGTCTTCGCACGTGTCCGCACGCCGACGACTGATTACATTCACTTCGCCGTACTCCTTAAATACCACCGACGATAATTTGCATATTATGCCGTGCTGTGGCGTAAGCGCTCACCGGTTGTTCCCGAAATTCACATCACACCTACGTTAACTCGACCCCATTAACATATGTAAATTTCATGATCGTCCGCCAATTCCTTCTTGGTGTTCTTTTTTCATTTTCCGCCGGTGTATATTTTTCGTAACCTTCTGTTCATTTTGTACATGGTTCGCTTTAGTTTGCACTTTTTGCATTCTACTTGTACTCTTGTTTGCTGCCATATTCGTTCACCTCATGCTATTTGCACACAGCAATGTCTCCTTCACGTATCACTATCTGTACCTTTTCTGTATTAATTGCACGTTTGTAATGTTATCTGTGTCACCGGTTACAAGGTAGACACCTTGTAACCGGTGTCATTGTGTCTTAAAATATTTTTTTTAATGTTCTTGTACGGCACAATGGCATATTGCTCTTAAAAATTGTACAGTTTCTTCCAAAAGCTCTCCAGCCAAGTTTTATAGGCCGAGTAATTTCCTAATCAGTGTGACCCTCGCTTGATATCTGCTGTCCACGGTGAATGTAGGAATGGGTTATCTCCAGTTTTTCCCCATCAATCGATAAATATTCATTTCTTGTGAAAGCATTGTATATCAGTTTTAACTTCTGAAAGTTCATTTTTAATCCCACTTCTTTACTCTTATCAGCAAGTTCCCTGAATCATACTCTGCAGCTCTGAAAGGGTAGTTGCAAAAATGAATACGTCATCAGCAAAATGGAAGTGAGTTAAATAATCTCCATTCATCTTTATTCCCATGTTTTCCCAGTTCAATGATTGAAAAAGACTTTGCAATGTGTCATTTAAGAGTTTGGGCGATATAGTGTCACCTTGTCTCACTCCCTTTGCAATTTTTATTGGTGCTGTATCCTCAAATAGCGGAACCTTTGCACTTACATTTCTAGAGATGTTATTAATAATGCTAATGTAAGCATCTTCAACACTACAGGATTTCAATGACATTGTAATTACTGATGGTTTCACGGAACCAAAGGCCGTTTTCATAATCAATTAAAGCCATGTATGATGGGAGTTCGTATTTCCTCGTTCTTTCAGTTGTTTATCTCAGTACAGGAATATGATCGATGGTGATGTAGCCACACCTGAATCCAGCTGGTTCTTTCGGCTGAGCCATGTCCAATGTTACCTTCAACTGATGTGAAAGAGCATTAGTGCAGATTTTATTAAACCATTGAAAGGAGGCAGATAGGCCTGTAGTTCCTGAGATCCTCAATGACACCTTTTGTATGTAGCAGGATCATTGTAGCATTTTTTAAATCCTCAAGAATCTTTCCTTCATTGAGACATCTGGGGAGAACTTGGGCGAGTGTAGTTTTTGTTTCTTCGGTTGGTTCTTGTGTAGTGTCCCCGGTAATTTCATCTTCTCTTGGAGCTCTTCCCCATTTCATGTTCTTAATCGCATGTGCAATTGGTACCTTTCTTAATGACTGGAATAGGTGTACCATCTCTTTCATGTAGCGGTGTGTAGAAATATTTCACTCTTGTCAAAATTTTACCTCTATTTCTTGTTACAGAACCATCTTCTTTACTCAGTGCCATAATCTGTTTTCTTCCCTTACTGAGATGTCCCTTTGTTTTCTCCAGGCTTTCATTATTTTCAATTGTTTTTCTCACTAGTTCACATTTGAATTTCCTTATATCTTCAGTGATATTTTTCCGAATTGTCTTGCATAGCTCTATGTATTCTACTTTGGAAGACAAATTTTCTTTATTTGTCCTCATGTCCTTTCTCTTTTGTATCAGCATTTGAATTTTTCGTGATATTTTCTTCATATGCAACTTGATCTTAGTACCACCTATTTTTGTTGTTGTTTCCATTGGTCAGTTTCCTGTTAACTTCAGAGATATCCACTTCTTCCGATGATAGACCTCCTAGAGCAGAGAAATGGTTCATCAGTTCCAACTTGAAGGTATTATGATGATTTTTAAGAATGCCCATGTCAATACATATTGTTTGATTTATGAGCTTACCACTTTCGAGTTTAGTGTTGAGTTGCATCTTACATCTTACCATTCTATGGTCACTACCTGTGTTGAACTTGTTTAGAACATTGCAGTCTTCGATGACGAATTTCTTGTTACACATAATAATGTCAATTTCCCTTGTCGTCCGTCCCATTGGGCTGTATCCATGTTTATTTTCTGTGAATCTATTTCTTGAAAAGGGAGTTCATGATATATTATCGGGATTTCAATAACGATCAGCAAAAAGAAATTTGCGTATTTTTGTCAACGAATTGTGAGTGCTGAAAAAATCCGGGATCTTCCATAAATTCCAATGATAAATCTTGGTTAAAACATTTGACGTAGAATAAAGACGTTTTTATACAGAATCATAAAAATCCATTACTAGTATTTAACCGAAGATATCTATTAATAGCTTCATTTTTCGTTCTATTGAGTTAACACTTTTGCTGCCCATGGCTCCGAACGGAGCCATACATCAACGCTAGGTACATGCCGATGACTGATCGGAGCTAGCGCTGATACGACCTTAAAAGCATTGCATTCTAAACTCTTACTGTAACATGCCTTTCTGATGTCATTATAAATACAAAAGACTTTGAAACGTATACCTACACACTGATTCCTAAAGGCGTCGACGGCACCTGACATCCAACGCTTGTCTCTTGTGCCCCCCCCCCAACTCCGGTAGGAGTTGTTTTTATTGTTCCTTTGTTTTTGTTTATTTTTTCTGTTTTATTTATATTCCCCGGAAAAAGCGTTACGGGGTACGCCTACTTTCGGTTCCCCCAGATTTACCAAAACCTAATCAGCACGTCAAGGAACCACAAACCCCCCAAATATTACATTTCGTGTTGATAGCTATAATAGGTTTTGAGTTATGGTGGACACACACACCACGCCGGAAATAGTAACATCGTGTTCGGGTGGTAATCGAATACGATGTTACTATTTCCGGCTTGTTCGGGTGTAACATCGTGACCGTGTATTTCCGTTGATATCTCGAAGTTTACTTTTTTCGCAATTACAATACTTTCTTATACTAACGTATGAGAAGGTAAAAAATGAGAGCCGTAAACACCCGCGAAGTACTTCCACAATACTACCTTGTGCAAAATTGAAATTTTGGTTTCTGGGATGAATTACCTCTATTCGTACTGGCAGCAAATGTGTTAAAATGAATGTTTGATGACTGAAGGGATGAAATTTGGTCATCTCGATCTGTTTCTAACGACGCCTCTCAACTCATTCCTGGTCAAGTTAAAATAGATCAGTATTTTGAATCAGTCTTGAAGCAGGTTTTAATACTCGTTAAAAATAGTACTAATTTTGTTCGTAAGGATTTTTGGATTATTGTGGATGTCAATAGCTATGACTTCGAGATTTTTTATACGAGTCTCACAATAGATGATATTATTACTACTCTTAAACTGCTGTTTGTAGAGTCTCTGAAAAAACTTGGCATATTCTATTAAATTGTTGCATTAAAAATAACTTTATGCTTTTTGGCAATAAGTTCTACAAGCAGGTTAATGGAATTCTTATGGGATGCTCCCATTCCACTAGTTTCTGTAATCTCTTCCTATTTTTTAAAGAATATCAGTTCATTAAATATAAATCTTCAAATTGTGAGAGCTACTTATGCATACTTACAGGTATATTGATGTCTTGCTCTGCTTTAATAATTCAGGAATTTTGGAGCAAGATTTTATGGATATTTATTCTGGCTGCCTTAAATTAAATTAAACTAACACCAGTAACTTCCTGGATTTATATATTAAGCTCAGTGATGGTATCCTAGCTATTAGGCTGTTTGACAAGCGAAACGACTTTAAATTTAAGATTGTAAAAATTATAATGTGGTACAGCAATATCTCCTGCAAGGTTAATGAGAATGTTTTTATTTCTCAGTTCTTAAGGTACGCCAGAATATGTAGTTTACAATCGGATTTTGAAATACTAATGTTAAAGCACTCATCAGTCAGTTTATTAGAAAACCAAGTACCCAAAGCATTCTTTCAACGAGTATTGAAGAAAGTAGTTTTTAAGAATAATAGTTAGTAAGGTTGGCAGATCTGCTTTAATTTTCTACACAGTGATAATATGAATCATCTAAAACAAAGCTATCTCATAGACGTTTAGATGATGATGTGGTTCACTCTCAAGCTTGGAACCTAAAATGCAGTATCTGTTCCCATTCCTTTCATTCAAAAAATGTAAGAAAAATTATTCTGAATAATAGAGTAAGGTTGGCAGATCTGCTTTAATTTTCTACACAGTTAATAATATGATTCTGACCAATCAAAGCCGTAAGGAAGTTGGCTAGAGGATGCCTATTAACTACCTAAAGGAACCTTAGTGCTATGGATATGACGGTCCTATTAAAAACAAAAAATTAATTATAAAATAGAGCAAAAAAAGTTTATAATTTTTTTTAGAAATGCCATAAAAATATATAAAATATAAAACTTGTTATAAAAAATAGTGTAATTATAATTATTTGTGTTTGGGAAGGATTTTGTATATTTGGGTGCTTTAATACTTTCAACGCTTGTTGTAATAAGCTTTTCTTATCACAATTAGATGTTCTTAGTATTCTGGAGAGTTAATTCTGCTCATTCTGATCATACAGATCCACAGTCTTAAGTTTATTTGTTTTTTCGACGTTTGGTAGCATTTCTTTCCCAAAACTTTAAGGTTTAGCAGTTGGCACCTTGAGGGAGCCACGAGCGCTTTCGGCGGCCGTTTCGCATATATATATATATATATATATATATATATACACTGGCGGAAAGTGAAGAAAGAACACCAAGAAGGAGACGTTTGATACCAACGAAATTTATACAGCATAATAACGGAATACAGAGGATAACGTGATCAAAACATTATGGCAAAATACAGCTGTATTTGCTGGTAAACTGAAAAATGACATTTCTATGTAACATGGTTAGTACAAGGTTGAACCGCCATGAACTGCGTCACACTGTGCAATTCTGGCATGGAGTCTGTCGTACAGATGTTGGATGTAAGTTTGGGGTATTGAGTTCCAAGATTCCTCAACCTGGACGCGTAAATCGGGGATGGTCGTGGCTGGCCGTGGAGACCGGATACGTCGTTGTCCCATAAAATCCCACACGTGCTCAATGGGGGACAAATCCGGTGAACGTGCAGGCCATGGAAGTTGTCTTACACCCTGAAGTGCATGCTGCGTTGCACGTGCCGTGGGTGGGCGTGCGTTATCTTGCTGGAAAACTCCACGATGGACCGACATTACAAATGGCATAACAACGGGCTGAAGGATGTTGTTGATGTAGGGGGTGCTGTTTAACGTGCCTAATACAAACAGTAGTTATGTACGGGAGTGATAGCTGATCGCTCCCCACACCAGGAGACTAGGTGTAGGCCATGTGTGTCCCTGGTGTTTCTGCGAACACGCATGCGGCAGTCGGAGGCTCCCAAGCAGAATCTGCTTTCATCGCTGAACACGACAGATCGCCATTGCGTTCTCCAGTGGAGACGTTGGCGATTCCACTGCAGCCCTTCCTGACCGTGGGCTGGAGTCGGAGGTACGCATGCCAGAGGCACACGTGCACGAAGTTCTGCATCCAGTAGACCGTTGCGAATCGTTCTCACAGTCACCTCAGGTGCAACGGCAGCTCTGATTTGCGTCGCAGTGGATGTTCTGCTTGACAACGCCGCTCTTCTTAGGCGTCGGTCCGTCTGTGACTCCCGGTTCCACGTCTTCTCGTGTGGAAATGTTCCTCGGACCATCTACGCCACCATCGTACCACCACCGATACTTCCCGTCCAATTCGCTCCGCAATACGACGATACGACCACCCGGCCTCGCGAAGTCCGAGTAGACGACCTCGCTCAAAGTCCGATAACTGGTGAAATCGTACACGTCTTCCATGTCCAGGCATTGCAGATTCTTCAGGGTCTTCGCACGTGTCCGCACGCCAACGACTGATTACATTCACTTCGCCGTACTCCTTAAATACCTCCGACGATAATTTGCATATTATGCCGTGCTGTGACGTAAGCGCTCACCGGTTGGTCCCGAAATTAACATCACACCTACGTAAACTCGACCCCATTAACATATGTAAATTTCATGATCGTCCGCCAATTCCTTCTTGGTGTTCTTTTTCACTTTCCGCTAGTGTATATACACACACACTGCTCGACATAAAAATTTCCCACCCAGAAGGAGGTATGCTACGAACACGCAAATCGCAGGACAGGTGTGCCCACTCGAGATATGAAAATGACGTTAAACAAGAGCCAATGACGTCACACGTTTGTGAGATAAAGGTTCCAGCGGCAACAGGGATGATAATGTGTGGTCGCTGTTAGAAGTGTAGCAGCCGGTTCAGATTTGTTGTTTGTGCTGGGAAACTGTTCGGCGAAGGCCGAGCATGCCGGGTACACGCCGTCGGCAGGTTTTTTGCCATTTGGATGCGTTTCAGAGAAGAAATATTGTAGGCCTGTGTGTGCAGCGGGCTGGTCTGTACGTCCTATCGCTGCGCATGCGCAAAGGTATGCACAAAGCGTTGGACGCTGTGGGCACCAGCGGTTACAGGAAGGTTCGTATTTGCGCTGGAGGGACAGTGTTGCAGTCAGACAGACGTGCGCCTGGACCGGCGGATTGTTTGACATGCTCGTTCGTCACCAGAAAGCACTGCAGCCGATATTCGACGTGCTGTATCATCGGCCATGAACGACGCCATAACGACCCGAACTGTAAACCGCAGGTTATATGTTACAAATCTGCGCTGCAGGAAACCTTTACATCGACTGCCATTGACGACGGGCCATCGCACCACTCGTCTGCCTTGGTGCCGATATCAATCGAAATGAGGTTACAAATTGACCACTGTGATCTTTAGTGATGAATTCCGTTTTTATCTGGGTGCTGACGATTGACTGATCCATGTCTGGCGACACCCTGGTAAGCGGATGGAACTCGGTTTCGTTTGCTATCGCCACACCGTCCGTCAGACAGGCGTAACGGTATGGTGTGCTATTGTGCATGACAGCAGGCCATTTCTTGTCCGCGTCACGGAACACTGTCAGCTGCACAATACGTGAGCGAGGTCCTGCAGCACATTTTGATACCGTTTCTGCATGGCTTGCAGCATCCCATTTTTCAGCAAGAAAACGCCCGTCTGCAATCAGGCAATGTTTGCAACATGTTCAAATATTGCCATGACCAGCAAGATCACCCGATTTATTCTCAATCTAAAACCTGTGGAATCACATTGGACGACGTCAGTAATCGAATCTGCCTGCGCACGATCTCGATGAATTATGGGAGCAATTCAACCGTGCTTGGTGTTCCATTCCTCAGGACGATATCCGTCGACTGTATGACTCATTGCCATGCCGTATTGCTGCCTGTATTGCGTTCGCGGCGGTACAACTACTTACAGCGACGTACCAATTGTGCTGCATTATCTCATCTGATAAACACTTCACGTGACTGAAAATAACATCAAGCTATATACACTGCTGGCCACCCAAAATGCAACACCAAGAAGGACACGAGATAGCAAAGCCAGATTATACTGGACACATAACAACAGACACAAAGATGAAACGATGAGCTTACAGGCCCGTGCGACTTGCGGAACACGCAGACATCGATAGTTCGTGTGGCCCCCATGACCGGCAATAACGGCCGCTACACGCCGCGGCATCGAACGAAAGAGGCTGTGGATGTGGGCTTGGGGTATGGCGGTCCAGGCTGCTTCCACACATTGCCACAGTTCAGCAGGCGTAGCCGCGGGTGGTGCTTGCCGGGCCGCTGGGTTGCCGATCAGCGACCAGACGTCTTCGATGGGCGACATATCGGGAGAACAGTCGGGCCACGGCAGCAGTGACACCTGGTGGGCCGTGAAGAATTGTTGCACGATGCGTGCCACTTACGGGCGCGCATTGTCCTGTTGAAACGTGGCCGCTGGCAGGTCTTGCAGGTAAGGGAGGACTACAAGCTCCAAAACGTCGGAGATGTAGCGGTGGCTGTTGAGTGTACCGGCGATGCTTAAAAAATGGGGTGCGGGTGTAATATCCAATTGCGCTCCAAACCATAACGCTAGGCGACGGACCGGTATGGCGACGCATTATGCAGGCGTCATACAGTCTCTCGCCGCTGTGCCGCCACACGCGGATCTGACCATCGTGGTGTTGCAGGCAGAAGCGGGATTCGTCGGAACAGACAATGTCGTGCCATTCCGTAGTCCAGGTGCGGCATTCAACGGCCCACTGCCGCAGCACATGCCGGTGGTGTATAATGAATGGTAATCGGAGCAATGGGCGCCGTGCGACAAGTCCCCACTCCTGCAGACGACGTTGAACGGCACGTGCTTACACAGATTTTTGCGCAACACACCCTGATTCCTGTGCTAACGGTCGTGACGTGGCGGTGCGAGCCGTCAATGCCCACCGCACAACATGCCGGTCCTCTCGTTCGGTGGTGTGCCGCGGCAGCGGCTATCGGTCACGTCGGTCCGTCAGTTCCTCCTGCACCCACCGAATCCATACTCGCCTCACTGTGGCTGGATGTCGTCCCACACGGGCGCCAATGTCTCGGTACGGTAAAGCGCTGTCGTGAGAAGCCACTATTCGTCCTCTGTGGAACTCCGAAACGTGCTGGAATGACTGCCGTATTCTGCGACGAGGCATCAGGAAGCTTCCCACGCACAAGTCCGGCAGCACAACACACTTCCACTACTTGCACCCCGCCGTCTGTGCACCCTTCTTATAGTGTTTGTCGGTGGCGTGCCGGGCGCACATGATTTCCATATACCCTGCAATGCTAATCGTTTGCATGTCCTCTCGCGGGCGACGCATGCTGCGATTTTCAGGCCAATCGGATGCTTTCTTCTTGGTGTTGCATTTTGGGTGGCCAGCAGTGTATATGCATACATACACCTAATTAATTGAAGTAACCGAAAACTTTTTCCTTCGAACCAGTTGATCTACAAGGATAAAATCTTCTGGTGGGGCCATTTCTATGCCGGGCAGTATATATACAGGGTTCATAGGAAAGTTCCTTTAGCTTAGGGCCGCGGGTGCCTAGTGGGCAACGTTCGTGATTGCCACAGAAAGGAACTGAGGTTCGATCCCAGGTGGTACGAACGCTCGATCCACTAAATACCCGCCGTGCGTCGGATGGGCACGTTAAGCCGTCGGACCCCGTGTACTTGCCCCCCGGTAATAAATAAAAGCGTCTTCCTCCCCTTTCTACTTCGTTTCCGTGTCACTTTCCTATCAGGCACTCTAGCCCAAATTTCCCAGCTTCCTATTTCTAAGGGTTGTTTACAACCTGGGGTCAGACACTCCCTTCCTAAAATCCTCTACATATGAAATAAAAAAATAAAATAAAATAGTCCCTTTAGCCTGGAATAACTTGCCAACGGAGAGAGGTACAAGTAGGCAAGTGAGATAACGGTATAGTAAAGCGACTACGCCCGATCGAATGCAATCAATAGCAGCGCCCCTAGTGGCGAAATTGCGAAAGCTAGCCATTGCAAATCGAAAACGAAAAGAGATAGAGCAAAATTTCCAAATACAAAGTTGTAGAGCATGTATTAATTTGTACAAAACGACATGTGTTTCACACGGATAAGATAAATTGTCGCCTGAATACCCTACAATGTCCGAAATCGATGCGCGACGATTCGAATCTGCGTGTCCATTAATAGTATACATATACCTTATTAATTGAAGAAGCCGAAAACTTTCTATCGAAATGTATAGTAATTAAACTACATCTCTTTAACTTTTTTCGGAAATTTAATTTGTTTTTGAAAATTTGAATGACTTACGCTATATTGGTGTAAGATCGAAACAAACTTTCCGGAGTATAAAATGTTCTGACTTTGTTCCAAAAAGACATGATTTCAATCAGGGTCGTATTTTGAGGTCGTGGGGGGGGGGGCATGGAGCCTTGCCTCGCCCCGGAAAGTGTTCCATTTTTAGCACGTCTTTTGTAAAAAAAGATCTAGCGTATGTTATTGGTTTGTCCATCCATCCGTCCGCCTGTACCCACGATATCTTTGCAACTATTAGTCCGATTTGAAAAATTCTTTTTGCGTTCCGAAGCTTGAAATATGCGAATGATGATCCTTTATTTCGTTTTTTTTACGATGTCAATTTCGCCGCTAGAGGGCGTAAATGCCGATGATGTCGAATTCAAAAATACGTTTTATTTCACTTCGCTTCTCAACATTCGATTGAAAAAAATATTTTATCTTTCGATTTCATTTATGTCGAAAAGTATTTTAGATATAGTTATTTTTTCAAATTACGCGTAGATTTCCCGCTAGGGGGCGCAAAAGTAAATCACATTTTTCCCGATAACTCTTCTTCTAAAACTCCGATTTGAAAAAAAAAATTTCTTCAGCGGATACATCTCCTGATGCAAAAATCTTTTTCAAATAATTTCGAATTTCGGTAAAGAATACTTTGGCCACCAAGGGGCGTAAGTGTTAATTTTTGCTTCTGGTGTATTTTCCATAAAATCTGAGCTTCTAAAATATCGATTGAAAACATTCTTTCGTGGACTGATGCACCTCACACCGATAAACCTATTCGGAATATTTTCTTCCTAAAATATTCCACAGCTTGTCCGCAAGGGGGCGTAGATGTATATCTGAATTTTGTCAATATCTCTACTTCTAAGAGTCCAATTTGAAAAAAAATCCTCCTTTGTTGGATAGTGTTTTCCGTGTGACATGTTTTTCATATAATTTCAAAATTTTCAAGTAATTCATAGACTTTCCGCTAGGGGGCGTAGAGGTAAATTGCGTTTCTCCCTATATCTCTGCTTCTAAATATCCGATTTGAAAAATTCTGTCTGCACCTGATACAGCTCCTGATGGGAAATCGTTTGCACATAATTTCCAATTTTCGAAAAAAAAAATGGTTTGGCCAACAGGGGGCGTAAATCTGAATTTCCGCTTCTCATGTATTTGCAGCAAAATATGAGCTTCTAAATTCTCGATTGAAAAAAACGGCATTTGTAGACCGATATTACTCATGTCGACAAACCTTCAAGCCTTTTATAAACATTTTATTCTTAAAATAGTGCATGGTTTCTACGCCAGGGGGCGTAGATGTATATATTATTGTCAATATCTCGACTTCTAGGCGTCCGATTTGAAAAATTCCTTCTTTGTTGGATAGTGTTTTCCGTGTGACATGTTTTTCCTATAAATTCAAAATATTCAAGTAATTCATAGACTTTCCGGTAGGGGGCGTAAAGGTAAATTGCGTTTCTTCCTATATCTCTGTTTCTAAATCTTCGATTTGAAAAATTCTTTCTGCACCGGATACAGCTCCTG
Organism: Macrothele yani; assembly: GCA_039090855.1. NCBI lineage: Eukaryota > Metazoa > Arthropoda > Arachnida > Araneae > Macrothelidae > Macrothele > Macrothele yani. The sequence goes on from CM076996.1 coordinate 156,993,858, forward strand.
ATGGGAAATCGTTTGCGCATAGTTTCTAATTTTTGTAAAGAATGGTTAGGCCATCAGGTGGCGTAAGTCTTAATTTCCGCTTCTGATGTATTTGCAGCAAAATATGAGCTTCTAAAATCTCGATTGAAAAAAAAAAAGTAGTTTGTTCACCGATACTACTCATGTCAACAAACCTTTTACAAACATTTTCTTCTTAAAATAGTGCATGGTTTGTACGCCAGGGGCGTAGATGTATATCCTATTTTTGTCAATATCTCTACTTCTAGGTGTCCGATTTGAAAAATTCAATTTTTGTTGGATAGTGTTTCCGATGCGAAATGTTTTTCCTATAAATTGAAAATTTTTCAAGTAAATCATAGACTTTCCGCTAGGGGGCACAAAGGTAAATTGCGTTTTCTGTGTTATTTCTGCTCCTAAAACAAGACCTGATGGAAAATATTTTTCACATAATTTCTAATGTTTGGTAAAGAATGGCTTGGCCACCAGGAGTCATAAGTGGTAATTTCTGCTTCTGATATATTTGTAACAAAATCTGGGCTCCTGAAAACTTGACTAAATATTTTTTTCTTGTACCGATACCGCTCATATGGACAAACCTTTTGAGAATGCTTTCTTCCTAAAATAATGCATGGTTTTCCCACCAGGGGACGTAAAATCACATCTTAGTTTTGTCGATATCTCTGTTTCTAAGAGTTCGTAAGCTCACGTTTCCGTTTACAGCAATATCTGAGGGATTAAAAACCGGATTGAAAAATTTCTTTCTTCCGTCAGGTACTATTGTTTTCCATACCGGTTCCATTGACTTTGAATAGCTTTGGTAAATTTAAGTTGCGTCAGAACGGATTCAAAAGACGTGCTTATTACACCCGAAAGTTTGGTGTCATCTTTCTTGTTTGTGTTTTTGTTAAAATGCGACTTACATTAGAAAAAAATGCTTTGAACAAATAAAAACGCATCAACTTACGTTAAGAAACACATAATGCTTTCATTTTTTCTTCTATTTTTCATTAACTTTTATTTTATCCTCATGGATTTCAAAAACTTACCTGTCTCGTCGCCCTCACCCCCGCAAAAAAAAAGAAGGAATTCTATATACGCCTCTAGTTTCAATAAAAAACAAGTAATTTTTGAATTTCCATTGTACCGTTTAATTACTGACATTTAAATTTTTTAACTTTTCTTTCATCAGAAACACAAATTTTGCGATCAGCTGAAACTTTTGTGTAATTGTTCAAATAAAAATCCATTTTTACACTGAATGTATTTGCTGAAAAAAGGAGACGTCTTTACTTTTCTCAGAAAACATTTTAGTTAGTTTTAGAACTATGGAACGCAGAACATTGGATTTAAAAAATAAATATTCATACTTTTTGGATAGAAGTTTCTGGAAGATTAAGTATGCTACTGAAATAGCATTAACTATTTCATGCGAAGGATATTTTCAGCCGCCTCGATCAAGCAAATTAAATTACTCTTCATCATTTATTAAATGTTTCTTTACATCCCCACAAATTCTCTGGAAAAACAAGAAATAATGCACTTCCGCGACTTCAAGCTCTTTGAAAAATGAGCGGTAGGTAAGGGAACAGTCGTCAGAAGGGACGGTGGTCGTGATGTAGCAGCTCTCCCCACCGCAACTGTGCACATGCCTTCATTATCTAGTTGGCCACGGGTGGGAGCGGTAAGTCTGGGAAAATTTCTTCCAACTTTTCGGTTCTGCTGGGAGCTTTAACAAAAACTATTTTTACCTCTTTCAAGCAACGATTTGGTTTGTGTAAAATTGCAGCGGACTGTTTCAGGAAATCTGTAGAGCTCATGTGCAAGACAGGTCAAATGAATCATCTTGTGGAACAACACACGAAGTGCTGTAGCTGGTTTCATAATGTAGGGTGCAGAATCAGTTACCATTTGGTGTACTTTTTCGTATTTTACTCCCTCTGGCCATAAAATCCGCAACGATTTGCTGATCAATTTAGCGATCATGTGATGGTTACATTTTGCTAGTTATTCGCAAGTAATTAAGTATGGGATCAACAGTGCTGATTCATTCAGATGTCCAACAAGAACGTTTCCTGTATGTCTCCCATGAGCATATGTTGTTTCGTCAAGTGAGATCCAAATAGGAAACTCTTCGATTTTCTCCATGATTTTTTGTACAATTTCATCGCACATCATCGGCAAGTAATTTTTTTTAAAGTAGATTCGTCTGGAATTAATTGACCGCAGTAGTTTTCTAAAAACCTTTTGAACACTGGATTCTTTACTTTCGACAACGGGATATCTGAACCCACTAGTGCATCGCATAAAACTGAAATTTGAACTGATATGTTTACTTTTCCCTGGAACTTCTGTAAAAAGCCTTTGTTTCAACACAGTGTTTTTCACTTTGTTTTGTTTTTTTATATTTCTCAGTTTTAACGTGTTGCGAAACTTGGAAATGCTGATCACACTCACAACAAACAGACGACACGCACACACCACAAAACAATATATTTCCGTCAGTTCTCAGTCCTTTAGCGGGGAACTCGTTAATAAATGCCTTCAATTTGGTTGATATTGTTGATTTAATTTTGGGCATGTCGATTTACCTAACAAATTGAACAATGAAAACAAACTTCTAACAATGATGGGAACGAAATGATTTAGAAAGAAACTGGACACGAAACTATGCATTAATTGACAGATGACTCAGTCTGCTTCCGTCATCTCTCATCTGAGATGAAGAAGCAGACTGGTGCCGGTGCTGTGTTGCCATCTGTCGGCTTTGATGTGTTGCGAAACTTGAAAACACGAAACTTTCCATCTGTCGGCTCACTTTTGCTACAACAGAAAATACTGGGTACTTTTGTGTAAAAACTGGCAATTTATGTAAAAATATTTTTAAATGATGTGAAAATATGTAATATATGTAGCAAAACCGCAAATATGTACAATAACCACAGATATGTAGAAATATGTAACCATATTTAATTACATATTAATCCTAGCCCAAGTGATAACATAAGCACGCTCTTTTTTTTAGCACTTTTGTGCACTGCTCTACCATTAATATCCGGACACATGCGTGTCTAGAAATAATCTCTACAGACAATTTAATATTGCGTGCTAAAACCTTTGTGGCCCTTATGATGGCCTCTTGTCTGGAATACTCCACCAGTTTTGTTCTTTAAATATCTCCTCATACGTGATGACATTAGCCCTTCAAAGCGTTGAACAGTCCAGCTTTCTTTTTATGTTCCACGCTTCCGATAATTCAATTTGTCCCAGAGCTACTCTGTAGGGTTCAAGTAATGCCGTCTAGAAAATACAAGGCCATGAAATTAGAGAGCCGAGTTCCCACTTTTTGAGATGTCTTGCGGAAACCACGGCTTTAGATCGGTTTCCAAAGCTGTCGTGCGTGACGTCAAACACGACATCGACGTATCAGTCCACATAACATATTTAAAGAACAATGGCACTGGCTCTCTCCTTTCCCTGGAACCAGTGACCCTAAATTAGGGACGGGCAATTGTTTTTAGCCCATTGAGTTACTCACAGTGGTCGTTAAACCTAAATAAAAAAAAATAACAAAAAAACATAAAGATGACGTCATAAAAGGAGAAAACCGATCTCTCTAATGTCATGGCCTTGTGCTTTTTAAAAGGCTTCAGTTCAGGTTAGGAATCTGGGCTGACCAGTCCATGTCCTGGAACCAATCTGTAACAACACGAGCAGTATGACATGATGCGTTGTCTTTCTGATAGAGGTATGGGCCTTTCCTAAAGTACTGTTACAACTTTGGTAGAGCATAGCTGTCCAGAAAATCTAGGAAGAACTCAGCACTGTTTTGTCCAAAACGTCTAATGGGCTCAAGCCGAACCACGGAAAAGAGCTCTGTTCTAATCACGCACCCTCCACCCAAGTTCATTGTCGGGACGATACAGTTCGGAAGGTACCTTTCTCCAAGCATTCGCCACACCTAGGAAAGACCGTCATACTGATAGACCGTGTACCGAGATTCTTCAATCCAAAGCACAGTTTGCCGCCCCGGTGGCTCAGTGGTCTAAGCGATAGTCTCTGATCATTCGCCCAAAAGGGGTCCGGGTTCGAATCCCGGTGAGGCATGGATGTTGTGTTTGTCTTACGGCACTGACTCTCTCCCTTTCCTGGAACCAGTGACCCTAAATTATGGACGGGCGACTGCTTATAGCCCATTGTGTTGCTCACGGTGGTCGTTAAACCTCCAATCAAAAAATAAATAAATAAATAAAAGCACAGTTTTCCATTTGTCCACAGTCCAAGATCGACGTTCTCTACTTCACGCTAATTGGCGTGTTGCGTTTTTTGACGTGCTTAGCAACTTGTAAATTTCTGCTCGACAGTGGTACCCTTGCCGTGTAGCCTAGCACAGGGTTTGTGTCATTTGAAACAATGTTGATTTGCATTCTAAGAAGACAGTCCTTCGCAGTGCTGCCCTGTCGTGTTGTTAGCTTTGGGAGGTTTACGGAGTCATTTCTTGGCAGATTTTGCCACAGTTTGCTTCAATTTGCATATCACATCACGAATAGTCTATCTAGGGATTTTCAGTGCCATTGAAATGGCACGTAGTTGGCGATTGCTTATGTGGGATTATCAATTTACTCTGGAAATCAGTCAACTCCGTCGATCGAGGCATCTTGCACTTACCGTCGAGCAAATGTCTCATCATCATCAACATCATCATTGTCAACCATTATCAATCCACTGCTGGACGAAGGTCTCCCCAAGTTTCCTCCACAACGGTCTGTCTTGTGCTAGTCTCCTCCATGTCACCCCTGCATACTTTCGAATTTCATCCACCCATCTCCCATGTGGTCTTCTTCTGGGTCTTTTCCTGTCCCTTGGAATCCAATCTAAAATTTCGGCTGTCCATCGATGATCTGTCCTTCTGGCAGTATGTCCAGCCCACTGCCATTTCAGGGATTTAACTCTGATCATGATGTCTTCCACTCTTGTCATTTTTCGGATCCACGAGTTCCTCTTCTTATCTCTCCTGGTTACACCAAGTATGCACCTCTCCATGCTGCTTTGAGTTGTCTGCAGCCTTTGTATGTCTCTTTTAGTTAAGGTCCACGTCTCTGCACCATACGTAAGCACTGGAAGGATGCATTGATCAAACACTTTTCTTTTAAGACATAATGGCATATTGCTCTTGAAAATTATGCTGTTTCTTCCAAAAGCTCTCCAGGCAAGTTTTGTACGCCGATTAATTTCTTCATCAATGTGACCCTCACTTGATATCTGCTGTCCAAGATAAACGTACGTGTCTGTTATCTCCAGCTTTTCTCCATCAATCGATAAATCTTCATTTCTTGTAAAAGCATTGAACATCACTTTTGTCTTCTGAAAGTTCATTTTTAATCCCACTTCTTTACTCTTGTCAGCAAGTTCCTGGATCATACTCTGCAGCTCTGATGGGGTAGTTGCAAAAATGACTACGTCATCAGCAAAACGAAGGTGGGTTAGATAATCTCCATTAATCTTTATCCCCTTGTTTTCCCAGCTCAGTGACTGAAAAACACCCTCCAATGTGGCATTAAAGAGCTTCGGAGATATGGTGTCACCTTGTCTCACTCCCTTTCCAATTTTTATGTGCGTTGTATTTTCAAACAGCCTAATCTTTGCACTTGCATTTTCATAGATGTTATTAATAATATTAATGTATGCATCTTCAATACCGCAGGTTTTCAGAGCCATTGTAACTGCTGATGGTTTCACCGAATCAAAGGCTTTTTCATAATCGATAAAAGCCATGCACAATGGAAGTTCATATTCCCTCGCTCTTTCAATTAGTTCTCTCAGCACATGGATATGATCTATTGTGCTGTAGCCACTCCTGAATCCAGCTTGTTCTCTCGGTTGAGCCATGTCCAGTGTTACCTTCAAGCGGTGTGAAAGAACTTTAGTGAAAATTTTATAAACTACTGATAGGAGGCTGATAGGTCTGTAGTTTCCGAGATCCTCAATGTCTCCTTTCTTATGTAGCAGGATCATTGTAGCGGTGTTCCAATCCTCAGGAATCTTTCCTTCATTAAGGCATCGAGTGAAAATTTGGGCGAGTACTGTTTCGATTTCTCCACTTGCTTCTTGTATGATGTCTACAGTAATTCCATCTTCTCCTGGAGCTTTTCCCGCTTCATGTTCTTGATTGCATGTGCAACTTCTGCTGGAAGGACTGGAGGAACTCTGGTACTGGTATCTTTCATGATGTCTGGAGTGCATGTATCATCCCTTTCATATAATTTGGAGTAGAAATCTTTCACTCTTGTCAAAATTTCGCCTCTATTTCTTGTTACAGAACCATCTTCTTTTCTCAGTGCCATAATCTGTTTTCTTCCCTTACTGAGATGTCCCTTTGCTATCTTTAGGCTTTGGTTGTTTTCAATTGCTTTCCTCACTAGTTCACAGTTGAATTTTCTTACGTCTTCAGTGATACTTTTTCTTACTGTCTTGCATAGCTCTATATATTCCACTTTGGAAGTCACATCTTTTTTAGTTGTCCTCATCTCTCTTCTTTTTTGCATCAACATTTTGGGTTTTCCTGATAATTTATTTACATGCAACTTGTTCTTAGACCCAGCTAATTTTGTTGCTGTTTCCATAAGAGCTTTGGTTACTTTTCTGTTAACTTCAGAGATGTCCACTTCTTCCGATGTTAGGCCTTCTAAAGCAGAGAACCTGTTCTTCAGTTCCAACTTGAAGGTATTATGGTGTTTTTTAAGGTTGGTTATGTCAATAGATTTTGTTTGTCTTATGAGCTTGCCACGTTCAAGTTTAGTGTTGAGGTGCATCTTACATCTCACCAATCTATGGTCACTACCTGTGTTGAACTTGTTTAGCACACTGCAGTCTTCTATGAAGAATTTTTTGTTACACATAATAAAATCAATTTCACTTGTCGTCCCATTTGGATGTCTCCATGTCCATTTCCTGTGTGGCTTTTTCTTGAAGAAGGAGTTCAAGATGAAAAACCCTTCTGCCTCTGCAAACTCAACGAGAGTATTTCCACGCTGGTTTCTGTTGCCGTGACCGAATTTACCTACTGAAGTTTCATTCTGTTGCCGTTGCCCTATTTTTGCATTGAAATCTCCCATAATTATTTTCAAGTGCTGCTTACCTTTATTATTTAGATGACAAATTTCCTCATAAAATTCTTCAATTTCTTCTTCAGGATGACTTGTGGTGGGTGCATAAGTTTGAATAATCTGAGCCTGGTATCTTTTCGAGAGTTGGATAACAAGCCGTGCAGCTCTGTCAGAGGAACTTTCAACTTCTACAACTTTATCCTTCAGTTTCTTGTTTATTATAAATCCAACACCACTAGTTCTGCCAGTATCTGTCCCACGATAGTAGAAGAGATGTCCACTTTTCAGTTCGATGAGATCTTCTCCTTTTCTCCTTACCTCACTTAGCCCCACGATGTCCCACTTGATCCTTTGTAGTTCCTCTTCCAATTCAAGAAGCCTTGAATCAGAAGATAGGGAGCGTCCATTGTACGTTGCCAAGGTCAGCATCAGATGGCAGCCTAGTCCGGTCCTCCGGGGATTCTTAGCACCCTCTGCCTTCATGTCGCACTGGCCGCTGCCTTGGCCAGGTACATTCCAGCTGCCGGAGACTGAGGGCCAAGATTTAAGTTGTGGAGTCATTTTGGAGGGGTTTGGCCATAACTCACCACGCTGGCCAAGCGGGTTGGTGAGTGTGGGATAGAATTTCCTCTAATCCCGATGGTATAGCTATACCGCTATTGGCGGTCGTCAGAGCCCCTTTAGTGGGAACAGGATGCACCACGAGAAGGCGGGGTTGACATTTGTCAAGGAGAGGCTGTGATGTTAAGCATCACCTGACCTTACATCCCAATGTCTCATCACAACCCTTTAAATATATTTATACTTGGGTCTGTGGCATGGTGCTTTCGTTGGGCTTCATTCACTATCTATAAAGGGATGTCCGAGTATTAATTGTAAGGCAGTAATATGCCTGCCGATCCTGATTCATAAAATGGATTAGTCGTCTAGCTGCGAAAGGCTCTGTTTTTAATAGCCGTGCAAAAGTCCTAACCGCTTTTGTAATAAGATGTAAATTGCGTTCGGAGTTGCTGCGTCACAGATGACGTTGCGATGCCGAATTTTCGGCCAATAAAGCGTGGAGCAGTAGAGCATATAGAAGCTCTAGGTTTGTCAGAGTAAATCATTCGTAACGGAAATCACGGCCGGTGTAACATGGCATGGGATAAGGAGCACATTAGACATGCTTTACTGTAAGAGTTCGATAAAGGCAGTACTGCAGCCGCGGCTTGCAGCAACATCTTTCAAGTATATGGGGAGGATGCAGTTGATAATAGCACATGTCGCCGTTGGTTTCGGAAATTCCGGGACGAAGACAGAAGCTGTAAATATCAACCACGTCCTGGACGTCCATCTGTGGTTTATGACGAAGATGTGGATCAAGCCATAACAAATGACCTACATCCAACCGTTCAGGAATTAGCGGAAACGTTTTCGGTACACGGTCGAAAGACGGATGCATACGCTTGGGTTCATCACCAAGTTCGTTAACTGGGTTCCACACCAGCTTTCTGCAAAGTAACGACAGGATAGTATCCGGACCTGTGTTTCTTTGCTTTCTCGTCACAAAAATGAACCGTTTTGGGGACGAATTGTAACGGGTGATGAGAAATGGGTACTGTACCGTAATGTGAAGCGTCGCCGGACTATGTCCTAAGGTACGGAGCCTGCTCCATCGACCTCAAAAGGAGGACTGCATCAAAAAAAAGTTTTGTTGAGTGTTTGGTGAGATGTCTAGGAAATAATCAACTGGGAGGTGGTGGCACCTAACCGAACAATAAATGCTGTCCTCTACTGTCAACATTTGGGCAGATTGCGAGAACAACTGACATCGAAGCGGGCAGCATTCGTCAATCGCAAAGGCGTGATCCTTCATCATGATAACGCCAGATCTCATGCTGCTTTAATTACTCGGCAAAAATTAATGGACTTTGATTGGGAAGTGTTACCTCACCAGGCGTATTCCCCTGACCTGGCACCTATGGGCTTCCACCTTTTTCGATCGTCACAGAACGCCTTCGCTCTCCAAACCTTCGATGATGTGGACGATGTGAAAACGACATTACGTGACTTTTTTTACTCTAAAACACAGGAGTTTTTCCTTCGTAGGATCCACCTACTCATAGGCAGATGGCCAGAAGTCGTACAGAGTGATGGCAATTATGTGAAATCCTAGGTACGTTATTTGTTGTGTTCTCCTCCTTTCTTTGTAGTCTACAAAAACGGGTAGGACTTGCACACGCACCCAGTATTATTAATTAATTGTAATAATACCTAAATAAATAAATGAAAAGAAATTCGGCCAAGTATGTGTTTAAAATCCTCCGACTGATTGTGTCGCATCCTGTTTTGTAGGAGGAAAAAGCTAATTAAACGCTGTAATATACAGGTGAAATAATGGGTCGACAATTTGGAAGGAACAAAAATCTTCAATAAGATCCTGAATTACCCTTCTATAAATCCCATTTATGTGAACGAAGTAGGCATTTTTAGTAAACACTACCTTAATGTCCTTTTTGTTTTTTTGGTGATATGTCCCGATCAGCTGATCACATCCCTAATGTATGAAGTAGATAATTGTGTTTATCTGGGATGCTTGTAAATGTTTATTTGCTATCGTTATTTACTCCAGGAAAAATGTGTCCTAAATGCAGTTCACTTTTACTTATGATGTTAATTTTTGTCAAATATCGTTAGAAAACTTTCCTATATCTTTTGATTAGAAATATGGACATTTAGGAAAGTTCAGTGTTTTTTTTAATATGCAACATACAATTTAAATGAAACCTGTGTGCTTGCTTTGTAAACGCTACTTCAAGATGAGTCACCTATTTCTCGTTCCAACCAGATCGCAGCTCCTAAGTTATTCCTACATAGTTCTGAAGCCGCCACTGTCGGAAATTAATGACCAAACATTTTCTGACCGTCAGTGGATTGAAAAATGAAATTGAAAATAAAATAGTTCGAACCATTATAAACTTGAATAAAAATTTCAGAGCACATGTCTGGGAGATTTGTGGTGCCAAACTCAATATCAGCCAAAAGAAAGCATTTTAATATATGGTGAAAAAGCCTTATGAAACAGAAATTTTATTTTTTTATGAGCTTATCAGCTAGAAACAAACCGAAAGCATAAAATTTATGGAACTTTACGCCACGAATTTTTGTTGTTGGTATCTTTTTTCAGCAGTAAGAGAGAAATTTGTTTAAAGAAAAAACTGATTTTGCCCTATGTCTGAAGAATTAGGATAATTGTAAACTTTCACTGCAGGTCGCACCCATGGTGCTTCCTTTTCGCTTTCAGCAAAAGTCCAATTTATTCTATTTATATTCCCGCCCGGTGGTGCAGTGGACTATGCACTGGCTTCTGACCATTCATCAGAGATGGGTCCGGGTTCGAGTCCCGCCCGGCAAGGCATGAATGTTGTATTTATCTTATGGCACTTGCTCTGTCCCCTTCCTAGAGCCAGTGGCCCTAAATTAGAGACAAAAGACTCTTTACAGCGCATTAAATGCTCACAATGGTAGTCAAACCCCCAAATGAAACAAAACAAAACAAAACAAAAAAAAAAGCAGGTAGGCTCAGTTCTGATTGGGCCGTCAGTTTGGAATGTAGGACTCGACTTGCGGATCGGAGAGTTGAAATAAGTTAGTCGAGAATGGTTTTAAAGCGTTTATTTAATTTGTTATAGCCAACACACTTCTATCTGCTGCTCTTGCTCTGAAGTCGTTTCTGTCGATTTATGCTTCTTTGCGCGAGTTCGAGATGGGCTGGGTACGGGTTCGATCGGTTTGTTTGATTTTTGTTTGCGGCGGCTGCTTACAGGCGTTCTCGATACTCTCTAGTTCGTTGGGTTGCAGTCTTCTTGGGCTTCTTACATTCCTTATCACTTGATCTTGCCTTTCTTTGTATTTTCTCCACTTTTGTTAGCGTTCATTCTTCGAATTCCGCGGCATGGTCTAAAATGTTAACCCGTTCACACGAAAACAATTTTTTAAAAATTTAGTTTAAACCACTGCGATATGTTCTTTATATATTTGAATAGATCTTGTCGAGACCTTTAAAACTATACCAGGCACAGTCGTTTTGCACTCACGGTTCTCCAGATAAGCTACGATATTGTTAAGTGTTCACCGGTTCACAAGAAAACAAATTTTTAAATGTTCGGCTCAAACAACTGCGAAATGTTCTTCGTATGTTTGAATATATCTCGTCGAGAGCTTTAAAATGATACCACGCACAGTCGTGTTGGCCTCATGGTTGTCGAGATAGACAGAGTCAAACGCGACTGCACACCCAGAAATATTGCATCATCACCCACGCGGACAGGGAGCGTCGCGCGCACGACGTGTTGCGCAATACGCGAATTGGACTCCATGCTGTTTAGGAATATTCTAACACGATTAGTGTGCAGCACGTATTTTTAACTCTATAATGATTTCAATTGGGACCTATTTTTGTCACAGGCGGTCGGCCGAAAGTCGCTCCATACTATCCGCCGAGTTAGACGTAGTTCTACGTCAAAAAAAAGTATATTTATGCGGATATTCTTAGGAAGGAAAATCGCATTTGACTCTCGTACCGTGTTTTGGGGGAAAATCGCATTTGACTCTCGTACCGTGTTTTGGGGGAAAATCGCATTCGACTCTCGTACCGTGTTTTGGGGGAAAATCGCTACACATGGAAATTCGTTTGAATCCATTCACGGCTACTGGACACTTGACAAAATGGTACGCACTGAATTATCGCAATACAATGTAATGGAACTCGGTAACACCTGAGATCGAGTAACTCCTGCTTTCGCCTCCAGAATAGTCTGAATTCGTCGAATGCAGAGCGCAACGCAGGTAAAAAGGTACAGTTCCCATATATATGAGTCAGTATCTCATTAGGTGAACTGAAGGATAAAGTTAAAAAAAAAACTGAACAAAAAACTGAAGGATAAAGTTGTAGAAGTGGAAAGTTCCTCTGACAGAGCTGCACGGCTTGTTATCCAACTCCTCGAAAAGATACCAAGCTCAGATTATTCAAACTTATGCACCCACCACAAGTCATCCTGAAGAAGAAATTGAAGAATTTTATGAGGAAATTTGTCATCTAAATAATAAAGGTAAGCAGCACTTGAAAATAATTATGGGAGATTTCAATGCAAAATAGGGCAACGGCAACAGAATGAAACTTCAGTAGGTAAATTCGGTCACGGCAACAGAAACCAGCGTGGAAATACTCTCGTTGAGTTTGCAGAGGCAGAAGGGTTTTTCATCATGAACTCCTTCTTCAAGAAAAAGCCACACAGGAAATGGACATGGAGACATCCAAATGGGACGACAAGTGAAATTGATTTTATTATGTGTAACAAAAAATTCGTCATAGAAGACTGCAGTGTGCTAAACAAGTTCAACACTGGTAGTGACCATAGATTGGTGAGATGTAAGATGCACCTCAACACTAAACTTGAACGTGGCAAGCTCATAAGACAAACAAAATCTATTGACATAACCAACCTTAAAAAACACCATAATACCTTCAAGTTGGAACTGAAGAACAGGTTCTCTGCTTTAGAAGGCCTAACATCGGAAGAAGTGGACATCTCTGAAGTTAACAGAAAAGTAACCAAAGCTCTTATGGAAACAGCAACAAAATTAGCTGGGTCTAAGAACAAGTTGCATGTAAATAAATTATCAGGAAAAACGAAAATGTTGATGCAAAAAAGAAGAGAGATGAGGACAACTAAAGAAGATGTGACTTCCAAAGTGGAATATATAGAGCTATGCAAGACAGTACGAAAAAGTATCACTGAAGACGTAAGAAAATTCAACTGTGAACTAGTGAGGAAAGCAATTGAAAAAACAACCAAAGCCTAAAGATAGCAAAGGGACATCTCAGTAAGGGAAGAAAACAGATTATGGCACTGAGAAAAGAAGATGGTTCTGTAACAAGAAATAGAGGCGAAATTTTGACAAGAGTGAAAGATTTCTACTCCAAATTATATGAAAGGGATGATACATGCACTCCAGACATCATGAAAGATACCAGTACTAGAGTTCCTCCAGTCCTTCCAGCAGAAGTTGCACATGCAATCAAGAACATGAAGCGGGGAAAAGCTCCAGGAGAAGATGGAATTACTGTAGACATCATACAAGAAGCAAGTGGAGAAATCGAAACAGTACTCGCCCAAATTTTCACTCAATGCCTTAATGAAGGAAAGATTCCTGAGGATTGGAACACCGCTACAATGATCCTGCTACATAAGAAAGGTGACATTGAGGATCTCGGAAACTACAGACCTATCAGCCTTCTATCAGTAGTTTATAAAATCTTCACTAAAGTTCTTTCACACCGCTTGAAGGTAACACTGGACATGGCTCAACCGAGAGAACAAGCTGGATTCAGGAGTGGCTACAGCACAATAGATCATATCCATGTGCTGAGAGAACTAATTGGAAGAGCGAGGGAATATGAACTTCCATTGTGCATGGCTTTTATCGATTATGAAAAAGCCTTTGATTCGGTGAAACCATCAGCAGTTACAATGGCTCTGAAAACCTGCGGTATTGAAGATGCATACATTAATATTATTAATAACATCTATGAAAATGCAAGTGCAAAGATTAGGCTGTTTGAAAATACAACACACATAAAAATTGGAAAGGGAGTGAGACAAGGTGACACCATATCTCCGAAGCTCTTTAATGCCACATTGGAGGGTGTTTTTCAGTCACTGAGCTGGGAAAACAAGGGGATAAAGATTAATGGAGATTATCTAACCCACCTTCGTTTTGCTGATGACGTAGTCATTTTTGCAACTAGCCCATCAGAGCTGCAGAGTATGATCCAGGAACTTGCTGACAAGAGTAAAGAAGTGGGATTAAAAATGAACTTTCAGAAGACAAAAGTGATGTTCAATGCTTTTACAAGAAATGAAGATTTATCGATTGATGGAGAAAAGCTGGAGATAACAGACACGTACGTTTATCTTGGACAGCAGATATCAAGTGAGGGTCACATTGATGAAGAAATTAATCGGCGTACAAAACTTGCCTGGAGAGCTTTTGGAAGAAACAGCATAATTTTCAAGAGCAATATGCCATTATGTCTTAAAAGAAAAGTGTTTGATCAATGCATCCTTCCAGTGCTTACGTATGGTGCAGAGACGTGGACCTTAACTAAAAGAGACATACAAAGGCTGCAGACAACTCAAAGAAGCATGGAGAGGTGCATACTTGGTGTAACCAGGAGAGATAAGAAGAGGAACTCGTGGATCCGAAAAATGACAAGAGTGGAAGACATCATGATCAGAGTTAAATCCCTGAAATGGCAATGGGCTGGACATACTGCCAGAAGGACAGATCATCGATGGACAGCCGAAATTTTAGATTGGATTCCAAGGGACAGGAAAAGACCCAGAAGAAGGCCACATGGGAGATGGGTGGATGAAATTCGAAAGTATGCAGGGGTGACATGGAGGAGACTGGCACAAGACAGACCGTTGTGGAGGAAACTTGGGGAGACCTTCGTCCAGCAGTGGATTGATAATGGTTGACAATGATGATGATGATGATCTCATTAGGTAAATCTCGACATCTCCCTGTAATGTGAAACAGCACAATGAAAGCTCTGGAGAGCGCACTGAACCTCCTAGGAGAGTGGATCGAATAGTAACGCACAGAAATGTTTTTGGTAAATTTAATAGATAGGCAAAATAAAACGTATACACAGTACAATACAGTGAAACTACATTTCTTAGCTATTTTTCAACATAAGAACCTAGACGCTCGAGACATTTATCCCAGCTTGGTACCAGTTTTAATATACCTTGTTCATAACAAAGTACATTTTCTGGAAGTACAGCCACCTGCGGACAACCGATTTGACTTCGTCAGCCGAATCGAAGCGTTGGCCGCCCAGGAATCTCTTCAAGGGACCAAACAGATGAAAGTCCGAAGGAGCCAGGTCCGAACTGTGGTGGGTGCTAAAGCACCTCCCAGCCAAATAGCGCAGTTTTGTCACGAACTTGTTGCGCAATATGTGGGCGAGCGTTGTTATGAAGCAGTCTGACATTTGCAGCCTCTCTGTTGGGTCTTTTGCCACGAAGGGCGCGACGCAACTTTGTCAATGTGTTAGCGTAGGTTTTGGCATTCACAGAAGTTCCCGTTAGATGAAACTCCATCAGGAGAACGCCATGCTTGTCCCAGAACACCATCACGAGGACTTTTTGTGCTGATTGGGTTACTCAGATTTTGTTGGCGGCGAGGAGTCGGAATGTTTCCACACCATACTGGCCTGGCCTTCTTTGTTTCGGAAGTTTAGTGGTACGCCCAGAATTCATCGTCCGTCAATACATCTGCCAGTAATTCATGCCCTCCTTCTGCATAATGCATAAAATGGTCCAAGGATGACATCATTTTCTGTCCCTTCTGGTCGTCTGTCAAGTTCTTGGGGACCCATCGCGCACTAACCTCGCGAAATTGCAATTTGTTATGCATAATATCGTACATTATACCGTACGAAATCTTGAACTTCTGTGACAATGTGCACAGATGGATCCGCAGGTCACTCAGGATTTCCTGTTCAATTCCTCTTACAGTGGCAGGTGATGACGCGGTTACAGGTCGACCAGAACGTGGCGAATCTGTAAGGTTGCCACGGCACTCTGCACGGAAACTGCACCATCTGGAGATGTTGCTGCTTTCCTGGCAACCACCAACATACACTTCGACCATTTCTTTGGGAAATTCTGTCGGAGTTTTCCATTTAGCTCAAAAAGAACCAGCCAAACCGGTCTGTAGCGTGATATTAAAACTCGTCTGACAAACTGCTACCTGCAAAGAGAAAAAATATTGCTGTGCGTTACTTTTCGATCCTCCCTAGTATAACCTGCTCCCGCGCGATCGACACCCCTTCGTACTATACTTTGCAACATTCTAACAGGATAAACTAAAATATTATTAATTCAAACACACATCCACGTTTTTCACAAAAGGCGTGTTATTTGCGTTTAAAAATTATAGTTACGATTAAAACATCTAAATTATAATTTGTTGGGCTAATATAGATCCCGTTAACAGGAAAGTATGAATAAATAAGCTTTAAAACATTGTATCTTATCTTAAATTGTAAGTTTGTAGCACACACACACAAAAAAGCTTAAATTGCAGATGTTGATCGTCCGAATCCTGTTGGGAGATTACCCATGTCTAGTCTATTATATTTCTTTCAAATCGCTTGCCGTCTGGAATTCATACAGTAGAAAAAAATTTGATTAATGAAGTGAACTATATTATTAAAATTAGAAATTTTTGACTAAAGAAATGAACAAAAAAATTGGAAATTTATGATTAATGAAATGAGCTAACAAGGGAAACTATCGGACCTCTAGACGACAGTCGTCACGGAACGTTCTGTGGTGGACAAGCAAAAGTAACAGGTGTGAAGTACGGCATTTCACAATCACCCGCAACCCCTAGAACATGGCTTATAAAAGTGGGACGCCTGCCTGTAATGTATGCAACAATAAGTGTGAGACAGCGCATGGGCCGGTTCATACGCATACAAATATTGTGTTGTGTGTTTTAAGAAAATGGCTTGTAACCCTCATACTGTAGTACAGATACTGGTGAACGAGGTGACGCAGAAATACCAAGCGGACAACACGGCTCCAACGTACATCGACAGGTGAATTGCAAGGCAGTTGTATAGCTTTTTGGAGCAACATGTCATTGGAGACGCTGACATGTTTGAAAGACAGACATTGTGGCGTGATAGTGATGAAACGTCGAACACGATATCTGAACATAGTGATACACCTGGTACTCCAACACACAACGTGCCAAGCAGTTCGAGTTCCTATGAACCATCACCCCCAAAGTGAAACGGAAAAGCATTTACGAACAGTTTTCCGGACAAACCATGCAGAGTGCCTATGACAATGTGAAGGTTGCAGAGAAAACCGTTGCAGCAACTTCCCGTAAATACAAGATATAACCAGAAAAAGTGCGGCAAATAGTAACGGCTGTTGAGAGTGGTGGTACGATGAAACACAAAGCTGCACGCATTCACCAGCATATGTACACCAAATTCCAAAATCTGCGTAACATGGGACTCTCAATTCACTACTGGCATTTTAAGACGTGGGCGAAGGAAACAGCTAACGCAATGGGTATCCCCAATTTTAAAGCCAGCAATATTTCCTGCACAAATTCAAACGCCGCTATAAAATCTCATCACGCAAGATCACGAGGTTCGTTGCCAGGCGGGATGTCACCCTTGACACGGCCGTAACAGCGCATTGGAATTTGTACGAGATGTTACGTACTACATTACTGCCAATGCAATTGATACCGACATGGTGTTCAATACAGACCAAACTCGATTTGAATACGAACTCACGTCAAACAGGACGCTATCACTGACTGGGTAGAAGACAACTGAAGCTGTTGTGCAATCCTTTACATCGACTATCCACTCCTATACCATTCAGGTGCTTATGTCCATGTCAGGACGCCTTGCAAAGAAACTGTACATCTCCTTTCAGGAAGCGGGTGGTAAGTTTGGCAAACGTGTTTCAGAAACAGTACGACGTAACCAACCTCCAAATATAGAATGTGACTGCAGCACCAGTGGTAAGATGTCCACAGCTCTCGTTCTGTCTTGGATGCGTAAGGTACTGGAACCAGAGCTGACAGAACCTTCCCTTCTCCTACTGGATTCGTGGTCTGGTCGAACCGACGGTAGTTTGCCAGCCAAAGCCTTCGGTGACAGGAACGTCAATTTGAACACAAAAATCATACCACCGAAAGCCACCAAATACTGCCAGCCCCTTGATGTGTATTTCTTTCGACAATACAAACTGTTTGCACAACGCATGAAAGAGTACATACGTTCTGATGAGGTACATGGCGTCAACCTGCATGACAGAGTATTCATTTTCAAGTTGCATTCATTTATATACAACCAGTTGTGTGCACCACAGTACCAGCCTATGCTTCGCTATGCGTGGAAGGCGTCTGGATACTTGCCACACAAAACGCCTCTTCCGTTCTGTAATGTGTTGGAAAACAATTTTGCTGTGCGTGACATGTGCAACGTCCCTGACTGTGATTCCAGTGCCGTCATTATCTGCTCGTGGTACGAGATTCACCTTTGCTTTCAGCACTGCCTTCACTGAACACATTACCATGACGTGGAGTGAGGTATGTATATGATATTTGCAACTTAATGGTATTGTACGTAGTCTCTCTCGACATTTAGGTGCCTCATATCTAACAGGTAAAAGTTGTTTGACACTTTATGGCTGCATACATTACAGGCGGGCGTCCCACTTTTATAAGCCATGTTCTAGGGGTTGCGGGAGATTGCGAAATGCCGTACTTCACACCTATTATTTTGGTGTCATGCTTGCCCACCACAGAAGGTTCGGTGACGATTGTCGTCGGGAGGTCCGATAGTTTCCCTTGTAAGTCATTAAAATTAGAAATTTTTGATGTTATTGATTTCGCACAAAGGTTTGTTTATTGCAGTAAGGTGATTTATCTATATGGTAAAAATTCTACTGTCATTGTGCGTACGCTGTGGGTTTTGAGGTTGCATATTTGGAATAAACTTACTGAATTCTATTTGGTTCTGAAGCCTTGTATTGTGGCAACACTGCCTCATTACGGTTATGCTTAGTTTTCGATAACTTCAATGTACATTGCAAAGCTTCGTGCAGGCTGCGTCAGTTCTTTGTACTTAAGTCTTTATCATATGCAGCAAATATCTAATTTGAGGATTCCTGTAGTTCTTCGAAGATTGGAACGTGCTCTGCTATAACTAAAACTACGCGGAAATGCTCCTGGATGAAAAAGAATCATTCAAACTCTCCTTGAACTCTACACATATGCTCACGAAATTAATGAGTGATGAAACAAATCGACTTACAAAACTTCAACATCTTATGTCCTACAGCTACCTCGTCAGTATTATACGGCCAAATAATGGTGTAACATGGAGAAGTACTGTCAGCATTCAAGCATTATTGCAACATAAGATCCGAACTTATTGAACGCAGTTAGTAGACAGCTGTAAAAGCTCTGAGAGTAAACAATTTTTAAAAATTCTAGGTTTCTTTGGTTTCTTTTGTGAATTAACGAATAATATTCCTGATTCAAACTTTTCCATGAAATAAACTGCTGGCCACCTAAAATGCAACACCTTTGTATCTGTTGTTATGTGCCCAGTAAATCTGGCTTTGATATCACACCAACATGAGATATCAAAGCCAGATTTACTGGGCACATAACAACAGATACAAAGATGAAACGCTTGAGCTTACAGGCCTGTGCGACTTACGGAACACGCAGACATCAATAGTTCGTGTGGCCCCCATGGCTGCCAATAACGGCCGCTACACGCCGCGGCATCGAACGAAAGAAGCTTTGGACTTGGTGGTTTGTTGGTCCAGGCTGCTTCCACACGTTGCCACAGTTCAGCAGGCGTAGCCGCGGGTGGTGCTTGCCGGGCCACTCGGTTGCCGATCAGCGACCAGACGTCTTCGATGGGCGACATATCGGAAGAACAGGCGGGCCACGGCAGCAGTGACAACTAGTGAGCCGTAAAGAATTGTTGCACGATGCGTGCCACGTGCGGCCGCGCATTGTCCTGTCGAAACGTGGCCGCTGGCAGGTCCTGATAGTAAGGGAAGACTACAGGCTCCAAAACGTCGGAGATGTAGCGGTAGCTGTTGAGTGTACCTGCGATACGTACCAGAGGGGTGCGGGTGTCATATCCAACTGCGCCCCAAACCATAACGCCCGGCGACGGACCGGTATGGCGATGCATAATGCAGGCGTCACACAGTCTCTCGTCGCGGTGCCGCCACACACGGAACCCATCATCGTGGTGATGCAGGCAGAAGCGGGATTCGTCGGAAAAGACAATGCCTTGCTATTCCGTACTCCAGGTGCGGCGTTCAACGGCCCGCAGCCGCCGCACTCACCGGTGGTGTAACGTCAATGGTAATCGAAACAATAGGTGCCGTGCGACAAGTCCCCGCTCCTGCAGACGACGTCGAACGGTACGTGCTGCACACGTTGTTGCGCAACACACCCTAATTCTAGCGCTAACGTTCGTGATGTGGCGGTGCGAGCCGTCAATGCCCGCCGCACAACATGCCGGTTCTCTTGTTCGGTGGTGCGGCAATTGCTCACGTCGGTCCGTCCGTCCCTCCTGCACCCACCGAATCCATACTCGCCACACTGTGGCTGGATGTCGTCCCACACGGGTGCCGATGTCTTGGTACGATAAACCACTGTCGCGATAAGCCACTATTCGTCCTCTGTCGGACTCCGAAACGTGCTGGAATGACTGCCGTATTCTGCGACTAGGCATCAGGAAGTTCCCACGCACAGGTCCGGCAGCACAACACACTTCCACTACTTACACCCCGCCTTCTGTGCACCCTTCTTATAGTGCTTCTCGGTAGCGTGCCGGGCGCACATGATTTGCATATGCCCTGCAATGCTAATCGTTTGTATATCCTCTTGCGGGGGACGCATGCTGCGAATTTCAGGCAAATCGGATGTTTCCTTCTTGCTGTTGCACTTTGGGTGGCCAGCAGTGTCATTGGGAAAAATCTAAATATCACAGATTTTTGATGTGTGAATTAATAGAAATACTCCTGTTCATGTTGCTTCGGCTAACAGCGAAAATTCTCGATTTTAAGAGGCGTTATCAGAAAACCTGAAACTGCAGGGGAAATTTTAGGCATTCCGTTGGTACGTGAAAGAAAAAATTATATTCTTACGTTTTCCATCTCCATATGATAAAAAATGATCGGTAATAAGAGCGTTTCGCGGGAAATCTTGAATTTAAAGATGTTTCATTAAGTATTGAATTTTAATTCACAGTCTTATTGGATCACTCATTCCATCGGAAGGTGTAACCACGAAGGCCCTGCTTAAACGTTTCGGTGGCAACACTCGTACATTATTGGCGAACCTGCGCTTGACGCATGATATTAAAGTTATTTGTGGCAAAGAGTATTCCTGCCCCCCCCATCCCACCCAGTTGATGGGCCTGCTATTGTATTTAGGATTTCCGCAAGAAACCTGGTGCTTGCGGAAATCGTAAATACAAATAGCCTATGTATCAGTCTACGGACCTCTTAACTCAAAAACTAAATATTATAGCTGTCGAGAACAAATTTTTTATTGGGTGGATGCATACGTTCATACCGTTTTATTTCACGAGTGTTTCCCAGGCGGGTAGTGACGGTGCAGATGGCCAGTTGTATATCAAAATGTAGCCAGTAATAAGGTGTATCTAAATCATATTGCGTTGTGTGATTGTGGCTAATGGGTTTTTTGGTTTTCAGGTCCAAAAATATGGAGTGTCAAGTAGAGAGGAATGAACATTTCCGACATCTGCTCCTCTACGAGTTTCACAAGGGATCCACAGCTGCCGAGGCTACTCGACAAATTTGTGCCGTGCATGGAGAGGATGCTATTGCTCCGAGGAGAGGCCGCAAATGGTTTGAGAGGTTCCGAGGTGGCAATTTTGACCTCAACGACTCCAAGCTCAGGTCATCCATCTCACTTTGTTGAGGATCGTTTGAGCCATCTCATCCACTTGGATCCGCGTCAAACCACACGAAAATTGGCCACTGAAGTGGGCTGTGATCAGGCCACAGTGGTGCGACACCTAAAACATATGGGAAAGGTTCACAACTTGGGGTCTTGGGTGACTCTCACAGAGGACAACAAGAATCAGCGTGTTGCCGTATGTAGCTCTTTGCTCGCCCGTTATCGCGAATGTTCTCAGCAACACAAACCCTTCCTGTCCCGTATTGTTACTGGAGATGAAAAGTGGTACCTGTACGTGAATTGCAGGCATCGGAGGAAATGGTTAAACCCAAACAAGACGACCACACTACGTCCAAAACATGATCTACATCCTGCGAAGATCATGTTGTGAGTCTGGTGGGACATGGATGGCATTATTCATTAGGAAATGCTGCCCAGGAATCGGACCATCAACGCTGCACTTTATTGTGAGTAACTCCGCCGTGTGTAGAGAGCAATGCAGCAGAAACGGCCTCATCGGCGCTATGGTATCCTTCTCCAACATGATAACGCACGCCCTCACAGTGCAAACATGACCAAAATGGCCATTCAGGATATGAAATGGCAGATCCTTCCACATCCGGCCGATTCCTCAGATGTCGCTCCTTCAGACTATTACCTGTTCCGATCTCTGTCGAATGCACTCCATGGCAGAACGTTTAACAATGATGTTGATCTCCAGAATTTTTTCGATGATTTCTTCGCAGTAAAACCTGCTCGTTTTTCAATAATGGCATTGCAGACCTATGTAGATGTTGGGACACCATTGTATACAATGTGGGGGGGGGGATATATAGTTGATTGATTCCGTTTTCCTTTTTGATATAATACATTCCTGTAGTACGGTGAAAGAACGGCATGAACTTATGCATCAACCCAATATTTTGGGTTTTTTGTGAAATAATACTCTGAAGTGCTACATTTTAACTTTTCCAAAACATATTTTATTGTCAGTTTAAAAAAAATCTGGAGTTTTTAAACATCCTGCTGCCTTGAAAAATCATGATGAAAAGAAATGCAGTTTTTCATAAATCATCCTACAGAAAAAAAACTGAAATTGTTATGTTAAAAAAAATGAAAATTATAAGATCCTATACATAAAATAAAACTGTATTGGAGCTTATAATTTTCATTGCAAAAAATATTTAATCATGAGCATGATTCAAACCCCTGTGTTTGTTCCTTAAACGTAAGCACCTGTTTAATATCTTCCTGGCGCATCCCGCAACGTTTTGCATTCTCGTCAAAACCATCGTGAGTTCAAATCTCACCGGGTAAGGATTCCATTGATTTCGTAAGAAAAATATCCTACCTAGACGCACCAAGTCCTGCGAAACGCATAAGGGACATGCACAACCGTCGTCACTACAAGCACCTAAGCCCCCCTCTGTTCACGTGACCTCAACGAAAATCTAACATTTTCGGTATGGAGACTGAAAAACTTACATACAAAATATTTCGAAACTCGATATATATCTGTATTAAAACGGAAAACCTTAAAACTCACATTTCTGTAAAAAAAAAAGGAAAAACGGAATTAGTGAGAACAGATAATCTCTTAAAATACTGAATGCTTCCGTTATTAGAAGCTGAAAGTTTTTAAAAGGAAATTTCGTTTAAAATCGGAGATCTACCGACAACTTGGCTGCGCGTCATTTTCAGAAATGCTGCATGAATTATCACCATTTGTTTCAGTGTATATATTGCTTTGGAATTTGTGAACAAGCATAATTCAAGAAATTTACCCTCAGAACTGGAAATTCAACGTAGCGATAAAAAAAGGTGATTCTAACTTTCTACTTCGAAAACACCGAGCTCAGTTTCCTATCCTAATCGCGATCTCGTTGTTTGAGTTCGATATGTAGATATGGTACTGCTCCTGAAACACGTTACACAACAAATCAATGTGCATTTGTTGCAGGTGTCAAGGCATTTCGGGAAATTTCTGCCCTACTGCAGCTGCCCAGGTCAACTGTAAGGTTATTGTTAAATATTGTAGAAACGCCTAGGAGAGACAATCACGATATTGAGCCCTGGTAGACCACGTGAAATGGTAGAGTGGGACTGCTGAATGCTGAAGCGGGTGGTGCTACAAAATAGCCAGTCCTCAGTTACAACAACCACCACCGAGTTCCAGTATGTCTCAGAAAGCAACCCCAGCACCATAACTGTTCGTCGGAGCTGAAAGGAAAGAGTTTCCATGGCCAAGCAGCCGCACATAAGTCTAACATCAGCAAAATCAACGCTAAGCGTCTATTTTAGTGGTGTAAAGCTCGGCGCCAGTAAAATTTGCAGTAGTAGAAACCAGTTCTCTGAACAAATCTGGGTGCGGAGGATAGCACATGAATGCTACCTGCACGACTGTGTTGTGCCAACAGTAAAGTTTGGTGGAGAAGGCATCATTATATCGGTGCGTTTTTCGTGGTTTGCACTGAGACCCTTGTTAAGCCTGCTACCTATAATGACATTCTCGAGAAGACTGTGCTCCTAACAACAGTTCGGAGAAGGGTCTTTCCTTTACCAAAAGGGCTGTGCCCCTGTTCACAAAGCCAGGTCCTTGCATGAATGATTTGATGAGATGGGTGTGGTATAACTTGATCGACCTGAACGGAGACCCGATCTTAACCCCATGGAACACTTTTGGGATGAACTGGAACGCCGGCTGGGAGCCAGGCCGAACTGCCCGACATGAATAATGCTCTTGTGGCACAATGGAAGGCAGTTCCCGCGACAACGTACCAAAATCTGGTGGAAAGCAGAAAAAGTAGACCAACGCTATTTTAATTCCTTTCCTGTTACAGAGAGTTTTTGGATAAGCATGCAAGTATCCAGATACTTTTCATCAGATTGTGTGTGTGCGTGCGTGAATGTGTGTATGCGTGTGCGCGCGCGGTAAAATGGAAAAAATCGCATACAAAACTGGGATGTAATGGATACCAACACAGTTAACCCTGCTCATGCTCAGAGATTTAATTGTTGGCAAGTAACATTTCCTTGAGACAAAGTTTGAGATTCCTAGTTTATCAATCGTGAATGAAAATACAAAAAGGAAATCCACATTATTGTTCCTTTGCAGTAACAATAAACTATTAGAGCACAAAAGGCGCCAAACAGCCATGTAACTCATTTAAGGAATGGCAGGAGGACCCTTATATGAACTTCTTGAACTTCTAGGAAATGTTTCTCAGAACACTAAGACGCTGGTGATTAAAAGAGAGGGCCACTCCGTTGGCGCTGGTGGTATGAACGATGGCCTCCGATCATTCGTCCGAAAAAGGTCCGGGTTCGAATTCCGGTGAGGCATGGATGCTGTGTTTGTCTTACGGCACTGGCTCTCTCCCTTCCCTGGAACCAGTGGCCCTAAAGTAGGGACGGGCGACTGATTATAGCCCATTGAGTTGCTCAGGGTGCTCGTTAAACCTCCAATAAAAAAAATTATAAAAGAGGTCAAGAGAAAAGGAAATGCTTATAAAGTGCTGTTATTTCTTTTTTTATACTAGAACATATAGTAAGTTCATCCCTGATGAGTTTATGGATGTCTAGAAAAGGCTAGGTATAAACATTTTTTCTGCTTTTGTTTCGGGGTTTAATTAACACCTTAGGAACTAGTCGCTCGTCCCTAATTTAGGGCCAATTGTTCCAGGGAAGGGACAGATCCATTGCCATCAGACAAACACACTCCACGTGCCTAAAGTCAGGTTAACGGTCAGAAATCATCGCCTCAGACCGCTTAGTTACCGGGATCAATACACTGGTCACAAAAAGTTAGGGATATTGCGGTTTGAAAGGGAAAACGTGGTGATTTAACGACTACTGAAGATCGGTTATCAGCGTGGGAAGCTACGTCATATGTAAATTAGCATCACGGCAACAAAATACGTGGTGTGCGAGCTTCGATAAAAGTACCATGGGAGATGGGTCACGCGTTCCACAGCTTTCTTTAGAACTTTGCTGAATGTATTGTCTTCAGTGTGGGATTAACCTGAAATGATGTTCAGACTACATGTAAGCATTGACAACAGAAACAGGGCTGCTGGCATGTTACAACAAGTGTACTGCAGATCAATGTGGCTGCTGCTTTAGGAGTTTTGGAAAGTGTTGTAAGTCGGCTACACACAAGATTTCTACGGCATGGAAATGCTGCAAATCGACCCAGGAGTGGTCGCCCGAGGATCACCACCAGGAGGTAAGATCGCTACCTGACAGTAAGTGCTCGGAGTAGGCCTAATATCACCAGTAGCCAACTTCGGGCATCACTTCGAACTGCTTCTGGTGTCACGGTGTGTACTGAAACGGTATGAAACCGTCTTCACGGGTACGGACTCAGAGAAAGGATGCCACTGAAATGCATAGGATTGACATCAGCCCACCGTCGCTAAAGATGTACCTGGGTCCCACAGCACATTTCATGGAAAAGAGAGGGACACCATGTACTTTTCCCAGACGGATCCCGTTTCGCTTTTTATCCTGATAGTCGACGAGGACAAGTGTAGAGGAGATCCGGTACACAAATGCAACCGTATTATGTCCAGCCCGTCCACCCTTACCAGCAGCAGTCAGCTCTGGCTGGACAGATGTGTGTTTTAATGGCCGTATTTCCTTGTATGTATGTCAAGGCAATAGGCAACATGAATACCTCGGTGTACCGAAACGAGATCATTGTGCGCATTGTGACCTCGTTTCACGCTGCTATTGGACATGCATTCCCTTTTCTCGATGACAATGCAATCAGTCACAGTGCCTGTGGCGTGCTTCAGGAGCGAAAAAATCATGGAATGGAATCATTGCAGCTGCCCCCGAGGTCTTCTGACCTTAGTCCTTTTGAGAACATTTGGGATGCTGTACAGCGACGTCTAGATAGCCACATTCCGTTCCCCAGTACACGGACAGACCTGCGTAACGTATTGCCTGTAATATGGAATGAGCTGCATCATAAACTAACTCATCAATAATGTCATTGTAACTCGTCAATAATGCCCCGTAGGTGTCAAGACGTTCTTCGATACAGAGGTGGCCTTACCGGGTACTGAATTCAAAGGTATGGACATTCTTCGAATTTACCATTTTGTCTATATTGCCGTGCTACTTTGTGGTATGCAGAAATTGCACAATAAATTGCCTTTGTAAATGCACTTTTTATCGTTTGCGTTACTTAGCCTCACTGATGTTAATGCGTGTTACTTGAGTCAGATACGTACATGCTTCACTTCATGCAATATCCCTAACTTTTTGTCACCAATGTATATTTCCAGTAATGTCGTTTATTCAGTATTAATGATAACAACAAGTGTGAAAATCAAATTGTATTCAACTATCGTAGCGTGTCACGTTGATATCGTAAGAATGTTGGATTTGCTCATAGAAATGCCGTCATCTGTCCTTTACGCAGAGAATTCTTCTAAATTTAGAAAATTGTGTGATTCTGCGTGGAGGAATTAAATTTCATCTTCCGATTTTGCGTTTTCTGATTTGCAGATGCTTTGTCCCTTTTAAGTTCACTGGAAGAATTTGCACTAGACATCTGGAAATTTAAATTCGATTCTTGGTCCAGAACGATAAAGTTGGGAATTTCACAGCATTTCTTTGCAAAAAAAGCAACGATGATGTCTGAGCTCGCCGGAACGACATCGGAGTAAATGGCTGTATTGTACTCTGTGTGGTGGCTTTCTGGAAAAAAGATCCTGTATCTCTCGTCGGTGTACTCTTTAAGAACCGATTTCAGCAAAGTATTTAAAGTATTTCCCCGTACACACTTTTTGGCATTCTCCTTTGTTTTCCAGTACACGTTCTCGTGACAACGGCGTTGTATCTCACAAATCACATACATAAGTATGGACCTGAATCAGCATATGGCTTACAAAATTGTGGAAGACACACCTGACAACGTACGGATGTAATTCATTGCATCTAATGAGCTGTACATCGCATATATAAACGGTTAATGGAAGACAGAGCGAAAAGGTACCCCATTATTATAACAAAACGTTAAGACGTTCGAAATTTTATTTTAACTATTACAATATTTCGAGTATAGCAAATAAGACTTTGACTGCTATGTAGTTATATCTTTGGTGGCACATACAGTACATACGTATCTTTTTCTAATTTTCGCATTACAAGATTACGCATCGTTATTGACTAAATTTATTTGAACACATGTGTTGTTTTTAGAATAATTCAAACTTTATATGTTTGATTTTGTAAAGATTTGTACATTTTATGGATGCTGTTCCTCCTTACACAAAGTAGTTTTGTCAGAACTTCTAAATTTCTGAACATTAAAATCGTTTGAGCGTTTTACTCAAGACCAGATATATATATATGCGTCAGAACCTTTAAGGACGTATAACAACTTTATTTTCCTGGTGGAAATAACTCTTCCTCTGAAAATTCTGTGGCTAAAAATGTTAACTATGGGTATCCAAAAAGTTACTGGAAACCCAGCATTTTTCTCTACTCACACTTTTATTCGTCGTTCATGTACATTGCTCATATTTCATAACACTATGAGATAGGTTTCCTTTCAGCTTTCTTCAGACACTTAGATTGGAAAACAGGCTAGTCAAATGCAACGAACGCTCTTCGGGACGAAAGCGCCTCTCGAAATTAGACAAACTACCGAGGCATATTTTGTCTTACATTTTCGCATTTAATATGAATCTTAGTGTCTTTTTTTTTTGCTCTCTCCGCTGAAGGCTATTACTAAGAGAAGAGTTGAATTTTTTCCGCTTCGGTAAGTAACACATTTTTTTTATATTAACCGCCGCTTCTGTTGCGCTCCGACGAAAATGAATATCCGAATGAACCACGTGGTGCAGTTCGGAGACAAGCTGTACTCTCCAAGCAATAAAACCATGGCAATGCTTTCTCCCTAGTCTACCTTCATATATATATATATATATATTGCGAGCCCTCTCTTCCCCTCTCTCCCCACAAGCGCAGCCTCTTCCTCTTGAAAATCATTTATCTATTACACGACAACATTCCATGACAAGGCAGCGCACTATACAACTGTTCTTCATCAAAGCGTTTCCACTTATTGCTTGTAAAAGTCGCATACCTCGCATCTGGTCGCGGTAACTTTTCCTTTTTTGCCCCCTTTTTCTCCTTTTTCATATTCCTTGCTCTTCACAGGAACTAACGTCTTATTCTTCTTCAGATTTGTTCTTTGTTGGAGTCCCTTTTATTCGACTATGAAATTCGACGCCTTATTCGGTGTTTTGTCCGGGTAATAAGATTAGGTAACTGTAGATGGCAACGCAGATTGGCCGACGATGTCGTCTGCGCTTCAGCAAATATTATATATCTCCGTTTCCTCTGAAGTATGATTGTCTTCATCGTTCAGTTTTCAGAGATAAGCATTCTATACCCATGATTCGCAATGTTAGATACAGAAAATGCTTCTCAAAATGACAAAAGGTTACAAAACAAATCGAAAATCATATTTTTTTTCTTTCAATTCGCATTTCTCTTTTGTCATACGATATTCTTGATAGCTTTGTCTGCTAACTTGTCGAAAAGCAATTACAAATCACAGTTTCACGTATCATGTAACTAAAGACAGCTTAAATAAGTACGTTCATATAGAAAAAACAGAGACTGTTCTGGCAAAAAAATCATTAAAAGGAATATCTGGGATATAATTTCAGGAAAACAGGGCACCATTAATTTATCTTGGACAAATAGTGAAAACCGCTTACGTTGTCCTAAGTTAGAATTACGTCGATCTAAATAAAAAGTAATGGAAGAGAGTTTTCTGACTGGTATGACATATAAGTTTAGGGAATCGACTGTTTCAAACCAGAAGTTGCTGGCTTCATGGAGAAGTAGCATAACAGACAGAACCTACGTCCCATTTCGGGACCCGAACCCGGACCTCTACTGTAAGATTGTTATCTTGTAGTCACATAGTTACTAAAGAGAAGACAATAATCACTATATAAATGGAAGTAGTACTGGAAAATTACTGTATTAGTTGTAACTACTTACGTGCCGCAGGTAATAATTTATTTTTGTTTAACAAATATATCTGCAGTTTTATATTACTTATTGTCTGCTGTGCTGATTGAGCATCCTTTGAAGTCCCACCAACACTGCAAAATAACTGACTACGACATGTTGCCTAGTTCTAGTGTAAAAGCATTAAGTGTATGCATTATAAAGCAAATTTTAGCTTTTCAATCGAAAATTTATTTCAGCGCCTAAATTTCGGATTTAACGTGATTTCATACCAAGCAGTGGGTTCGAATCCTGGTACTGATCAAGTATTCTTGATTTTTCTGGATATTTCGTATAAGCTAATTAAGTACCTGACTTTTTATGTTAAAAAATCTCTACACGCTGTTTATTCCTTCCCTGATAACACGTTGCATATAATGGTTGCAACTTGGGATGTACCCAAAAAGGGTAAAAACTTCATTAGAGATGGAAGGCGTCTTACTGCCGTTTCTACATATGTAATTTTAGGTGAATTTCAAAAGTAGCATATATTAATCCATATAAATCATTCAGAGCGAACAGTCATGAATGCATGGCATCTTGATCATTAATCCGTACAAAACTAACACCAGGGAAAAACTGCTTCCGACTGCAAGCGTTGACAGACCACAGTCTGGACGACAATGCAAGCGTGGGGAATTTTCATGTACAGAGACAGGTATTTCTTCTTCCCTCGGTAAATAAATACCGCCGCAAACGGTCCTAGGAACTTGGGATATCTGAGCATTGAGGGTGTCTCGGGATATCAAACACTGCCTTGGATATTCCAGAGTATCCGTCATTCAGGAAGAGAACTCTGAATGACAGAGACGTACAACTGAGACAAACTTGGGCACCGCTGCTGGTTACCTCTAACACAGTTTCTAAGCGGTTTGCAGTTATCTTAAGTATCTCAGTTTCCGAACAGGTAGAAAGTTGATATAATGGTGCAAAGAAAACCTCTCAACCTTTTCAAGGAACTCTGAAGAGCAATACGTGGCATGTCATGATGTGGCCATGTTTATCAGTAACGCATATGTTTTGTTCATTTTCTTGACGGTCCCGTAAATCAGCATACATATTTGGCCACTTTGAAATACTCATGATCACCCAGGCTCAAACTTTTAAACTTATTTTATGCTGCGATTGTTTTTAATAGGACAGCGCACTCGCTATTTACTTTTATTGATAAGTAGTAGATGAGCGAAGTTCTTCCTGGCAGCTGGATTGTACGTAGTTTATCTTGACTTCTTTGATTTTTGCATCTCCTCCTCTCCCACGAATTCCTCATTTTTTTGACATGCAGCTACACTCTGCGAGGTTTCATAAAGAAAACCAAACGTGTGCAGAGAAATACTTATCTTTATGACATCGGACGTGGAGACTGGACATAACATTAAGGGATTGTGGTAATTTTCACAGCGACGTAATGACTACGAACATGCTAAATGTCCTTGATTGTAATATTTTGGTGATCCATGAATAACGCACGAAACTTTATTTCGCTCTCATTGCCTTTTTCTTTGATAAATATTTTTTTATTTTCTATGCTTGAACGTCTTTTCTTGTTTTTGTAACTGTTCGTTCTTTTTGAATATTTTAATAAAAATTTAGCATTTTTCTTAACCCACCTCATATTATGTCACAGCGTGTCCCTTTTGTATTATTACAGTGATTCCTCGGTGGAACTGTGATCTCAACGATACTCCTGTATGTCCTATTTGCGGAGGAACCGTTTCTCTTTCAGATCTCTCAGAGCACTTTCAAGTGGAACTACACAGACTCAACGATCTCATAAAGTGAGTTTGCATTTCATTCAACGAAATTCAAAAGTTATTATAGTTAATACTTTTACCGTAGAAAACTACAGTTATGGGAAATAAATTTGGTAGAGCCTGACAAGCACTGAAAAAGATATCATAAAGACAAAAATGTGAGAAGATAAAAACCTTTAGATCCTTCGTAGTACAATGACACGGCTTATTATGTCAATATATTCGTATTATTATATCTTGATATATTATTAAATGATAACTATTGTAATATTCCCTCTTAAAGATATTTTGAGACGTAAGCTAGAAATTCTTTGACATGTGCCCCAGCATTTTTTTCAAGTGGGAATTTTATAAGTGAATCTTTTATTATCCGATTCTCAGCAAAAATGACAGATATAAATTTCTGTTACTGTTTAAACAGAAAATTTTTACCAGCTGTCAAAACTTTCATTTTTCAGAATTGTGAAAAATGTTAGCGTGAAGGTTTAAAAATTCATGCAGTTAAAGCAGGCCTCTCATTCTCTTGTTTCCAATAATTGTAAGGATTGCAGGCCTCTCATTCTCTTGTTTCCAATAATTGTAAGGATTGCAGGAGGCCTCTCATTCTCTTGTTTCCAATAATTGTAAAGATTGCAGGCCTCTCATTCTCTTGTTTCCAATAATTGTAAGGATTGTAGGCCTCTCATTCTCTTGTTTCTAATAATTGTAAGGATTGCAGGCCTCTCATTCTCTTGTTTCCAATAATTGTAAGGATTGCAGGCCTCTCATTCTCTTGTTTCTAATAATTGTAAGGATTGCAGGCCTCTCCTTCTCTTGTTTCCATAATTGTAAGGATTGCAGGCCTCTCATTCTCTTGTTTCCAATAATTGTAAGGATTGCAGGCCTCTCATTCTCTTGTTTCCAATCATAGTTACATTGTTGAAGCTAAATCGCTTAAATGCTCTACATTCTATCATTTTCACGGACATACTGTACATGATAGTTTACAGTCATCAAAACGCCAAAATTACAGCATAAAGGAGAAACTTATTCTGTGAGACTTCCGATCCTCGAAGTTAAATCCGACATTCATTCGATCTCTATTCAAAACGTGATAATACGCTACGGATTTATCTTTTTCATACATGAATTTTTGGAAGCATATGAAAACTGTTTTAACATATCATTGTTGCGATAAGTACAGCAGAACATTGATTTTCAGATAATGAGTTTGTGACATATACTCTAATTTAACTCTCCTGTTTGGTTTATGTAAAAATTGATTTATTTTCGTTAAAAGGTTTTCATCCTGAGTTCTACATTTTCTCTCACGATGCATCTGTATTTGGCAACCTGACAGCAGGTCAAAGAATAATGATGAAATCGGAAGCTAAAGATGCTGTTTTGAATGTTTGATTAGCATTGTTTAGAGCGAGTATTACTTGGTACGAGCAATTTTTTTCAAGAACTTTCTTGTATCACGAGTACTTGATTATCTCTGTCACTTGGTTTCGGCAGTAGCACTTGTTGATCTGTCTGACTTGTAAATATTCCTGATGTTTGAAGCCTGATAATTGATTTATTTACGAATTGCTCTGTTAAAATGAGAGCAATCTTATAATACTTCTAAATATATTGAGTTATATTCTGCAGTTGATGCTATCTGTGATCAAGACTATTTACTGAACTGTGTGTTTGACGAAAGATATATACACCTGCAAATGACGAATTATTTTTAAATAGAGTGCACTCAGTGCGTTTTACTTGACTTTCATCTGGCCGTTATTATTCCAAGTGCTTAATTAATTAAGTCATATTCGATAAAGTTGCAACGAAATAAAGCTATATGGGATTCATCTAAAGTATCGTTCGGCGTATGAAACGAAACTTTCTTCAGAAGTCCGGGCCTCGACTTATACACCACATTGACTTATCTGTTGAAATTTTTCAGTGAGAAAAATATATATTGTGCCTTAAATTCGGTCGTAATACCAGCACGAGAAACTGGATATTACGTTCATAAGAAACAATTCCGAAAGCGTAAGAAATGTATTATTAAGTTCACTAAAATCTTGTTCAAAAGCTGCTAAAATGGATATTTTCGTTCGACAGAAACATTAAAATCGGTGCTACCGATCAGCTGTCGTATGTTCATTACATCCTCCTTGCGATCTCTCCAAGACCCCTGGGTGGCATTCACCCCTGGTTTTGCACAGCCGCCAGAACTGCAATGGGTGCACGTCATTTACAGAGGGTTAGTCGAAATTTTTGCAATATTTGGATCACTTTGTCTTCATTCGTACCTTTATGACGAAAGCTGACTAGCATTCAAAGCATAGGCCATCGTGTTGCCCGTTTTTCAGCCATCTGTCTGTCAGTTCTTCGATTCCACGGAGGTATCAGTTCTTGTCCTTCGAAGCGAAGAACTCCTTAACCCCAGCTGCTACCTCCTCCTGGTTATTGAAGTGCCGCCCGCGAAGGAAATGGGCCATGGACCGGAACAAGTAATAATCTGACGGGGCAAGGTCCGGTCTATATGCTGGGTGTGGCATCAGTTCGATGCTCTCAAGTTTCTGGAGTTTTGACCGTGTCGTTTTCGTGGTATGAGGCCCAGCAATTTTCTGCTACAGGAGAACGCGCATTCTGTTCACCAGTGCCGGTTACGTCTCCTCCAAAACGGCATACACCAGCTCCAGCTGTTCAGAATAGGAGTTGGCGTTGATGTTCTGACCGTCTGAAACAAATTCCTAATGGTTTATCCTGTCGAAATTACACCAGACGCAGATCATCACCTTGTGCTCGAAGCGCCCACGGTTAGCAACAGGTTCAGGAAGCTGGCTCGGGCTCAGCCACTGCCATTGTGTGTTAGGGTTACGGAAATAGACCCACTTTTCATCGCACGTAACACTTCTTTCGATGAAACGTACATCGCGCGGGTTTTCTAGGAGTTTCGTGCACACTTCCACTCGGCGGTTTGCTTTAGCTGGCGTGAGTTCGTGAGGGACAGTGCGGCAGCTCCTGTAGATCTTGCTGAGGTTCTGAAGGTGAAGAACCATGGTGGTCTGTGATATACCCAACTCGCCTGATAATCTCCGAGTGCTGGTTGTTGGATTTGCCTCTACGGCCTGGCGCACGGCCTCCGAATCGACTGCTTGCGGCCTACCTGACACTTTTTTTTGGCTGATCGTCGAGTTTTCTGTCCCCTGAGCGAAATTTCTTGAACCATCTGCTTGCGGTGTTGTGTTCTACGGAACCTTCCTTTTTAGCATGACAAATGTTTCATGTTGCTTGAACAGTACTATGGCCGAGTTCAAGCTCGTAAAACAAAAGTTCCCTAATCAGCCGGTTGTCGCTGTTCGTCTTTTAGGCGTCCCAACTACAGACAGAACGAAGACGTGCAATGCTGTTCACAGCAACGACTACCACTTCATATCCCTTTCGACTTACTGCAGTGCGCGACTTTAACTAGTTTAAACACGTGACATACCCATGCGTTTATGCATATATTGCAAAACTTTCGACTCATCCTCTGTATATCACACTGATTAAATCTTTGAAATACGTCGCTGCTACACAGTTGATTGTCTGGAGACAATTGTGCTGACAGCCGGTTGCTCATGCGCTTGGAGAATAGCAGTGATCAGCTCACAGCGAAGGCAGTCCTTTTTTGCTCTGCCAACCTTTCAATTATAACTCTCAAATGAATTAAAATCAGCTATCGCTTTCATTTGTTATGCTTACCCTAATTTATTTCCTGTTTCCGATTGAAATCAAAATCCTTTTGGGTTTCTGATTTCCATCGTACTCTGTGAGAAAGCAGCAAAACATAACTCAGCTGCAAGCATCACTCTGTTTTGGAACACTTGTATGACCTCGGTGTTTTTTCACCTTTGCGCGGCGGCTTCTTCGACCGACCAGTCGGAGAGAAGGAATGCGTTAGTCAATTCTCAAGAACAAACTAAACTTAGGAAGTTAAACGTTTTGCCGAAAAGAAAAATGCGGAAGTTACCTCACTCTCTCTTTCTTTTAACATTTACTGAAACATCAAAAATATAGTTACATAATTTAGGAACACTAAGTGTATTTGCTTTAGCCTCATCTTATACTCAAGATCAACTTATGTATGAATGAAGATAAGAGAATTGAGATATTTAACACATTCGACTTATACTTCATATCGATTTAGAAGCCGAAAAATATAGTAATTCAGTAAGCTTTACGATGAAGCTATTTTACTTCGGCAAGTTAAGCCTTAGTTCGTGATCGTTATAGTATTTTGCAGTGAAACTTCATGTTAGAGTAACAGTTGGAACATAAACATATTCAGTACAACAACTATTATCCTACGAGTTAATATAAAAACGGGGAAGCTATACACAGGGGTTGGACAGAATAATGTCAACACCTAGGCAAAGAAGGTTTTACGTACCTAATAGGGTGTGGAACCACCTTTGGCATTCAAAACCGCCTGAATCATCCTTGAACTGAACTCATTCAAATCCGGGATGGTGGTTAGCGGGATGTTACAACATTCTTCATTCACAAATTACTCCAGGTCCTTGAAAGATGCAGGAATAGGATAACGGGATCTTACTCTGTTTTCCAACACACACCACAGTGGCTCGATGATGTTTAAGTCTGGTGACTGGGGATTCCAAGAAAGTTGTGAAAGTTCATCCTCATGTTCCTCAAACCATGACTGGACATTCCGAGTTCTGTGAATTGTGACGTTATTATATTGATAGATGGCATCCCCTGCAGGAAGCAATGCCTGAGCCATTGGATGGACTTGGTCGGCCAAAATGTTTTTATTCGCCCTGAAAGTCACGTCCTTTCAAGGTGATCAGAGGACCTTCGGAAAACCACGATATGACCGCCCAGAGAACCACCACCATGATGCACTGTTGGGAGCAGGAAGGCTGCATGGTACGCTTCTGACGGTGTTCTTCACGCGTAAACTCGTCCTGCGGTGGGGAATAGTGTGAATGTGGATTCATCCGACCACATTTACAAGCAGTCCATGTTGTATGCTCCTGGCACCACTGCCGTCGCTATTGTGCATTCACTCGGGTCAAAAGAGGTTTTACAATAGCACCTCTGCCATGAATATCTTGTTTGTGCAGTTCCGTGCGTACTGTTTTCGTTGATACTGGGGTCTGGAGATGCAGATTGAGCTCCGCACTAATTTTCGGCACCGAGATCTTCTTATTACGGTTAAGTCCTCTTTGATACTCTCCTGTCTCTCACAGTCAGCTTCGTATTCCTGCCACTCTTGTGTTTTGCAGACGAGGTTTTTCCACGAACACTGTATGCTGTCATGACGCTGGATACAGTAGTTCTCGATACCCCCTACCCTGGCGACTGATGTCGCGGAGGCAACAACTAACCGGCCACGAACAATTAGCCCTGTTTCGAAGTCCATTAGAGGTCTCATTTCGCCATCACCCTGAAAACATTTTTGCAACAAGACACTTTAAATGCACATAAACAGGACCTTGAGGTTCTAAACAAAGCTATTACAACCAAAAAGTGGTAGATACATTTGCGTATTGCGACGTACGCAGCTGCATTAAAAGTCACGTCTCTGAGTATGATGTTCACATTATTCTGTCCAACTCGTGTACTTGTACATATAATATACACTAATATCCGAAACCCAAGGACAAACACGAAAGCTGACGATTGCAGATCATTATGGGTCTAAAAAAGCTTGCTGACATATGCAAACGAGTGCAGTGTGAGGTATGAATGGTTTACGTGACGCGCAGCGAGTATGCAAATTTTCTGCGAGCACGTGACAGCTTCCGAGGGTGTATGTAGACAGGAGGCCGAGGGGTGTCTCATATGAGTTCGTTCTTTGTGAAAGTACAATGATATGACTTATTCAGATATCATGTACATAATTTTTACCTAGGACAAATTTTCTGCAAGCTCGAAGAAGACTGTACTGTGGCTGATGTCGCTAGAGAGTTTGGACTAGTACACAGCATAGTCTCGCGGCTTTGGATCAGCGTTCAGGAGACAAAGAACTGCTGCCAGATGTTTTGCAGGAGGACGTTCTGGCCGTACGAGGCAAGGCAGTGGGATGACATTTACCTGGGCATAAGACGAAATGGAGTTGGGAAAGTACTGCGGGCCAGTTGGCAAATAAATAGTCTTTAATCAAGTGCAGATGTGTGAATTTCGTCCCAAACCTTGCCAAGAGTTCTAACGCAGCAGAGCTATATGCCAAGAAATCCGTATGCTGGTTGCTATTATACAGGACGCATCTTACAACCTACTATCAGTGATGTATATCTCACGTTGACAGGTCTTCGAATCCATGGGCCAATATAATGTTCACAGATGAAAGCAGCTTCAGTCGGATTCTAAGCTGTGATTTGAAGGGAACGTGGTACTGCATGCAATGCCAGGAACATCATTCAACGGAAAAAGTACCGTAGTCGCGGTGTCATGGTGTAAGACAGTATCATGATCAATGGAAGTACCGAACGTCAGGTAATGGATCAAGGGATATCGCCAAGCAGAGATACTGCAATGTAATTCTTCGCCAGGTTTTTTTGTTCCGTGGTGCTGTGGGAGAAAATTTCATTTTAATGGACGATAATGATCTTTCTCACGGTAGATTGTAGCTGTGAATGAAGTATTGTCTAGTGATGATACCCGTCGGATGGAGTGGCCGGTGCGTTCCATTGATCTCAGACCCATAGCTCATGCATCGCACGCTATGAGGGACGTGTTTCGCAAAGGAATCCCCACCAGAAAACATTCCACCAATTAAAAATGCTCCCCAGCAGAACTGGGATAGTTTGCCTCAAGCGCTCATAAACCCCATCGAGCTAAGCATGGCGCATGGGTCCCAAACATACATTGTGAACATTGTTCGTAGCATTTTAATCTGTTTCGATCTCTGTAACATATTACTCATGACTTTTCACGTCGTGAGTTTCATTTTACTGTTGGTTTTACCATCGATACCCTTAACAGCGGTAAAACTGCTTTCTCCCACTTTGACTGGTCAAAGTGGACAGCAGGCCAGTAGTGCATAGTATATAACACACACTCAATGAACAAACCATTAGAGATACCTACATAATAGTTTGTTGGCCCTTCTCTAGCATGAACAACAGACTGTATACGCCGAGGCATCGACTCCACCCGATGCCGGAAGGTTTTCGGAGACAACGTCGGCCATGCCATTTATAGTATTGTCCACAACTCCA
Organism: Macrothele yani; assembly: GCA_039090855.1. NCBI lineage: Eukaryota > Metazoa > Arthropoda > Arachnida > Araneae > Macrothelidae > Macrothele > Macrothele yani. The sequence goes on from CM076996.1 coordinate 157,032,495, forward strand.
CCCGAGACGTCCGCCGAATGTCCATGGATCTGATGTTCCGCTGCATAGTATCGCAGAGAACCTCCGCGGGATTTAAACCGGGGACCTTGTGGGCCACTGAATGGTTCCAAACTCAGATGAGTATTCCTCGAGCCATGCTTGAGTGGCTGCTATCCGGTAGGGCACGTATTGTCCTGCTTAAACTGGTCATCGGCCTCAGGACGCGCGAAGACCATGAAACCGTGTAGGTAATCAGCCATCTCGTGCTAGTAGCGCGCATCGGTTAACAACCTCTCCAGGCACAGTAAGGGACCTAATGTATCCCATGAGAATGCTCTTCAAATCATCACAGAGACACCACCACCTTGAACACAGCCAACCTGGTGTGACGGAGCAATGGCTTCATGCTGTCGACGCCACACCCGCACCCTCTCGTCTGCTCGATACAGCAGAAAACGGGATACATCTGACCACACGACGCGGCGCCACTCCGCATTGGTATAGTTTTGATGTTTCCGGTACTAGGCGAGGCGTAATTTTCGATGACGAGCAGTTAACAGTGGCACACGAGTAGGGCGTCGACTCCCGTAGACCAGGGTATGCTTTATGCGCCGTACCGTTCCCTCTCTGACGCTTCTTGGGCCTCCGACATTTAACCTGGATGGTATTCCCGCACAATGTTCGATGATGAGTAGTCAACAGTGGCACACGAGTAGGTCGTCGGCTCCCGTAACCCATGGTATGCATTGTGCGCCATGGCGTTCACTTGCTGACGCTGCTTGGGTCTCCGACATTTAACCTGGGTGTGATTTTGGCACAGTGTCCGATGACGAGCAGTCAACAGTGGCACACGAGTAGGTCGTCGGCTCCCGTAACCCATGGTATGCATTGTGCGCCATGGCGTTCACTCGCTGACGCTGCTTGGGCCTCCGACATTTAACCTGGGTGGGATTTTGGCACAGTGTCCGATGACGAGCAGTCAACAGTGGCACACGAGTAGGTCGTCGGCTCCCGTAACCCATGGTATGCATTGTGCGCCATGGCGTTCACTCGCTGACGCTGCTTGGGCCTCCGACATTTAACCTCGGTGTGATTTTGGCACAGTGTCCGATGACGAGTAGTCAACAGTGGCACCCGAGTAGGTCGTCGGCTCCCGTAACCCATGGAATGCATTGTGCGCCATGGCGTTCACTCTCTGACGCTGCTTGGGCCTCCGACATTTAACCTGGGTGTGATTTTTGCACAGTGTCCGATGACGAGCAGTCAACAGTGGCACACGAGTAAGTCGTCGGCTCCCGTAACCCATGGTATGCATTGTGCGCCATGGTGTTCACTTGCTGACGCTGCTTGGGCCTCCGACATTTAACCTGGGTGTGATTTTGGCACAGTGTCCGATGACGAGCAGTCAACAGTGGCACCCGAGTAGGTCGTCGGCTCCCGTAACCCATGGTATGCATTGTGCGCCATGGCGTTCACTCTCTGACGCTGCTTGGGCCTCCGACATTTAACCTGGGTGTGATTTTTGCACAGTGTCCGATGACGAGCAGTCAACAGTGGCACACGAGTAAGTCGTCGGCTCCCGTAACCCATGGTATGCATTGTGCGCCAAGGTGTTCACTTGCTGACGCTGCTTGGGTCTCCGACATTTAACCTGGGTGTGATTTTGGCACAGTGTCCGATGACGAGCAGTCAACAGTGGCACACGAGTAGGTCGTCGGCTCTCGTAACCCATGGTATGCTATGTGCGCCATGGCGTTCACTCGCTGACGCTGCTTGGGCCTCCGACATTTAACCTGGGTGTGATTTTGGCACAGTGTCTGATGACGAGTAGTCAACAGTGGCACACGAGTAGGTCGTCGGCTCCCGTAACCCATGGTATGCATTGTGCGCCATGGCGTTCACTCGCTGACGCTGCTTGGGCCTCCGACATTTAACCTGGGTGTGATTTTGGCACAGTGTCCGATGACGAGTAGTCAACAGTGGCACACGAGTAGGTCGTCGGCTCCCGTAACCCATGGTATGCATTGTGCGCTATGGCGTTCACTCGCTGACGCTGCTTGGGCCTCCGACATTTAACCTGGGTGTGATTTTTGCACAGTGTCAGATGACGAGCAGTCAACAGTGGCACACGAGTAGGTCGTCGGCTCCCGTAACCCATGGTATGCATTGTGCGCAATGGTGTTCACTCGCTGACGCTGCTTGGGCCTCCGACATTTAACCTGGATGTGATTTTGGCACAATGTCCGATGACAAGCAGTCAACAGTGGCACACGAGTAAGGCGTCGGCTCCCGTAGCTCATGGTATGCATTGTGCGCCATGGCGTTCACTCGCTGACGCTGCTTGGGCCTCCGACATTTAACCTGGGTGTGATTTTGGCACAGTGTCCGATGACGAGCAGTCAACAGTGGCACACGAGTAAGTCGTCGGCTCCCGTAACCCATGGTATGCATTGTGCGCCATGGCGTTCACTCGCTGACGCTGCTTGGGCCTCCGACATTTAACCTGGGTGTGATTTTGGCACAGTGTCCGATGACGAGCAGTCAACAGTGGCACACGAGTAGGTCGTCGGCTCCCGTAACCCATGGTATGCATTGTGCGCAATGGGGTTCACTCGCTGACGCTGCTTGGGCCTCCGACATTTAACCTGGGTGTGATTTTGGCACAGTGTCCGATGACGAGCAGTCAACAGTGGCACACGAGTAAGTCGTCGGCTCCCGTAACCCATGGTATGCATTGTGCGCCATGGCGTTCACTCGCTGACGCTGCTTGGGCCTCCGACATTTAACCTGGGTGTGATTTTGGCACAGTGTCTGATGACGAGTAGTCAACAGTGGCACACGAGTAGGTCGTCGGCTCCCGTAACCCATGGTATGCATTGTGCGCCATGGCGTTCACTCGCTAACGCTGCTTGGGCCTCCGACATTTAACCTCGGTGTGATTTTGGCACAGTGTCTGATGACGAGTAGTCAACAGTGGCACACGAGTAGGTCGTCGGCTCCCGTAACCCATGGTATGCATTGTGCGTCATGGCGTTCACTCGCTGACGCTGCTTGGGCCTCCGACATTTAACTTGGATGTGATTTTGGCACAGTGTCCGATGACGAGCAGTCAACAGTGGCACACGAGTAGGTCGTTGGCTCCCGTAACCCATGGAATGCATTGTGCGTCATGGCGTTCACTCGCTGACGCTGCTTGGGCCTCCGACATTTAACCTGGATGTGATTTTGGCACAGTGTCTGATGACGAGTAGTCAACAGTGGCACACGAGTAGGTCGTCGGCTCCCGTAACCCATGGTATGCATTGTGCGTCATGGCGTTCACTCGCTGACGCTGCTTGGGCCTCCGACATTTAACTTGGATGTGATTTTGGCACAGTGTCCGATGACGAGCAGTCAACAGTGGCACACGAGTAGGTCGTTGGCTCCCGTAACCCATGGAATGCATTGTGCGTCATGGCGTTCACTCGCTGACGCTGCTTGGGCCTCCGACATTTAACCTGGATGTGATTTTGGCACAATGTCCGATGACAAGCAGTCAACAGTGTCACACGAATAGGGCGTCGGCTCCTGTAGCTCATGGTATGCATTGCCCCCCTCCCCCATAATGTTCACTCGCTGACGCTACTTGAGCCTCCCACATTTAAATTGGATGTGATTTCGGCATAATGTCCCATGACGAGCAGTAAACAATGGCACACGAGTAGGGCGTCGTTTCCTGTAGCCCATGGTATGTATTGTGCGCCATACCGTTTACTCGCTGACACTGCTTGGACCTCCGACATTCAACTTGGATGTGATTTGTGCCGCCGTTACCAAGTGGTCGGTCTCTACGAACCTAGATAGCCTAAGTCGACCCCGTTCATCCGTAGCGTGTGGTAGGTCACCGCTTGCTCTCTGGGCGCTGGTACATACGTCGATGGTATACTCGAGGTACACCCCTAACACGGTTGCCCTCGAGAACCCTAGGGTTCTTACCACTTGGGCGATAAATGACCCATCTTTCTTGCGCCGACAATGCGTTTACGATTAAAATCGCTCAGATCACTACGTTTACCCGATTGGTGGAAGAAATTTTGAATGATTAATGCAGTATCATGATAAAAAAAAGGGTATAAAATACAATTACATATTTTGAAGCAGCGTAAAAAGCGATGAGGTGGCGATGTGTATCCTTGGGTGTCGGGTACTATAATGTCAACAGCAGGTCCTCCAGTTCCCGTACATTTCGGGGTGGTGGTGATTTAGCGTGAACCCGCTTTTCCAAGTCGAGCCCAAATGTTCGATTGGTTCATGTCAGGTGAATTTAGAGGCCAGGGCATTAACAGAAAGTCACCAGCATGTTCCTCGAACCACTCCTTCACGATTCTGGCAGTGTGGTTTGGCTCATTATCCTGTTAGTAATGGCCATCACCATCAGTGAACACAGTTGCCATGAATGGCTGAACTTGGTCAGCAACGATGTTCAGATACCTGACAGATGTCAGGGATTGTGCTATTGAGATAATGCGTCCTATTGTGTCCCAAGAAAACATCGCTAACAGAATAACATCGCCCCGCCGCCATCCTGTTTCCGCCCAAGAGTGCATCCAGATGCCATAGCCTTTGTTGGTAATCAGCGTATCAGCGCTCGTCCGACAACGTGATGCACCAGGAATCTTGATTAGCCAGGCCAGGCCACTTTCTTCCATTCATCCACAGTCCACTCTCGATGATCTTGGGTCAATTTCATGCGTTGTTGGCGGTAACGTGCAGTGAGCATGGGGACACGTCTGGATGTTCGGCTACGCAGGCCCATGCACATAAGGCTGCGATGAACTGTGTGCTGTGACACATTGCCCTGATCACCACTGTTACAGCTGCTGGTGCTTTGCCGCACTGTGGCCCTGCGGTCGCTGTGAAAAATGCGCGACAGTCTCAGCTCTCCTCTGGCATCAATGAGCTGCGGACGACACACGGCTGGACGACAGTACGTCGTTTGGCCATCTGTGCACCACTTTTGATACGTATTCACTACAGCGGCACGTGAACAGCCCAAAAGCCGCGTCGATTTCAAGATCGTAGTCCGAGGCGACGTGCCATCACAATTTGTCTTTTATCAAAGTCCGATAAATTGGCAACTTTTCCCATTCTGACCCCGAACACTCTATTAACTGAAAGCTGGTCATCAGGTTGTATATATACTGCGCTGTGAACTTCACCTGTGCCACCTTTCAGTCTCCAAGCGCGCTGGGGTGGTCATACTGTAATGGCGCATAGGTGTATGTATGAACGCATCTGTTCATTTCCCCTCCAAATCGACAGTAGTACTAGTAGTAGATTCAGCACAAGATATCCTAAATTACAGAAAATTCAAATATCCTGAGGTACCAATAGTACATGACAATGATTGCTTGACACCCGCTTGGAATCTGAAATTTACGGTGACACGTAGCATGACACCGAAAAAGTTTTCATGTGCAAATGCGTTGCCAAAGGCGGACTTTTTTTTTTTTTTTTTTTTTTTTTTTTTGTTTCCTTTTTGAGGTTTAATGACCATCGTGGCAACTGGATGGGTTATAAGCAGTCGCCCATGCCAAAATTCGGGTCACTGGTTCCAGAGAAGCGAGAGAGCCAGTGCCGTAGTACAAACACAACAACCATGTCTCACCGGGATTCGAACACTGACCGTCTCGTACGAATGGTCAAAAGTCAGCGCTTAGACCATTCAAGAAATAGCCCAAATTCTCGTATTCTTTGTCTTGATTGTTTAAAACGGACGAATATTTATTTTGATACTTATTAATAGTAATCTTTCACTTAATTTTAATTTTATTTCTGTCTTAAACGTTATTTCTTTGAAGGAAAAGTTTCCTGGTATCTGTATGTTAGGCGTTTCCTGTAAAATGGCATAGCAAAATTATTTGTACTTATGTGAGAAAAAGTACCACCGCGCGCGGACCAAGCATACTCTTATAAAATAATTTAGCTAAAGCCAACCACAGTTAGACGTAGGTCATTCGACTTGAAGGCCAGGGTCATTAGCAGGCCATACCCTCCTTTTGAAATCTTGAAGGAGTTCAAACATTACTTTATTAACCAAGAAACAATACATGCACAAAACAAATGAAAAAATAACAAAACACTTTATAACAACAATAAACAAATAACAAAATACAACTAACGCCTATTGGCGTGCAGAAATCGAAAGTTTCAAATTTGATGTTATACGTGAGTTCAAACAGTTTTTAAATGATGCATGAATTCATGAAGTTCAAAAAATTCGGGAGTTCTTCGAATAAAAAAAATACAGCAGTAAGGCAAAAGATGGTTTTTACAAACAATGTTCTGGTGAGAAAAAAGTTAGAAAACAATCCTGTTTAGAATGACATGAAACCAATGTTCATAAAGTGTCCATTTCCTGTAGAAATCAGAGATTTTGGCTGATATAAGTGTTTGATGGAGTTCTGTTTGGAGCACTGAACATATACACTGCTGGCCACTCAAAATGCAACACCAAGAAGGACACGAGATAGCAAAGCCAGATTTACTCGACACATAACAACAGATACAAAGATGAAACGATTGAGCTTACAGGCCCGTGCGACGTGCGGAACACGCAGACATCAATAGTTCGTGAGGCCCCCATGGCTGGCAATCACGGCCGCTACACGCCGCGGCATCGAACGAAAGAGGCTTCGGATGTGGGCTTGGGGTATGGTGGTCCAGGCTGCTTCCACACGTTGCCACAGTTCATCAGGTGTAGCCGCGGGTGGTGCTTGCCAGGCCACTCGGTTGCCGATCAGCGATCAGACGTCTTCGATGGGCGACATATCGGGAGAACAGGCAGGCCACAGCAGCAGTGACACCTGGTGGGCCGTTAAGAATTGTTGCACGATGCGTGCCACGTGCGGCCGCGCATTGTTCTGTTGAAACGTGGCCGCTGGCAGGTCCTGCAGGTAAGGGAGGACTACAGGCTTCAAAACGTTGGAGATGCAGCGGTGGCTGTTGAGTGTACCGGCGATGCGTACCAGAGGGGTGTGGGTGTCATATCCAATTGCGCCCCAAACCATAACGCCAGGCGAGGGACCGGTATGGCGATGCAAAATACAGGCGTCATTCAGTCTTTCGCCGCGATGCCGCCACACGCGGATCCGACCATCCTGGTGTTGCATGCAGAAGCGGGATTCGTCGGAGAAGACAATGTCGTGCCATTCCGTAGTCCAGGTGCGGCGTTCAACGGCCCACTGCCGCCGCACTCGCCGGTAGTGTAACGTCAATGGTAATCGGAGCAATGGGCGCCGTGCGACAAGTCCCCGCTCCTGCAGACGACGTCGAACGGTACGTGCTAACACAGGTTGTTGCGCAACACACCCTAATTTCTGCGCTAGCGTTCGTGATGTGGCGGTGCGAGCCGTCAATGCCCGCCGTACTACATGCCGGTCCTCTCGTTTGGTGGTGTGCCACGGCTGCGGCAATCGCTCACGTCGGTCCGTCCGTCCCTCCTGCACCCACCGAACCCATACCCGCCTCACTGTGGCTGGATGTCGTACCACACGGGCGCCGATGTCTCGGTACGATAAACCGCTGTCGCGATAAGCCACTATTCGTCCTCTGTCGAACTCCGAAACGTGCTGGAATGTCTGCCGTATTCTGCGACGAGGCACCAGGAAGCATCCCACGCACAGGTCCGGCAGCACAACACACTTCCACTACTTACACCCAGCCTTCTGTGCATCCTTCTTATAGTGCTTCTTGGTGGTGTGTCGGGCGCACATGATTTGCATATGTCCTGCAATGCTAATCGTTTGCATGTCCTCTCGCGGGCGACGCATGCTGCGAATTTCAGGCCAATCGGATGCTTCCTTCTTGGTGTTGCATTTTGGGTGGCCAGCAGTGTAGATAGTTTATACATTTTACAGAATTTGCGTCTTGCATTAATGTAGGATGCTGGAGGATTAGCGGTGACATTCTCTAAGGGAAATAGATATATTGAATACTTTGCTTGAATAAAGAACAAAGCACACACTTTATTGTGGCTGGCTGTAATTGGAGGCTTGCTATGGAGAAAGAAGTAGTCGTGTATAGTGTGAGACGAATGGCAGTCTTTGCTGGAGAGACTGAACATGAGAGAGAAGAGTGGATGTAATATCTGGCAAGTTGAGTAGATGTGACGGATGTCGGCTGGCGTTGAGTAGTAGAAGCAGTCTGGTTTTGCAAGGTTCCCAAAACGGTGTAATGTAATAGGCGTCGGAAGACGACCATGCAAGTGTAGCCAGTGAACATCTATTGCCTTAGGGGAGGCGATAGAATTATGAGCTTTCATCCAGGTGACAGTAAGATCTGAGGTTGGGATCTGGGAAATTGTTATCGGATAATTATAATTCGCGAGGAGGTGACGATAGAGTAATTTTTCGGGTTATGGCATGCGGCAGCATTTGACAATCATTTAAGGCTCTACGAGACCCACCATCTTGTATTTTGCCTTCTCTTGTTAACCAACGGGCAAGCGTATTTCACAAATTGCTCGGGCAATTTTGCACATTTTGGAACACCCTTTGTGGCTAACGCAAGATATATGATAAATAAAGAGTTCCCTGGTTTCAGATTTTCATTTTGAACTCTTGAAGTATTTTTTATTAATTAATAAAACTGTGGAAGACGCCTTGGTACGACTTTCGCTGCAGATAAAAAATGAAGGGAAAAGTCAATAAAAATTCTGCAACCAGGGAACTCTTTATTTATCATATATCTTGCGTTAGCCACAAACGGTGTTCCAAAATGTGCAAAATTGCCCGAGCAATTTGTGAAATATGCTTGCCCGTTGGTTAACAAGAGAAGGCAGCAATACAAGATGACGGGTCTCATAGAGCCTTAATCAGATAACAAATGGAAGGAGAAGCTGAGCTGAAGGTCGTTGTATAAGTTCAGTATATTTATCTCACAATCTAATTTTTATGTTTCTGGTGCAGAAAGCCTTGTGCAAGCGCCTTTCTTAGGCCAATTATTTTAAAATTTAATTTTCCAGTTCTTACTTTATGAGGAATTTTTTTAGGTTTGATGCTTGAAAGGTGAGAGGAGGGGTTAGATTTCCTCTATTTCTGTAGTTCTCAAACTTTTTGTCTCCAGACCCCTTTGCACTCTTAAAAATTAAAAAAATATTGAACATCCTGAGATCTTTTGTTAATTGTGGGTTATATCTATTGATATTTAACATTTTAGAAATTAAAACTGAGAAATTTTTTAAATGTGTGTTCATTAATTCATTTAAAAAATAACATTAATGAACCATAACATTTTGACAAAAATAAAATTTTTAAGAAAGATTACAATAATTTTCAAAACGAAATAATTAGTGAGAATGGCATAGCTTAACATTTTAACAAATTTCTTTAATGTCTTGCTTAGTAGAAGACAACTGGATTCTCATATTTACTTCTCCATTCAATCTGTTGATACATGTCGTTTTAATTGAAGAAAATCCGGCCTCACACATATATATGATGTAAATAGATTTTCTTTTATTTTAGAATAAAATATTGAATTCTAAAATAATAGGTTTTAAAATATAGAAAAGTTTTGTAATTTTTTAAAAATATAATTGCAAAATATGACAACAAAAGTTTGCTTACTGCTTGTTGTGTTTCCGCGTAGGCGTAAGAAATATCTCGGGATTTCAAAACAACGATTTACTGGACAGTAATGAGATTTCAGAGCTTATACTGGGTATAACCAAAGATAGCGAATAAGGGCACAGTAGGCTTACTTTAGAACAAACTAAATTAATTCTTGAAAAACTCACATATTTATACCCTAAACCTACTACCTTAAATTGTAGAAAACACAAGAATACAACAACACAATTCTATTATGCATCAGAGCGATGACGTCATGACACACATGTAGCCTTTGAAAAATTCCACTATGTACTCGTCAGTGAAAAAGCGAAAACAAAAGCAGATAACTATTTAGTATTATTATGAAAATTGTTTTGACCTCGCGGTGCTCCTGAAAGGGTCTGGCGGTAAAAATTTTGAGAACTGCTGCTTTGTTTTACTTTAGTCCTTTTGATACGAATTGTAGTACCTAAACATAACGCAGATCATACCATGGACTGACATGAAATGTACGTATCGCGATGCGACCCGCAAAGGATTTTTTCTTTGAGATTTTACATTCTCTCTAGTATCTTAAGGGAAAATTCAGGGCAAGAGAGAAAGAGAGCGGCCAAGGAATTGCTTTGTGGCACAGTTACTCCAAGACACTAATACCAGGACATACTATGACTTGAAGAGAGTACCGCAGAGTAGAGAGAGATGGAGAGACAGAGTGCATCTACCGAACAACCAGTCCTTGGACTGAGTAGCCAAGAAGAAGAAGAGTGTCTAAGGCTAGTGAAAATTGTCCGTGTCTAATTAAAGTCATTAAATTCCAGGAAGAAAAAAAAACCCAGCGATGTGAGAATGAATCACGGGATCCTAAACGGATATGATCCAAGCCCAGCACTACAGAGAAAGGCTTTGTCCACTTGACCACAGATCAACGTGTTATAATTTAATTATTTTAGTGCTTACAGTTATCAAAGAAAATACGGCTTTTTGTGTACCAACAAATCACAGGTATATTAATTTTTTGGTTTCAAAAGAGCCACCAAAGTACGCACTTTAACAGAAAGATACAACTTGTCTTTTCTTACAGCATTTTATTTACCGAAAATGTTTTGCAGTTTTTCTGAATCTTGCAACCGTAACAAAATGTTCTCTGTTTTTCAGAAAGAAAGAGTGGTTAGTTCAAGATGAGCACTCTAGTGAACAGGTACGAACACCTTGTGACGTATACTTATAATTTAGCTTTCCTTTTGAGTTTCTGTGTTCTCGTGTAAATTTGGTTTCTCCTCGTTAAGCATTTTTCTCCATTTAATGACGCTTTATTTCTCTCTACTAGCTATTCAATTTGGCCACATGACAGTGGGTTAAAAGGTAAATAAAAAAAGAGAGCTATGATATGAGTAGGTTACGATATACACTCATTGTCATAAAAATCCGCACACCAAGAAGGAAGCGTTGGATTGAAATGAGATTTTAGGAGTGAGATGGTACATACCAAGGACATACGTCATTAAAATATCACAGCAGCAGGGCGATTTCCCGCTGATATACGGTACACATTCCGGTCAGCGTTAGTACTGCGTCGGACTGCCTCGTGTTCAGATACATGCGGTGATAAGGTCCCCCATGGAGTCAAAGAGACGCCGTGTGTTATCCTGTGATAGATTAGCCCACACTTCTTGCAACTGACGCTCTAAATCACGAACACTGGGACATGGAGAAAGCTAGCGTCTCATCTGGTCCCACACGTTTTCGATGAGTGAGAGATCAGTCGATCAGGAAGGCCACGGAAGCCTCGAAGCATGACGTAGACAGTTCTGGGAGGCACGAACCGTGTGCGGACGGGCGTTATCTTGTTGGAAAGTGGCTCCGGGCTGCCCCGCCAGGAAAAGAAGAATATGGGGCCGCAGGATCTCCTGTACGTAGCGCTGGGCTGTCAATGTCCCTAGGATCACTGCGAGGGAAGTCCGGCTGTCATACGCGATGGTTTCCCAGACCATCAAGCCTGCAGTTCGTCACGTGTGCCGCTTTGCAGTGAGGTTGGGATTGTAGCGCTCACCTGCGGTCCTCCACACTCTGACACGGCGGTCGTCCGTTCCCATACAGAAGCGGGATTCGTCGCTGAACACCATACGTTGCCAGTCCGTAACATTCCACGTTGCTGGCTGCTGACACCACTACAATCGACGCCAACGATGATCAGGTGTTAATGGCGGAAAACGTAAAGGCCGTCAAGAGTGCAGATTCGCCTCTTCCAGGCGTCTGGAAATGGTTCTGGCGGACACAGGAGTCCCTGGTACACCCGCCGCATGTATCTGGATATTGGACAAAGACGTCGTTGCATTTGTGCGTGCCACTCTTACCATCCCACGATCCTCTCTGCTGGTGGTGTGTTTGGGTCGTCCAGAGGAAGTCCGCTGTGTCTGGGTGCCTTTCCTTGTCCATTGCTCCCAACACGAATGCACCGTACTGTCCGACCAGCCGAAATGGCCAGCGGACGATTCGGCGCGCCGGCTACCCTGCCTCTCTATCCCGACGATACGGCCTCGTTTAAACTCCGTCAGTTATCGTACGCACATCTACGGCGCCTCTTCGGCATGTCTATCACTCGGGGATCTAACCTGATTCTTACCGTGCACTTTGGCACGCATATGTCCCAAGGATTGCGATTGCAGCGCCGATCGTGAGCCCGCGGCATGCGGAATTGCACAAAATTTTAATCACTTGCATGTCTGCTCTCCTCGTAGCTTTTCGCCGAGTTTCTCGTTAATCGCACGGCTTTTTCTTGGTGCGCGAATTTTTATGACGAGTGTACTATGTTTTAGATGAAGAGCGATAAGTATCGTATGATTTGATCTATGTGGGTTGTATTTGGAAACGGCGAGCTACAGTATCAGTCGTGTATTAACAAAACAGTAGTTTGAAGTGTTTTAAACTTGCTGTTGCAAGCGAAGTATTATTATTAATGGGCTGCATACCTGACACGCTTGGCGACTGAATAAAAAGACAATGAACCAGTAAGAACTCTGGTACTGAAGTCTGTGATTATTCCATCCTGGACCGTGTTGAATTTAAAGTGTCTTTTACTTTGTGTAATTAAATTTTCAACTTTCACACCAACGATACGAATTAGAATACAAGAATTTTTCAAGTAGTAGAATTCATCCAATAACTTAAACTTCAAAGTTCTACAGTCATGAAACCCTCATTATTTTTTAACCTTGGATTTCACGCAGTCTCTAATAATTTTGCTGCTTTTAATTTTTTTCTGGTGCTGTTTAACTCCTATTATCATTTAGAAATGATGAATTTCCCATTCCTATATCAAGAATGATAGATTCAGAAAAGGGAAAAAAATTAAATCACAAAGCAGATACCACATCCGTTCAAGATTTGGCCCAGTAAGACAAGGAAGTTAACCCCTTAATTTCTATAACTTTTTTTGCTTAAATATTTTCAAGTAGAGATCTCTAGTTACATAGCCATAACATACATATATGTAAATTAAGTATATTAATTTACATTACAAGGTATATTTTGATATATTGTATTGCTAGCAATTTAAAAATTGGAATTTTGAGGTCCATATCTTAATAAAAAAATCTTCAGTCTAATTATACAGGATCATGAGATGTTGCTAAATAAGGCTTTTAGACTAACCTTACAATATCCTATAAATAATTGCCATTCTCTTCTTCTTCTTGATTGAGCCTGATTTTCATTGCTACCATCGACATCCTCACAAACAGTGAGTTCATCTTCTGTTTTAAAGAACTGGTGTGCATATCTTTGTCGGGAGCGAAATTCAGTCACGTCCACAGTATCCTCAAGAAGATTCCACTGCTGCTGCCTTGAAGCCATGAGTTCTGCCTTATTCTTTGATAGCTCTAATCCCTGATGAGATGAAGTTCGTTCTCCGCTACCTTGTGTGGTTCAGCAGAGGTTACGTTCGAAAGTAATCCTGTCCCTCTTGAAGTAGATGGCATCGGTGTTTCTTCCGGTACATCATGTTGTTCTTCATCACAGTCTGTGGAATACCTGTCGGGAGATTCGGGAATGGGTTGTTCTTCACCGTGATGTTCATGGCCCAGAGTAAATGGTGTGTTTGAGTACAACATCGTCCACGTTTTCATCTTGGTAATTCCTGTCCGAACAGGAGGCACCGTACAGAACTAACAGTCTGTGACGTGATCTGTCGGTTCCCTCCACATCATGGGAACTGTAAATGTACGGAACGTGACTTGAGATTCATCCACACGTTTAGATTTGGTAAACAGGGGGTGTAGCACTGTTGCGGGGCCCAGCTCTTGTTCTTGTCGCCAGTCTTATAGCCGAAGAACAAAAAGTGGACTTTATTTTTTTTATCTCTGTGGTTACAGCAAACTTTTAATTAAAGCAAACGTAACTTCTTCAAGTAGGTATCAGTTTTGTACACTGTTCACATACTTACATGGCATATTTATCCCGCCTAAAATAAAGGCTAATAGAAGCTTACAAAGTCTGACAGGGAGTAACCCTTCTAAACCAACAAATTAACAGGAAAGCATGCAGCGTCGAATCCTACTCCAAAAACTCCAATGAAACACTGCAAGACAGAACCATCTGCGACATAGTGATACTACAAGCGTCGTGATCTTAAAGTACGATGCGACCAAATCTCATGTCCGAGAACCGTAACCACATACAGGACTAATTTGTTGGTATTGGATCCTTTCTGTAACTTGAAAACAAGAGCCAGTTGCAAATACTTTTAGTCAATTAGTTAGATTGGGTCGTTAGTTGCCAGTCTGAGGTTTTTTGTATTTTCAGAATGCGGCTTCTCCTGTAATAGAACAACTTTTTTTTTCATGATCATACAATGATTGTGTTGGTTTTAATTACTATTTTGGTTGGATACGTATTAATGAGATCTTTCGTAACACTGAATTTTCATCGTAGTGTGATTTGGAATGTCATTTTCATATTCAGCACCCAAAATTTTGTTAAGAGCAGGTAATTTAGAATTCATAAGAATTCCCATGTTGAACCGTGAAGTTAGGCTAAAATACGATAACAGAATACGTATATTCGCGGCTTTGTGGCTACGAAAAACGACGGACTACAGGCTGTATACCATCGTAAAGCTAAACATGAAATATCACCGAAACTATGCTGACTTTGACATCTGCCTCTGCACTTTTGGCGCTTTTTTTTCCATAGCTAATGAAATTGTAAAATTTCCGATTCTATTCAATTCTACTGTACTTTTATATTTGTGAATGCTGTATTACAGTTGGATTCATCCATGTTTGACTTGTGGTTTATTAGTATCGGGTCAAGATACTAAGAATAATTTTTATAAAATAAAATCGTTACAAAATAGGATGGTCAAAATTTTAAATAACTTTAGGGGAAATAAAAATTTTGTCCAGGGATAATATCAAAACATAAAATATGGGAAAACAATGTAATAAAAGTTATTCCCGTAACAAATGAAGCGAAAAAGATAATACAGGAAGACGGTGTAACATAAGTTATTCCAGAAACAGATTAAAAGAGACTGGGATACAGTGAGATACGTAGGTAAGTTGACAATGTGGTAGGAAGAATTATGAATATGTTTGTTGAAATGCTTGGGTAAGCATAATATTCGTATATTGTCGGATATGTTATTTGTGCTACTAGATGAAATAAATTTATGTATTTTTATGAACATTATGACACATACCTGCTGTTGTGGTAAAAACAGGAATATTATTGTGCCAGGGCTTCCACCGATGAGCACTTACATTATGACCACCCCTAGCCTAGATACATGAGAGCGTCTGGAGACCGAACGGTGGCGCAGGTGAAGTTCACAGATAAGTACACTGCCGGACAATTGCTAAGGACGGATGACAATAGCAACGATAGCAACCATAAAATGGAAGGCAGGAAAATGTGGAATTAGCATAAGTGCGGGATACAGTAAGACGTGTTGTGCGTATGCAAATTTTGGATTGCCGAACTTGTTCGTGACGTCATAGCGCTGATAAGAGATATAAAGGATATGACGCGTATTGACCGTTGTTGTTCAAACGCAAAGTTGAAAGGGAAAGAATCAATTGACGAACTTGCAATTTTCAGTATGTCTTCCCGACATCACATAGATGATTTTACGCGTGTCCGTATTATTGGCAAGATTGAAGAAGGGCGAAAAATAACAGATGTTGCCAGGGAGTTCGACGTCAGCCACAGTGTTGTTTCAAGGCTTTGGAAATCATTTCAAACAAATGGAGAGTGTAGCAAACGTCACGGGGGAGGTCGTGTTCGCAGTACGACACCTGCAGAAGATCGGTACATAGTGCTATCAACAAAAATACACCGGCGCAGCACAGCTAGTGAGGTAGCAAATTAGTTTATGGCTGCTACTGGCAGGCGGATCTCCCCGAAAAACTGTCGCCAGACGTTTGCATGAAGGAGGACTATACGCCCGCCGTCCTGTTGTGTGCATCCCATTGTCCAGACGTCACCGTACCGCCCGTTTGTGATGGTGCCATCAACATCGCAATTGGACTGATAACGACTGGTCTGCTGTCCTATTCTCAGATGAGAGTAGATACAGTTTATCGTCTGATTGTCGACGACAACTGATCTGGCGTGATAGTGGTACTGCATATTGTCCAGCAAACATACAGAAAAGGGACGGATATCCGACATGTAGTGTCATGGTATGGGCTGGCATCATGATCAATGGCCCTACGCCCCTCGATGTGCTTACAACTGGGACTATGACTGGCCAACGATACATTAATGATGTTCTGCTACCTCATGTTCGCATGTTCCGTGGTGCTGTCGGTGATAGATTCATTTTCATGGACGACAACGCAACATGTCATCGAACAGTCGCTGTCCAGGAGTGTCTTGAGAGCGAGGATATTCAACGCCTCGTATGGCCAGCACGTTCTACAGATCTGAATCCCATTGAAAATGTGTGGGGTGCTTTGGGGAGGAGTCTTGCTGGTCGCCAATGCCCTCCAATAAACAAGGACACCCTCATCAGTGCACTGACAGAGGAATGGGATAAATTACCCCAACATCTGCTTGATAATGTTGTGCAAAGCATGACACGACGTGTGGAATCTTGCATCGCCCTCCATGGTGGCCATATCCCGTATTGACATCTTACACCGGAACGCCTGCGGACGGTAATTGCATTTTTCACGTTTACGTATTCTGCACAAAATGGCCTGTTTGTCCCTTGAACACGTTCCAAAGCCTTCTGGATTTCAGAGCACAATAAATTGTCTTTCTTGTAATTTCCTGGCATTCTGACATTATTTTATTTCACTTGGCATCCAACCACACTTACTTTTTTATGCGCTATATAGCCGTTTATGATCCGTCCTTAGCAATTGCCCAGCAGTGTATTTATACAACCCGAGGACCGGCTTTCGGTTAGTAAAGCGTTCGTAGTCAGAATGGGAAAATTTATCGGAGTTTGATAAAGGACAAATTGTGATGGCACGGAGCCTCGGAACTGCAATCTCTGAAACGGCGCAGCTTGTGGGTTGTTCGCTGTAGTGAGTACGTATCAAAAGTTGTGCACAGATGGCCAAATGATGAACCGTCGTCCAACGTGTGTCGACTGCTACTCACTGATGCCAGAGGGGTAGCGGAGATTGTCGCTCATTGTTCACAGCGACCGCAGGGCCACAGTGCGACAAATCACCTGCAGCTACAACACTGGTGATCAGGGCAATGTGTCATGGCACACAGTTCATCGCAGCCTTCTGCGCATGGGCCTGCGTAGCCGAAAACCCAGCAGGGTCCTCATGCTCACTGCACGTCATCGCTAACAACGCATGAAATGCGCCCAAGATCATCGAAATTGGACCACGGATGATTGGAAGAAAGTGGCCTAATCTGACAAATCAAGATTCCTGGTGCATCACGTAGACGCCCAAGCGCAGATACGCTGATTACAAACGGAGGCTATGGCCATACATTTAAAATTACAACTGTCTCACACGATTAAAAACATATCCATTATGTACAACTGAGTCATTGGCAGTATGTTTATTACAGTCAAGTCACAAAGTTCAAGTAAAGGATGATAAGTTACAAAGGCAAGATCTTTCGAGCTCCCACTGTAGCTCATTCGCAAGCCATAATGCTCTGTGCACCCTCAGAAACACGCACTTATATATAAAAGTTCACGTCACGTTGTCCTGACAACAACATGCTGTAAAGTTATAAACAAGCTACACCACTTTCAGGGAACAACAAGCTTTTTAAATTTTAAGATGTTAAACAAGTTAATTCGTAAGTATGTAATTGAACACATTATGCAATGCAGTGACAGTAATAATGAATGCATAGTTATCAATGAAGTTCTAATTTTAAGTCAATCACGTATCATCAAGAGCGTTTGATCAATATATATGTTCATGAATAGGCACTGGCATAGTACGTATAAATTGTCTCCATGATGAAGGTATTATTGTTGGTAAATCCTCATTACAACAATGGGTACCATATAGAAGAATGTACATTGCCTCTGGGAACCACGTATCACTCCTATTCGTTGTGGTTGATAGATATCTTATGTCTTCCGATTGGGGACTGTAATCTTCATCTTTTACAAATTTGGCCAAAGCTGTATTAATATTGTCTTTTTTGATATCGTATTGGTGCTCCTTACGTCGTACTCCCAATGTTCTTGTAGTTGATCCAATATATACCCTGGGTTCTTGACCAGATGTACTTGGCAATAATGGTATCATGCATACACCATGTCTATTTATATATGGAATGGGGTCGCGGTCGCACTTTATCATTTCAAAAATATTTGTTGTTTTAACCCCAAAGGCCAACTTATGTTTTTTTACATATTGGAGAGTGGTGTAGCTTGTTTATAACTTTACAGCATTATGTTGTCAGGACAACGTGACGTGAATTTTTATATATAAGTGCGTGTGTCTGAGGGTGCACACGACATTATGGCTTGAGAATGAGCTCCAGTGGGAGCTCGAAAGAGATCTTGCCTTTTTAACTTATCATCTTTTACTTGTACTTTGTGACTTGACTGTAATAAACTTACTGCCAATGACTCAGTTGTACATAATGGAGATGATTTTAATCGTGTGAGACAGTTGTAATTTTAAATGTATATCGTTTTAAAGCACGAAAAGAAGAAATTTTTAGCTTGGAGGCTACGGCACCTGGGTGCACCGTTGGGCGGAAATAGGCCGGCGGTGGCGGTGTTACGCTGTGGGAGATGTTTTCTTGTGACACTTTAGGCCCCATTATCCCAATAGCACATTCCCTGACAGCCGTCAATTATCTGAACATCGTTGCGAACCAAGTTCACCTATTCATGACAACTGTGTTACCTGCTTGTGATGGCCATTACCAACAGGATAATACGCCATGCTACTCTGCCAGAATCGTGAGGGAGTGGTTCGAGGAACATGCTGGTGACTTTCTGTTAATGCCCTGGCCTCCAAGTTTGCCTGACACGGACCCAATCGAACATTTGTGGTTCGACTTGGAAAACAGGGTCGCGCTAAATCCCCACCAGCCCGAAATGTACGGAAACTGGAGGACCTGCTGTTGACATTATGGTACCAGATACCCCAGGATACCTATCGCCACCTCATGAAATCGATGTCTCGCCAAGTGGCCGCTATTTAGCTGGCTAAAGGAGTTCTTACAGCTTATTAGATAGCTGGTCATAATGTAATGGCTCATTGGTGTAGTGCTTTACCATACCACAACATGCAAATTATAAATATACTTAAATTTTGCGGTGAATGAAACAACAATAAAAATAGATTTGAATTTGCTTTAAAATCATGCTTACACCCAATTTAATTCATCCCGAACCGGAAATCGAATTCTGCTATTATCTAGTGTTGCTACTTTAAACAGTATTAAGTAAGTAAATACAATATAATCAAAAGTGAACGGGGTAAACCAATGTAATTTACGTGTGAAGTAGCTCATTCCATATTGGCTGTGTTAAAATATCGCTCGGCAGCCTGCCTCGTGAAGAATCATGTAGGGGTTCATTCGGCAAAACCAAGCTTCGCCATTTCTTGTACTGGTGACAAAACACGGCCAGTTCCGTGAGCTGCGCATGCGCACAATGTAGAAAGAAAACCTGAAACACGAGCAGTTTTAATCCACTCTGTACACTCGGGATGTCATTAGTTGGTTGTGAATATTTTATTTCTTTCATTTCAGTGTGTTCCTCCGATTTGTTTTAAGAGCGAAGTACAGCATTTGGACAAACGCTTAATTATTTCTCAGTGGTTTAGTTTTATTTATTTCTATCTTCATGCTGTGTTTCAAGCAATCAGAATGAACAGCGGTACACCAACGTTTGACTCTTTCGAATATTAGTGTCGTGATTGAATGCGCTTGTGTCACACGAATTTGATGAATTTGCAGTTTTCTGCCAGAAAGTATAGTAAAAGGAAGTAATTGAAAAAATCCGGACCCAGTACTGTGTTTCAAGAATTAAAAAATTAAAAAATGTAGTCCGCCACATTTTCACGATTCTTGATATTTTTTTTTTTGATTGGAGGTTTAACGACCACCGTGAGCAACTCAATGGGCTATAAGCAGTCGCCCGTCCCTAATTTAGGGTCACTGGTTCCAGGTAAGGGAGAAAGCCAGTGCCGTAAGACAAACACAACATCCATGCCTCACCGGAATTCGAACCCGGACCCCTTTCGAACGAGTGATCAGAAGCCCTCGCTTAGACCACTACGCCACCGGGGCGGCCTTGATGTTCTGATTATTCTCGTATGTGTGCCTGCGAAAAACGGTGGACTTTAGTATAGGTCGTACGCTCTATTTTCTCCGGAAACAAACTCTTGGACTAAATATTCTGTGCCGAATTATAACAGTTTCAGAATCTTACAGCTTCTTCACGAAATACCTTCTGGAGTTAATAATTCCATCGCTAATTTGATTCAGTTTTTAAAAGAAAAAACGAATAAAATTTTGTTTGAGCTCAACGTTTAAGAAACGCATTGGGAACGGAGATCTGTGCTTAAAAGACAAAGAAAGAAAGAGCAGAAAAACCAGCGAGAGAAGCAACATAAAGAAATTCTGGAAAAGCGGCTCTCAGCTTTAGTGATTTAAAGAAATTGAAAAAAAAGTAACAAAATGCCATTGAAATGGCATTTTATAATTCTGCGTTGCCTCATTTACTTCCCATATATGATACTGGTAACACTATCGAAAAGGTCACTCCTCGCCACTGATCCCCAAAGAGTAAATTCTTTCTAATGATAATATTATTGGAGATTTCAGCGTGAAACTCTATCCTGAAAGCAAGAAAGAAAGAAATTACTTCATAGGTACTACGATTATTCATAATTACATAGAAAATGTTATTTTATAGGTAACGCAGTTATCTATTTGCACTGGGGCCAGTATAGCTGGATGACAGTGTGAGTAACGATCCCTGTAACTCTGAATTAAAGCATTCGTTTGTCTAGCGGTTCTGATTCGTAAAGGTAACGAAAAACGTCTTTGTGAA
Organism: Macrothele yani; assembly: GCA_039090855.1. Lineage (NCBI taxonomy): Eukaryota > Metazoa > Arthropoda > Arachnida > Araneae > Macrothelidae > Macrothele > Macrothele yani. Next base: position 157,053,570 of record CM076996.1, read on the forward strand.
AAGCGAGGAAATTTAGTTACAGAAGAAAACACGGTGCACCTACACCGTTGTATTTTCGTTTAAGGTGGACGTCAAGTGAAACTGCGCCCCTGCAATGATGAAAATTGAGTTACATAACGCAGGTGGCGCTCTACGTACGTCAAGTACTGGAAACGTGGCACTTCCTTTTCTTTTTTCTTGAATATTACAAGTTTTCATACAAACAATAATAACTGAGTGGTTGTAGACTTTTGTTTAGGATGTCAGCAATTATTTGAGTCACTTACATTACCGTTCATTGGCTTTGCTACCCACAAACTGATGTAAATCAGAAATCAAATGCTGGTAATCTAAGATGCTGACAGAAGCTTTTTCAGAAATCACCGTCGGATAAGGAAAAGACTTCCCGAAATTTTTTCACAAAACTAAGACCCCACCCCCACAAGAAGGAGTCGCAAAACAGCGCGATTTTTAGTGTCATCTATGAGCAGAAGGCTGCATTGGATATGCCTTTATTTCCACTTTAAGGTAGTCGTCTAGTGATTTTGCTCCCTCTACTTCCAATGGAAAAAAAATTAGACCCTATTTCTTCAGCGAAGAAAGATTTCCCATACATCAAAATTGGCCCACTGATGAAAAAATCCTCCTAACTTAGATTGTAGAATCGATGTTTTTTGTACAAAAACTTCCCGAACTATTGGGTTGGCCAAAACGTCTTTGCATTTTTGCACACAAATGGCGAAACATGTCTTGAAATGTAACTAACGTCATTTGAAACCGCAAGTTCATTCTGTAACGTGACAGCTGACAGTTCAAGCTTGTTTTTGGAACAGAAAGTGCACGATTTCTTTAACAAGTGTTTGTTTGGCGTCGATTTCAAAATGGACAATCAAAAGGAACATTTTCGGCCTGTTTTGCTGTATTACTTCCGAAAAGGAAAAAACCACTGTGCAACTCATAAAAGGTTATGTAATGTGCATGGTGAAGATGCCTTAAAACTACGGCAGTGTCAGAATTGGTTTGCGAAATTTTGGTCTGGAGATTTTGGTGTGAAAGATGCACCACGCTCAGGAAGGCCAATGGAAGTTGATGACGACAAAATAAAGGCACTGATCGAAACCAATCGGCGTTTAACAAGAGAGATTGCTGAGAATCTGAACATATCGAAATCGAGCGTTGAAAGCTCGATATGTGATAAAAATTATATAGAATTGAGTAAGCTCAATTTATGTATAGAATATATATAAAGTATGCTCAGCTCATATATAGAATATATATTGAGTAAGCTCAATTCATTTATATAAAATTGAGTAAGCTCGATATGTGGATAATTCATCTCACTAAACGCGTTGGCATCTGCGATTCGCTCTTGAAACGTGAAGAAAACGATCCAATTTTGAGATGTATGATTACAGGCGATAAAAAATGTATCGTCTACAACAACGTCGAACGAAAACGATCGTGGAGCAGACGTGACGAACCTGCTCAAATCACTTCAAAAGCAGATATGCACCAAAGGAAAGTTATGCTGTCAGTCTGGTGAGACTTCAAAGGTATTTTGTATTTTGAATTGCTTCAAAGGAACCAAACCATTAATTCGGACGTGTACTGTCGTCAGCTGGATAAATTAAATGATGCAGTCCGACAGAAGCGTCTAGAATTGGTGAATCGCAAAGGTGTTGCGTTTCACCATGATAACGCAAGACCACATACAAGTTTGGTCACTCGTTAAAAGTTGTTGCAGCTTGGAAGAGATGTGTTATCACATCAACCATATTCGCCAGCTCTGGCACCATCAGACTACCATTTGTTTCGTACGTTGCAAAACGCCTTGAATGCTAAAATCTTCACTGCTGATGAGGCTATCAAATAGTTCTTGGAACTGTTTTTTGCCGAAAGAAAAAACAAAAACTTTTTTGAGCACGGAATCATGAACTTGTCTGCGAGATGGCAAAAGGGCGTCGGAAAAAAAATGGACGATATGTCGTTGACTAAAGTTTTTGTTTCCCATTTAAAATTCGCCTTTCATTTACATGGAAAAAAACGCTTTTACTTTTTGGCCAACTCAATATATTAAAAATCAATAACCTTACTTCGATGTATTGGTAAGGAATAGTGGCGCCACCTGTAAGCTAGTGTCATAACTTCATCGAAGTAAATTTATTAATTTTTAATATAGTTCCGGAAAGTTTTTTGCAAAAAACGTCGGTTGTACAGTCTAAGTTAGGAGGTTTTTTTATTAGTGGACCAATTTTGTTGTATGAGAAATCTATCTTTCTTTGCTGAGGAAATAGGGTCCAAATTTTTTTCCATTTGAAGTATAGAGAACATAATCGCTAGACGTCCACCTTAACTAAAGTTAGATATCAGTTACTGAGAAAACAGATCTCCTTTACAGGGTGATCAGAATTGACCGCACAATTAACCTACCGGATGATTCCTCGTGGGGAAAGAACCGAAAACCGTTGTCCGATCGGACGTCGCATTCCGGAGATATACGAGCCAAAATTTTCGTGACGTCACATCCGGTAACGCACATGCTCGTTGAAGAGCGACGTGAATAATTATACCGACGCACGTATCACAAGGCAATCAAGTCGCCAAGGTGGTGCAGTGGTCTAAGGCACTGACTCTATCCCTTCCCTGGAACCAGTGGTCCTAAATTCAGGACGGGCAACTACTTATAGCCCACTGAGTTGCTCACGGTGTTCGTTAAACCTCCAATAAAAAAAAAAGGCAATCAACATTTTAAAATGTGGCACGAGGTGGGTATGCAAATTCGAATGACGTTTTCGATACGGCAGGTAGGGATAAAAAGGGTTGGCGACGGTAGCAGGTAAGCTCATACTCCGTTGGTACATTTGACAGTAGTGTGGGTAGCAATATGTCGTACAGTTTGAGAGAGTATTGTGACATGTATCTCCTATTGGAGAATGCCATGATTCAGCATTGCGTGCAGCAAGGGCCTACAGCGAGCGATACCCAGCACGACGGCACCCGAACGCCCAGATCATACGGTGGCTTGACGCTCGAATGTGCGACACAGGTAATGTCGCACCACGTGTAAGTGTAGATAGTGGCGCTGAACGCTCTGTGAGAAAACCATTCCTCGAGGACGCCATACTAGAATTCATAGAGGAAGAGCCAACGACCAGCAGCCGGGCGATCGCGCGACAGTTCGGTGTGCACCAAAGTGTCATACTTGCCGTTCTACACGACGAATACCTGCATCTATATCACATCACACGGGTGCAAGGCCTATTACCACAGGATTATCCTCGAAGACAGGCATACTGTGAGTGGCTGCTACATCAACATGCTGCCGAAAGTAGTTTCATTAGTCACAAGATCCGCCGGATCTTGCGGACTGGTGAAGCAAGGTTTACACCGCAGGGTATCTGGAACACCCATAATAGTCATGTTTGGGCATTGGACAATCCACACGCAACACATGAACACGCTCACCAGGTTCGATGGGGTGTTAATATCTGATGTGGTATTGTGGGCGATATCCTAGTGGGACGATATCTTCTTCCTGAAAGTGTCACACCTGCCAACTACATGGTGTTCCAACGTGATGTTCTGCCGGACTTACTGGAAAACGTACCATTGGCTGTTCTCAGCAATTTATGGTTCCAGCATGATGGAGCACCGGCGCATTGCGCTGCAAATGTTCGCCAGTGGCTTGATACGGAATATCCCGGTCGATGGCTTGGCCGTGGTGGTCCTGTCGCATGACCCGCTAGATCGCCGGATCTTAACCCATTGGACTTCTTTCTCTGGGGTCATCTAAAAGAACTGGTATATCGACGGCCTGTCAACAGCCTGAACGACCTAGTGGCCACCTTACACGCGGCCCTTACAACTGTAACCCCTGATATGCTGCAACGCGTGCAGATGTCTATTCCTCGGCGGGCTGCCGCCTGTTCCGCACTACAAGGTGGTCATTTTGAACACATGTTGTAATTTGACACGAATCCACGTGTTTTATCATTTGTGTTGTAGTGGTACACATCAACAAATTACATGTTTTCTGCCAAAGTGATTGGGTAAGTTATTTCTAATGTCTGTATTCTTACCGGATGTGACGTCACGAACTTTCGGCGCGTATATCTCCGGAATGTGACGTCCGATCGGACAACGGACAACGGTTTTCGGCTTCTTTCTCCACGAGGAATTGCCCGGTAGGTTTATTGTGGTCGATTCTGATCAGCCTGTATAAGAACTCATATCTGGTTTCAAAAGCAAAACTCTTCAGATTTATTTTGACTATATTGTTAAGTTATTGACTGAATTAAAGCAATGCACAGTGGGACAGATTCCCGAAAACGTGGCCAAAATTGCCAAAATTCAACTTCAGAGAATTTATAATCCTAATGTCTTAGTGATTAGTCAGATCATCAGGTAATGAAAAACCGGTCACCAAATGTATATATACCTAACCTGACTTCTTGTACAGGATTAGTAAATTGTTGAATTGCAAAGCGTACGTTCAATACGGGTTTGTGTACCTAAAGTTAGTTAACGTGTTAAAGAGCTAATTTTGGTTGTGAAAAATGATTACATCATGGACCATACTCCTCCAGGTAATTACTTTCTAACTGTAGTTGACAACTGATTAAGATATCATTTTGATAACATAAACACTTACTTTTTTGCTTCGATGGAAAAAAGTAGTGAAATTCATTTTTCACTTGACTTATAAAAATAAACCCGCTTGGACCCGCGATCATTTTTATACCAGATGCTACCCTATATATCTTAGTTTAAGTGGTAAAAAAATTGGCTGTTCGCGAGTGCTCCCTTCTGAGATATTTGGGTCCAAAGCTGTTGATATCACCTTGTAATTGAACATATGAATTGATTCCCCCGTACTATCTTGCTCGCATAATTGTAATATTGCATATAAGTCTACTGATAACAGTATTTTAGTGTGTTACTATCATTATTCGAATGAAATTTCCTCTATTACTGGTGAAATGTGTTAGAAATTATTTTAAGAACTATGACTGTCGGAGTTCTACGACATTTGAACTAGAGGCGTCAACGCATGTTTAACGGAATTGCAGGTGGCGCTGAGCTCAGTGTTTTATTTGTTTGCTTCACAGTTAGTTTGTTTCGAAGGAAAACAATCACATCGGCGATGTAGAGTGTGTGCGCGTTAATATAATAAGTTATATATGTGTGTGTGGAGATGTAGTTTTATAGATATTCAAGTGTTTATTATCATTCAAGCTTTTAAATAAATAGTTAATTTATAATATGACGAATGATAGTTCCTATTTATCCTATGCTGAGTGAAAGGCGGATCTCCGTACATCTGGTGAGTTGCTTACTGAGTTACATAAAAGGCAACCTTCAATTACAGATTTAATTTATTTTAAAATAACCAATAAAACAGAGAAAAACCTCACTAGAAGAGTCAGTTTTAAAATATGGAGGGGAAAATCGGGTAGGAACTTATCCGTGAAATGTCAGCACGTGATAAGTGTAATATCCACTCAGTTTGATGTGGAAACGCTTCCAGAAGATGCTAAGAATAATATACAACACGAGATATATCGAGTTTGCAGTAAAATTGCGGAGAGCTGGAAAAACTGTAATCGAATGGAAGAGTAATATTTAATAAAAAATTCCGACTGGTTGGACAAAAATTTTGACCTACCTCATAACGTTTTGACTCAACATATTTTACCCAGCACTTCTGGAACAATAGGCAGACAAGCTATCAGCTTTACTGAAAGCAGTGACAGGTCGAAAAGAACAAAAACTGAAAACCTACGTAAAAGCTCGGAAACTGAAGAACTGGTTTATGCAGCTCAAATGAGCTTACGAGTCCTGACACTGCAAAATTGCTCAACGAAGCCGCTAGTACAACACCCACTCGTTCTTATAAAATAACAAATTAGTAAAATTTTGCAATGCATTGATTATGATACGCTTTCCAACATACCAGAAATCATTACTCAAGTTATTACTCAAGTTATGAGGATAATGGCTGTGGAATAAATCTCGCTCTCCTGTGTCTTGACTTTTGACCCCATTTCGAAGATATTAAACAGAACTGGTTCAGCATACCTCCGGAACAACATACTAAAGTTTTGTCGCAATAGAAGCACTTTTAGTCAAGTTATGAGGATAACGGCTGTGGAATAAATCCCGCTCCTGTTCCCTGACCTTTGACCCCATTTCGATTATATTCAACAGAACCGGTTCCGTATACTTCCGGAATAGCATGATAACGTTTTGTCGAAATTGAACCATTTTTACGCAAGTTATGACGCATAAGGGCAATGGAATGGATCCCGCTCTTATGTCCTGACCTTTGACCCTATTTCGTCCATTTTCAACAGGGTTCGTCCCCAGGAGGTCACCTACCAGATACTAACATTTCATCGAAATCGAACAATTTTTACGCAAGTTATGAGTCATAAAAGACAATGGAATGGATCCCGCTCCTATTTCCTGAGTTTTAACCCCATTTCGACCATTTTTAACAGGGTTCATGCCCAGGTAGTTTCCTACCACATATGAAAATTTCATCGAAACCGAATCATTTTTACGCAAGTTATGATGCCTAAGGGCAATGGAATGGACCATGCTCCTATGTCCTGCCCTTTGACCCTATTTCACCCATTTTCAATAGGGTTCGTCCCCAGGTGATCCCCTACCACAAACTAAAATTTCATCGAAATCGAACCATTTTTATGCGAGTTATCGTGCGGACGGACGGACGGACGGACGGACGGACGGACAGACTAACAAAGCTGGAGCATATACGCTTCTTCAACCTACGGTTGAAAGGCATGGGAAACACGAAATACAGCTCCCATATTGCCGTATTCGCCTGACGAAGCTTTATCTTTATTTGTGGCAACAAAGTTAACGAAAGGTCAGTACATCAAGATTCGAACAGAGGCCAAGGCCAGAAATGCAAATATTTATCCCAGCTATCAGCATATCCGAGCCGCAAAAGAACGATGTTATCTACCAAGAGACTCAATAAACTTTAGTGATTAGCAAGTGGAAGTGAAGTTACAAGCAATTTTGGATCACACTTGCTTAAGAGTCCTAGAAGCTCAAGTGCCTGTTCTGGAGACTTTTATGGAAAGAAATCAGATCAACATGATTTTAGTTTCAAATGGGGATGTGATGGAAGTACAGGACATACCAGTACAAGCAAAGAGCTCCAGCAGGGGTACCAGACACTGACATGTTTATTACCTCTTTTGTTCCACTTCAATTATACACCAATTAAGGAGACAACAAGAAAATCATTTGGCAGAACCCACGACTATCATCAACCAAGTACTGCATGCCTCTTCGAATGCAGTTTGTGAGGGAAACAACTGCCCTAGCTGAACAAGAAATTAATTTTATAGAAGAGCAAATATCCAATTTAACAGCGACATCAACAACTATTGGCAATAAATCTTTTTCCGTTACACGTCAAATGCTGATGACAACGGTGGAAGGAAAAATTTGCAATGCAGCCAGCAGCACATCATGGTCTAAGTATGTTGCATTTGTAAGGCAACCCCAAAAGAGATGAACAATCTCCAATCTGTAAAGGTGAAAACTGCAGATATATCAACCTACAAGTATGGTTTATCCACTCTTCATGCATAGATAAGATTCATGGAGTGCTTTCTTCATATATCCTATAGATTGGAAAATAAAAAATGGCAAATTCGTAAAGACGATAAAGATGCAGTGGAAAAAGAAAGAAAAATATACAAAATCAATTCAAGGAAAAATTATGTTTACTCATTGACCAGGTGAAACACTGAGGAAGCGGCACGGCAAATGATAGTAACACAGCCAGAAGGTTTTTCCAATGTTGCCACGAATCGCGGAAATTACCAGTATTAATGAAGAACTTATGCCTTGATCTGCAGTTCTTTTACATACAATGTCTTCTGGGTACGAAGTCGATGCGGATGCATTCGATAAGTACACTACTGAAACCGCAAAACTCTTTGTCGAGATTTATCCTTGATTCTATTATACATGCCTGCAAGTGTGCACCAGATTCTAGTCCATGGATCTCACATTATATCAAACGCACTTCTTCCGATAGGCCAATTATCCGAAGTGGCTCAAGAATGTAGGAATAAGGACTTAAAGTGTTACAGGCGAAGTCATTCAAGAAAAATATGTAGGTCTTCCACAGATGAAGACATATTCCACTTATTATTAGTTTCCTCTGATCCGCTCATGTCAAGTCTCTCCCCTCCACCTAAGAGAAAACACAAACAATTTTTCCCTGATATATTGGGTCTAATCAAAAGTCCTGAGGTAACAGAAATAGATTCATTGTTGGACATTTCACGCTCAAGCAACAGTGCCCAAGATAGTGATATAGATAGTGACTTTTAAACCATGTTTTTATGCAAAAAAAAAAAAAAGAATATTTCAAATAAATAACCTATTGAAATTGTTACTTATTACACAATTTTTCAAGCGTTAGAACGGATTTATTAATTTTGGCCACGTTTTTGGGAGTCTGCCTCACAGTGCAATGGGGTGAATGTCATACTAACAGATTTAGTGATTTGTTTCCTTCAGAAGAGAGGGGAGCACTTCACATCATCCTTTTAGACTGGGAACTAGGAGCCCAAAACTCCTGCATTTAATGTTAATAATGTTGGTGGTATGTGGAAATGTATATTATAAGGAACAGAGAATGAGCGCAATTATCAGTGAAAGGTTGACATGTGAGCCAGAACTTCCAGAGAAGTTAGAATATTTTGTGTCCCAAGTTTCTCAATGCTTTTCATTTCATATTCTGAGAAATATCTTAAATAAAACTCTATTTTTTAAGGACATTAAATATGTGAGTTCCAAACTGCATGCATTTATTTATTTTTTGCAAATGTCTCGTGATTTTAAAGGCTGCATATTTTTATATAATTTTTGTATGTGGAACCTCACCTATAACAGGTATGCAAGAAATATGTTGCATTACTTTTAACAAAGTTGATTACTTTTAACAGAAGAAAAGGAGGTAAATTTAAATACATTTTATAAAATTTTTATATCTAAGGCATTGATATTCTCTACACAGGCAATTGAAATATCGCCTGTATTACTAATAAAAATTGACAACAGAATTATTGAATATGTAGACAATATTAAATACCTCGGAATTATACTTCAAAATAATTTAAAATGGAACCTACATATTGACATTCTTGTTGTTAAACTCTCCAGAAACTAAGGTATAATTAGTTCGATTGTCTCATTTTTGCCGCACAGAGTTCTAAGTTTATATTACTCATTACTACAGTCTCACCTTGACTATTGCATTCTGGCATGGGAGCAGACTTCTTTAATGAATATTTCCAGACTCCAAATATTACAAAATAAATTTGTTAGACTTTGGGAATAAAAAAAACAATTTCAGACTTACAAATGAAGCACAATTCAGTTTTAGACATTTTTCTAGAGTATACCCTGAGAAATATAGTTTTTTTAACTATTAGCCAGTTATATAATTTTAACTTACGTAAGATAATGTACAAAAGGATCAAAAATAATGTAAATAATGAATTTTTACTTGTTTCTAAATCTGTGCACAGCTACTATACCAGGAATCGGGACTTACTGAAACCGGTCTTTCCCAGAACTAATTATAAGTAGCAGATTATAAATTACATGGGACCACAATACTGGAACTCACTGCCTCATGAAATTATTGATTTGAACAATTTGAATATTTTAAAGAGGATATTAAAACTTTACCTATCACATAAAAATTAGAAATGAGGGGCGTTGAAGGGGATGGGTGATAGGGAGGACAGACCTTTGCATTTACATCTTTTTTTTCCTCCCTTAACTACTTTAACATGTTTACTAACTTACACTTAATAATTTGCGATTACTGCCTGTATGGTGCTTGACTGGCTGTGTGTATACAGGGAGACTGGGGCTATGTCAGGTCTTTGTTCCTTTTCCCTTGTCTTCCTAGCTGTTTGTATTAACATATGTAATAATATCAATTATTTTAAATGCATTTGTATTGAAACAGCTGAAATAAAATGAATAAATAAAAAATAAAATCCTGACAATTTAAAACCAAGAAATGTTAGGTAACCATGTAGGAACTCGAGACCAGTCGAAGACTGTTGCGTCTTGTTATTTTTCTGGTCCAAAGGTAGGAATGCAGAACGGAAGAACATACACAACACCGGTGTCTCGTTTGGATCTAAACACCAAGAAATCGTGAAAAGAAACTGCCGTATTAACGGTTTGCACCACACTCTCCAAGTCTGATTCCACAAGTGCTTTTTTAGGCTGTTGTGTTATAAAACGAATAACTGGAATCCTTTGGTTAAAAATCAATAATGCAGCGATAACACGAAGCCTGAGACATTGGTATATTCAACGTAAAAGGTTTCTCTCATAGTACCTTAATTTTGGTGATGAAAAAGATGTTCGCTCAATGATTGAGCTCACTTAGGAAAATCATACATTCTTATAATGTGTGAAATTTTAATTTATACTCACACTTACATTGCATATTTTGTTTTCCAGATATCAAGCGTATCCAGTGGAAGGGAGCATTTGCGATTACATCCGATATATAACGATGTCGAGAAGAGGTGTCCTGAGTTCAGGAAAGAGGTAAGGTCTAGAAATCGCTTATAGGCGTCTACGTATTTTCTTTTGATGAAACTTAAATTCTGGTGAAACGCAGTGTTACCCAGAAGTATAGAAATACACCGAATTAACAAATTTTTTAGGAACACCCAACAGCAATCAGACACAGGCCATCCTCAATTACGTACGCAACTATGAAGTACGATGAATACTTTTTAGTCTCCAACAAATGTTTGGACGCAGGGGCGTAACTAGGCATTTCTGCGCCCGGGGCATACCACAGAATACTGGTGAAACACAGTGTCTCCCTTTCTGTATATATGTCCATTATTAATTTAATAGTTATACAGTATATTACTAATTTAATATAATAGTTCGATATAAATAACTGTTATATTAAATTAGTGATATCTATATATAATTATTATATTGAATTAGTATTACTGTTGGGCAGTGTATTCTTATATATTAATACACTCATCGTCAAAAAAATAGTTGCACCCATAAGGAAGCAACAGACAGGAATGAAACTTGGTGCGTAGGTTTGACATCGTGAGACGTGCAACTGATTCAAGTATCACGCTCGGCCGCGCATGTGACACAAGCAAGGAGGGGTAGTAGTGCTGTGCCTGACAGGCTATATAAGGTCGTCCCGTTGCGCGTGCTTGACATTCTCACTCGTGCTGTTGTGTTGGTCGTATCCTTTGCAAGTGAAGTATGCCTTGGTCAAAACTTCGGAAGCAATTCGAGCAGTTGGAAGAGTTCGAGAGGGCCGCATCGTCGGCCTCCGGGAAGCGGGATGGCCTAATCGCCGTATTGCGCGCCATACCGGTCATGCGGATATCACCACAGCACGCAGTTAGCAGCAGTGGATAGAACAAGGCACGCAGCAGCGACAGGAAGGGTCTGGGAGACCCACACGAACCACGGAGAGAGAGGACCGACGGGTTGTCCAACATGCGCAGAGTGACCCAACAGCCACGATTGCGGATATTCAGCGAGCAATGGTGCCCTCTATGCATCGTCTGATTAGCGCCAGCACCATTGGAAGACGGCTGCATTACTTAGGGATACACGCACGCAGACCATTACGACGACTGCCCTTAACACCATTGCATTGTCACCAAAAACTGCGGTTGTGTCATGCCAGACTGTCAAGGAGCCACTCAGAATGGCAGCTGGTGATCTTCAGTGACGAGTCCAGTTTTTGTCTTGGAGAAGACGAACAACGAATCCGTGTCTGAAGGCACCGTGGTCAGCATCAAGCGTCCAGAAGGCTTGGTGTCATGGTGTTTGGTGAAATTACCTACGATGCCAGATCACCTTTGGTGTTCATCACAGGTACTTTCACAGCCCAACGTTACGTTAATGAGGTCTTGCAACCAGTGTCCCTATATTTCCTGAACGCTCACTCCGGTGCGATTTTCCAACAGGACAACGCTCGGTCGCATACTGCTGCTGTCTTGAGAGCTTGCCTTCAAGGCACTGTCACTCTGCTATGGCCAGCCGCATCGCCAGACCTATTGCCGATTGATAATGTGTGGGATGCTATTGGACGCGCAATCCACACTCCACCCCTACAGCACAATTTGCAGGAACTGCGGGAGAAGATTCAAACTGCATGGGATGGCTTATCGCAGGACACAATTAGGAACCTGTACAATTCCATGCCGAGATGTCTGGCATGTTGTGTGAGCAAACATGGCGGCCCGACGCCATACTGAGAGACGGTAGTTATTGGCGTGTAGCTCAATAAATATTGCCCATATCATTCTCAATGTTTAATCATTTATTGCTCCTGGTACCTTTACCTTCCTCCCGAATAGCATTGCAATCCGACCAGTCATCTGGGTGCAACTATTTTTTTGACGATGAGTGCATATATGCTGGACATAACCCAACGTTATCTCTATGGCGAGGTTACAGCCAAATTGTGACTGTTTGTACAGCCTTTCGTAGCTGCTTCGGAGTTCGATCCTTCGGTACCACATGAAACTGACCGACAGCAGCTGGTAGTCGTGGCTCGGAGTCACAGTAATGATGGAATAGCCCCCAGAGAACGTCCAACAATATGAACGACATTCTCATCTTATCCATCCAGCTAAAGAAAAACGACATCAATATTCATCGAATTAAAGAAAAATCGCGGCTCTATTGTTTTCGACAAAGGTCACGATTCTTCTTTAGTTGAATCGACTATAGAACCCCTACTTCATTTCTATAGAACCCCTACTTCATTTCTATAGAACCCCTACTTCATTTCTATAGAACCCCTACTTCATTTCTGAATGTGAGCAATTAGCATCTCCTGAACATTTTGAGGAAGAAATTTGGATTTTAAGTGTACCAGAAACTGGTGAAAAAGTTTCAATTCCAATTTTAATCAGACTGTAAGCAGTGGTTTTTGCGCCCTCTCTTGAGCTGCGCCTGGGGCAGCCGTCCCCTCTGCCCCACCCAAGTAACGCCTCTGTTTGGCCGCCTGTAAATCTTAAAAAAAAACATCTCTGTTTGCTCTTTGATAAAATATCTTTTGCAAAGGTGGTTTGTAAAATGTCATGTTTTTTTAATCTCTTGGACTGGTACAAAGACTGAAACAAACTCGATACAAGGGCTTTATTCATTTCCGTTTCTCATTTCATAAAACATAGTTTTTGTCATACGCGCATATACTCATCCATCTTGGAGTGACTGATAGAATGACAACAGAAGTACTTTTTAGCACCATATATGTGGAGATAAAGAATGGATTAAGATTGCGTGTAACGTTGTTACATCATCGTTGTCAGAACATTTGTGTAGCACTAAGGAAATTTTCCCATGACGATGATACAAAAAGACAGCAGAGGAAATAAAGTGCATATAAAAAAGTGTTATCTTTTAATTTACGGCATTACGACTTTTTGTTGTAGTTGCATGACTCTAATATTTGACCAAACTAAGTACAGCTGATTTCACCCTGTCAATTTTATTCCACAAAGAACGTTACGGAGCAAATGTTTTCGCACCAACATACGCAAGCAAAAATATTTCAGAGTGAATCTTCAAAGTGCAGTAGAAGGTGAAGAATTACCTACTGTACATATACAGCTGACCATAACTTAAGGACGAACATGAAATCTGACGATTACAGAGCGTCACGAGCCTAAAAGAGCTTGCTAATACGTATAAATGTACATTCGTGCAGGGTGACGTGTGAAGACAATCCATGATGCGCAGCCAGTATGCAAATTTACTGTGAGCCCATGACAGCTGCCGAGGAGTTAAATTTGCAGGAAGTTGAGTCTTATCTCGTATGACCTCATTCTGTTTATCATGAGTTTCAGTGACGGACGAGAATCTGCGTGTCTGGAGAAACTGTCTGTCTTCCAATAAAATTTGTAACAAAGCCTAAAAGGGCAAGAAAACCTTGGTTTAATAAAATAATATTAAGAAATATTAATTAAAAATTAATTGTTTAAAAAATTTCTTTCAACTCTACAACTAACTGATTTATTAAATTTCAAAAAATTTGGAAATTTGCTTAATAAAGAAATGAAATATACAAAAGATTGTACTATAACAATCTATTTAATACTCAATCGACTGAAATTATTTGGCAAAATATAAATGAGTTGTTGAGAAAGAAAAAATACAACTGAAACATTTGCGTTGAGTATAGATGGTCAGACGGTTTCTGATGCTCAATCTATAGCAAATGAATTCAATGGATATTTTATAAATGCTCCTAAAGAAAGAAAGAAAATTAAAACTAATAAGAAAAGAAAATCGAAAACTACATACAAACAAGAAACATAAGAAAATTCGCGTTATTTTAAATATTTCACAACAGCAGGTATTGAGGCATGACCAAGAAATATATTAAATCAACCTCTGTGGGACCAGATGACATGCATCCAAGGGCTATTAAAAAGGTTTCCAAAATAATTTCTAAACCTCTCAGTCATATATTTAATGCGATTACTGAATTTGGAAAAATACCTGAAGAATTAAAAATAACAAAAATAATTCCAAAACATAAGACTGGGTCCAGGGATAATATAAATAATTACAGACAAATTTCTAACTTATCTTCTTTGCTAAGGTTTTGGAAAGACTGTTGCATACAAGATCAGGTAATTTTTTTTTGAAATATCAAATTATTAATAAAAATCAGAACGGGTTTGCAAAGGAAAAATCAACAGAAATAGCCATTTAAAACATTTTAGAATGACATGTTAAATAAGAGAAAAAAAGGATTAGTAGCCATTGCAATATTCTAAGACCTTAGAAAGGCATTTGATACGGTCCATCATGGGATACTTTTGGATAAGCTCTATAACACAATGCTGGCCACCCAAAATACAACACCAAGAAGGAAGCATCCGATTGGCCCGAAATTCGCAGCATGCGTCGCCCTCGAAAGGCCATGCAAACGATTAGCATTGCAGGGCTTATGCAAATCATTTGCGCCCGGTACGCCACCGAGAAGCACTATAAGAAGGGTGCACAGAAGGCGGGGTGTAAGTAGTGGAAGTGTGTTGTGCTGCCGGACCTGTGCGTGGGAAGCTTCCTGATGCCTCGTCGCAGAATACGGCAGTCATTCCAGCACGTTTCGGAGTTCGACAGAGGACGAATAGTGGCTTATCGAGACAGCGGTTTATCTTACCGAGACCTCGGCGCCCGTGTGGGACGACATCCAGCCACAGTGAGGCGGGTATGGATTCGGTGGGTGCAGGAGGGACGGACGGACCGACGTGAGCGATTGTCGCAGCCGCGGCGCACCACTGAACGAGAGGACCGGCATGTTGCACGGCGAGCATTGACGGCTCGCACCGCCACATCACGAACGTTAGCGCAGGAATTAGGGTGTGTTGCGCAACAACCTGTGTCAGCACGTATCGTTCGACGTCGTCTGCAGGAGCGGAGACTTGTCGCACGGCGCCCATTTCTCCGATTACCATTGACGTTACACCACCGGCGAGTGAGGCAGCAGTGGGCCGTTGAACGCCGCACCTGGACTACGGAATGGTACGGCATTGTCTTCGCCGACGAATCCCGCTTCTGCCTGCAACACCAAGATGATCGGATCCGCGTGTGGCGGCACCGCGGCGAGAGACTGTATGACGCCTGCATTATGCATCGCCATACCGGTCCGTCGCCGGGCGTTATGATTTGGGGCGCAATTGGATATAACACCCGCACCCCTCTGGTACGCATCGCCGGTACACTCAACAGACACCGCTACATCTCCGACGTTTTGGAGCCTGTAGTGCTCCCTTACCTGCAGGACCTGCTAGCGGCCACGTTTCAACAGGACAATGCGCGCCCACACGTGGCACGCATCGTGCAGCAATTCTTCACGGTCCACCAGGTGTCACTGCTGCCGTGGCTCGCCTGTTCTCCCGATATGTCGCTCATCGAACACGTCTAGTCGCTGATCAGCAACCGAGTGGCCCGGCAAGCACTACCCGCGGCTACATCTTACGAACTGTGGTAGCGTGTGGAAGCAGCCTGGACCGGCATACCCCAAGACCACATCCAAAACCTTTTCCGTTCGATACCACGGCGTGTAGCGGCCGTTATTGCCAGCCATGGGGGCCACACGAACTATTGATGTCTGCGTGTTCCGCAAGTCGCACGGGCCTGTAAGCTCAATTGTTTCATCTTTGTATCTGTTGTTATGTGTCCATTAAATCTGGCTGTGCTATCTCGTGTCCTTCTTGGTGTTGCATTTTGGGTGGCCAGCAGTGTATATAGTAGAATAAGAAATCAATATTACAATTTATTAGGTGACTACTTACATAATAGGAAACAGTATGCAGAGATTAGTTAAACAAAATCGCAAAAGTTGATTAATAATATACGCTGACGGAAAAAAATCCCAACACCAAGAAGGGGTTGTGTTAGATAAACGACAGTTGATAGGCGGTGAGAGTACATCTGTAAGATGACGTCTATGCAAATTTCGCGCTCGACGCATATGTGTGGCGCTAGTAGCGTACTCGGAACATGCAAAGCAGGTTTGCTGTAAATACGCGCTGTAACGTTCGTGAGCGTTAGTTATCGTTGAGATTCGACGTAGGGTGTTGATGTTAGTCAAGAATGCCTTTAAGAAGACGAAGAAGCCATTATCAACAGCTCACGGAGTTTGAACGAGGTCGTGTAATAGGGCTACGAGAAGGTGGATTTTCTTTCCGCAATATTGCAGAACGACTTGGCAGGAATGTAGCCACTGTGCATGATTTTTGGCAGCGGTGGTCAAGGAAAGGTACTGCCTCAAGAAGACCGGGTTCCAGCCGGCCACGTGGCACTACTCAGAGGGAAGACCGCCGTGTACGGCGTATGGCCGTGGCGTATCGTACCGCGTCTTCGGCAGCAATTCGAGCTGCAGTTGCCACCACAGGGACACAACGAACTGTTACAAATCGGTTACTTGAAGGACAACTCCGAGCCAGACGCCCTGTAGCGTGCATTCCACTTACTCCAAACCACTGCCGTTTGCGACGTCAGTGGTGTCAAGCTAGAGCTCATTGGAGGACGGAGTGGGGATCTATTGTGTTTTCTGATGAAAGCCGGTTCTGTCTGGGTGCCAGTGATGGCCGTGTGTTGGTTGCATGATGAAAGCCGGTTCTGTCTGGGTACCAGATGAGCGCCTGCAACCAACCTGTCTGCTGCCGAGACACACTGGACCTACACCTGGAGTTATGGTCTGGGGAGAAATTTCTTATGACAGCAGGAGCGCTCTCGTGGTTATCCCACGCACCCTGACGGCACAGTTGTACGTCGGTCTGGTGATTCAAACCTGTTGTGCTGCCATTAATGAACAGCATTCCAGGGGGTGTTTTCCAACAGGATAACGCTCGCCCGCATACCGATGTTGTAACCCAGCATGCTCTACAGAGTGTCGACATGTTGTCGTGGCTTCCTAGATTACCAGATCTTTCACCAATCGAGCACGTATGGGACATCATTGGACGACAACTCCAGCGTCACCCCGAACCAGCATTAACCGTCCCTGTATTGACCGACCAAGTGCAACAGGCATGGAACTCCATCCCACGAACTGACATCCAGCACCTGTACGACACAATGCATGAACGTTTGCGTGCTTGCATTCAACATTCTGGTGGTTACACCGGTTATTAATGTACCAGCATTTCACATTTAAAATGGCTCTTCTCGCGCTTACAATAAGCTGTGATCTCGAAACCTTAATCGATTACATATGTTACCTATACAAATGTATTGCCGCCATTTCATTCCTCTACAACTATTTTTTTCGTGGTGTTGGGATTTTTTTTTTCCGTCAGTGTATGAGCACCGTAGGGCTCAATTCTGGGGCCATTACTTTTTTCAAGTTATATTAAATACATTTTTAACATCGAACCTAATGATGATATAATTTTATTTGCGGATGATAACACAGTTATGATTACAGGTACAGATACAAATGAGGCAAAAATAGAATGTAATAAATTTATTGAAAAATTGATGGAATGGCTAAATTAACATTTTCCGTGTTTAAATATTGGAAAAACTAAAATTATGATTTTTAAAAAGGGAAAATAGAAGGATTGTTGAGCCACCATCTGTTTTTGTGGAAAATTGTACCCTTGAAATAGTCAATAATATTAAATGCTTGAGAATGATAATTGAGGATAATTTAAAATGAAATATTAATATACAAAATATTGTAAATAAAATTTCAGGGACATTGGTTTTAATTACGAGAATTTCAAATAATTTAACAATTAAAATATTAAAAATGCTGTATTAGAGTCTGATTTATCCGTGCTTGACTTATTGTTTATTAATATAGAGTCAAACTACTAAGAATAATTTACATAATTTAAAATCATTACGAAATATAATTTTCAAAATTTTAAATAATTTTAGGGGGATTAATTTGAATATGTGGGTACGGATTAATATCTATGGATTTTTAAATTTTGAGAAATTATGGCAATGTAGATTATTAGAATATATGTATAAAAGAATAAAATAGGTATCAACATTTAGTTCAGCTGAACACTGTGGGTCAGAAACAGAAATACATATTTGTTACTAATGCCTAACACTTTAACCCAACAAAAGTTTATTGATTACCAGGGATTGGTGTTTTGGAATAATCTACCTTGTCAACTAACACATGTCAATAATTGGAATTATTTTCGAAAGCAACTAAAGAATATTTGCTAACAAATTAAAATATAAAATTTAATAGTAGAAAATTATTAATCAGGTCATATATGCGTAAATTTTATATGTGCAGGACGTTTGGTTTGACTACCACTTTAGGCGAATTGGGATTCACTCAGGCTACATATTATAGCCCTTTACTCAATTTCGTGTTCTGTGAATTACCTTGTACAGAAGTATGCATATTATATATGTTTTCTTCTTAATATTATATGTTATAAAATCAATATTGAAATGTAATATAGTAAAATGTAACCTCTAACGAAAAATAAATGAAATAAAATAAAATGGATAATTTCTACCGAGGCTGAATTATTAGCAATCTCGAAGAAGGGTAGACTGTGCCCGATATAACCAGAGAGTTTGAAGTAGCGCACAGCATAGTGTCGTGGCTTTGGTCAGCATTCAGGAGACACAGAATAGTTGCAAGTTGTTCTGCTGGAGGTCATCCCCGTTGCACGGCCCAACAAGATGAACGTTACCTAAAGATAATGGCAAAGCAGAGTCGGAAATATACTGCAGGCTAGTTGGCTGATTGTCTTTCAAGCAAGTGCAGGTGTCTACCACACCTGCTCTTACTTCACGACCTGCCTACCATTACCCACAGCGCATCGTACAGCACAGCATCAATGGCATAAATCTTATTTTTACTGGTGTTCTGGCCAATGGTCCAAGGTAATGTTCGCAGATAAAAGCCACTTTAGTATTTCATCGGTTTCCAAGCGGTAATTGATCTGAAGGAAACGTGGAACTGCGTGTGATGCCAGGAATGTCACTGAACGGAAAAGATACGTGAGTCGCGGCATCATGGTGTGGGATGGTATCATAGTCAATAGATGTATCGAACTTCAGGTGATGGATCAAAGGACAATCATCGATCAGTGGTGCTGCACGATGTGATTATTCGTCAGGCTCCTTTGTTCTGTGGTGCTGTTTGCGCATATTTCAGTTTTATGGACTACAACACCCGTCCTGACTACAGAGAAGCTGTGAACGAAACATGTCTAGTGAGGATATCCAACAGATGAAGAGTACAGACGCTCCCTTTACCTCAATCCAATCGCACATGCATGAGACTCTTTGGGGAGACGTGTTGCGCAAAGACATCCCACCAGAAACCATTTCAACACTTTTCGGGGCTTTCCAGAAGGAGTGGGAAAATTTACTTCAACAGCTCCTAAACCTCTTGGTGCTAAGCATGGCACACCGGCTCCAAACATGCTTTGCAGTGCGGGTGAACATGTTCCTTACCGAGGACTTCATGTAGTCTGTTTTTGCAGTGCTGATGGTAGAGTGTCACTGGAAGACAGGAGATCCTGTAATTCTGTCGAAACATTTTGTTTTGTTGCGATCTCTGTTACATATTGCTAATGAGTTTTGATGTCGTACGTTTCATTTTACTGTTGCTATTACGATCGTTACCACTTGAGCTGTAAAACGGACTTTTTCGGATTATACATTCTTAAAACATGCCTTGTCTTTAAGTTTTGAAGAGCAGTATAGTTGCGCGAATGAAACGGTAACTAGAATAACGTAACTAAGGGCATAAATCTGAAACTTCTTCTGCTGATGAAACACAGTTCTTGTATCGAATATTTACTACAGCTGAAAATTTTGAGAAGAAAGGAAATGTAAGAATGCCATTGATGGTCTTAGAGTTTCATAAGATTTGAATAAACACTTACAGAAGAGTGTTTTGAAATGTACGAAAATGGAAACAGTGCTAGTTTTAAACGAACAGTTTAATATTTACAGTTATAAATCACAGATCACGGGAATTTTATTCACTCCAATAAAACTGGTTGACTACAGCGTTGGGCAATTTAAATTTCAGAACATACGTTCGACGTTTTAGGCACAATGAAGTTAATTGTCTTTTGATTACAATTAAATATGGCTTAGCTTCATGAGGAGAATTTATATTCTGCCTACTTTGTTGACTCCAGTGATGTTGAGTGGCACAGTTTTCCAGCATACAAATCCGTGACTGACAATATCAGTGATGTTGAGTGGCACAGTTTTCCAGCATAGAAATCCGTGACTGACAATATCAGTGATGTTGAGTGGCACAGTTTTCCAGCATACAAATCCGTGACTGACAATATCAGTGATGGCGTCATAACGGCAGAACGCAAATGCACAAGCTTTTTTCATGAAGTTGAATAATATAAATATGCGAAACTGAAGTAGACTATTAACTAAATGCACTGCATCTGAAACAATGAATTTATGTTAATTTATATTCCTTCTGTTCAGAACTGTTTCTGAAAAAATTTGAGTTCAGAAGTTAATTCTGTTAGGCGTGTTTTTTTTTCTGCTAAATTAGTTATTCAAGTTTTTGTTCTACGGATTCCGAACGTACCTACCTTTATAGGTTCCCTATGTGCTTACCCTCACACAGACAACTAATTTTCCTTTTGTTGATTACAATTATTTCATTGCACACTTTTAAAAATTACATTCATATGAAAATGCAATACACCAGGAGTAATCTGAACATATTGGTTGTAAGACGATTCCCCCTATCAGATGTAAGAAAAGGAATAAAATATATAAAATATATAAAGGCAAGTAAGATGGTTATAACAGAAGCGCCACTGTTAGCAGCATAGCTTGGAACTACAACTTAATGATAGGATTGAGATTCATTATGGAGATCAGGATGATTTACAATGTAATTTTGCAGAGACAAGGGAAACTTTTTGGTATTTTCCAGAGATCTGATGCTCTCTGGGAGATTATTCCATAAGATAATGGTTTTATACAATATGCTATTTAAACCATAATTAAGTCTAACAGACGGTCGACATAAATTGTTATTAGCAACAGATCTGGTGAAGACATCATAATCCAGATATTTGATGCCAGATTGATAAGTGGTGCTATCCCAACCTCAGGTAACTTACTTATGTTATTGATAAAACTCTCGCAGCGCAAAATCTATAAAATTCAAAGCAATGTTGTGCATAATCTAAAACATTAAACAAGCTCTTAAATTTAAACATTATAAAAGAAATTATTGCCGCCGTTTAAGTACTTAGAAAAACAAAGAGACGTGCTGATAAATTAAAAAAAAGAAATTAAAAATATGATTTAAACAAATGGTGCGTGTTGGTTTCATAAAAAATTCTTTTCCTGAACGCATATAAAAAGTCGATTACAACAAAATGAGGTGTTCATTACCCATTTAAACTTACCGTTCTTTATTTCGCAGCACTTTTCAAGTTTTTTTTATTGCTGATATATACCGATTGTTAACCTTAAATAAAAATTACCGATCCCTACTCATTACAGATAAATTCTGAATCAGTGAAAATTCATCCATCGTAGAATATATAGGTTAAAATTCAAAAAACTCCCTATACACATTCAAAACTAAGTAATCATTCAAATAGAAAAATCATTTTTACCCACAGAAAAAATTATCTGAAGACAGGTTATATCACAGCATTATTTAAATTATGTATTGGGGTATTCAAATTCCATGCAGAAATAATCATAAAGTAATCAAGATAGTTGACTGCGATGCACGATCTTGACAAGATGAATCCCACACAATACAAATTCAAATTCACTGGCTGAATTTAAATTTGTATTGTGTGCGATTCATCTCGTCAAGATCGTGCATTGAAGGCAACTACCTTGATTACTTAATGATAACCATGTATGTTTAATACGAATTATTTTTAAAGAAACAAGACTGTGGGAACCTGAAATTATGTTTTCCATTCCTACATTTAGTCTGTGCCAAATTTTGCAGGCAAATAAAAATTTTGTTGGTTCCGTTAAGACGTCAAATATACTTTACGGTTCTTCCAGAATGAATCATCCTCTAATATTTAAGTGATAGAGCGATTTTTTTTTGTTTTTTTTAATAGAGATTTCATTTAACCAAAGGTTAACAAAAACAGACCCTTAGGAAATGCGAAAAATTCCTATGAATTTGAATCATCGTATTATTATTATTTGGTAGGTAACTAAGGTTAAATGCATGTTTATCACAGATTTTGTCGGGTTGAGCATTTTACTACCTTGGACTTATGTTTTATCGCATTTGTCGCAAATTGAGGAAGAACATCATCATATGTCCTAATACACTGACGGAAAAAAAATCCCAACACCACGAAAAAATAGTTGTAGAGGAATGAAATGGCGGCAATACATTTGTATAGGTAACATATGTAATCGATTAAGGTTTCGAGATCACAGCTTATTGTAAGCGCGAGAAGAGCCATTTTAAATGTGAAATGCTGGTACATTAATAACCGGTGTAACCACCAGAATGTTGAATGCAAGCACGCGTTCATGCATTGTCTGATGTCAGTTTGTGGGATGGAGTTCCATGCCTGTTGCACTTGGTCGGTCAATACAGGGACGGTTAATGCTGGTTCGGGGTGACGCTGGAGTTGTCGTCCAATGATGTCCCATACATGCTCGATTGGTGAAAGATCTGGTGATCTAGCAGGCCACGGCAACATGTCGACACTCTGTAGAGCATGTTGGGTTACAACAGCGGAATGCGGGCGAGCGTTATCCTGTTGGAAAACACCCCCTGGAATGCTGTTCATGAATGGCAGCACAACAGGTTGAATCACCAAACCGACTTACAACTGTGCCGTCAGGGTGCGTAGGATAACCACGAGAGTGCTCCTGCTGTCATAGGAAATTTCTCCCCAGACCATAACTCCAGGTGTAGGTCCAGTGTGTCTCGGCCGCAGACAGGTTGGTTGCAGGCGCTCACCTGGCCTCTTTCTAAATAACACACGGCCATCACTGGCATACAGGCAGAACCGGCTTTCTTTAGAAAACACAACAGATCTCCACTTCGTCCTCCAATGAG
Source organism: Macrothele yani (assembly GCA_039090855.1). Lineage (NCBI taxonomy): Eukaryota > Metazoa > Arthropoda > Arachnida > Araneae > Macrothelidae > Macrothele > Macrothele yani. Next base: position 157,077,169 of record CM076996.1, read on the forward strand.
CTCTAGCTTGAAACCACTGACGTCGCAAACGGCAGCGGTTTGGAGTAAGTGGAATGCACGCTACAGGGCGTCTGGCTCGGAGCTGTCCTTCAAGTAACCGATTTGTAACAGTTTGTTGTGTCACTGTTGTCGCGTAAAAGTAAGTCTTGACCTTTACGCTAACTTAAAATATCAACATACTAATAAATTGTTCTTAAATGAAACAAACCTTAACGGCCAGACAAAACATATAACCAGAAGTCAACTTACGGAAACAGTCCTTTATTCGGAATCGAATCACAACACTCTCCACACATTTAGCTCAACACTATTCAATTCTTTCGTACAGCACTTTCTTAACAACGCTCATCATGATCGCTCACAATAATAGCTCTCAATAATCGCTCTCAATAATATCAACACCTCCCTCTTAACAGATCAGTCGTCGCTTTTTATCTCTCGTTCATATCTTATTACATGCATACGTCACGTGCATTCCACCTCAATTGTGTTGGCAAACGTATTCATTTGAAGGAAAAGATATTCCGTTAAGCGGGAAGAATACTGAGAATAAACTCAAGAATTACATAGGGAAAGAAACTAAAAAAGGAAAGTTAATCTAGAATATACGTCACATCATCTCCCTCGAATTTTTTTTTTTTTTTTTTTTTTGCCGAAAACCTATCAATTTTGTAGAGGTATACTTTCAAACAATCTGATCATTCATTCAACCTTTCAGATAAGAACTTACAAAAAATTGATAAGATTCGTCGACTTGTTGCTGTAACCGACTTCTCAGTACATATAGTCTGTAGACATCCATAGTTCAATAAACATTCATAGAAAACTTTCTGTACGATTTCAAATCTTCATCTTATACTTCGTGATAAATACTTTGTCAATACGTGTGGAGAACACTCATCAATATACATATAAGTAGCATAGTAGGCAAAAAAACTGCGTATGGCAGGAAAAAAAACTACAACATTTTAAACGTGATTAATTACACATTCGTCCACTCCTGAAAACTTCTCAGGGAAGACAAAACATTCAAACTAAGTTAAGTGAATATTGTAATACAGTGTAAATTTAGTTAGTTGAAAAAAAACTGCACTTGCAGAAAAAATTCAACACCAACTCAACAAGTGTCAAGCACAAAAAAGGTTAGACTTGGAACAACACAAAAAACCTTTGATTGCTTGGCGGCCAGGGCCGACTTCGAACTATTCCCATGCATTCGCACATCGAATTGTCAGATGGGATAGGGGAAACCCTGGAAAACCCTATCCTGGGAGTGAAATCATTATAAATTATCAACAAAAGCAATGCTGATTTTCGTGTTATGCCGCAAAGACAACATGCACATAATGAAATGACAAGCATTTTGTACTTAAAAAAAATTAATGTGGCGCCACACCAAAAAAAAAAAACAAAAAAACATTACATACTGACAAGATAATACATGCGATATTTTGTCTTCAAAGTTTGTCAAAAAATGTTCTGTGATATTTATTTGTCGTCACATTTTGTGAGAAAAGTTCAGTGATTTTGGTTTGTCTTGAGGACAAAAAAAGTTCAAAGAAATAGTCGCTATAAGTATCAAAGTTCTGTGATACAAGAAAGTTCAAATTATCTTCACAGAGCAAAGCTCTATATTGTAAAAAGTTCTTTTGAGCTTGGAAGTCAGTTTAAAAAAAAAAAACACTTAACAGTACCTGTTGCTCGCAAAGAATACCCGTGTGCGGACACGCTTATGTTGTTGTCGGGGCGACAACGGCACTCTCGAAGCTTCACGCTTCGCAGGCTGAGGTTGCAAGTCACTGGATCGCCGAGATGTGTCAGGAATTCCCGCGGACAAGGCAAGCTGACCAGAAGAGGCAGGGTCATCAGGCTGTCGCAAGGAAGTCTCAGGCTGAAGCGAAGAGGTCTCAGGCTGAAGCGAAGAGGTCTCAATCTGAAGCGAAGAAGTCTCAGGCTGAAGCGAAGAAGTCTAAGGCCGAAGCGAAGAGGTCTCAGGCCGAAGCGAAGAGGTCTCAGGCCGAAGCGAAGAGGTCTCAGGCCGAAGCGAAGAAGTCCCAGGCTGGCTTGGAGACAAACCCGGAATCTGAGAAGGATGAAGATCCGGTCGTTTCCTTGGTGGTCGAAGAACCGGTGTGTAACTAGAAGGGCGCTTGCGTGAACGACGAGGAACGGTGGAGGAAGATATAGGCTCCGTCCGTCCCGAGCGAAGATTCCAAGGACGAAAACCTGGCGGATGCAAATGCTGGACTCTATGTCTGGATTGTAGCCCAACACTAGAAGTTGCACTAGGAGAGTGTGGAACAGGAGGGGAAATTCAGGCGGCGGACGCTTTGTAGGTTGAGGTGGCACAGATGGCGAAAGAGGACGTTTTGGCCCTACAGCAAATGGATCAAATGTTCCTGAAGTAGGAAGCTGCTCAGCAGAAACAGAAGGAAAGATTTTAGTTCTTGGAGACTGAAGAACCTCAACAATATTGTCTGATGATTCAGATGCAGCATGAGGTACGACTCTTTTAGGCATAGGAGAGATGGAACTGCCTGATGAAGAAATGTCAGTTCTTGTAAGTTTTAAGTTTTTTGATTGAAAACCAAAGGGAGGCACTATACGTGAAGAAGCAAATGGAGCGATTGAGTATGAGAAGCAGATGAAAAAGAACCTCGTTGCACACGACAAGAATATCCAGAGGAACTGGAAGCACTAGAACTCTCATCGTTTGAAAAGGCAGGAGACGGAGGAGTTGAAATAATGACAGCACCCCGAGTGAATGGAATAATGTCAGAATGTGAATCGTTAAGAGTAGAAGCAAAGACCCGCTCAGACGAAGGTAGAGAATCGGACAGGACAGGGGTGGGGTCAATAATTTCATCATCATTTATATATACTTGTGAAGTCCCACCCTCTGCCTGAGGATTCCTACTAGATTTAGGGTTTATAATTGCATCCGTGCTTCTAATAACCCATTTCCTACATTGCTGCACATGGGCAGAATGTAGGGAGCCATCTGGCTTCTTTAATATGACATTATTATTGTACACTTCAACCAATTCAAAGGGCCCTTCATATAAAGGTGCAAATTTTTTAACGAATGTGTGTGCAACGGAGGATTGGTAATGAGTTTCGAATAAGACCAGATCTCCAACTGCGAGATCTGGTTCCCTCCGTTTCGCATTATAGTGCCTAGCTTGGCTTAATTGAGCTCGACTGATAGCAGTCCGTGCCTTTTGCGCAAGTAGTTTTACAGAATCAGGTGCTGGTCTTTGGTTGATTTCATCGATAATGCCAGTTAAATTCTCAAAAGGGGTGCGGATTTTGCGCCCTAGAAAAAGTTCAGCGGGCGTCAGCCGCGTTGATTCATGAAATGATGAGCGAAGAGCGAAACAAAACATTTCAACATGTTCATCCCAACGCTCATGGTTATTACCAATAAAGGTTGAGATCATCTTTAGCAATGTTCTATTCACACGCTCAGCCGGGTTGGCTTGAGGGTGATATGGACTTATGAATTTATGTTTAATTTGAAGCCTCGCACACATTCGCTCAAATAACTCCGAAATGAACTGAACCCCGTGGTCCGAGACTACGGTACGGGGGCAGCCAAATCGAGTGAAAACATTATGTATTAGAATATCACATATTATATCAGCCGTAGCTGCTTTAATGGGGAATGCTTCCACCCATTTAGAAAAATTATCTGTAACAACTAAAATATAACGAGATTTAGTTTTAGTTGATAATGGATAAGGGCCCAATAAATCTATAGAGATAGTTTCAAAAACATAATTATTTGAACTACAAATAAGGTGACTAGCCGGTCGTTTATTATCATAATTGAACTTTTGACAGTACTCACATGAGCGAATGTATGCGAGTATACTATTGTACATGCCCGGCCAGTAGGCTACGTCTCGGAGCTTACTACGAGTTTTCCGTATGCCTAAGTGGCCGGCAAGAGGAATATCATGAAATTCGTATAATAAAGCCATGCGAAGAGACTGAGGTATCGCAGGGCGGTACTCAGCTCTCGAGTTTACAATTTTTTTATAATACAAAATGCCATCGATGATCTCATAATTTCGACTACGACCCGCTAAAGAAGGTTCACTTGGAGCAGAACCAACGAGTAAGAAATTATAAATTTCCCCCAAAATCTAAATCATTCGGCAGTTCAGAAATTATTTGCTCCCTTGAAATTATTTCCGAAAGAAGAAATAGGTGGGGAGGTTCAGTATCCGCCTGGGCACCAGAACTGACTGGACAGCGAGACAGTGCGTCAGGCAGTTGGTTTGACTTGCCAGGGCGATACTGAATTTGAACATTATATTCCTGAAGTCGAAGTGTCCATTTTAACAATCGTCGAGACAGATTCTTTGCTGTGGTTAAATATTGTAATGCCGAATGATCCGTAATAACATTGACAGTTAAATGATTGAGATAGCATTTAAATTTGGTGACAGCAAATAAAATAGCTAAGCATTCTCGCTCAGTAGCAGAGTAATTACGTTCTGCTTTATTAAGAATTCGAGAGGCATATGCAATAAGATGCCCTCGTTGAGATAAAACAGCTCCTAGCCCAACACCTGATGCATCGGTAAAGATATTAAATACTTCGGCATGGTTAGGAAAGGCTAACACAGGTGGCGACACCAAGGCATGTTTAAAAGTATTAAAGGCAGTCTCTGCCTCTGTGGACCAAGCAAAGTGTCTATATTTTCGTTTCAAAGCGAATAAAGGTTCGCATAGAGTAGCGTACCTCGGAACGAACTGTTGGTACCACCCGGTCATGCATAAAAATCGCGACAATTCTTTCGCCGACTTAGGCCTCGGAAAATCCGAAATTGGCTTTACCTTTGAGGCTTCAGTTAGAAGACCTTTAGGGGTAATTTTCAGTCCGAGATATACGAGTTCGTCCCTGCCAATTTGACATTTGCGAGGCTTTAACGTCAAACCTGCATTATGTAGCAGGTGGAAAACCTGGTCCAACAGAGATAGATGCTGTTCAAAAGTTTCAGAAGAGACTATAATATCGTCCAGATAAACATGGACATTAGGTCCTAGTACAGGACGTAAGACTGAATCCATTAAGCGCTGAAATGTTGCAGGAGCATATGCCAAACCAAAGGGCATATGTAAAAACTCATATGCTCCAAACGGGCTAATAAATCCAGTTGTTTCAACGGAATCTGGATGGACAGCCACCTGCCAATAGCCACTAGCTAAATCCAATGTTGATAGCCAGTTTGTTGACGATAAGTCCTGGAGAATACCACTAATTATAGGCAATGGGTAATTAATAGCTTTGGTTACCGCATTGAGTTTTCGGTAATCTATTATGAAGCGATACTCTCCAGATTGTTTTTGGAACAAGAAAAGCAGGTGCTGCCCGAGGACTAAGTGATTCTTTAATTATCCCCGAATGAAGCATGTCCTGTATTTGTCTTTGGAATTCAGCTTTCTTCTGGTTCGGACATGGATAAGGCTTACATGCAATGCATTTAGCTCCTTCTGTATCAATAGTATGATACACCACCTGTGTAAACCCTGGTTTATCTGAAAATAATCCTGGTCTGCTGCGTAAAACCTGACCAAGTTCGCTTTTATGTTCAGGCAATAATTTGTCACTTGCAAGAACTGCAGAAAAATCAATTGGCTCTTCTGGGGTGGAAGGACTGATCTCGGGCATTAAGATTAGGCCGTGTTCGAAATCAAGTGTGAGCTTAAACATTTTAATGAAATCCACCCCCAGAAGGCAATCCACGGGTAACTCTTGGATTAAAAAAAAAGTATAAGAAACTTGCACTTTGCCAATCTTGACAGGTAAATTAACTGATCCAGAGATTGCAAAAATATTATTGTCGGCACCTCGCAGACATTGCTGGGAGGGCTCGACACAAGCATTTGGAAAGGTAGCAGCACAGAAATCAAAATTTAATGCCGAGATGTCAGATCCAGAATCAATTTTAGTCGACACCACCACTTTGCCCAAGGTCACAAGAATATCAGGCAAAAGTGGAGCTTGAATAGTTAATAAGAGAGATTTTAGGTCTTCAGAGAAACGAGGAGATAGACTCAACCCAACTACCTCCTGTTGAAGTTTAAATTGTCATGAAACTTATTAGAATGTCTAGATTGATTTTGGAAATGTGGCGAACCACCAGGACGTGCTGAATTGTAACGTGCAAGAGAGACAGCATTATTATCATTAGGCTGGCCTTGCCTCACAGCACGGTGTTTTGGATATGTCTGGTCCACCGGGTAGTAACTATCCCGGGGACGAGAAACTTTGGTGTCCTGATTTCCATAATGGCCAGGATGTCGCACCTCTGGTACCCGACGATGCAGCGGCACGTATCTAGACTGCTGATAGGTGTTTCTAGGCTGATTGAAAAATTGTTTTTGATGAATGGGTTTGGCTGCTGATACCTGTTGTTTTGGATATGAGGTTCACGGTACTGCGTAGGTTGGCGGTACTCGTGAACCTGTGAAGACTGACCTTTGCTGTGGCGGTCTTCATAAACTCGAACGGGTTTTAAGCACTCGTGAATGGAGACAGGACGTCGAACTTCAAGATACTCCTGCAGGAAGGGATCCAGCTGCTGTAACAACGTATTACAAATCTCAGACTCGGCTGCAGCGGGACCCCATAATTTGTAAGTAGGACTGTTTCCAGGGCGAACGAGACTGGGTTATCTGACGCTCGCTGTCGCCGGGAAAACAGCTGTTGTGCAAGGCCGGCTTTATTGGTTCCAAAAGGAAAGACATCCAAAACGTCAGCTCGGAATTGCTGATAGGAACCCTCTGGGTTCATTCGACGCCACTGTCTGTACCAGACTTTTGCCGTGTCTTGCAAACATGTGCCAGCAATAGGTATCTGACAGTCTTCAGGAACATTATAAAGGTCAAAATAATCGTCCAGATCCTCCAAAAACCTAAGCGAACCGCCGTTTCCCTAAATATAATAGAACCCGCATGGGATACGTAATGAGCAAGAATTTTTCTCCTTCTCATGGGGGGTGATGGTGTAAATATTTCTTGAGGCACTGCGGTCGAAGTACGCGGTACATAGGCTTCGTACCTCGCGTACTCACTGTCTGGTAGGTCAGAACCGCAGGCCTCAACGATGAAGTACCCAGCTATATTTCCCAGGCCTGGAAAACTTTACTGTTCTCGATTCCTGTTTCTACCTCTTACATAGCAGACTCTGCCCATCATTAATAGAACTCTATAGGCCTCTATTTGCTCACATTACGTTAGAGCAAGTGAACTTTCTTGTCTTTCTTTCCTCAGTGTGAACGATTGGCAACGGCACCGATACATAAATGTTTTTTCTGGAACTCCAACTTGTCTTTCATCTGATGATGTGCTCGTAGCGAGCACGAAAGTACTCATGTTGTTTGAAACCATGTAAATAGATTTTAACTTGTGTGTGTGTTTTTAGTTATTAAAGTTTTCATAGAACTGGAACCATTCGGCAAGTTTGTACATCGTGCGTTAACAGCAAGTTTCTTACCCTGAGCGACTAAGCTACACTGACGGAATGTATCGCTGCATATATGTCGTCTTGACACGTGATTCACCTCTGTAGTACGTCACACCTGGGCAGAGCTATTGAGACGTTTCAGTTCTTTTGCCATTTGCCTCCAGTTTTCCATGGCTCTACAGGGAGTAGTGCCTCCCAGCAACAATTTTAAAGTCCCGCATTAATCAAATTGGTAACTGGTTCATTCCTTCTATAATACATCGAAATATTCGAATTCCTTATCTTGTTGCATTCTCGGAACAACACACTTTTCATCTGGTTAAATCAAGGAGAGATAAGCTACTTCATAAAATCTAATCTTTATAAAAGAAAGCAGTATATACACCGATGAGCCAATACATTATGACCACCCACAGCCTAGAGAAATTAGCGCGCCTGGAGATTGAACTGTGGCGCAGGTGAAATTCACAGAGTAGTATATACACAACCCGCGGACCGGCTTTCGGTTAGTAGAGTGTTCGGGGTCAGAATAGGAAAAGCTACTGATTTATCGGAGTTTAATAAAGGACAAATTGTGATGGCACGGCGCCTCGGAACTACGATCTTGGAAACGGCGTGGCTTGCGTGTTGTTCAAGTGCCGCTGTACTGAGTACGTATCAAAAGTGGTGCATAGATTGCCAAACGACGAACCGTCGTCCAGCCGTGTGTCTTCCGCAGCTCATTGATGTCAGAGGGAGCGGAAACTGTCGCGCATTGTTCACAGCGACCGCAGGGCCACAGTGCAACAAATCACACGCAGCTACAACAGTGGTGTTCAGGGCAATGTGTCACAGGACACTTCATCGCTACCTTCTGCGCCTGGGCCGGCGTAGCCAAAGACCCAGCTGGGTCTCCGTGCTCACTGCACGTCATCGCCAACAACGCATGAAATGGGCCCAAGATCATCGAGATTAGACCGTGGATGATTGGAAGAAAGTGGCCTGGTCTGATGAATCAAGATTCCTGGTACATCACGTAGACGGCCGAGCGCGGATACTGCCGATTATCAACGGAGGCTATGGCACCTGGATGCACTGTTTAGAGGAAATAGTCCTGCAGCGGTGGTGTTATTCTGTATGCAATCTTTTTCGGGACACTTTAGGCCGCATTGTCCCAATAGCACAATCCCTGACAGCTGTCAGGTATCTGAACATCGTTGCGGACCAAGTTCACCCTTTCATGGCAACTGTGTTCCCCGCTGGTGATGGCCATTACCAACAAGCTAACGCGTCATACCACACAGCCAGAATCGCGAAGGAGTGGTTCGAGGAGCATGCTGGTGACTTTCTGTTAATGTCCTGGCCTCCAAATTCACCTGGCATGAATCCAATTGAACATTTGTGGTTCGACTTGGAAAAGCGGGTTCACGCTAACTCAGCCCCACCCCGAAATGTACGGGAACTGGAGGACCTATTGTTGGCATTATGGTACCAGATACCCCAGGATACCTGTCGCCTCCTCATCAAATCGGTGTCTGACCGAGTGGCCGCTGTTTTGCGTGCTAAAGGGGGTCCTACAGCTTATTAGGTAGGTTGTCATAAAGTAATGGCTAATCGGTGTACAGTAATCCTGGTGCTATGGACTGTAGTCATGCTCAATCATCCATAGAAAGATGCTGGTGTGTGCTTTTCAAAGAGGGTCGTATGACATTCCTAATGCGTCATATAGGAATTCGATGGTATGCTATCCTAGGTGGACCATTATCGCAATTTCTTCATTCTGTAAGGAACAAGTCATCGACAGCAAGGCGAAAGCATTCGTGACTTTTGACTTTTTCGTCTACTTCTCGCATTTCAAGAAGAGAAAAACAAAGCTGACGACACGTGAGCACGTGATTTCAGTTGAGATCTAATTTTTGCAGTTGCGTAAATTAGTCTAGCACGTGTTTTTTTATTTTTACCCAAACATACCCTACTGAACCGAAATAAATTATGACTTTTCTAAAGAGTAACAGTTGCTGCAATTCTTTTGATGGTGTTAACGTCATGTTTATGTCGTTTTATTTTATGAACAATATTTGAAGACATCTCCCGATAAAGTATATAAAAGCTATGGTAAGCAAAAGGACATTACTGTTGTATGCACATAAATTACACTAACTGTATTTTAAGTGTTATTCAGTGTGATTTTATAATTGAGGAGCTTGCAGCAAAAGTAGGCAGCTCTGTTTTTGGTCGATTTTTACTTAACATGTTTACTAATATAAGGAAAATATGCCGGATCGATTGGTGTACGAACGAGGCAGATCCGATAATAAATGGGTGAGATATTAATGTTTTGGGAGCTGCCCCCATCACCGTTTGGTGCAAGCACGATGCAAGCTGATGAATAAAATTGAAATATTTTATTTGTTTCAAATAAATATATTTGTAAAGTTGTTTAATGGTCATTAAGCACATTTTATTAACATTATTTAGTTTTTCTATCCTTTACTAAATGCGAAATTTAATGAAATTTATGACATTTTGGTGCAAAAAGGGGGCAGCCCCAATTTTTTTTATCAGATATTCATTTTAAGGACAAAATATTCAGAAAGAACATATATTTATTAAATATAGTGTTATATTTACAGTGGGGAATTTTTTGCAAACCTCAGTTGAACCGTAAATTTTATAATCAGTTTTTTCTTATTTCCCACAAAATGTCGAAAAGGGGTTCCCCCCTCCCCCTTTTGCTGCAAGCTCATCAATTGTTTTCGTTAAAAACATACGAATAGATTAAAACTTTAAGCAAGAAATGGTAAGTAAACTTTCTGTGTCTCGTTTTTGGCAGTTATAGAAAGAACAAGATAAAACATCGAAGGCATATTTTAGATATAAATATTACGCATTTGTTATATTACGTGATAAATACACCTAAATCTGGGTCATACGGTTTTAATTCATAAAATACAAAAATATTTTCTGGAAAGTTCCATTTTCCTGGGTTTAAAGTTGTAAGACATATTGATGCAGCTTTTATAAGCAACTACATATTTAAATTGCATAATTTAAATAAATATTTCAGTTCCCATTATTGAAAATGTTTCTTTCTCCTTTTCATTTCAGACCTATCTGCGAGTTCGAGCAAACAGGCTGAGTCGTCTTGGAGGTATGTTTCATTACCTTAAAATATCAACACTGTTTTGTTTTTGTTTAAAAAATGCTAGGTATCGCCATGTAATGAATTTTAACATGAGACTCTGTATAAAAATATGATATTCACATTTTGCTGCTTTATTAGGTTACAAGGGATTTTTTCTAATTCTGTATATTTTCTAAATATTTCAGTTTAACGGAGAGTATTTTACAAATTTGTTCACTTTCTGGGTTCTTATCCAGTCTATGCATAGATGTTCTTCACAAAAATATCTCATTCAAACTTCAACCTTTTGCGTAAAATAATGGAAGATGTCTCTATTTACTGGGTTATACAGTATATGCCCGAAGCTTGTCCGTGTGGTTCTTCTAAAAAGTGCATTAAAAAAAAAAAAAGCTTATAAAGTAGCGCATAATTGACTGTAATGTCACATAGTATACATTTACTTGTCTTGCAAGCATTTCATTACATTCACATACTGTTCCACAATGTTGCCTTTTTTATTCTCTGTGTACTTTAAGTTTAAGTCAAAACAGTTCAGTTTTGTTTCATTCCTATATTTATGGTTCATTTGACATGTACCCACAGCTACTCTAATATTAAGAGACTACTACTATCATTTCAACAGAATTTTTGGATTAAGTTGAAATTGTTTTATATTCACTTTTTCAAACGACCGATAAACTGTTTGTGATATCATTAAAGCAATCATACCGTGTCCTCCTAAAAAAAACATTAATCTCCGTACACCATGAGATCGACAGTACTTACAGACTGAAATGCAGCTTTGAAATTTGTTAAATCGTTACTGTTCAGTTTGTTTTTCGTTTTGTTTGGGGGTTTAATGACCACATGAACAACTCAATGGGCTACAAGCAATCTCCCGTTCCTAATTTGCGGCCACTGGTTCCAAGAAAAAAGGAGGGCCGGTGCCGTAAGGTAAGCACGGCATCCATATCTCCCTCGGAATTCAAATCTGGACTCATCTCAGATGAATGGTTAGAACCTAGCTCCCCGTACCACTCGGGCATCGGGACGGCTCACAGATTTCTCGTGGATGCTTATGTAAATAAGAACAAGACTATGTTACAAAGACAGTTGCTACAGAAACGCTTAACACTTTCACCCCAGTCTTTTGAAGGCCAGGACACAAAAGTTTAGTCACCCCTCTAGGCAAATTAATCCATTCAAAGTTCAGGTCGTGAACTTCGTTCAGTGTAGTCACGTTGAAGAGCTGTGTGACAAAATCTGCTTACATGTATCCCGATAAACAGTTTTTGAGCATGAATTCCTCTTCTTTGATTTCTCTATTTTGTTCGGTTCCAGTTCAACTGTCACACTATATCGTACATGAAAATGACATATGCATCAAGAATACCACCTGCCTATATTGCGGTACGCTGAAACATGTTTAGGATAAACCTTAATTCTAAAATTTTCAATGATTTGATTAGAGATTTTGTAGTATTATCTGCCATCAATTCACAACCTTCACGAGGAAGAGATCTCTCGTGTGCGAATAGGAAATTAAGTTAAGTCACTTAAGAAGCAGGACATGGGCTGCTGCCACGCTATGCGGAGAGAGACGTGACATGTGATGCGCAAAGATCAGATATGTGGGGGTTATGGACATTGAAGACGTAACAGTTTTACTGCCCATCTTCTGCAAATAAGAAAGGAAAAACAACCAGTATGCCTTCATTGAAATAATTTTGTGGCGTTATATTTGTCTTCATGATGCTATAATTACCATACATTTTGTTCTATTACAATACATTAAAAGTCTGATTATGTGTAGCTTGGAGAAAAATCGAAGCTATTCAGTTTGTTTCTTTGCTGCCTGCAACACAAGATTAAATTTAAACCCCTTCTACACTACCAAGGAATCAACATGTAGTTTTTACACGACATCTTTTCTGCACAAAATTCCTCTTTCTTTTTTCTTTTTTTTTTTGCACACTTTGGTTGTCTTAAAAGTATTTTTGCTGATAACTCCTGCAAATTTGGAAATATTAATATGAAAGTTTGCAAAAATCTTCATTGACTTTTTAAAAATTGTGCACCTTTCTGCACTTATATTGGTCAAAGCAAAGAAATGGATATTTGCCTAAAACAAAGAACTGTTTAGGAAATGGGAGGTCGCGAGGAAACTGAGAGATACAGAAAGGCGAAAATCTTCATCAGCAATGCCCAAAGATAGATGAAGAGGTTTCAAGCAGGAGGAACTTCAGCGGTAGAAAAACAACAAAGTGGATAGGCCATCATCGTCGAAGAGAATCACTGCCAAGCCAGTTGATGAACCTGGGATATCGGACGGTGTGAAAAAAGTGGATTTCACATCAATTAACCCAAGATCATCGGGACCAAAGTGCATGGCGTGTTTGCGGATGCATGTTGGAAATGTTTAAGGTGAACTAGGACACATTTATTTCCAGTCTGATTGCTGGAGATGAAATCTGGACATTTCTTTGTGACACAGAGACGAAAACACAGTCCGTGGAATGATAGCATGGTCTAAAAAGTTCCAAACACAACCCTCAACAACAAAAAAGTGATGATGACAATTTTCTGGGATTTTCTTGAACAACTGCCACCTTGTTCAAGAAAATTGACATCATTCTTGTCAATTATCTTCAACAAGGTGGCATTGTCAACACTTCTCGCTATATTGAAAAACTAAAGAAGCTCAGGGAACCTATCCTCAAGAAGAGACGGGACATACTCTTCGTTTTGCCCTTGCTACACCACAATAACGCCCGACTTTGCATCTCATTTGAAACATCTTGTACTGTTATAAAAACTGGTTGGACAGTATTCCCACACCCGCCGTACAGCCTTTTTTGGTGCCTTCTGATTTCCACCTGTTTTGTGCCTTGAAGCAAAGTCTCCGTGGTCAGCCTTTTGAGGGTACAGATGGAGTTAAACAGGCTGTGAAATCCTGGGCTAAGCAATATTCTGCAGAATTTTTCCAAACTGGTAACTCCTGTTGGGTGAACGATAATGTAAATGCTTGATTTCAGCGGAAGAGCATTTTGTGCATAGCACCATTTTATTCAGCAAATTTCAATGCATTTTTATACCAGATTCCACTAAAGTATCTCAACTGGTACTCGTAGGAGTTATTTGCAGAGACATTACTCTGGGACAATCCTCGTACCTTTCTCTTACGTTGAAGTAACCAGCCAACCACTTAGTAAATGACTTGAGTCTGAGCATTGTTTTTCAGATACATTTTGACAGAACTTTCACACGCATTTCGTTGGCGTACATGTACCAAAGAGGTATTTTTTACTTTGAACTTGCCCAGTTTATAGACCTAAAAATTGCTCATACTATGTTTTCAAAATTATCGGCAAGGGCATTTTTACAAGATGACACGTTCAGAGCGCAGAAGTTTTTGAAATCACAGTTACCGGAAGAAACACTATTAACAACAAGCTAAACCTGATACGATCATGAAGTGTTAAAACTTCCTTGTATCACGAAATTGCTAAAAATGAGCTCAAAAAAATTATTTTTTCACCTGGAAGAGCAATTGCTCTCGTTGTTCCCAAAACACACACACACAAATGTAACGACATGTACATAAGCTAAAAAATTAAGTATGCTGTGATGTTTACCAGTGGCGAAGCGTGACTTTGTAAGTAAGGGAAGCAATGCAGTTAATATGCGATAAATAGATGGCAAAAGTGATATGAATGAAAACTTATAATAATTAAAATCAGCAAGTGACCCGTAGTTTATATGCTACGTTGACAATACGGCATGGCAGAAAACATCGTAAGAATCCCCCCCCAAACGCGACCATGCGTGGTACCACCAAAAAGAAATGTCTATGTAGAAGTTCAAATGTAAAGATTTATAAAAAAAATGTTCAGTGAAAATGTTGAAAGGGAAAGAAACTTGTCTACCCACACAGCGAAAAGGATTGGGCGTTGCTTCTATCAGAGCTGAGACGGGCTGTAGAATATTTACTGCGGTTAGGGCTCGGGCAAGAATTTTTTTTTTTTTTAATTTATAAATGTGATTTTATATGATTATGAAAATGATCCAAAAGACAGAGAAAGTATTTTTTCTAGAATGCAGTTCTCGGAGTTTTGGGAGTTCACGTGGCCGTGTACTGTAGGTGCGCCAGAGTCCATTGCTTCCATGGCGCAACATTCCTCAGAATAGTCACAGAAACAAACAGCTACACTAATAAAAGTAACGCTTACTTTTATATTCCTGAAATAAAGACATGTCACCGCTAAAGAACGTGCGACATAAAACTACTGAAAGTTCAAACCATAAGCCAATAATGGAACTGAATCAACTAATTATTATAACACAGAAAACTTTTGACAAATTGCAACTTCAAACTATTGTTACGGGAGTCCTCTGAGTGCTGAGTCTGGCCAAGATATTCTTTGGTCTGACTGAACGTTTGGAAAGAGCGCATGCTCAAGTTAGTGGCTTTATCCTTGAAACTCGCTTGTGTGGTTCTGCCTTCGGAGCCGTGTATCGTGGAAGCGTTTAGGAGAATGCTTCCCCACGCTCTATGCTTAGCATGGCATAGAGGTTATGTGGATGGCCACTCTGCGGGTGGGCATGCCGTGTTACTAAGGTTCAGCTGGATGCATTATCTGCGGTGCTTCCAACGAGCGACTTACGTACGAGACATTTGTTCTTGTTTCCGTAAAGTACAAATATGAATTTGCTTTCTTAAAAATAAAAGATACTGAAAAAAAATGCCGGCTGCGTTATGTTGGTGTTATTTTTTATTTTACTTTAATGCTACATATTTTTAATTCACGCAAAAGAAAGCGCATGAACCAAAGGGAAGCAATACTTCCCTTGCTTCCATTGACGCTTCGCCACTGATATTTACCATACTGTTCTATCGCTTTCGAAAAAAATTCAGGAGCAATTTTCATGACAAGAATAGACATCATTCCTTAGTTTCCATGTTCCTGTCTTTGTACGTATACTTAAAAATAAACTGACGCCGATACGAATGCCCAAATAGGGTGGCAAGAGGGGGCATTTTCCCTTCCCTAGAAATCGGACCATGTCCTTTTTGTCGTTCGAAGGTACTACAGAGATTTTCGCTGAAACACTGATTCTGACTGCTAATTTTTCTGTAGAATTGTACAACATTTAACTAGAGATAGGACAAATCCTAGATTTTCTCAAATCCGAATCTGAATGCTAAAAGGTTCTCGAATCCCTCGAATCTCCCAAATCTCGAATCTCTCAAATCCTTCATATAAGAATAATTATAAGGAAAAAAGGGAAAGAAAAGACTTCTACTTAAAGATAAAAGTTTTTAATTGAAGCAAAATTTGAAATCTGTGTTTAATGAAAAACAAATTAAAGAATACAGTTCTCAAAAAATATCCCCGTACTTATTAAGAAGGTATAAATGAAATGTATAATTTACCTTTACCAAATGAAGTACATGACTCTTGAGTCTTGAGGTTCATTTCCGCTTTCTGAGCATAATTTGACAAAAAAAAGTTTGAGTAACAATTAACATTTTTGACATTTTTCTTTAATAACAAAAGTTCCAAAACTTTTTTAAAATCAAAGTAAGTGTAGAGGTGGGAAGGATTATTTCAAGAGTCAATGTAGATAAACACTAAACATAAAACACTGAATTGAGCAAATTCTTTCCAGAAAATTAAGAAAAATCAAAAACATGTTTGTTTTAAGAGTAAATAAAAACACTCAACTCTGTCAGGTCAATGTAAAAAAATCAGAAACCTTTAATGGAGATTTTTATTTAAAAAGACTAGCATTCGAATTAGCTCTGGGCCTAACATACTTCGTTTTTTATCAGCTATGACAACTGATGTGCTGAATAGTCTTTCTGACATTACTGTCGATGATGGTGTGATTAAGAACTTTTGAGAGAGTTTCCTCATATTTTGATTTTTGTTTTGTTGAGTAGAACTAGAAACGCTGAGCTGTAGACAGAGTAACTTGAGTCATGTGCGCGACGCGCTCAAAGTCACACTCCTTCCTTCCTTTCTCGCGCTCGCTACAACGGTAACGGATGCCGGGAAAGAGATAAAATATGGCTAAATCACTTTCCCCCTATACTTCAGGTACGCTGGCTAAGGCACTTTCCAATGGGACACGCCTGTCGCTTCGGCGGTTGCTCTATGTATTTGGCTGAACAATTCCTTCACTGTTGCATCCGGTTTAGAAGTAACGAGCTATTTCAAATAGCTGTGTACACACTGTGCACGATCTTCGATTATTTTCCAATCTCAGAACTCGTCATGCTGACAAAAATTCGAACAAATATCGCTCTAGAACAAGCACCAAACGCCAGGATTTTTAGGTTGAGATTCGAAAGATTCGAATGACGAAAAAAAATGCGAAGATTCGAGTTTCCGAATCTCGAATCTTTTTCAAGATTCGCGGGATTCGAGGATTCGAATGTCCCATCCCTAGATATAACCTGACATTGTAAATTTATAGTAGAAAGTAATAAGGAAATTTTTCATTGCAAGTTGGAGAACATACGCACAATATGGGAAAGTATAAAAGGCGAAGAAATGAAGGATATATCAGCCAACTCAGCTCTTCTTCATTCCTGATGGCTAATTAAGGATTTCGTGGTCATACAACTGGCCAAATTGATCAAAAGAAATACAAATATTTTTTTTATTGTCCTAACATGCTGTCTGATTTCATTTATCCATCTTTTTATATGTAGTTTTTGGGTTTTCTGGTTTCCAATTGAATTTTGCGTTGATAGTGTGGCAAAAACGGTTAGATAACAAGAAGGCATTGATAGATTTGCATATGGTGTTTGCATATGTTATTCGTAGTTATAATTTCTGTTTATCCCCTCCAGAAAATTAAGGTATAGGTACCCATGGACGCTGATTTAAACAAAATTAATCGTTGACTGAAAAGATATTGTACACATGAGCTCAATGCACACTCTTTGCAAAAAACAATACGAATCACCCAGAGGGAATCATCCAATCGAGATGAAAACTGGTATGTGCAATGTACAGACATCAAAAAAAAAAAAAAGGTGCCACCCCCTTAACTTTGGAACCGTTTGCCGCATATAAACAAATAAGGTACCGTTGTTTTATTTAGCACATGATAAAACCCCTAAATCTTAAATATCATCCAAATCGGATGATTCATATCGAAGATATTTGCAAATAAAATTGGAGGGACCACCCATAAATGGAGATACGGCATTCTCCGTGATCTGCGTGACTGCGGATTGCGGGGAAATTTGCCGACCTTCATTGCCGGATTTCTCCAGAACCGGATGTTCCGTGTGCGCGTCGGATCGACCCTCTCTGCGTTATACCCACAAGAGCAGGGTGTCCCTCAAGGCTCCATTCTTTCTGTGACATTGTTCATCCTTCGTGTAAATCATATTTTCACTCTACTTCCTCCGTCGGTTCGTGGCTCCATGTACGTGGATGATCTGCAGATCTCTTGCGCATCTGTCAACATGCGCACCATTGAGCGGCAGCTGCAGTCGGCCATTAATAAGATCTCTACCTGGGCCTCCCACAATGGATTTGGCTTCTCGACCCAGAAGACCGTTTGCGTGCATTTTTGCCGCAAACGGGGTCTTCACCCAGACCCTAACCTCCGTCTGGGGTGTTCAACCATCCCTGTGGTGTCAGAAGTCATGTTCCTTGGGCTAACATTTGACCGAGCACTCACCTTCCGACCTCACATCCAGTCTTTAAAGGTGAAGTGCACGAAGTCCTTGAGTATCCTGAAGGTCCTCTCTCGAACATCTTGGGGGGCCGACAGGTGCTCAATGCTTCGCATTTACCATTCTCTGATTCGGTCAAAGTTAGACTTCGGTTGCATAACGTACGGTTCGGCACGTCCTTCCGTGTTGCGGCCTCTGGATCCTGTCCATCACCAGGCTCTGCGGCTATGCACTGGTGCTTTCCGTACCTCTCCCGTGCATAGCCTGTATGTCGAGGCCTATGAACCGCCGTTGTGCATCCGACGTAAGCAGCTGTCTCTTCAATTCTTCACCAAGTTGAAGTCTCTTCCTGATCATCCACTGCATGGCTCCATTTTCCAACCACAATGTGTCCGCCTATTCTCACACCGGCCTTCCTGTGTTCCGACGTTTGGGATTCGGTTGTCGACCTTGGTGCGCGATGCTGGTCTAGACTTGTCAAGGATTGGTTTGACCCGGTTCTACAATGAACCGCCTTGGCAGCCGGTTCAAGCAACGGCTGACCTTTCCCTTTGTGTGTGGCCAAAGTCTTCCACTCCTGCTCTGGTGTACCAGCAGCTCTTTGCCGAGATACTGTCTCTCTTCCCGGATTTTGTGCCTGTATTTACTGACGGGTCGAAATCCGGTGAGGTTGTTGGATCCGCATTCGTGTGTGGCGATGCCTCCCATGCTGAGAGGCTTCCGCCTGAATCCACCGTCTTTTCGGCAGAGATGCGTGCGGTACACCTCGCTTTGTGTCACATACAGTCTAGATCTCATCGTCGCGCTTTGATTTGCTCCGATTCCCAGTCCGTCATCCAAGTTTTATCTTCTCCGGAGGACACGGACTCTCCTGTCATCCGTGATGTCCGTCGTCTTCTTGGAACTTTGGAAGGTGCTGGATTCCTGGTCCGATTCTGTTGGGTTCCTGGCCATGTTGGGATCCGGGGTAACGAGCTGGCAGATCTATCTGCCAGGTCTGTTTCCTCCATGTCGCCAGCTCGGCTGTCACTGTCTTTCCGAGATTATCGGCCTTTGATCCGGGAATTTGTTCTGGATGAGTGGCAGTCCCTGTGGTCTCAGCAGGGCAGCAATAAACTCTATGCCATCAAACCACAGATCGGACTATGGAAGTCTAGTTTGCGGAAGAACCGTCGTGAGGAAGTTGTTCTTGCACGTCTCCGCATTGGGCACTGTCGTTTTACTCACCGCTTTTTGCTGTGTGGCGAGAGTGTCCCGGTGTGTGAGGCGTGCGACTGTCGTCTCACTGTCCTTCATGTTTTGTGTACTTGTGTTCGGTTTTGTGCTCATCGTTTTCGTCATTTTCACTCTCATCTGTTGGACGAAGGAGCAGCTACGCTGCAAACCATTATTGGCGAAGCCTGCGACGTTAAAGCAGTGTTTTCGTTTTTACAAGATATTGACTTTTTTAAACATCTAGATTTTAACTTGTTCACTATCATTTTTCATTTTTACCACATCAGCCTGTTTTTAACCTTGTGTACGTTTTTTATTGATTTAGTTTTGTTTTGATGTCTTTTGTTTGGCGCTCTTTGGCCAACCTTGGCCCTTGCGCCATTAACATCAATTAACCAACCAACCAACCAACCACCCATAAATCTACATCTGGGAAACTCACCTGGAATGCTTTCTTCCCTGCAAGAACAGCGATAATGCTGGAAAGTCTGCATCTTGCCCGAATCTCCAACAATTGAATACAGAGTACAGGTGAGCACAAGATCATGCCCATAATCTGTACAATAACTTGGACACAGCCCATCTAGGGACGGGGTTCATTTACTCTTGTTGTTTTCTTTATAACAACTTCATTTATTCGTGCTAATGCTTAGTAAACAGTATATGTTTTTCTAATAATCGAAAGCCCAAATTTGTGCAAGCTGAAATTTGTTTCGAATATTTTTGTTTCTGATCATTACATTTTCTCGGGGCACTGGGTATTCACTTATCACCGAAAGGTTGTTTCATAATAGAAAATTGAAGCAGAACCACGAAATCCGTTTTCTTAGCGTCTTTTATAATAAAAGATCGTGCTAATGTTCCTGGTTTGTGCATTAGACAGTCTGTGGACATCATATCTCTGCAAATATTAGTCCGATTTAAAAAATTATTTTTGTATTGGGAAGCTTGAAATTGAAATCTGCGAATGATGATCCTTTATTTCGGTTTTCTTTTTATGATGACGAATTTCGCCTCTAGAGGACGTAAGTACGGATATCGAATTAAAAATACATTTTATTCCATATATTTGCTTCTAAACATCCGATTGAAAAAAATATTTTACCCTTCAATTCCATTTCTAACGAAGACTATTTTAGCTACAGTCACTTTTCCAAGTTAAGCACTGGTTTTCCGCTAGGAGGGCGTAAAACTAAACTGCGTTTTCTCCGATATCTCTGCTTCTAAAACTGCGATTTAAGTAATTCTTTCTGCTTTGGATACAGCTACAAATGGGAAATCTTTTGCATATAACAACTAATTTTTGGCAAAAATGGTTTGGCCACCATGGGACCTAAAGTTTAATTTTTTGCTTCTGATGCATTTGCAGAAAAATCTGTGCTTCTAAAATCTCGACTGAAAAAAACGTTCTTGGACCGATACCACTCACACCAATAAACCTTTTCGGAATATATTCTTTTCAAAATAGTGCACGGTTTCTTCTCCAGGGGAAATAGATGCACGTCCTATTCTTGTAAATATCTCTGCTTCTAAGAGTCCGGTTTGTAAAATTCCACCTTTGTTGGATAGAGTTCCCTAATGCTTTTCATATAATTTAAAAAATTTCAAGTAACCCATAGACTATCAGCTAGGTGGCGATAAGATAAATTTCGTTTCCCCGATATGTCTGCTTTTGACACCCCGATTTGAAAAAAATTTCTTGAATCGCATACAGCTCCCGATTGAAAATGGTTTGCATGAAATTCCTAATGTTTGGTAAAGAACGGTTTAGACACCAGGGGGCGTAAGAGTTAATTTCTGGTTCTGATGTATTTCCGGCAAAATCTGAGCTCCTGAAAACTCAATTGAAAACATTCTTCCGTTGACCGATACCAATCACAGAATACTTTCTTCGTAAAATAATGCACAGTTTTTCCGCCAGAGGGCGTAGCTTATATCTTATATTTGTTGATATCTTTGCTTCTGAGAGATCGATATGAAAAATTCTTTCTTTCTTGGAGAGCCTTTCCACTGCGAAAGGTTTCGCATATAATTTCAAATTTTCCTTAACGCGCAAGTCTGTCACCAGAGGGCCTGAGTTCACATTTTCGTTTACAGCAATATCAGCGGGACTAAAAACCTGATTGAAAAATTTCTTTCTTCGGTCAGATACTACTAACTATGAAAACTCTGCGTGCGTATTTTTCTTCCCAAAATATTGTACAATTTCGCCTCTTGGGGACACAAATGTCTGATCTGTTGTCCTCGATATCTATGCTTTTACATGTGCAATTTAAAAAATTCTTTCAACACTGGAAGCCATTTACTTTGTAGAACACTTTAGTCTAGTATAGAAGGAATTTTACAGTTAACAATTCTGTCGGTAGGTTGTGTTTGTGTACTTTTGTTTGCAGCTGTATCTTCGCTTCTAAACACCATATTGAGAAATTACTTTTACTGTATGCCATTCACGACAACAGGGATGTGGTCCATTATCCTCTTTAAATAATGCACAGATTTCCCGCTAGATGGTGCAAGGATCAATACATTTCTCTTTTTTTCATTTATCTCTGTTTGCAGGAGGCGTAGATAAAAAGTTATTTTTCCTTAGCAAAGCTTTTTCCATGAAGAATATTTTAAGCCTATTTTCAACATTTCATTATGCAGAATTCTTCCGCTAGAAGGTGTAGAGTTATATCACGTTTTTTTCTGCATTTGTTCTTTTAACTGTTCGATTAGAAAATCTGTTTGTCTTCGATATCCTGCTATGAAAAATTTTTGTGCGCCATTCGTTAATTTTTGTAACATACGTTTTAGCCGCTGTTGGAAATAATGTGGCTGTTTCTATTCTGGATGTTTTATCGACTGTAAACATCAGGTTGATTTTTTTTTCTAACTGGTTGTGTTGACTTTGAATAACTTTGAAAAATTTAATTCGCGTCAGAAAGGATTCAAAAGATGTGCTCATTGCAACTGAAAATCCGGTTTCATCATTCTTTTTATTTCAAATATTTGGAAGACACAAATATAGAAAACGAGGATGTATTAGGTGTACAAATAAGTTTTAAAGCGTTTTAAGACAACGCAACATGTAATTTGAGAGAAAACAACAATACCTTTACGAATCAAAATATGCACCGCCATTACCAATCATCTTCCGCCATCGCCGGGCAGCTGACGAATTCCAGCCATGAAGAATACTTTGTCATGTGACGCGATAAAGCCGTGAACTCATTTTTGTACTTCGTCACATGTCCGGAACCGTACAGCAGACAAACCATGTTGCATCGATCGGAACAAATGATAGTCTGAAAGGGCTATACCGGGCCTATAAAAACGTCCCAGCCAAATGTCAATAACGTTTCCTAGACCGATTTCGCGACATGCGGCCTAGCGTTGTCATGCAGTAATTTTACGGAACGCAGTCCTTTGCCTCTGAATGGAAGTTTCCGACAGATTTCTTGGTTCATTCGCAGCAATTGTTGCTTGTAGCAATCAGCAGGAACAGTTTGACCCTGTTCCAATAGTTTATAATAGAGCACACCCACCAGATGCACAGCAGAACTTTCTTGGAGTGAATATTGCGTTTCGGTGTTGAATTCGTTACTTCACAGGGCTCTACCCAGTGTTTTTTGCGTTTGAATTGTCGTACCGTATCCACTTTTCATCACGCGTAACGATTTTCCACAGGAAAGACTTTCTGTGTTTTTTCAACAGATTCAAACACTTCATGACACGCTCATCTTTGTTCCTGTGGCTCAGGTCATGTGGCACCCATTTTTCTTCCCTCTGAATCTTTCCTATTGAGCGCAAACAATTGGCAATGGTTTGTTGACTTAGCCCCAGTTGTTGAGTTAGTTTGTTTTGCGTTTGAGACGAATCTTCATCCAGCAATGCTTGCAGTTCCTCATGTGCAACCTTCTGCGGGGCCCCACTACGTTCTCGATCGCTAACATCAAAATCACCTGCTTTAAACCGTCTAAACCCCAAACCCTGTGCTTTTCGATACAATATTCTCCCCAGAACATAACAGATCGATGCACATGCTTTTGCAGCACTTTTTCCTTGATGAAATTCTAACGAATGTAGTATCGAATAAGTGCAGTATCGCTTGCCATCTTTCATATACCGATGTGCAAGTGCGTTTGACTGTTGGGCAAACTTCTGTGTCACATTTTATGCTTTGGACCAGTTGAGGTGACGTGAAAACAATGCGGGGGAATGTCGGATATGTAACTTAGCGGTATACGTCACGCAAAAACGCTTTAAAACTTATTTCTACACCTAATAAATATTAAATATAACTGTAAGTACGTGTAAAACTGTATGCTATTTGTCATTGGTCACGTATTGCGAAAACCAGCTGAAAAGTCCACATTCGAGCCAAACACAGCCACACGTGAATAAGGAGTCCAAATACATAGTCGAAATTCGGGAAGGGACTGGTTCGACCTAATGAAATCAACCTGCAAATATATGTATGCTGTACTCTGATATATATACCATGGAATATGCAAGGACTGGCGCTGATGTTAACCAACTGAATGAATAGCAAATGAATATCTATGTGCGTCAAATGACACATGACATGTTTGATATGAAGTTTCACTTAACCAAAACCCACTATTTAAGTAAATTAGTGCATTAGTACAGTTAAAATGATTCAGACGCTTGAGCATGCCCTACTTACGTAACTTCTTTTCTAGCTGTCCGCCGTGGCATTTCGGAATATATAGCACATCAATGTGTTCCAACATTGATGAGGAAAGGTTGACAACTCATTCGCGACACATCAAGAAAGTAATTCTGGAAAATGCGTTCTCAGTGTGTTACGACAGTGTTCCAAGCTTTTTACACCTAGTGTTCCGAATGTGTTATGTAAAAATATTGTCTTCCATCATAAAATATTTTGTGGAGGAGAGAGCATTGTTAACACATGCAGAGAGCATCGATAACACATACACATTCGGAACACCTTGGGAACATATGAGGAACGCAATGATCACTCTTTTTTTGGAAATGGCTTTCACAAAATGCTACAAAAGTGTGCGAACTATTCCAAGTGATTTGTTACTTGGTTTTTTCTACCTCAAAAACTCACTTTGCTTTCATACAGTTATCGGGCTTAACACACGAAAAAATGGGAACCTCTATGTTTTGTAATTTAAATTTGCACCTCTGATATTAATTCCACGTGACAATCTAAAACAATATAATTTTCTTTGTTTGAAAGCATGAACGTTTGTCCCATTTTGTCGCGTACAGCGCACGTGTGTACCACTTTACTTTGTTGTCATAGAAACAAAGACCAATTTTTAACAGCTTTTGGTGTAACGCCATCTCATCTAAATCATTCTGACATGACGTCACAGATGCATTACGTCCCATGATAAAATCTTTTGAAACAGAAAAACGCTATGTCAAGAATCTTGGATCTACTTTGTCGTTCATAAACGACATATGGAATTTTTCATTTAGAATCCTATCGTATGAAATTTAATTTTAAAATTTCCCTTACGAACCTAAAATATTTATTTTAGATTGTCAAACCAGTTTCTTTTCTCATTTAAGTTTAAAAATTGAGAGTTCTAATAGAGTAGGCAACAGTGTCTTTTTATTATTTCATGCGTATACTGAAGAAACACGAATGGAAACTTTCTTTTTCCTTTTTCTTTAAACTACGAAATTCTCAGAATATAACTAGATTATTTTCGCAGAGTATAACGAGATATTATTTTATTTATACTTGTAGAAGAAATGAAAAAGAAAGAAAAAAGGAAAGAAAAAAAACATATTTTGTGTGGTTCTGCGCATGAACTACCATAATATTTTTACATTTGCAACTGCAGAGTTCTAGAATTCCGAAGACGTTTTTATTATTTTAACACTTTTCTGCTATCTGGCAAGAGCAAGAACAGGAGAACGTAATTGCTTGCCATCTGCGTGATTTTTTTTTTTTTTTTTTGCAGTACATAAAACAATGCACGCTTTTAGGGCCAGTATGCCTTTTATGAGAGGTTTTGAAGACGGGAAACACTAAAAAGGGTTGTTTTCAAACGATTTCACAAAACCATTTAAAAGCAAGCCTTTTTAGTGTTTCCCGTCCTTCAAAAACTCTTGGCAATATGTCCGACATATTATAACTGGCTGTAGCTTTTGTTTTTCATATATTTCATGAGCTGCCTATAGAAACATATGAAGTGCGGCGAACAAACACTGGTAAAATGCGGGCAGTTGCCGATTTTGATTGTTGAATTCCTGCCTGAACCGATAATGTTTTTTTTCTCTCCAAATTGTATAACTATACTAATAATTATCCGAATTTCTTGGCGTAGAAAAGAAATAAAGCTTTCAAGTTTTATTTCTATTCTACACAAAGAAATTAGGATTATCAGTATATTTATACTATTTGGAGTACAATTGGTGTACGGTTCCTACTTATTAATTGTTTTTTTATTGTTGCAATGCTCATTACACATACTGTCACAGTTGGACATCACAACAAAAAAAGAACAATATCTGATTATTAAAAAATCACATCTTATTTTCCCCTGTTATTATTGACGGGCTTTCACCTAGTCAATTATAATTGATTTGTAACATTGATAATGGTTTCTGTAGTTCACTGGGATATATTTAGTTAAAACCTTATTTCTGCAAAAGTTATCTGTTCACACATTCGCCTACGGAAATGTAGCGTGACATCTGAAGCTAGAATAAAACTAACGGTAGCTCTGTTTAGGTATTCGCTGTATTTTAACCTAAGGAAACGTAGCAGTAGACATATTCTGCTGCATTGTGAGACACAGGAACAATGTACAACTAATAGAAACGATTAAATATGTCACTTCACGAAATACGTCTTAAATTATACTTGTGCAAAATTATTAATTTATAATGTTCATCATTAAAAGCTGCAATTTTCAATTAAGTAGTTGTAGTATAATAACTGATTCCGCATCCCATGGTTTTCTTCCTTGCAACCAAAATCAGTACCAGTGTCACGTAGGAACACTTTCTCCTGAGTGTTCCCAAATCGACGTATTCTTGAGTTTTCGCTTATATATCAGCAAGATTTTATGCTATCACGCTGTAAC
Source organism: Macrothele yani (assembly GCA_039090855.1). NCBI lineage: Eukaryota > Metazoa > Arthropoda > Arachnida > Araneae > Macrothelidae > Macrothele > Macrothele yani. The sequence continues at coordinate 157,103,736 of CM076996.1, forward strand.
TTTGGATTTACGGGTTTAAAAATATTGCGCATCGAATGAGCTATCAATCAAATATGGTCATAATTCATTTTTTTCATGATCATATTCCATAATTTATAATTCTCTTAATATACCAGTTTTGTCCTTGCATAGCGGCTCATTTTATCTGGGTATCTTTGTGTTTTACTGTTGCAACACCGAAGCATTGTATCTGTTCTTGATTAAATGATACAAATCAAAAGCGAATGTCGCAGTTTAACATTAGCGACATCTTTTTCCCGTAGCTCACTGTACACGTATTTATTGGTCGATTTGTATGAAATTTGGAATTTACTATGTGCTGAATAAAATGCGCGTAAAATGACATATCTCTTATATAGAAAAATTCGGAGATAGATAGCTACTTAGTATGTTAATTAGCCTGATTAGCATGTTTCTTCACATCGTATGATAGTTCCCTTCAAATTCTTTCCAACGATACCTTATTTGTTTATATGCGGCAAACGGTTCCAAAGTTAAGGCGGGTGGTTCCCTTTTTTTTTTTCGTCTGTACATTAATAATAAAGGAAATGGTTGCAACTCCGGAGCAGTTGGGTAAAATACCTACACGAGTGGACAAGTCTGTACGTTGTAGCGCCACCGCTGGCTGGGATACAAGTGGTTACCCGGAGTGGGACCGGCCGATTCGTCATCGAGCCGGGGAGCGAGTTTGATTGTGATTTTTTCAGTTGCGTCTGCGAAAAGTGAGCACCGCTCACCCCGCGAGAGAGGATTCCATCCTTTCTCGCAAAAATCTTTTTTTATTTTTTTTCGAACTAAAAGTGTTTCGGTGCAGTCACTTTGGTTCGGGACTTAGAATAAAAACACCCTTGTCAGGGCGAAGTCCCAACTGACCGCAAACTCGTTTGTGACGAATAGCGAGTACGTCGACGTCGTTCCGGTTCGGCCAGTGATAGGACTCTTTGATCCGTCACTGGGCCAAAGCTCGCGTGCCCGGGTTTTCTGAGCGTTTTCCTGAGTGGGAGAACCCCAGGGTGCCCACTCAGTACTCAGAAAAACTTTGCATCTCTCCCTGAGAGATGCAAACCTCCCAAAAGGGAGTGATGTTGAAGGGGGCCTCCCCAAAGCTGCTTTGAAATCAAAGCAAAACACAGCTTTATCCACCAGGGTGAAACCCTCGGAGGTCCAGGCTATGGAGAAATCCTCTCCTAAACCCGGTACCTCCCGGTCACCAAAGGCCACACCGGTGGTGACCTCGGAGCCCAATCCGAAAGTCAATCAGGGGGTTGAGACTTCCCTAGTAGGGGCCACTAGGGAGTTTATAACCTTGGTGGATGGCTGTGTGGAAGGGATTGGAGTGGTCTTGGGCTCACTACCCAAGACGGTAAGCAAGGCTGCGGCGAGCAAGATCGCGGCGGTGTTGAAGAAAATTCAACACGCCTGCACACAGCAAGGGATGCTGACCTGAAAGCTGGAGGGCAAGCTTGAGGAGAGGGTGGAGCGCCATAGCCCCCCCCCCTCAGTAGGACCCATGTCCTACGCCGCCGCAGCCAAAATGGGTGCCAGGAAGGCGCAACGGTCTGTGCCGGCACCCAAAGCAAAGGTGGTAAAAAGGTGATGCCAGATAGGAGACACGTGCACCTTATCTATCCCACCGATGAGGGCAAGACGTCTGATGACGTAAAGGCAACACTCCTATTCGCAGTGCAGCCACCAAAACTGCAGATAGGAGTCAAAGGCGTACGTAAGGTACGAAATGGAGTGGTGGCGATGGAGTGCTCAAAGAGCAAAGACATCGCCAAGCTGGAAGGCGAGCTGCGGAGCAATCCCCTGACCAAGGATTGCACCCACTCTAAACCCCCCAAAAGCGACTCCCGCGTCTGATCGTTTATGGCGTCGACGGAGAGGTCTCGCGAGAGGACTTCGAGGCCGGAGTTAAAGAGCAAAACCCGGACCTCGAAGGGGATTTTTCGGCGAAATTCGCCATTAAGGCCAAAGGGGGTAAGGCCCACTGGGTGGTGGAAGCCGAATCCCTGGCCTACAGATTACTGATCAAGCGAGGACGACTCAACTTGGGTTGGTCGATCCTGCACTTGAAAGAATTTGTGAGAGAAATCCGATGCTTCCGGTGCAACGGCTTCGGCCACTTCAGGAGTGGTTCCAAGGAAGCAGAGGACAAGTGTGGACAGTGCGGTGAGACAGGTCACCGACACAAAGACTGCACTGCTGCTCCGAAGTGCAACAACTGCACATCCGCGAACATGCGGTTTAAACTGAAGCTGGAAACAGCCCATTCTAGCTTCAGCAAGACTTTTCCCTCTCTGATTAGGGAGTTGGAGCAGCAGAGAAGCCGAATTAACTATGGCTGATCGGTTAAGGACAAGCACCGGTCTTAGAGTACTCCAGCTCAACGCTCACCATGCGAAAGCCGCAACAGGGCAAATCCTGCTGTTGCAGGAACCGTACCACTCCCATGGTAGGGTAGCGGGGTTTCCCAACTCCTCACGGAGGTACTACTCTCAAAGCGAAAAACCAATGGTATCCACAGTCGTTCTTGATCCAGATCTGGGAGCTCTTGAGCTTGAATGCACATCCAATGTGGTGGCATTGGGCATTGAGAGCAGTAACAGAAAAATCTTGCTTGTTAACGCATACTGTTCACCGTCAGGTGTTCTCTCAGACGTGCTAAATACTATCTCTCGGTTGCTGGATTCCCACCCGCAACACGAGACTATCATTGCAGGCGATTTTAACGCGAAAAGTCCCCTCTGGGGAGACCAAGATGAAGATGGGCGAGGTAGTGAATTCCTTGACTTCGTCATTTCTTCAGATCTGACGAACAGGAACGACCCTGACAGTATTCCCACGTTCCAAGCTGCCACTGGGACGTCGTGGGTAGACCTCACCCTCACGAGGACATAGGTCCTCAACCTCCTCCAGAACTGACAGGTGCTGGACGATGTGAGTTGCAGCGATCACCTTGCTATAACCTTCACGATAGGATTTGAGAAAAGTGGGAAAAAAACCCAAGTCTAGGTTCGACGCCCGGAACCTTAGATGGTCGGAACTCCAGGGCCGACTATCAGAACTGCTAAGAAACAGATGTGTAGCAGATCTCGATGAGGTAGAAGATCTAAATGAATATCTCGGTAATCTTACCAAAGAGATAGTAGCGACTTGTGAAGGTTGCAAGAAAGCGGGGGAAGGGCAAGACCCCTGCTTCCCTGGTGGTCGGAAAATCTGAGCCTTCTGCGAGGGAAGGCCAGACGTAGCAGACGAAGAATGCAACGTGAGAGATTTGACCCAGACAGGAGGGAACGCCTGAAAAGGGAATATAATCTCTTCAACACTATGTATTGCAAAGCAATGGTAGCATCGAAGACAGAGCACTGGAGACAGTTGTGTGAGACAACCCCTGTCGATAATCCCTTTAGGATACCGTACAAGGTAGCAAAGGGCTCGATCACCGGCCCACTGTTACTGGCATCCGTCAGAACAGAGAGTGGCACCAACACCGCCACTCTGCAAGACACAGTGGAAGTGCTCTTAAACCACCACTTCCCGACCGATGAGGAGACGGGGACTCCCCGGATCAAACATCGATCGGAGAACTATGCAGAGATCCACCAGACACGGTTGACGACCCGCCCTTCACGGAGACGGAGATAGGTGCTGCAATCAACAGCCTGAACAAAGGCAAGGCACCAGGCACAGATGAGGTTGGACCTCTCGGTCATCAGAGAGGTGTTTCTAGCCAACCCTGGGTACTTCGCTGCCCTATTGAATAAATGCCTGGAACGAGGTTGCTTCCCATCTTTGTGGAAGACTGCGCTGCTCGTCCTCTTCAGCAAAGAAAACAAGAGCCGAGCAGACCCCGCAGCCTGCAGGCCGATTTGCCTGTTAACAGCATGGAGTAAGGTGCTAGAAAAGGTCCTTGTGATCCGAGCAACCCATTACCTAGTCGGCCTAGGTAAGCTCTCAAGCCGCCAATTCGGTTTCACGCCGGAGAGGTGTACCGGCCAAGCGCTGGTCAGCCTTACTAAGCAGGTAAAGCAAAATCGAGCACAGGGAAAGCCCACCTGTCTCGTCTCGTTGGATGTGCGGGGCGCTTTCAACAACGTCTGGTGGCCACTGGTGTTAGACCGTCTTAAAAGACTTGGCATCTCCAGGAATCTGTTCCTGCTGATAAGCGATTTTCTCTCGCATAGAAGAGTAGAGTTTGAGGTCGGAGATAAGACCTACAGCAGGGAGTACACCAAAGGGTGCCCGCAGGGCTCATGCTCGGGCCCCTTGTGGTGGAATGTGGTTGAAGATACTGCACTTGCGCTTCCACTGGAAAACGGGGTGCAGCTGCTGGCCTACGCAGATGACCTAATGCTAATATTGTCAGCATCTGGTAAGCACGTGATTGAGCGGAAAGTACACACCGCTCTCTCACAGCCAGATAGTTGGAGCAAGGAGTGTAGGCTCTGCTTCGCTCCCGAAAAGACGACACTAATGCTAATAGCAAAGAAGGGGGAACTGGTCACCCCACCAAAGTGTCGCTTCAATGGGCACACTATTAGAGCGGTGAGAGAGATGCGGTACCTAGGAGTCATCCTTGACACCAGATTGTCGGGCCTACCGCATCTTCGCTTCTTGAAGGACAGATACACCAGCATTCTCAATAAGATCAACGAAATGCGACTGACTGGGCCAGCTAAAAAGGTGCTCTATAAGCGAGGGGTGGAGCGCATATTAACATATGCGTGTCCTGCTTGGTGATCAGATACCGTTAGAATGAGAAATGGTATCAACCAAATTCAGCGCAGGGCGCTATTGGGCATGATGAGGTGCTTCCGCACGACCTCCACAGCAGCGCTCAAAGTGCTGGCTGGCTGCGAACCGGCGGAACTGGTCGTAGCGAGGGAAGCAGTAATGCAGACCCTCCGCTACGGGGACGATGTTTCTTTCCTAGGACACCAGTACCGGTCGTCCGAGGTGGAACTTCCGAAAATGGACTGGACTTGCCACCCAGCCAACGAACTTTGTCTGAGCTGGGACAAAGATCTCCCCACAGGACAGGGGAAGGAACTATTCACGGACGGTTCAAAAATAGGTGGTAGTGTTGGCGCAGGTTTTTGCGTGATCTCGGATGGCAACGAGACGCACGCGGAGCGAGTGAAACTATGCCCAATTCCTCTGTCTTCCAAGCAGAGTTACTGGCGATCAGAGAAGCACTGCGTTGGGGGCTGTCTATCAACTGCGAAGGGGCTTATAGCATATTTTCTGATAGCCAAGCGGCCCTGAAAGCGCTTGGACAGTTCGGGAGTAAGACTCCTCTTGTCAGAGAGATAAAAGCGCTATTCAAGTCAAGGGAGACCTTCGACTGGATCCGAAGTCATGTCGGTACAGATGGAAATGAACGTGCAGACCAGCTAGCGAAGGAAGCTACTGGAAAAGAAGGCATAGATTTTCAGATGCGAACGCCGCTGCAAAGCGTGCGGACGCAACTGAAAACAGCCACATTGGTGGAGTGGCAACAGAGATGGGATGAGGGGGACACGGGCAGAAGAACACGCCGTATATTCCCCCGAATCTCGATAAGGCGCATTGAGAGTAATGGCCTCCTCAACCAGGTACTAAGCGGGCACGGCGTGTCGCCGGAGTACTTCCGCAGATTTGCGGTTAGGGAGCGAGTGTGCATGTGCGGGGTCCAGACTGCAGATGTCGCACACATGATTCTAGAATGTGCTTCTCTGGCAGGAAAGAGAGCAACATTAGTGCCAGAATTGGCAAAAACGAGGGACCTCTCGATCCTGCTCGCGTACCCAAGAGCGCGACAGGGGCTCATGGAGATGGTCAAGCACCTCAAGGAGGAACAGGCGGTCTACCTAATTGAGGGGTGACCGAAGAAGAAAGAAGAAAGAAGAGGGATGAAATCGAGAAGAGAAAACGATGACTCAAGCCCAGAGTCATCACCACATAACTGACCCTAGTCCTGTGGCAATGTAAATAACAATGTAAATATTTTCTTTAAATATTTTTCAATGTGATAGGGCCTATTGAGCAAAGGATTTGTTTCCTACGCGGAGATGGGTTCCTCAGTGTAAATAAATGTGCATGTATCTATCTGTTTGAATAAAGGGCGGACGCCCCAAACAGTTCGCGCCAGCAATTGATTCTCCCAGTCAGGGGTAGAGAATTTTCTTTTCTAGCCCCTGCCCAAATGGCACGTACACCCGGGTCATGACGGAGAGGTGAGAAGTGCCGGCCCACGGGGGTAGCAGCAAGCTGCAGGTCTACGGACCGATTCTGTCCGGATAGGGGAATGTCGTATCCTGGCAGGATTACAAGCAACGCCGTCACTTTTATTTTTCGAGATAGTTCTTTTAACCCTGTGGAGTCCGCAATTGGACGGTACAGGTTAATGGTCATCAGCTAGTCTTTACCCGGAGTGGCATAGGAGCATACAGTTCGCGGATACTGTCCTGAGGTATAGCATTCTAGTTGGTGTCCAAATTGTGGGCCAGTTCGCCGCCCTTCCGGAATGTGCATAGGTGGCGTCCCATCATGTCCCAAACATGTTCGATCGGTGAGAGGTCGGGCGATCGGACTGGCTTTGGAAGGGTACTGACATTACGGAGGCAAGTCTAGGTGAACCTTGCCGTGTGTGGCCGGTCAATATCCTGTAAAAAAATTGCTATATGATTCTGCGACAAGAATGGCAACACAACAGGTCGTGGAATGTCGGCGACGTACCGTTGAACCGTGAGAGTGGTACGGAGTACTACCAAGGTTATCAAGCTATCGTAGGAAATGACTCCCCAAACAGTCCCTCCCGCTGTGCGAACCGTGTGCTCGATAATTCGTGAGCTAGCCGGCTCGTCTCCGGAAATATATGCGCTGGACATCTGCGCCAAGTGCAAACCGTGACTCATCACTGAAGACAACAGTACGCCACTGGACACTATCCTACGTTGATAGGGCCTGACACCACTGCAACTGGTGCCGGCAATGCTTGCTGGTCGGTGGTGGGCGGCGAAATGGCCTCCTTGCATAGAGTCCGTGGCGTAAGTCGTCTGGCAACGGTACGGATGGCCACTTCCGTACTTTTGACGACTCAGCACGGCCACGGATGGTTGAGAACGACGAATTGAGTTCTGTGTGGTTTTCACAGTCGCTCGATCCTCGCGTTCTGTCGTTGCCTTCGGCCGTCCACTGCCTACGTGCCGTTGGGTTGTGCCCTCCTCGACCCATTAGCACTAACATCGTTCGATTGCCGCGTCGCTCCTACCCAAATGCTTGGCGATACGGCTACTTGACCTACCGGCCTCTCTGTTCCCAATTATAAGTCCTCTCTCAAACTCTCCCAACTGCTCGTATTGTGCACGGATACGACGTCGAGGCATGCTCACAGTCCGTAAAGGTTAATGCAACAGCAATCCGCTGTCACAATTGTCTCTGCGTGCGAGCTTTGCTCTTGACATACCCTCCTTATTGCGCGGTTCCCATGCGCTGTGGTGGGCTACTACTTAGTCACTGGTCGTCATTTTGTAGTCATTTGCATATTCGGCCCTGAGGTACTTGTATGCGGAGTTTCATCAGATTCGAACGACTACTTGTATGCGGAGTTTCATCAGATTCGAACGACTACTTGTATGCGGAGTTTCATCAGATTCGAACGACTTTCTCGGGGTGCTTCGGTTTTGTTTTGTTTTTATTTTATTTTTTTTATTTTGCAAAGACTGTTTGATTCAAGTCGAATTGCTTCAGTTTATAAAGGCTATAGCTTACAGGTAGCGGGTGCAAAAACGTGCTTGACTGAATAGGAGATTTCGCGTTTGTTAACTTCCAGTTTCTCTGTCTTGTTATTTCGTGTTGTTTTAAGTGGTCTCTAGCAAAGGCTAGAATGCTTCTTCAAACACTTGATATAAGAAAGCGCTGTTGTACTGCCGCTACGAAATCTCTGCATCATTGATTGGTTTAAAACTAGACATGTTGTATCGGTGGCAATTGTTTTCACCTATGGGACCAACGAGTAGGGAAAAATTGTGTTTCATAAAACCTGTTTTGGGAGTTTGGTCTTCTTTTTTTTTTTTTTTTTTTTTTTTGGATTGGAGGTTTAACGACCACCGTGAGCAACTCAATGGGCTATAAGCAGTCGCCCGTCCCTAATTTAGGGTCACTGGTTCCAGGGAAGGGAGAGAGCCAGTGCCGTAAGACAAACACAACATCCATGCCTCACCGGGATTCGAACCCGGACCCCTTACGGACGAATGATCAGAGGCCATCGCTTAGACCACTGCGTCACCGGGGCGGCAGGAGTTTGGTCTTCATCTCTGACGTTTATGTGTGTGTGGACGTGTGTGGGTGTGTGTCATCGTTTGCTTCGTACACATGCTCGTATTTTGCTTTTACCAACGCTGCAAGACGACCCAGAAACCTTAGGTTCCCTTTTAAACGATTATTGTGAATTTTTCTCTGTGTTCTCTCTTTTACATTGTAGCGGTGATTTTCGATTTTTGGAGGCTATTTTCCATGTCCGCCATTTGCATCGTTTCATATCATATTTGCATATCTTGTGGCGTACATGGTTTGTTTCGTTTCATTTTGAGGATGTTTTCGTTTTTTCTTGCGTTGTAAACCGTGGTTCTTGTCGCTCTTCGGCACATCAGGGCCCTTACGCCAATAAAATTAAAGCAATCAAACAACCTATTTGTTTTCAGAATTTTCCACACGACGAAGAAAAAATTGAACGATTTATTCATACCGAAAGCACAAACGAATGCGCGAAATGATTTAACTTAAGATTCCAAATCACGATGAATAGTGTTTATGACGATTAATAAATCATAGTCAGACTTTTGTATGCATTGTGGCTTTTCGTGGGTGGACAAAAGAAGATATGTGCCCGTGATCCCACTATTATACATTGCTTTACCCAGACGCATTTCTTGGCGCAACCTTAAAGTTCAGATTGAATGCAATGAAAAGATCTTTGAAAGTGTTATTGCTGAAGAGCTGTGATTTTGAATTTGAGTACGACAATTCAATTTATAAAGCGAAATGTAAATAATTTACAATTTCACATCAAAGTGTGCTTATTTTCCCCATATCCTTCTTTCAAATATTATGTTTTGAAAGCTGAAGGTACTGCCAAACGTAATGATCTCTTTTAATTTGCCGAATAACGTGTTACTATGGATGATTTGAATAGCTTCGTAAAACTCAAACAAGAAAGATGACACCGAATTTTCGGGTGTTTTGAATCCGTTCTTACGCGAAATAAATTTATCAAAGCTATTCAAAGTCAATGGAACCTGTACGGAAAACAGTAGTATCTGACAGAAGAAAGAAATTTTTAAATCGGATTTTTAATCCCGCAAATATTGCTGTAAACGGAATCCTCAATTTACGCCCTCTGGTTGCAGACTTATGCGATAAGAAAAATTTGAAATTATATAACAAACATTTCGCAGCGGAAACGCTGGGTGTTGGTCATCTGCACTGACCCCATTACGAAAAGAGTCAGCTGCCCTCCCAGCCTCTCCCGGTATACCCCAGCCTCTCCCGGCTAACTGCTCTGGACACAGACACCCTACTCCACTCCACCCAACCCCCATTCCCCTGAGATTACTGCACTCAGTGACCAACGAATTTGAGGTGTGTTTCAATTACCTTTTCTTGGGAGTCTGTGTTCTTCTTCCGAATTACGACGAACATTGTGATTTGAGCAATTCCCGGAAAGTAAACTTGATATAAGACGTTCACTTTTTACATGGTTCGTACGCGTCCTGGAAATCCTGGAATAGTCCTGGAATTCCATGTTGTCCTGGAAAAGTCCTGGAAATGTCCTGAAATTCTGTTACACGCCCTGGAGTTTTATCCTTTCCTGCCTTTTTGTCCCTGAGCGATATTTTGTGGTTGAGGATTTTTCTACTGATATAACTTATGTCTGAAAAATTTTCCTTCCCACCCCTGTAAATGCGGGGGCTGTTGGTTTTTTTATTATTTTGTCTTTTGCAAAAAAAAAAAAAAAAAAAAAGAGAGATCGTGCTTCTGTTATCACTGTCCGTCCGGCCGGGGACACAATGTCTCTGCAGCTATTAGTTCGCTTTGTAAAAATGTTTTTGTATTGGGAAGCTTGAAATGTGAGAATGATGATCCTTTCATTCCGTTTTTGTTTTTGTTTTGTTTTTTCGATGCACACTTCGCCGCTAGAGGGAGTAAATGCAGATCCTATCGAAATCAAAATGCATTTTATTTCATATATTTGCTTCTAAATATCCGATTGGAAAAAATTCATTTTCCTTTTGATGCCATTTATATCGAAGACAATTTTAGTTACAGTCTCATTTTTAAGTAATGTATAAATTTTCCGCTAGGGCCGTAAATGTAAATCATGGTTTTCCCGATATCTTTGCTTTTAAAAGTCTGATTTGAAGAATTCTTTATCTGTCGGATACAGCTCCTGATTAGAAATATTTTGCATATTTCTCATTTTTGGTGAAGAATGGTTTGGCTACCAGGGGGCGCAAGTGTTTATTTCTGTTTCTGTTGTATTTTGCAACAAAATCTGAGCTTCTGGAAACTCGATTGAAAAAATTATTTCGTGAAACGATACCACTCACCTTGTATAACCTTTGAGAATACCTCCTACTTAAAATAGTGCATAGTTTTTCCACCAGGGGGCGTAGGTGCATATTATTTTTTTAATATCTCTGCTTCTAAGAGTCAGATTTGAAAAATTATTTTTTGTTGGAGAAATGTTTCTCATATAATTTAAATTTTTTAAAGCACAAGTGTGCCACTAGAGGGCGTAAGTTCATGTTTCCGTTTACAGCAATATCTGCGGGACTGAAAATCCGATTAAAAAAAAATTGCTGCTCAAATACTAATTATAAAAAACCCTTGTGTGTATTTTATTCCTAAAATAATGCACAGTTTTGCCGCTAGGGGCCTCAAATGCTTAATTTGTTTTCTCAATATTGTACTTCTAAAGGTCCGATTTAAAAAAATTCTTTTAACACCAGATACCATTTTCGTTATGGAACATTTTAGGTTTGTATTTCAGGAGGTCTGTAGTTCACAATTCTGCCGCTAGGCAGTGTTTGTGTACTTCCGCTTACAGCTGTGTCTCCACTTCTAAAAGCCCTAGTGAGAAATTTCTTTTTTGTACCGCATGCCATTCGCTACAATAAAGATGAGAAGCGAATAAGATTTTTGCTACAATAAGAAGATCCTCTATAAATAATGCACAACTTTCCCCCTAGGGAGCGTAAAGGTCAAAACCTTTTTCTTGCTGTCTTTCCTTCCAGGAAACGTATTTGAAAAGTTCTTTTTTCTTAGCTCAGCTTTTGCTATGAAGAATACTTTTCGCCTATTTTCAACTTTTCTATTATGCAAAATTCTTCCGCTAGAATGCCTAGAATTTTATCATGTTCCCTTCTATATCTTTTCTTTTAACTGTTCGATTTGAAAATCTTTGGCTCTGATACCTTTCTTTCTTCTATACGATTTTTTTTATGTTGAAAATTCATTCTCTAAATAAAATGTGATACAAATCCTTGCTCCCAATCCCTTTGTTCCTATGAAAAAATTTAAAATATAAATCTGGTGCAATAACAGATGCTAATAATTACAGACGAATTGCTAATCAAACAATATTTACTAAAATTTTTGAAAAGTTAATCTATACGAGACTACTTGATTTCATTACTAAATATAATATTATACAACAAAATCAATTTGGCTGTACACCTAATAATTCAACTGAAATAGCGTTACTGAAACTAATCAATAATATTCAATTTAATTTATTACACAATAACTACACTCTTGCTCTCTTTATTTATATTTCAAACGCTTTCGATACAATAAATCATCAAATTCTGGTACAGAGGCTATATGACATTGGAATTAGGGGTACCTTTCTTGATATTTTTAAGAGTTATTTATCTCACAGACGACAGTATACACAGATTAATCTTATGAAATCTATATTCGGACACGTATTTTCAGGTGTACCGCAGGGATCAGTTCTTGCTCTTCTACTTTTTAATATTTATATTAATGATATATTTTAATTACTAGAACATACTGATATACAACTATGCGCTGATGATGCTACTATTTTATTACACAGTAATGACATCAATACACTTATTTCTCAGTTGGAAAATAATTTCACTTTAATTAATGACTGGTTGTGCTGTAATGATATGGCTATTAATATGAATAAAACAAAAATAATGATTTTTAGAAAAAACTCAGCTTTTCCACTTAACTTACAGAAAATAAAATTAATGGGACATGATATTGAGATGGTGCCTTGCCATAAGTATTTGGGTACCACTTTAAGTGATGACTTGAAATGGAATACACATATAGATCTACTTTCAACTAAATCTCGAGAAACATTGGAGTTATTAGTCACACTCTTAGACATTTAACCCCTAAACTAATGCTGGCGTTACACCATACCATCATTCAGACTTATTTTACTTACTGTATTTTGGCATGGGGGAAAACAACACGATATAATATTCTCAAATTACAAAAATAACAAAATAAATTTATCAGGTTATTGGATTTAAAAATTAATACTAAACAATCTTCTAATTTAACATATAGAACAACTTCATATCCCAATACATTTAATATATTAACTATACAACAACCATATGAATATAATTTAGAAAAGATTATGTTTAAAAGAATAAAATATAACCTCTATCATGACTTGATCACAATCAATACCCATACTCATACTTATCCAATATCCAACAAGAAATAGATTTAAATTACTACCGGTATTTAAATACACTGACGGAAAAAAAAAACCCAACACCACGAAAAAATAGTTGTAGAGGAATGAAATGGCGGCAATACATTTGTATAGGTAACATATTTAATCGATTAAGGTTTCGAGATCACAGCTTATTGTAAGCGCGAGAAGAGCCATTTTAAATGTGAAATGCTGGTACATTAATAACCGGTGTATAACCGCCAGAATGTTGAATGCAAGCACGCAAACGTTCATGCATTGTGTCGTACAGGTGCTGGATGTCAGTTTGTGTGATGGAGTTCCATGCCTGTTGCACTTGGTCGGTCAATACAGGGACGGTTAATGCTGGTTGGGGGTGACGCTGGAGTTGTCGTCCAATGATGTCCCATACGTGCTCGATTGGTGAAAAGGTCTGGTGATCTAGCAGGCCACGGCAACATGTCGACACTCTATAGAGCATGTTGGGTTACAACAGCGGTATGCGGGCGAGCGTTATCCTGTTGGAAAACACCCCCTGGAATGCTGTTCATGAATGGCAGCACAACAGGTTGAATCACGAGACCGACGTACAACTGTGCCGTCAGGGTGCGTGGGATAACCACGAGAGTGCTCCTGCTGTCATAGGAAATTGCTCCCCAGACCATAACTCCAGGTGTAGGTCCAGTGTGTATCGGCCGTAGACAGGTTGGCTGCAGGCGCTCACCTGGCCTCCTTCTAACCGGCATCACTGGCACCCAGGCAGAACCGGCTTTCATCAGAAAACACAACAGATCTCCATTCCGTCCTCCAATGAGCTCTAGCTTGACACCACTGACGTCGCAAACGGCCATGGTTTGGAGTAAGTGGAATCCACGCTACAGGGCGTCTGGCTCGGAGCTGTCCTTCAAGTAACCGATTTGTAACAGTTCGTTGTGTCACTGTGGTGGCCACTGCAGCTCGAATTGCTGCCGCAGACGCGGTACGATGCGCCACGGACATACGCCGTACACGGCGGTCTTCCCTCTCAGTAGTGCCACGTGTCCGGCCGGAACCCGGTCTTCTTGAGGCAGTACCTTCCCATGATCACCGCTGCCAACAATCATGCACAGTGGCTACATTCCTGCCAAGTCGTTCTGCAATATTGCGGAAAGAAAATCCACCTTCTCGTAGCCTTATTACACGACCTCGTTCAAACTCCGTGAGCTGTTGATAATGGCTTCTTCGTCTTCTTAAAGGCATTCTTGACTAACATCAACACCCTAAGTCGAATCTCAACGATAACTAACGCTCACGAACGTTACAGCGCGTATTTACAGCAAACCTGCTTTGCCTGTTCCGAGGGGCGCTACTAGCGTACTAGCGCCACACGTATGCGCCAAGCGCGAAATTTGCATAGACGTCATCTTACAGATGTACTCTCACCGCCTACCAACTGTCGTTTATCTAACACAACCCCTTCTTGGTGTTGGGATTTTTTTTTCCGTCAGTTTTTATTGAAAATTTTAAGAATAACATAAACTATTCTGGTCCTAAATTATGGAATACTTTTCCTTAACATCTTACTGCTGTTAATAATATTAACCTTTTTAAGAAAAAACTAAAACTCTATTTAATGGGGAAGAACTAGATCTATCATGGTATATCTCTTTTTCTTTTGACCAACTGGTTTAAGGCCAACTTATTTACTTTTGTATTTCTCATGTGCTTGCTCCTGTTTGATGGGAAAAAAGGGGGAAGGGAAAAGGGGAGGAAAATGAAATTTGGATAAATTTCTACTTATATAATACTAAATTACTCTTGGTTACCTTTCTCTATAATTTCTATTTACTACTTACCAATTTGCTTATAAGATATCAGAAAATCAGTTACGTCTGTTCCTGACTTGCATGATCTTTATTACGGGTGCCGAGGGCTATGTTAGGCCAATTCAGGCCTTTTCCCTCGTACTCCCCAGTAGTCACTAGTTCATTGTTATTGTTATAATACTACTATTAGTGTATATGGTCACAAATGAAAAATAAAAATGAAATGAAAAAACATATTTCACCTTTTCTTATCCTTAAATTTAAAATTTAAGCATTATTTCAAAATAATTAAATAGAAACAGTATTTTATATATTGATTGTGTGCTATATGAAAGCATTTCAAGAGTGATGCTACATTTATGTTCTAACTAAAGATTTTATACCTAAATATTTTTGAGTTTTTTGTTTTTCTTTTATTCTATGATTTGCTTCAGTAATTTAACTAAAGCCAAATTAGAAAAATAAATATTTCTTAAAATAAGTATAGTGTAATGTATATAAAAGTTCTGTAGAAATTAAACCTGGTTACATTTTCAGTGACCGTTTTGGTATTTCATTACTTATCTGTGATACTAAGTTTCTTATTAGTTGCAGCACACATCATGTTCAACATTCTGTATTAAATTTGCTCGAGCATGTAGGGAGTTGTTTGTTGTAGGTTACAGGTTGAACAGATCCATGGTTTCACTATATTTTAAGTAGGAGCTTTTGAATCGTATGTCCTGGAAAAAATGTCCAAAAGTCCTGGAAATGTCCAAAAAAGTCCTGGAATGCTGTGACTGAAAAAGTATACGAACCAAGTGTTTATCAAAACTTAGCATACGGTTCACAGAAAAAATACGCGGATTCCTTTGCCTTTTTTCTGCTTAGCGAAGTTCCGGTACTTTCATTATTTATTACTGCATGTTTTATATTTTTAAAGATCGACCATGTCCTGAACTATTGATAAGTCTGTTGCAATACAGTACATTGGTATTTTTACTAGTTATTGAATCTGAGGAAACATTCATTTGCTGGAACAATGAACCTCGACAGAGTCTATTAGCGTTACCCAGGGGATACCACGGGAAGGTTGACTCTTCATTATTCCCCAAAACGTTTTTTTTTTTTTTTTTTTTTAGCTTTTTAATTTTTTTCTCTCATTTCATTTTTTTTATTTTTTCATTTTTTCTCTCATTTTAATTTTTTTTTTTTTTTAGTTTTCTTTCTCTCGTTTTAATTTTTTTATTCTTTTTCTAGCTTTTTTCTTTTCTTTTTCTAGTTCGTTTTCTTTCCATGCACTAATATTCCATTGTTGTTCTTTATTTTTCGATTAGTAAACAGTCATTTCACACAGTAGCATGATCAGTTTTAATGGCCCTTCCAAAATATCGTCTGTAACTTTTCGCTTAACACTATTTGATATGATTTGACGGGAGAGCAGTTTTGGTGGGTCACGGTTGTGCACAAGTCGGATTGTAAAATAACCGAGGCACTAGTATCCAGGTACACTTTTGCCAAGCATTTGCGTTCTGTACAATGCCACTTCCACCCTATCTCCGTCTCTACATCTTTGTAGAATTTGTGTCCTGAATGTATCAATAATTTTTTCCCTCTTTGGCTGTATATAAACTCCATGTTACCTCTGTAATCGCTGTTGGTTGGTTGGTTGGTTGATTTTAATGGCGCAAGGGCCATGGTTGGCCAAAGAGCGCCAGACAAAAGACAGACAAACAAACAGTATTAAAAAATGTGCGATAAAGTTTAAAATATGGCTGATCAAATAAAACTGAAGAATGAGAACGATGAAAGGGCTAAAAAAGATAATGAAACAAACAGTATTAAAAACATGATACAATAATTAAAATCTAGCTGATTCAGTAAAACTGAGAAATGAGGATGATGATAGGCCTAAAATCTAAATACGTTTAAAATAGTCAATTTGTTTAAAAAATGATAAAACAGCAACAGTATTGCAGTGGTCATTTAGCAGCCGCTGCAGTGTAGCGGCGTCCTCGTTCAACAAATGAGAATGAAAGAAATGAAAACGCACATCACGAAAACGAACACAGGTACACAAAAGATGAGTGACGGTGAGTCGGCAGTTGCACGTCTCACACATCGGCGCAGTGTCGCCACACAGCAAAAAGCGGTGAGTGAATCGACAATGCCCAATGCGGAGACGAGCAAGCACCACTTCCTCCCTACGGTTCCGACGATATGAGGATTTCCAGACTTCAATATTAGGTTTAATACGATGCAGTTTATTTTCCACCTGTTGGTCCCACAGACCCTGCCACGTTCGCTTGATATGGTCGCGAACCAGAAAGCGGAAATCCCGGTGAAACAGTGGCAAGGGTGTGACGACCAAAGAGGAAGCAGATCTAGCAGCCGCATCAGCACACTCGTTACCCGAGATTCCAACATGCCCGGGAATCCAACAAAATTGTATCTGGACACCGGCCTCGAGCAAAGAACAAAGAAGCCTTCGTACGGTAAAAAGAAAAGGGTGGTCACAGCAGTCCAACGATGACAAAGCCTGCAAAACACTCAAGGAATCAGTGTACACCGCAGCCCGGTGATGAGAACTCGACTGAACATGGAGAAGGGCGAGATACACAGCATGCATCTCCGCTGAAAACACAGTGGCCTCAGCTGGAATCCGCGCTACTGAAACGTCATCTACACAGACAGCCGCGGATCCAACGACTCCATGCATCTTGGAGCCATCAGTAAAAATCGGAGTGTAATCAGAATGTAGGTCACGGTGCTCAGCGAAGAGCTGCTGGTACACTGACGCAGGGGTTGAGGATTTATTGAAAGATGTAAAGGTGGTATCAACCATGACACCAAGTGGGTGCCATGGCGGGTCCCAAAGCCCCTGGTCTCTCCAACAAGTGACAAGTCGAGCCCTACATCACGGGCTACGGCCGCCATACGAAGACCGAAGGTTGAAACGCACGAGGCCGGTTCCCGAATAAACGAGCATGCTGGGGATGAAAAACTGCATCGTATAAAGGATGGTCTGGAAGAGATCTAAGTTTCAGGTAGAATTGAATAGACAGCTGCAGACGGCGTAATTCAAGCGATGGTTCGTTCGCGTCAGCGTAAAGGCTGGGAATCGGAGATGTTCGAAATGCTCCCGAACAAAGACGCAGTGCTTGATGGTGAATAGTGTCCAAAGGCCGGAGAACGGAAGGACGCGCAGAGCCATACACGATACAACCATAATCCAGTTTCGACCGTATTAAGGAATGGTAAATGCGAATCAAAGACATCCTGTCTGCGCCCCATGAGACTCTCGAAAGGGTCTTAAGAATAGATAGAGCCTGCAGACAGGAAATCTTGAGCCGCCGAACGTGCGCACGGAATGTAAGCGCACGGTCGACGGTCAGTCCAAGGAACTTGGTCTCCGGCAAAACTGGTATGGCTGCACGGTCTAAAAACAGCTCTGGGTCAGGATGGAGGCCGCGCCTCCGGCAGAAATGGACACACGCTGTCTTGTCGGGAGAAAGAACGAAACCATTGCTATTCGCCGTTTTAAAGATCTGATTAATTGCAGACTGCAACTGCCTTTCAATAAAATGCATGCTTGATGACGAGCAGAAAATGTGCAAGTCATCAACATAGACAGTAGCCGAAACCGCAGGAGGAAGATTTGTGAGGAGACAATTAATGCGAAGGATGAACAATGTGACAGATAAAATGCAACCTTGAGGAACACCTTGTTCTTGATGGAATGTTGCCGATAGCGTCGTACCCAGGCGCACCTGGAACACCCGATTGCGAAGAAAATTTAAAATAAATGTCGGAAGATTTCCTCGCAATCCGCATGCGTGGAGGTCACGGATAATACCATGCCGCCACGCTCGATCATAGGCTTTGTCAATATCGAAAAATACAGAAACCAGGTGCTGCCTACGCACGAACGCCTCGCGCACAGATGTCTCAAGGTGCAGGAGATGATCGTGAGGTGAACGATGACGGCGAAAGCCGCTTTGTGATGGTGAAAGTACTTGATGATATTCTAAAAAATGAATTAACCGGGAATTAACCATGCGTTCAAGAACTTTACACAGACAGCTAGTGAGAGCAATTGGACGATAACTAGAGGAGACCTGGGATCCTTGCCAGGTTTGGGAAAAGGCAGAACAAAAAGCTTTTCGCCAAGATTCCGGGAAACTGTGCTCCGACCAAATACGATTGTATAAGATTAAGAGATTCTCGAGAGACGACTGCGAGAGATGACGGAGCATGTCATAATGGATGCCATCGGGACCGACCGACGTAGCGCCGGACCGATGCAGAGCCACCCTGAGTTCAACCATGCTGAAGGGGGAGTTATATCCGGTGTCGAGAAAAGGCGCAAAGGAGATTCTCTGGCGTTCCGCAGTGGATTTCCCTCTTTGAAAAGAAGTAGGATACGCCAGGTCACTCGACACGGAGGCAAACGCCTCCCCCAAACAATCAGCAATCTCCCCGACTCCAGCATATGTGCAGCCGTTACTCTCGAGAATGGAGATCTGGTGAGAGCTGTAGTTACCCCGGATCTTACGAATCTTGTCCCACACACTTTTCGAACTGGCACGCGAAGTGAGAGATGAAACATACTGGATCCAAGACTCCCTCTTGCTACGTCGACGCACCAACCGAGCATAGGATTTTGCTCGTTTGAATGTAACGAGATTAGCATCGGTTGGATAACGCCGAAACGTAGACCAGGCCTTATGTTGAGCTCTCCTAGCCGCTGCGCATTCAGGGGTCCACCAAGGTTTCGGACTTCTGAAGAGTGTGGTAGATGTTTTTGGTATAGAAAGATCAGCTGCCTGAAGAATACAATTTGTGACTTCAAGAACCGCTGCGTCGATTGACTCTTGGGTCACCATTGCAGAAAATATCAAAGCTGACGGTGTGAAGACCTCCCATCTCGCACGCTCCATCCTCCAACGAGGAGGGCGGGAGGCAGAAGATGGCATGTTCGCATGATGCGAGAGGACAATTGGAAAGTGGTCACTCCCGTGGAGGTCGTTACACACCGCCCACGACCAGTCAGCAATAATTGATGGTGATCCCAAGGTCAAATCGATCGCACTGAAGGATCGTGTCGGTTCATGGAAGTACGTGTCAGCACCGGTGTTAAAAAGGCACAAAGAGGCCGAGGACAGAAGAGACTCTATGCGACGACCTCTCGTGCTGATGCTGACACTACCCCACAAATGATGATGGGCATTGAAGTCACCTAGTATTAGAAAGGGTGAAGGCAGCTGATCAACCAATCTCTCCAGTACCGAGACGCTCACGTTCTCGTCCGGCGGCAGATAGACACTGCAGACAGTAAGAGGTACAGGCATAGAAATACGAACCGCCACGGCCTGCACAGTTGTGGAAACCGCGACGGAAGATACCGGAACCCTGTGAGGGACGAGAATAGCAACTCCCCCACAGGCTATATTTCCAGACGAGTGATCTGTCCGAAATGCACTGTAGCCTCGAACTGAAAGCAGGACCGATGGTTTAAGCTTCGTCTCCTGTAGACAAAGGCACACCGGAGAGTAAAATGAAAGCAGATGTTTCACTTCATCAAAGTTCGTCCGAAAACCTCGACAGTTCCACTGAATGATTGAAGCCATGGTTATAAGTGAAATGAAAATGATCAAACGAAGTCCGGCTCCATCGCCTCTGCTGGGGGTTCCCCCAGATCTGGAGGCGTGTGACCAGGGGCTAAGATGGGAGCATGTTTTGTCCCAAGTGTCTTACCAGGAGGCGCACGACGTTGAGTCGTTTCCTGAGATTTTGGAGGAGAAGAAATGCTTTTCTTATCCTGGGCTTTGGTCTTTTTGTTAGAAGAAGTGGCCTGACTTCCCTTGTTGGTGGTGGGATGAGTCTGCTTCGGCGAAGTGGTGGGTGGCGCTTTCAGACCCTAGCTCGAGACTGAGTGCCTCCAGTCCGGCTGCGATGATGTCGTTAACATTGAATGGACATTTAAGGGGGATCTCAATGTCGGTCTGAGTGGCAACCGTAGATTTGGCAACCACCACTGAAGCGTATGATCGCCGATCAGATGTAACAGGGACCACTTTTCTTCTGGCCTCAGGATAGAAATATTTTCCACCGTTTTGATCCTTTGGATTTCCTTCTCCTCCTTCCACTTGGGACAATCTTTGGCTGATGCCGCGTGTGAACCCTTGCAGTTCACACAAAACTCAGCCTGGCCACACATTCCTGCAGAAGATGTTCTGTGGCACCACAGCGTGCACACCGGGGATTGCTCCTACACGACTGCTGAGAATGGCCATAAGACTGGCACCTAAAACATCTCAGAGGGTTAGGGATGTACGGGCGTACCGCGAGGTGGGAGATACCCTGCCTTGATGGATGTAGGCAGGGGAAGGGCTATCAAAAGTTAAAATGATGTTCCGGGATGGGACGGACTGCCCATTCCGCCTGAATAGAATACGCTGCACACCCGTAACGTGTTGACTCCTCAGTTCTTCAAGTAATTCTTCCTCAGCACACTCAACGAGGTCCTGAGAGGAGACAACACCTCGAGATGAATTTAGGTATCCATGAGGTGTTATTTTTACCGGAGTCTCAAGCAGCGTGGTGGTGTTAAGAAGTGTAGAGCTGTAGGCCACAGTGGACATTTCTACCAGAAGATCTCCAGATTGAGCTTCTTTACGCTCTTAGGAGAGCTTGCAATGGATTGAAGAGCTTTATTTATCCAAAACGGACTTTTGGCACTCAAAGGCTTTGAAGGGTCCAATGAGTGCACAAAAAAGAATCGAGCATTTGAACAATCAGGGACATGTTTTTTTGCAGAAGGGGATGACCCTTCCTCCATACCTCTTTTACTTTTTGGTTCTGGGGAAATTTTATTTTCATCCATGAAAAAATTTAATAATTCGTCCGCCGACTTCCCCACCCACAATCGAGCCCAACGAGGGAGAGCCGGAGGTCCGCAAGCCCAAGTGGACGCAGGACACGACTCTAGGGATAGCAAGCGGATATAGCAAGTTGATAGGGCAGACATGCGCTCGGCGAGCACCCAGACTTTCCCATGCCTGGGGAACACCCCTTTGGCATGCCCACTCCTATCCCCAGACTCACCCTGTCGTACGAGACGACAAGCCGTTAGAGGTCTGGGCTCCACTCGGCCACAGACCTCATTGACTAGGAGTGGGTTAGTTCCCAGCCGCCCGTTTAAGGTGAAGCAGGGGGCAAAGAGGAGTGTTGGCAACTGGCGACAACAACACCCAGGCCTCCAGAAACCTCAGCCTCCAGCATCCCCTTTCCACCTTACGGGTCACCGCACACGGCAAACGTGCAGGCAGGTCTAGCTAACCAGCTCGGAAAACAAAGAAAGAAACATGAAATGGAGAAGACAGGAAAGAAAACGAGAAACTAAAATCCTGAGCTGGCGCATAATCACAACCTCAGCAACCTACAACTGAGGCGGGTTCATGTATAGTGAAAAAACATAAAAAATGTGAAATTCATCACATATAGTTCATGTTGGCTCGGGCCGTGGGGACGCCATCCCCCATCAGCTGGATGAACAGCTGTCCCTTCGGTTATATAATCGTTCAAGACGAAATGAAATATTGATCCGTCACAAGGTCAGCTCGGGCTGGGGGCGCCGCTCCCCAAATAACTGGAAAAACCAGTTATCCCCGTGCGGGGCTGTAATCGCTGTCTGAAGAATAATGCAATGCAACCACACCACTGTTTTGCAAAATGTCGGTGGCGCATTGTCCAGCAGAGAGCATATTATGCCGCAAGTTCCCTGCCGCCGCCGCCCCGCCCCCTTCCCCCACAAGGGGAGGGCAAAAATGTGTGGATCTTCTGTTTCCACCTCTCCCTTTTTAAGTGCAGCTGACCTATCAGATAAGGATCACAGATTGGGGTCAGTGCAGAAGACCCATGCCCGAAACGCTCTCCAACAAAGAAATAATTTTTCAAATCGGACTCTCAGAAGCAGTGATATCGACAAATACAAATTCTACGCCCCCGGGCGGAGAAACTATGCATTCTTTTAAGAAGAAAATATTTCGAGAAGGTTTATTGATGTGAGTATTATAAGTCCATAAACGAATTTTTTCAATCGAAATTTTAGAAGCTCAGACTTTGCTGCAAATACATCACAAACGGAAATTTAGAATTACGCCCCCTGGTGGCCGAACCATTTTTTAGGAAAAATCAGAAATTGTAGACAAAACATTTCAGATTACGAGCTGTATCCGGTGAGAAACATTTTTTCAAATCGGAGTTTTAGAAGCATAGATATCGGGAGAAACTCAATTTACTTTTACGCCCCTTAAAGAAAAGTCTATGAATTAATTGAAAATTTTCAAATTATATGAAAAACATGTTGCTTCAGTAATGCTATCCAACAAAGAAGGAATTTTTCGAATTGGACTCTTAGAAGTAGAGATATTGACAAAAATAAGATATACATCTACGCCTCCTGGCGGAGAAACCATGCAAGATTTTAAGAAGGAAATGTTCCGAAAAGGTTTAGTGGCATCGGTCCACGAACGAATTTTTTCAATCGAGATTTTAGAAGCTCAGATTTTGTGGCAAATACATCAGAAGCAGAAATTAACACTTAGGCCCCCTGGTGGGCAAACCATTCTTTACCAAAAATTACAAGTTATATGCAAAAGATTTCCCATCAGGAAATGTATTCGCTGAAGAAAAAATTTCAAAATCGGAGTTTTAGAAGTAGAGATATCAGGGGAAACGTATTTAATTTTACGCCTCCTTGCGGAAAATCTATGTTTAACTTTAAAAAGTTACTATGCCTAATATACTCTTCGACATAAAGGAATCTAATGGTAAAAGAGCTTTTTTAAATCGGATGTTTGGAAGCAAATGTATGAAATAAAATGTATTTTGAATTCCGTATGATCTGCGTTTAATCCCTCTAGTGGAGAAATTGTACATCGTAAAAAAAAAAAACCGAAATAAGGGATAGTCATTCGCACATTTCAGGTTTCCCACTGCAAAAAGAATTTTTCAAATCGGACTAATAGTTGCGGAGATATGGTGTCCGCAGACGGACAGACGGACGGACGAACCGATAATATAAGCACGATCTTTTTTTCACAAAAGACGTGCTAAAAAACTCAGCTAGACCTCTTTGCAGTTTTCTCGTAAAACTCTGATGTCAAACGTTATGGGAATCTGCATGTGCTTCCAAATAGACACAAACTGAGACTTCGCTTCAGTTTTAGAAATCATTTCAGCACACTTTCGTGCTCACAGAATCTGTACATATTGTCATTTTTCCGCTTTACGTACGTTATTACAGTTTATGCCCGAATGGCTTCCTTGGAAGACTGACAAACTTTTGCTAGAAAGGGGAAGTTTAACAAATATTCACACGGTTACCAGGAGCAGTTTGTTCCAGATTTAAAGTCACAGACTCCAAGGAAGGGTAAAGTTCAGAACCAAGGAGAAAATACAATATTTGTTTCACCTAAAACTTGAACCCAGGCAGTAGGCACAAGAACCAGTCTCAAGACTGACAAAGATAGCTGCTAAGAATTAACCGGTATTTCATAGCAATATGATTTCTGCAAACGAAACAATCATTTGGTTCGAAATTTTTAAATCTCAGTTTGTAATTTGTTTCAGGTTTTGTGAACAGCCACGCTTAGTTTTAAAGAACACGATCGTGCTTATGTTATCGAACGTGCTAATGATTATTTTGTACAAAGGACCGTGCTTATGTTACCGGTTTGTCTGTCTATCTGTCTGTCTGTCTGTAGACACCATATCTCTCCAACTATTATTCCGATTTCAAAAATTCTTTTTGCATTGGGAAGCTTGAAATGTGCGAATTGTGATCCTTAATTTCGTTTTTTCTTACGATGCATAATTTCGCCGCTACAGGGCGTAAATGCAGATGATATCGAATGCAAAACACATTTCATTCCATATATTTGTGTCGAAACATCTGATTGAAAAAAAATTTTACCTTTCGATTTCATTTCTGTCGAAGACTATTTTAAGTATAGTCTCTTTTTCGAGTTACGCACAGATTTTCCGCTAGGAGGGGAAAAATTAAATTGCGTTTCCCCCGATATCTCTGCTCCTAAAACTCCGATTTGAAATATTCTTTCTGCACCGGATACACTTCCCGATGAGAAATATTTTGCATATAATTTCTGATATTTGGTAGAAATGGTTTAGCCACCAGAGAGCGTAAGTTTTACTTTCTGCTTCTGATGTATTTGCAGTAAAATATGAGCTTCTAAAATCTCAATTGAAAAACTTCGTTCATGGAGAAATGCCACTCACGGCGATAAAACTTTTCAGAATATTTTCTACTTAAAATATTGCATGGTTTCTCCGCCAGGAGGCGTAGATGTATATATATTATTTTTG
The DNA here is from genome assembly GCA_039090855.1 of Macrothele yani. Taxonomy (NCBI): domain Eukaryota; kingdom Metazoa; phylum Arthropoda; class Arachnida; order Araneae; family Macrothelidae; genus Macrothele; species Macrothele yani. The sequence goes on from CM076996.1 coordinate 157,128,636, forward strand.
TTAATATCTGTGTTTCTGATAGACTGATTTGAAAAATTCCTTCTTCGTTGGATAGAGTTTCCGGTGCGCCATGTTTTCCGTGTAATTTCAAAATTATCAAATAATGCATAGACTTTCCACTAGGAAGCGTAAAAGTAAATTGCGTTTTCCCCGATATCCCTGCATCTAAAACTCCGATTTGAAATTTTTTCTGCACCGGATATTTCTTCTGATGGAAAATATTTTGCATATAATTTCCAATTTTTTATAACAAAACTGGTTTGGCCACCAGGGTGCGTAATTCTGAATTTCCGCCTGTGATGTATTTCCAGTAAAATCTGAGCTGCTAAAATCTCAATTGAAAAAAAAATTCGTTGTTAGTCCGATGCTACTTACGTAGATAAACCTTTTCGAAATATTTTCTTCTTAAAATAATGTAAGGTTTCTCCGTCAGGGGGCGTAGACGTTTATCTTATTTTTGTAAATATCTCTACTTTGAAGAGTCCGGTTTTAAAAATTCCTTGTTAGATAGCGTTTCCGGTGCAAAATGTTTTTCATGTAATTTCAAATTTTTTAAGTAATTCATAAACTTTCCGCTATGGAGCGTTAAGATAAATTAAGTTTTCCCCGATATCTCCGCTTCTAAAACTCCGATTTGAAGAATTCTTCCTGTTTCGCATACAGCTCCTGATGGGAAATGTTTTGCATATAACATCTAACATATGGTAAAATGGTTTGGCCACCAGGGGGCGTTAGCGTTAATTTCTGTTTCTGATGTATTTGCAGCAAAATCTGAGCTCCTGAAACTTGAATGAGAAAATTCTTTCGTGGACCGATACCGCTCACATCGAAAAACTTTCTGAGAATCCTTTCTTCTTAAAATAATGCTTGGTTTTCCCGCTAGGGGGCGTAGATGTGTATCATTTTTGTCGACATCTATGCTTCTAAGAGTCTGATTTGAAAAAAATCTTTCTGTGTTGGAGAGTGTTTCCGCTGCAAAATGTTTCTCATATAATTTCAAATTTTTCTTAACACACAAGTCGGCCACCAGAAGTTTTAAGTGCACGTTTCCTTTACAGCAATATCAGCGGGATTAAAAACCCGATTGAAAAATTTCTTTCTTCGATAACATACTACCGTTTTCGATACCGATTCGACTGACTTTTAAATAGCTTTGATAAATTTAATTCTAGTCAGAACGGATTCAAAAGACGTGCTCATTACAACCGAAAATTTGGTGTCATCTTTCTTGTTAAGTTTCGATTTTGGTTTACTCTGAGAATCTGATTAATATCATAGATTTTGAGCAGAAAATTCTGGAAATTTCCGTAGTGCTGTAATGAAAGTAATGTGAAAGAAGCTTCCTTTCCATATTTCGCACGTGTTTTGCTAAAAAGATCGTGCTTATGTTACACGTTTGTCCGTCCGTCTGTGGTAACTATATCTCTGCAGCTATTAGACCGATTTGAAAAATTCTTTATGCGTTAGGAAGCTTGAAATGTACGAATGATGATCGTTTATTTCGGTTTTTTTTTACGATGCACAATTTGGCCACTAGAGGGCGTAAATGCAGATATCGAACTCAAAATACATTTTATTCCATATATTTGTTCTAAACATCCGATTGAAAAAGATTTTTACCTTTCGATTTCATGTATGTCGACTTATTTGGGTATAGCAACTTAAGTACGCATAAATTTTCCGCTGGGGGCGTAAAAGTAAATTGCGTTTTCCCCGATATCTCTGCTTCTGAAGCTTTAGTTTGAAAAATTCTATCTGTAGCGGATACAGCTCCTGGTGGGAAATCTTTTGCATGTAATTTCTGATTTTTGGTAAAAATGGTTAGATTTTTTGGTAAATGATTTTTGGTAAAATTATTTTTGGTAAAATGGTTTAATTTCCGCTTTTGATATATTTGCAGCAAAATCTGAGTTTCTAAACCCTCGGCTGAAAAAATTCGTTTGTGGACCGATACCACTCACGTCGTTAAACTTTTTCGGAATATTTTCTTCTTAAAATAATGCATGGTTTCTCCGCCGGGGCGTAGATGTATGTCTTATTTTTGTTAATAACTCTGCTTCTAATGGTCCGATTTGAAAAATTTCTTTGTTGCATAGAGTTTCCGGTGCTACACGTTTTTCATATAATTTCAAAATTTTCAATTAATTTATAGACTTTTCGCTAGGGGGAGTAAAGGAATTACGTTTCCCCCGATATATCTGCTTCTAAAACTCCGATTTGAAAAATTCTTCCTGCAGCGGATACAGCTTCTGGTGGGAAATCTTTTGCATGTAATTTCTAATATTTGGAGAAAAATGGTTTGGCCACCAGCGAGCGTAACCGTTAATTTATGCTTCTGATGTATTTGCAGCAAAATCTGAGCCCCTGAAAACTCGATTGAAAACATTCTTTCGTGGACCAATACCGCTCACATCGAAAAACGTTTTGAGAATACTTTCTTCTTAAAATAATGCATGGTGTTTCCGCCGGGGGCGTATTTTGGTCGATATCTCTGCTTCTAAGAGTCGAATTTAAAAAATTCTTTTTTTTTTTTTTTGAGAGCGTTTCCGCTGCGAAATGTTTCTCATATAATTTAAAATTTTTCTTAATGCACAAGTCGGCCACCATAGAGTGCAAGTTCACGTTTCGGTTTACAGCAATATCTGCGAGATTAAAAACCCGATTGAAAAAAAAATTCTTTGGTAACATATTATCATTTTCCATACCGGCTCCGTTGACTTTGAATAGCTTTGATAAATTTAGTTCCAGTCAAAACGGATTCAAAAGACGTGCTCATTAGAACCGAAAATTCGGTGTCATCTTTCTTGTTAAATCTATCTTTATTTTAAATAATTCATGGTTTGATGTTCGAGTACTAGACGTACTGGTTCTCTAAATGTGCATACATGCCCTAGTCACATATAAACTCGGGCCTTTCTTCGAAGTTGGTTGGCTCACTCAATCAACTCCACTTTCGTTCTAATCAGCTACTAATATTCGTTTATTGTTTAGTTCATATGAATTGCATAACTGAACATGCTATAACAATCTCAGTGTAGTCAATCAAACCTATGTGCTGTTGGTAATGATCTAGTAGTTTTGCTTCATTGGATACAAGTAGTAGTAGAATTATATGAAATGTGTTAAAAAGTAGCATGTCCATATATTTGTAATTCAGTGAAAGTTCCAGAAACATATTTTTTATGCTAACTTAAAGACACCTTTTTTTCCCTAGTTTGTAGTTCGAGGTCGAAGAAGCAAACAATTGAAGACGGAAAACATTCATGGAAGGTACACAGAGCAAGGCAGTTCTGCAGCCCAAAGGTATTTATTGTCCATCTTTGTGTGTGTGTGTGTGTGTGTGTGTTGTACTTTAGAATCATCATTATTTATAGCGTAGATTTAGGTACAACCTAAAATTCTACTTTGCAATTTCCCTCTGAAATTCGAGCATGCCGAGGAGCCAAACCTAACTGTGCGCAATTCTGAATTGCCTATTGCCTCCAACGGCATGCACAAAGCTGAGAGCTCGAAGTTACACGAACCACAGCGATGGAAGCCCTTTATAGGCTTAATTCGGAAATTATCATAAATAACCATTGGAAGCCCAGTCCCGTTCACTTTATAATAGACTTATATGTAAAAAAATGTTGCTATATACGAGGGCTATTTATAAAGTGAGTACCGTTTGAAGATAAAACAAAAAACTAAATATCGATAACTAATTTTTAATGTACTATGGATTCTACATACCTCAATCTACTTTTCAACATATTCTCTGTGAAAATTAAGGCATTTGTCGTATCGTGGCACATGTTTCTGGATACCCTCCTCATAAAAGTCTGCCGCATGGGTTTTGCGCCACCGCTCAACCGTCGTCTTCAAGTCATCGTCGTCATTGAACCGCTGGGAACTGTTTCCATTGCAGGAACTGCTGTTTCGATTCAGATGTGATCTGAGAGACCGGAGTCTCATCTTCCGTCACTGTACGGCTCAAAAAATGATCGCTTTCCTTCGTATACCGCCCCGAAAATTCCAAAGCAGATCCCATGAGCTTCGTTTTGTGCTCTTCCGTCAACCTTTTTGGCACCTATCGTGCACACACTTTGCGGTACCTAAGTTTTTCTGTAATGATTTCCTGCAGTAATGAGCGAAACTTCAGGGAAATGTTCTGAAAGATCAGAAAGATCAGAAATTGTGAAACGTCGCGTCTCTCTAATATTTTCATTCACCCTCTCCACCAAATCTTCCGTGACTAGAGAAGACCTACCACTGCGCAATTCGTCATGAACGCTCTGTCGTCCTCCATTCAACATTCGAACCCACTACCGCACCATTTCTGCACTCATTGCGTTTTGTCCTTAAATTTCGCAAACTTCCAATGAATCTGACTTGGTCGGAAATTTCCCGCATTCCGAAACCTTATCACAGACCGGACTTCGCAGTCTATTAATTAAACATTATTAACGCATAGCACAAACCTTTAACATAATAAAAACCCAACAAAAAAGCGTCAGGGCGTGTCGAACTGCGATTGCGCAACGCTGAGGCGAATACTTGCGCGGGAGTGATGCGCGAACGGAACTTACTTTCTGGGTGGCCATAGTATTGCCGGATGTTTAATAAGCAGTCCTACGACAGTTTTGCGACACATGGGAAATATGCAAGCTTCTCTATATCATAATTGTACGGTATAAATAAATACATCACTTCTTCCAAGTCAAGCAACTCCCAGCAACCGAAAAATTGTTATTCGACCGCCGTCGGGGAATCGAACTCCGAATCTCTCGATATCTAGCCGAGCGCGTTAGCCTTACGTTCATAAATGTACTTTTATAGACTAGATAACATGTATACGTGATTCCTCGGCGCCGCGACACTGTCATCCTTCTCGATAGTCGACGATCCCACCGCTTTGCAGCTACATAGGTAGAATAACATCATTTTATTCACGTAGATGGTAATTCAATGTCAGTATGGATAAACGTCATCAGTTAACAAAGTTTGAAAGAGGAATTATAGTGCCCGAAACATGGGTCACTTTATTGCTGAGGTGGCAAAAACTCTCAACCGAGAACAACAGTGGCACAAATCACTCCCGAATTCAACGAGGAAGGTGCCAGGAACATTGGAACATTTCCACCAAGACTATCATGCGATCGTTAGCCGCAATAGGTTATGGGAGCCGACGACCCACCAGGGTCTCATTGCTAACACCGCATCTCCGGACTGTACGCCTCAGACATCACCGGACTAAAGAACATCACCACTGGACCTTGGATAATTGGAGACAGGTCATGTCTCCTGATCCGATGAGTCCAGGTTCCTGTTGTTTTGCGCAGACAGGAGGGTGCAGATATAGCGAAAACCGCACGAAGCGATGAACCAAGCATGTCAACAAGGAAGTGTTCAGGCTAGTGGAGGCTAAGGTATGGTCTACGCGTGTTCAGCTGGCACACGTTGTGACTTCTGGTACGTCTAGCTGTATCTCTGAACGGTCCACGCTACGTGTCCGTCCTTGCAGACCATCTTCATCCGTTCATAGTCAGCATGCATCCATAAGGCAAAGGACTCTTCTAGCAGCACAATGCGTCTCCCACAAAACCGTGGTGACTAGAACATGGTTAGAAGAGCATTCCGCCGAATTTCCCTCCCTGGAACGGCCTCTCCGTTCACCGGACGTGAGCCCTGCGGAAAACATTTAACATGCTGTGGAAATGTTCGTTCGAGATTTGGATTTCAACCTGTGAACACATGTAACGTGTTCAGTTTATTAGAAAAATAAGATAAATAACAAGAAGACGATCACCGGGACGGGCCTCCCACAAACCTTTGCCGGAAAAAAAACATAATATCACCACGCCAGGGAGAAGAAGAAATTCAACAGAAATGGTACAGAGATCATATAAACAAGTGGTAGTAATAAATAGGCAATAGTGAACAACACCGAGTCCACATTAAAATAAAAATGTATCATCACGTGAGGAAAGTCTAATAATAACATTAAATCCGTGCAACAGATTCGAAACTCAGAATTTCACAAAGTCCGTGATTTATATGTTGAGTCCCGAAAAGCACGATAATAACGTGTAATATTGATCATGTAATCATGGACAACAGAGTCCAAATGAAGACGAAAATGATGAATTGCCATGAAAAGAAAGTCTATTAATAATATGAAGTCCAAGTAGTAAATACAGAACACAGCTATAGTGATAAAGCCGTGGTATACACGTATATTGAATAACAAGAAACCCGAAGACACCAAATGATTCTAAGCGGTTAAAGATGGGGGACAGGGGGTCCACATATAGCTTACAAAGTATCAGTATATTGCAGCATGAAATTAATTGTCCAAGGTAGGATAAAAATTATAATTAATTATGACGTAACATAATATGTGGACCGTGATGGTGTCCCCATTGTCCCCAGCCCTCGCCGAAATTTTATTGCAGACCCTGGAAGAGGATGTTCTAAATTTAGCTCCAGTAAAGCCCTTGTTGTATCTCCGATACGTTGACGATATCTTGCTTTTTTGGACTGCCTCCTTTTCACAACTCAATAGTTTTGTTGATTGCCTTTCAGCCAAATATCCGTCCATTTCCTTCACTGTTGAACATGAAAAAGATTTCTCTTTAGCCTTTCTGGATTTCCTGCTTCGACGGGACGCCGATACCAATGCACTAACGTACTCAGTATTCACAAAACCGTCCTCTGAAACTACGTTGATCCCCTTCAGTTCATCTCACCCTAATATCCAGAAATTTTCATCTTTGCATTTTCTGATCCGAAGAGCCGTTACCCATTCTTCGTCACAACAACTTCGTCATGCTGGATTCTGCAGGATCAGACAACTGGCTGGCCTTTCAACCTCTTTGGAGGTTGAAAGGCTATTTAACAGTTTATTGACTCCTCGTGGTTCAACTTTAGTTAGGGAACGCAGTTCTACTAGGTATGTCACTTCTTTACAGTACATCCCATGTGTTAACAATGTTTTGAAGAATATCTGTAAAAAACACGGAGTTGGTTTAGGTGTTAAGGCCAACAATATTGTGTCTATTATCAAAACCGACAGGGATACAACGCCTTTGGGATCCTGTTATGGGGTGTATTCCATTCCTCTAAAGGCCCTTGAACCAGGCAAAAGCGATTTGATTTATGTGGGCTCTTCATCCCGTAATCTTGGTTGCAGGATTACTGAACATAAGAATAACGTGAAGTCGTGTTCTGCTACTACAGCTTTGTCAAGATTATGCCTAAGCGGCATTCATTTTCCGCTTTGGAATGAGGCCAAGATCCTATGTGTACCTAGACTTAAATCGCGTTTGTTGTTTGCGGAGAGCCTTATGATACATAAATTCAAACCCATATGCTGTAATGATGATTACCCTTCGGTAATCCCCTCCCCTGGAAGGGTTTGGTGGAAGAAAGGGAGTGACGATCCGAACATTGATTATCATGAGGGTCAACTTCTTTTAATTTTGTGTCACCGTTTGTGGATCTTTGAAAATTCATTGGCCATTCTATTCCCCACACCACTTACGTCACTCTGTGTTTTGTTTTGTATAGATACTTGTGGGTTTCTCGCCCTTGCGTCATATGTAATTACATCTGAAGACGAATTGGTGGCCAATTCGAAAGATCTAATGTTCATTGTGTGGTTTTAACTTACGTGCTGTTAACTAGTAAAGATTTTATCGTGCATAAGACGACCTTTTTGTCTAATTGAGTAGATTTAGTACGACTTTAAAATTATTATTTTAATGACGTAACATAGTTGATATGTGCAAAGTCCGCGCAAAGAAATTAATAGATATCATTCACAATAGTTTACGAGACTTCATATAGAAGTAATAAAAATGCGTAAATGGGATACCCTAAGTATGCATGAAGTCCATGTACAAACAAATCGTAGCACTTCAAGTGAATGGAGATTGCATGGCAGTCTCCAGACAAAACACAATATATATTCTGTAGGTAGAAATACTACCCCCAAAAACTAGAAAGGTGAATGGAACGTAACACAGCACGTGTAGGAAAACGGAGTCATGTAGGGTCATTATCATTTCGGAAAAGACGACGTCTTCTGTGCTGAAGTCCCTTACGCCAGAAGCGACGCGAAAATGAATGACTTCGGTGACGATGAGAGAAGAAAGAATGTCTGTCTTCACGATATAGGTGAAACCAAGTAAGTAGGGACAGATAAAATACTGTCGAGGAAAACTTCAAAATGCGTTTGGTCAAGACAGGCCAACAATCAATAAAATTACATAATGGGAGAGTAGATGTTGTGTTGACGGATTACAAAATGTGACTGCTGTCCTGGCAGGAACAAGGTGAGCCTTCTGGTGGAAGATTATCTTCCTCAGAGTGAAGGTCAGGAAAATAATCTGGATCAAACGTTTGTGCAGAATGAAGAAGGAAATCAATATCAGACAATGAAGTATGTGTTGAGAATTCATTTTAACAAGTGCACACAGTGTACTCAATATAACCAAACAATAATGAGGAGGAACTTACTTCTTAACTCTTGATAGATGTATATCCATAATAATATTTATTTCCAATTTTGCTGCACACATATTTATTCCAAAGATAGCACATATACTAATTCCAAATGCAGAACATTTTGCTGCAAAGTAGTACACTTCACATAACATCTTAACAACACAACAATCCAAAAAACATCTAGACCACACCCCATCCAAACAAGCAGCTCAGTGAGACAGCATCTCCAAGCAACTCACAGGAAATGACCTCACAGGAAACAATGATGTCAGCAGTACAGCAGTCAACATAATTTGCATACTTGAACAATGACTTAAACAATGTGCACACTACACAAAACACAAATACATAACTTAGTAACAAATGAAACAGTATGTGGCCACATGAAAAGCATTGTTTACAAATATGCTACCTATAAGATATCAGTATGCTACAACAAAATGAATCATACGCTTCCTTCCATCAATGACACAATATACAAAACAACAAAAATATTTCTTTCACTTCCAAACATTATGATCATGTTCAAAAGAAAAGAGAGCTTTAGAACTGCAAGGAGAAGAGGTATATGGAAAAGGGAAAGGAGGTGCGAGCGAGCTGCGGGATTTGAAAGGGAAGTATAGTGGGGTCACAGGAGAAGTCAGCTGAGGGCAGGGAAGGAGAAATTTCTGCCTGGGATGACAGAGGGAAGGAAGCTAGAGGTAAAGAATTAGAATCAGTGGGAAGAGGAGAAGCCGTAGCAGGAGAAGTGGAAACAGAGCCCAAAGAGAAGAATGCGCCTAATCACATTTGAGACGGGGCGGCGGGGAAGTTGTAAAAAACCCGAACGTTTCACGGGACCAAGAGATTCAGAAACATCCATATGATAATCAGGAAGAGCATTCTCTGTAAGAGATGTATACACTATGCTAGATGGGGGGTGGGGGTGTCAGGAGAAACTGGTGACATATATCTTAAACAAATTAATAACGAGGAATTATACACCACCTATGTAGAAATTAGTATAACTATACTTGTAATCCGAATTTATTGGCGTAGGATAAAAATCAATTTGCCGCCCCGGTGGCGTAGTGGTCTAAGGCGTTGGCCTCTGATCATTCGTCGGTAAGGGGTCCGGGTTCGAATCCCGGTGAGGCATGGATGTTGTGTTTGTCTTACGGCACTGGCTCTCTCCTTCCCTGGAACCAGTGACCCTAAATTAGGGACGGGCGACTGCTTATAGCCCATTGAGTTGCTCACGGTGGTCGTTAAACCTCCAATCAAAAAAAAAAAAAATCAATTTCCCAAGCTTTCGCACATCAGCCAGATGGCTTTTTCAAGAAAGATAGATAGTGTCTGTCTACTTTCCTTGAAAAAGCAGATTGGAAAACTGATTTTTATGATACGCCAATAAATTCGGATTACTAGCATAGTTATACTGTTTTCTAGATATCTCGAACCTTAGAGAAAGAAGAAGATGACGAGAAACAGAAACCCTGAGAAGGAGCAAGCGAAGGGGGTGGAATAACACAAAGAGGAACAGATGGAGAAACAGATAGAGAAACATTAGCAACTGTATTAAGAAGGAGACAACTCGAGCGCATATGACCCTGTTGCTTTTAATGGAAACGTTGAGCTGAAGTGTGTATATTAAATTGATAAGTTTGACCAAATGCCTAAACGGCAATAACAGAAGGACAAAGAGTGAACAGCATCAACTGTGGGAAAGACAACGCAAAACTGTCTGCGAAATCCTGAAACATGAGGAAGAAGAGAACCTTGCGGAACGGCAGACAAACGCCTGACATGACCGACGGTCTTGCAAACTGACCGAAGGGCCAAAGGCAAGATCTTATTTGGTAACTCAGGATGAACAGGATAGAAAGATATAGTAGTAGGCGATTAAGCCCAATGAGAGGGAACTAAATAAGTAGAATTAACAGTCAAACCAGAACGAAGAATCAAGTTAGCGGAAGCTGGTGAATTGAGGTAATACCTGGTGATTGCGGTAATGCCTCTGGAGGCGCGATTAAGCTCTTAAATGCCTGTGACAGATGCTGATATGTAAGAGCTACCATATATTGTTGAAGTGTAGTATTGGGAAAAGAGTGAAATAAAATATCTCTGAGAAATCGAGAGTTGAAATCCGTACCAATTGCAGAAGAGTCTAATATCATGACACAAATAGTTGAGTCCGGATGAGTGACTATACGCAGTGTATAACTTTCAGAATGGGACAAAAAACCTAGCAGCATTTACCACTATAACACCACACAATTCTTTCCATCCAATAAAATATAAATTAGCTGTCCTTATATTCATGGTCAATAGAGCATACACACACTTGTCCAGCAAAAAGGCTCGTAATCAAGAAATAACCAACTTAAAATCAATTGCTGCGCCACATCGCTATAGTACCTACGTTGTCGATACATTGGTTTCCCAATACAAACAAAAACAGGGACCACCCTTCAGCCGGAACGCAATATCTCTACTTATGTAAGCTCTTTGACCTTCTTACCACCAGTCCCACAAATTTTACGAGGTATTTGCAAAAAACACAAAAAAGGCTTTGGAGATTCAACATTTAACTTGTTCATCATAATCAGAAAAGACCGTGATTTCATTTCAAGCAAAGACCAATACGGCGTTTACTGTGTGCCAATAAAGAGCGGTAGCAACCAGGACAATGATAAATGGTATATAGGCTCCACACTCCGTAATTTAAGAATGCGAGTGTTTGAGCACCAGTATAACGTTGTAATGAACTCATCTGCTACCTCGCTATTACGCCTGGCCCGAACTGGGACATACCACCCATCATGGACTGACACCTATCTACTATTAAAGACTAAAACAAAATCTATGACTCTGTTTGCAGAAAGTTTATATATACATTAAAATATAAACCAATGTTGTAATGAAGAAACCCCTGTATTTGTTATCTCCCTTAGAAACAATTATTGAATAATTTATCTTACAGAAACAACCCCTCTTCCAATTCATGTAACCCTCCCACCTCTCACCTTTCATTATGGTAAATAATAATATAATAATCCTTCATTTTCCATTAAACCCTTTCTGAATCCCATCTTATACTTTTGCATTATGAGTTTTTCAACAACCTTATGCTCTGTTGTATAGCTATGTACATACTACACCTTATCTTGAACTATACTGGCTGTTATCTTGTCCACCAGGATCGCTGCGTTCGAAATGCACATCATGAATCCAACCTATATATGTATATAAAGCAAGTAGACTCTTTTGTTCCGCCAGTTTTCTTCACCTGATGATGCCAGGGCGCCCGTGTAAAAGGTCTTGTGTGTTTTTAGCCTTGTATATATTTTAATCATTAAATTTTAAAGTATTTCAACTAAGGCATGTGTGTCCTGTAGTATCGTGCTTCGACAGATAATTCCAGCAAATGATATTCTTTTACCTTCTACCTGGACACCACAGTTGTAGAAGAACAATGTTGAGGAAGTCTCACAGCCTCGTCAAAGCTGCAGGAAGAATCAAAGCCACTTTGTTGCGATGACATTGTCGATAAGTGAAGATGATGAGTCACAGCTTCATTAGCATTAGCAGTGGAAGAAGACTGTGGCCCAGGCGAGGAAATGCTGGGTGACACAGCTACACGATGAGAGAGAAGTGAGGATGAAGTATGCATCGATGATTTTTTTATTGGAGGATTAACGACCACCATGAGTAACTCAGTGGGAAATAAGCAGTCTCTCGTCCCAAATTTAGGGCCACTGGTACCAGGGAAGGGAGAGAGCCAGCACCATAAGACAAACACAACAGCCATGCGTCCTCGGGATTCGAACCCCTACCCATCTCGGACGAATGATCAGAAGCCATCGCTTAGACCACTGTGCCATTGGAGCGGCGTATCAATGATCCAATAGTGACGAGATGGCATCATTGTGAAAGGTGACAAAGCAATTTTCGGGAAGACGAAGTAGAAGCTACCGCCCCGGTAGCACACCGGTCTAGGCGCTGGCTTCTGACCATTCGTCCGAGATGGGTCTCGCTTCGAATCCCGATGAGGTATGGATGTTGTGTTTGTCTTACGGCATTTGCTCTCTCTCCCTTTGCTGGAACCAATGACACTAAATTAGGGACAGGCGACTGCTTATAGCGCATAGACTTGCTCACGGTGGTCGATGAACCTCCAAAAAAATAGCAGCAACCGCTTTATAAAAAAATAGCAGCAACTTGCTCACGGTGGTCGGAAAAGAAAAAAATAGCAGCAACCGCAGTGACGACAGGTGACATCGCTGAAGAAGGTGACCGAGCAGCAGAAAAAGACACGGTAATGACGAAGGGTGACGTCACGGATCACTGAGCTGACCGGTCATCTGCAGGGCTGCTGCGATGTCGATAACATGCAGGGAAGAGACGGAATAAGCTTCGGCTGAAGGATCCGGTCTAGAGATACTACCGAAGTCGCGATTTTTGTTTTCACAGATGTATAAAATCAGATGAAACGAGTTTTTTTTTTTTTTTATTGGAGGTTTAACGACCACCGTGAGCAACTCAATGGGCTATAAGCAGTCGCCCGTCCCTAATTTAGGGTCACTGGTTCCAGGGAAGGGAGAGAGCCAGTGCCGTAAGACAAACACAACATCCATGCCTCACCGGGATTCGAACCCGGACCCCGTTCGGACGAATGATCAGAGGCCATCGCTTAGACCACTGCGCCACCGGGGCGGCTGAAACGAGTTCAAACGCGTTAATAAAGTTATATAGAAGGCACACAGCGTAATAAACATCATCGGAAGGAGCAACTCAATGGGCTATAAGGAGTAGTCGCCGCCCCTACTTTAGGGACACTGGTTTCAGGGAAGGGAGTGAGCCAGTGCCAGAAGACAAACACAGCATACATACCTCATCGGGATTCGAACCCGAACCCATCTCAGATTAATGGTCCTAAGCCAGCGCTAGACCACTTCACCACAGGGGAGGCCTATTTAGAATTACGGCGCAAATTAGTCCATAAATTGATATATGATTCTCGTTGCTGACTTGTAGCGGTGAGCGCCAAGGTAGGTGTTAAGGAACGCGAAATATCATGCAGTGAGATACACAAAGTCCTACCGTGTTGCCCAGAAGGAATACAAGAACTTTAGTAATCAGTAGAACGTATATAACGCAGAAATTTGGCAAGAATAGTCCAGAAGAGATAATGCAGACCCATGTCACTGGCTCGAAATGGCGTGGGTTAAGGTAGACACGTAGTAAATTTAAAATCAACGAATAACGGTGCAAATAAGTCTTGCTAGCCGTCATAAGTGTCAAGAATAGGTCCAGGATAACTTTAAACATAAGAAATGATACGAATTCAACTCCAAATCAGTTGAGTTACCAAGAAAATGAAAATTTAGGACGGTACTCAAACCAACCACCGACAGATAACTGGAGATCCTCCACCTAGGAATGCGACGGAATTATGGACAGAGGTGCAGCAAGCATGGGTGGAGATACGTATGGAACGCTTTCGTGACCTAGTGGATTCAAAGTCGCGCATTGTGACAACCCTTATGCGGGCGAAAGATGGGCAAACCCGTTACCAGGCAGGTATCTCAAGATTTCAGTCCACTCAGTTTATAGCATATACACTGGTGTGCAAAAATTATGGACGAAGAGGAGAAATTAGCATAACAGCGGAACGAGCAGGCAAAACGGACCGAAACACCACTCAGGACATAGACTGGGGTACGGTACGGTAAGGCATGCGCATATATGCAGCATGACGTAGGTCGGGGGAGTTTCGGAAGGGTATAAATCACACGGGCGGTGTATGCTCAGCAATTCGGTGAAAACTATTACACGGCTTACATCGGTTTGAACGACGTCGAGTTGCTGCCACCGTGTGATATGGCCAACAGGCAATCCAGTAGACGACATCTGGATGACTTTACCCGAGGTCGCGTCATTGGGAAGTTGGAAGAAGGTCGAAGTGAGACTAGTTCGCCGTGGAGTTCGGGATCGCTCACAGCATCGTTTCACGAGCTTGGAGAGCATTTCAAACGACAGGAACAGCTGTCTGAGAGTTTAGCAGTGGTCGTCTACGAGCAACCACGGCAGCGGACGACCGGTATATTGTCTTACAGGCGAGAAGAGTCAGACGGCAGAGAGCGGGAGAAATCGCAAGGCACATGCAACAGACAACTGGACGTCCGTTATCGCGTTTTACCGTTTCCAGGAGGCTGCACAAAGGTGGTCTATTTGCACGACGACCAGTACGGTGTGTGCCATTTACGCCTGCTCATCAAAGACAGCGATTTCTGTGGTGCCAGGAACAAAAGAACTGGACACATCAGCAATAGGGTCAAGTTCTCTTTATGGATGACAACCGATTTAGTCTGACGAGCGATTCTGGACGTATACACATCTGGAGAGAGCAGAAAACACGCAATCACACCAACATCATCGAAAGGGACCAGTTTGGAGGTGGCGGAGTTCTCGTTTGGGGCGGTATCATGCTTGGTAGCCATACTGACCTCCACATCTTCCAAGGAGGTTCAGTCATTGGTGTCCGCTATTATACCGAAATTCTCCTGCCTCACGTGCGTCTGTTTAGAGGTGCTGTGGGTCCTGAGTTCCTCTTCATGGACGACAACGCTACACCTCATCGTACAGTGGCTGTTGCAGAGCTGTTGGATAGTGAAGATATTTACCGTATAGATTGGCCCGCAAGGTCCCCGGACTTAAATCCAATCGAACACGTGTGGGACCTTCTCGGCAGACACTTGGCAGAACGTCACCAGCCGCCAGCAACGATTCCGCAGCTGCGATTGGCGCTACAAGAGGAATGGGCCGCGATACCTCAACAGCTGCTTGACAACCTCGTCCTCAGCATGGACAGACGTTGTAAATCCTGCAACGCAGTCAGAGGTGATCATATCCCCTACTAAAGACTGGATTTTTCTTGGCAGCCGCCTGCCGCATGGACGTTTCTGTCTTCTGTCCAGTTGTGCTCGAAGGTACCTTTTCAATGAAGTGCCTTTGTATCCTTTGGATTCCTTGTTTGGACGGGTTTTGCTCACTTGTCCCACATTCTCATATCTTGGGGATCTTATGGTATGATTTGAGTCGATGTGGAGCACTTCTGCAAGACGTTACATTCGAAAAACCGTTTCGCCCTTAATTTTTGCACGCCAGTGTATGATAATTCATGGTTCAGGGATGTTTACGCCTTCTCAAGCACAGTAGTGATAGCTTGCATTACTCATATTTGAGAGACCCATTTTAATAGAAAGTCCATGATGTAGTGACATTTGTGCACTGCTAAAGTAGGTATAATTGGAGAACATGTATTCTATCAGGGGTGATGAAGTAATCTATCCAAGGACTTTCCTCATTCCAGTCTGAACATCTTTTGCTAAACTGCTTGCGGTGCTACAAGATTTAAAGACCGACATTTTTTTGGATTGGAGGTTTAACGACCACCGTGAGCAACTCAATGGGCTATAAGCAGTCGCCCGTCCCTAATTTAGGGTCACAGGTTTCAGGGAAAGAAGAGAGCCAGTACCGTAAGACAAACACAAAATCCATGCCTCACCGGGATTCGAACCCGGACCCCTTTCGGACGAATGATCAGAGGCCATCGCTTAGACCACTGCGCCACCGGAACGGCAACGACCGAAATGGTTCCCATAGGTTGCTGCATACTTTCGTTTTAATACTATAGTGTTTTCCATTTCATATTTCTGTTGAATGTTCTGATACTCCCTTAACAACGTTTGGATGTATTTTGATAATTGCGCAACGTTCTTAAATTTTCCAAAGAAATGTAAATGATGTCCCATTATTGTCATACATTTATTTGTCATAGATTCATACATCTGTTAGCCTTTTCGACGCCATCGTAAATATACACTGACAGGACAAATTATTACGTACACCCCAGTGAAAATACGCAAAGCAGCAGGACAGTAGCAAATCGCGGTGTGCAGGAAAACCGGTTGGGGCTATAAATAGAGTTAGTCGGTACGCACAGGAATACATTCCTTCAAATGGGAACATGGGTCGAAGACGAGACTTAAGTGAGTTTGATCGAGGTCAAGTCGTGGGAGCCAGGAAATCCGGATTTTCAATCAGCGCAACTGCGAAATTCTTAGGACTTCCGCGACAAACCGTAGCAAGTGTGTACCAGGAGTACGTGAAATCCGGCAAAACCGCCAACAGTCGGATGAAATGTGGCCGTAAAAATGCATTGGATGATCGAGGGCGCTGACGATTGGCCCGCATCGTACAGACGAATCGGAAGGCTTGTTTGCAGCAAATCACGTCACAATTTAATGAAGGAGCATGCACAAGCCTATGCTCAAAGACAATCCGTCGACACATGGCACAACTCGGCTGAGGTAGTCGACGACCACATCGTCTCCCGATGTTAACCGCACAGCATCGCATGATTCGGTTGCTGTTTGCGAAGGCCCATCGAAACTGGAGCATGGATGATTGGAAAAGCGTCATATGGTCTGACGAATCCCGTTTCACACTGTATCGCGCCGATGGCAGGCAGCGTGTGGGGCGTAAACCACTTGAAGCTATGGAACTCGCATGCCAAATTGGGGCCGGTGGAGACTGTGTAACTGTTTGGGCAGCTTTCACGTGGTCCGGCCTGGGTACGTTTTTACTTCTTGAGTCTTCTGTCACTGGTTCCAGCTATGTGCAGCTTCTGGCCGACCATCTCCACCATTTTCTTTTGTGTCCCTGTCCGAACAAAGTTCCGATCTTTTAACAAGACAACGCTCCACCTCATCGGTCCCGGCTTGCGACTGACTGGCTCCAGGATCATAGCGGTGAGCTTTCCGCACTCTCATGGCTCCCTCGCGCACCGGTCATCAGCCCCATAGAGAATTTATGGGACATATGGAACGAGCTGTTCGTGATCAACCATTCCCACCTACATCTCTGCCTACTCTACGCCAAGCACTCTTAGATTGTTGGTCAGCGATATCTGAGTCTGTGTTTCGGAACCTCAGTGCGTTCCACAACGTTTGGATGCTCTCCTGTGTGCAAAAGATGGTGCCACACGCTATTAGGTGGGTGTACGTTATGCTTCGTCCTTTCAGTGTATATTGGAGATACGAGTGGTATCTCTCTTACTGGAGTCTGTATTGTGGCGTTTTAAATCCTTTTCTTTATACAGTATCTGGTGTTGAATGTTATGTCACTGTGTCAAAACGGACGTTATCTTGATCAAAACCAAAGACCCATTTCCGCTTGAAAGACCTAGGTTGTAATTCTGAGTAAGATATAAAGTATGATTGCAGTTATATGTTTTTCAATTAAACATTTTTCACTTTAATGCGGAATTCTGCATTAATCCCGATATTTTTCTGTAGTTTCTATCGGTTTTTCTATTCTGTTATGCACACAATTCATTGACACTCTTTTTTGCGATCATATGTCAAAATTTGAATTTCAGATTATCAAAAATACACGTTTCTTTTATTCTTTTGTACGTACCCCCGTATCGTATTACAACTTTGAGAAAATCGATTATGTGTTTCTTCTTGGTGTAGCCGAAGGTGAACCATGATCCTATCAGAGAAGGGTATGAGGTTTACTTTCTGTTTGGATGAAAATGTGTGTTCGTATCTGACGACTCACAATGTATGCACTATTTAAAAATAATTAATCTCTAGGACGTAACTCTGAGGCTCCATCATTTCGGCGTGTAGTAGAATGGAATCCTTGATGTATCACCATTATTCAACATTCCTGTTTCAAATGGATGCACCCAGGATCGTCAGAAAAAAAAGCTGTTGATGTGTTTCATATTGAACATTGGGCTCACATTCTTAGTTGTGAGGACTTAATCCAGAACCAGGATTTTTATACACAGATAGAGCTGTCTATAGAGAAGTTTGATTTTCATAGGCTTCAGGATTTTTGCAATTTGGTAAAATATATTATAATTTGTAAAGCTGTTTTTCCTTTAGCCTCCATTTCGACTTTAAATAAATCATTATTAAGAAATATCCGGTACTCCATCAAAGCATAGTAAATTTTGCAATAGAATTAGCATTTTGAAATTTCTTTTATGCCTTTTTTACATCATTACGTTTTTAAGGCCGTCCTCTAGAAAACCGTGTAACTAAAGTTCCAGTGTAATTGCCGTGTTTTTTCTCTCACTGTCCTGATTTTCTCTTTGTTTTAATTCAAAATCAGGGTTCTGCGGAATGTTCTGTGCTCATGGAGGTTTGTAAACTATAGTACGATTTCTACACTGCTCAAAAGAATTAGGGGAGCAAGAGATATTGAAAGGAAAATCATGTGTGACTGACGTTGTGAATTTAAAATATTACTTTTAGGTAACATACAGTAGAATATTCAGTGAGATGGGTAAGCAAAAGCACACTAGCGAATTTTTAGGCAATATTATCACTTAATGCACATGATGCGATATACTATACAACAATATGCATATCTGTGTAGCAAGAAAAAAATTCTTGAATGTATGAGTGGCCTCTAGTAGGATGTGTAGTCCCTTCGAACGGCTAAGACCGCTGGGCACCTGTGTGGTATGGAATCGATGAGGTCATTGAGGAGGTTTTGGAGATATCTTTGTCACTTCTCAATGAGAGCACTCCAATTCATGAGTAGTCAGCGGACTTGCCGGCCGAGCTGCTATGCGTCTGACAAGTGCGTCCCAGGCATACTCAATGGGATTTTTGTCAGGGGAGCATGCTGGGGGCTCCTTACGCTCGATTCCTTCCTTTTGAAGCATGTTGTCTACTAGCCAAGCTCTGTGAGGTCGAACGTGAACGTCCACGGTAAGGAACGAATCACCGACGGCTGCAGCATACAGCATGACAATGAGGTCTGAGAATCTCCTCTCTATATCTCTGGACTGTCAGATTGGCTTTTCGGATGACGTACATCTCCGTACGTTCACCGATACTTATGCCTGCCCAGACACCACCAATCCATGCGTGCCGTAATGTGATGTTTCTTGCGTAAAAGCTGGGTTATTTCGTGTGCCGGTTTCCCACCAAATAAGAACTCGTCGATTGTCAGACCCCAGACCAAATCTCGACTCGTCAGAAATCAGAGCTTTACTCCATTCGTTTTTTCCCCAAACACGATGTTCTCCAGCGCAGTTTCTACGGGCCGTACGGTGTCGTGCGGTTAAAGGGACAGACATCATTGTTCGATGCGCATAAAGGCCACATTGGTGAAGGCGATTGCCAATAGTTTGAGTTGATAACCTGCAGCATTTTGCCGCCTGTTCCGACGGGCTATTAACATTAGGTAATGGTCGTCCTTTGCTGTAGTTGCACGTGGACGACCTTGGTCTTGCCTTTTTGGAACACTTCTCGTATCCTGTAATCGTTTCCACTGTCCGAAAATGACACTTCATGACACTCCAATGGCTTCTGCTACTACCCGCTGTGTCTTACCTGTTTCCAGTGTGCCAGGAGCTCTCTTCGCCGTTGATCCCGGTAAATCAAGCTGTTGAGACATTGTTCGAACCGAAAACTTTATAAAACGAAATGTTATGATAAACGCGGAGGAATAAGAACGCTCTCGCAATTCGTTTTTATCCCAATCTGCTATTTAAGCATTCTGACGTCGTAGACGCTAATTTGCCAAAGGATATGCATGATTCGGTAGTCAACGTTCCACTCGAATTGCTTTTTTTCCAGGTTTCGGTAAGGTACTCACATCACACGATTGGCTTGCATGCCACCAAAGTCACGTGCTCCCCTAATTATTTTGAGAACTGTAGGTTTTGGCTCTTTACTGCTTCTCACCAAAAAACTGAGCATGGTTTACTACATAAATTCTGCTTCTTTTTTTTTTTTAATTGGAGGTTTAACGACCACCTTGAGCAACTCAATGGGCTATAAGCAGTCGCCCGTCCCTAATTTAGGGCCACTGGTTCCAGGGAAGGCAGATAGCCAGTGCCGTAAGACAAACACAACATCCATGCCTCACCAGGATTCGAACCCGGACCCCGTTCGGACGAATGATCAGAGGCCATCGCTTAGACCACTGCGCCACCAGGGCGGCTAAATTCTGCTTCCTGTACTAAACTAGTTCTGACTCCTGCATTATTCGGCTACGGGTGTGGTACGAAATGTCGACAGTCAAAATGTCGAAAATTAAAATGTCGACAGTTAAAATGTCGGCAGGGCACAGAAAATGTCCGCATTGTACTCTACCTCAGACGGTTTTTGGAACGGGTCAGGGTCCCCGTCCCCCATAAATTTTTTCGTAAAATCCGCAGTTTTCAATTTAGAACCAAAAAATTTGGTATACTATCTCATGGTACTCTAACTTAGACTGTAGACGGTTTTTTGGAGGGGCTGGAGCCTGGGGTGTGAGAGCCCCCCATCATAAGAACATTTCGTAAAATCTACAGTTTTCAATTTAGAACCACCAAATTTGGTATGCTATATCATGTTGCTCTAATTTAGACGGTAGACGGTTTGGGGAAGGGATCGGGGCCGAGGGTTCAAATCCCGCTACATACAAAGTTTTCGTAAAATCTACAGTTTTCAATTCAGAACGACCAAATTTGGTATACTATCTCACGGAACACTAACTTAGACTACAGACGGGTTTGGAAAGTGGTTGGAGCACGGGGGTCAGAGCTCTCCCCCCCCCTACAAAATTTTCCTAAACTCTACTGTTTTCAATTTAGAACCACCAAATTTGGTGTACTATCTCATGGTACTCTGGCCTGGGGGGTTACAACCCCCCACATACAAAATTTTCGTAAAATTTACTGTTTTCAATTTAGAACTACCAAATGTGGTATACTATATCATGGTACTCTAACTTAGACGGTAGACGGTTTTGGGAAGGGGTTGGGGCCCGGGGGTCAAATCCCCCTACATACAAAGTTTTCGTAAAATCTACAGTTTTCAATTCAGAACGACCAAATTTGGTATACTATCTCGCGGAACACTAACTTAGACGGTAGACGGTTTTTGGAAGGGGTCGGGGCCTGGGGGTAAAAGCCACCATACAAAATTTTCCTAAAATCTACTGTTTTCAATTTAGAACAACCAACCAAATTTGGTATACTATCTCATGGAACTCTAACTTAGACGGTAGACGGTTTTTGGGACGGGTCGGGGCCTGGGGGGTCAAAACCTTCCACATACAAAATTTTCGTAAAATCTAGAGTTTTCAATTTAGAACCACCAAATGTGGTATACTATCTCACGGAACACTAACTTTGACTCTAGACGGTTTTTGGAAGGGGTCGGAGCACGGGGGTCAGAGCCCCCACCCACAATTTTTTCGTAAAATCTAAGGTTTTCAATTTAGAACCACAAAAGTTGGTATACTACCTCATGAAACTCTAAGTTAGACAGTAGATGGTTTTGGGAAGGGGTCGCAGGACGGGGGATCACAGCCTCCCTCATACAAAATTTTCGTAAAATCTACAGTTTTCAATTTAGAACCACCAAATTCGGTATACTATCTCACGAAACACTAACTTAGACTGCAGATGGGTTTTGGGACGAGTTGGAGCCCGGGGGTGAGAGCCCACATCATAAGACATTTCGTAAAATCTACAGTTTTCAATTTAGAACCACCAAATTTGGTATACTATCTCATGGTACTCAAACTTAGTCCGTAGACGGCTTTTGCAAGAGGTCGGGCACCGGGGTCCAGTGGCCCCCATGCAAAATTTTCCTGAAATCTAAAAATTTTGAATTTAGAAGCACCAAATTTGGTTTACTATCACATTATACTCTAACTTAAAGTGTAGATGGTTTTTGGAAGGGGTCGGAGCCCGGTGTCCAACGACCCCTATTCAAAATTTTCGTAAAACCTGCGGTTTTCAATTTAGAACTACGAAATTTGGTATACTCTCATGACATTCTAATTTAGACAGTAGACTCTTTTTGGAAGAAGTAGGGGCCCGGAGTCAAAGGGCCTTCACACAAAAGTTTCCTAAAATCTACCGTTTTAAATTTAAAACCACCAAATTTGGCTTACTATCTCATGGTACTCTAACTTAGACGGTACACTTTTTTGGAAGCGGTCGGGGCCCGGGGTGAAGGGGACCCATTCAACATTTTCGTAGAAATTACATTTTTTACTCTTAAGGACTGTAGCCCAATTCAACACTCCAAAACTCCACCTACGGTCTAAGTTGGAGGACATAGATAACAATAAAATGCAAAAATATCCGGTTAATGGTGTATTAAAAGCACCAATTAATAAACGTTAGCTTTCACCACCAACGGGTGTCTTATCAGGCAAAAATACAATATAATGAAAATAATGAAAATTCTTTTTTGTTTCGTGTAATTAAATTAACTAAATCAAAAAAATTAAAATACGTTTACTGGAAATGTACGGAAATATTTTTTCATTCATTAACTTTCACCCGCTGAACTTGGTGATTCTACAAATAATAATATTTACCCGGGAAATACCAGGTACTTCGGCGAGTTGGAACTAAAGATAATGTTACACTTTTAGTCAGGTACAAAACAATAATTATAAAGCCCTAGTCCAGGGCCTTTTTAGCAATGTTCAGTCCGCCGTGTTAATTTTCATAAGGCTTGCATAGAAGTCCAAGATTTTAGCAATGCGCTTTACTGAGGTTGAAACTATTAAGCTCACGCTAGGCTTAGGGCTTTGTGATAGTTTTCAGTCCTCCAAGATGATATTTATATAGTTTTTATAGAAAATCAAATGTATTCTGTTAAAATTTTACTCGAGCAAAACATTAATAGATACGCCCGAGGCCTAGGCATATGCATTTTTAGTAATTTTAATAATGCCGTGATCATGTGAGGTTTGCATGGCAAATTAATTTAAGAGTGTTGCACTTATTAAAAATTATTTAAAAGGCCTAGGCCTAGCTGCCAATAATTAATATTTGGTGCCTAAGTGAAAGCGCAGCATTATTAACTTGATTTATTGTGCAAACCTCATAAATATGAGCACAGCGATTAAAAGTTACTAAAGAGTCCTTGTAAGTAATATTTTTTGACCGAGTGCAAGTGCAATTTACGAAATGTCGACAGGTCAAAATAACTAAAGTAACAATGAAATTTGGAATATTTCTTTTTTCTTTCTTTTTATTTCAGTTTTGACACTTGTATTAAGTTCTGAAAACACATGTATTTCACCAATTTTTTTATCTTCATTGTGCTTTTAACAGAATTTCTTTCCGTGTTTTGGGCATTTTATTTTGTGTAGTTACATTTTTTTTTAAGTTTTGGGCATTTTATTTTGTGTGGTTACTTACTTCTATAGTTTTGGGCACTTTACTTTGTATGGGCATTTTTGTTATGTTTTGGGTATTTCATTTTCTGTGGTGGTTGTAATTTCGACAGGATGAAAAGTGTAAACTGTGGACAGTCACGATGCTTACTTGCTTACAATTTATTTTCAAATACAGCACATGTTTTTGCATTGATTTATACCACTCACTCAATAGCGACTACAGGTTTCTTTAAATATGAACTTTTTCTCAGAGCCTTCTGTTTCCTCTACCTAGCTTTTTCGGCTCCGCAATTTCTTTTCTCGGTTTTAGAATATTTTCCTTATTACTCTATTTTCTCATGTAAATTCTTTATGTAAGGTATGTCTATTCTATCGAAGGATTTTGCAATTATACATGAAACCCTGTTGCTGAAGTAAAAAAAGATTTACAACGGAAACAACGCAGTTCAGATATTTTCCCGCTGTTAACTCAAAGAATGAAAACAAAAACAACAAATCTGGGCAATGGTTGAGGCATGAGACAGTATTTACTAGTAACCAGGCAAAGTTTTGAGGAAGAATGAGTTTAGGAATTTCTAACTCCAACAAAAAGAATAACCGCACTGTATTCCTCCCATCCCCTAGTGCCGGCCTTTGGACGTCTTGAAAGAGAAGTCCTAAGGACACATCTGTATCTTAATTGCCTGAGAATCCGTGACAATCTTCTGGTGTCATAGTAGAAAAACACACTTCCGACTTCGCCTAAATTGTTTGGATGGTAATGCCAACGAACAAAGTTTTGCTCTAGCATTGGATTTCTGTTGCTTTTGATGGAATACTTTTCCCCTGAGGTTCACGGCTTTCAGTATAGTCTTCAGGACACACGGGAATACACCCCAACGTAAAACACCCGTTTCACAGCAATTAACTAAAGTTAGCGAAAGGAAGGTGGGGTACAGGAAATAAGTCGAGCAAGACGGATCTGTACTTAGAAAGTCGGGGGAAGGTGTTGCATGGAAAACTGTGTTTGGCTTACAGACCATTTGGCATGTAGGATGTAGGTCGTTGATTTTAATACGTTACGGGGTAAACAAAATGTCTTTTTAGTATAACAATGTTCTTTCATACGCATGGTACAGCACAGAAAAAAATTTGTATTTATTTTTGAGAATTAGCATGTGCCTACCGGACCAGAGTACAGCGGCCCAGTCCGCGCCTGCTGCCGGCCCCGGAACCTGGCGCCCGGGTGCTTCGCATCCATTGATCCCCTGCTTGGATCGTCCCTGTTGTAAAATACATGTACCTCTGCGTTTTGGAAAAACGAAAGATAATATGCCAATCCCTAAACTTAACCTCTTCTTGTG
Organism: Macrothele yani; assembly: GCA_039090855.1. Lineage (NCBI taxonomy): Eukaryota > Metazoa > Arthropoda > Arachnida > Araneae > Macrothelidae > Macrothele > Macrothele yani. The sequence continues at coordinate 157,153,667 of CM076996.1, forward strand.
ACCGCAGGTACCAAAATCTTGAACCTCGCCTAAACCCTAACTGGAGGAACAGACCTCACGCGATCGTCTGTATTCTGAGTGTTTTATTGAATGGTTGCTCATCAGTTCGTAGTTGACTAGCGAACAGAGAACTTGCGTGTTGAAACCTTTGTTGTGTGTTGTCAAGTGATAATAGTGCAAATATATCATTCTAAATATTTTGGAGAGACAAAGTGCATTGTTTTTCGAAAGCACTATGCTGGTGAAGTATGCAACATAGTTAACTCACAAAAAGGAAATGATTTGTCGAAATGGAAAGGGTATTTATTTTGCCATAACAGAGTGCGGGGTGATTTATGATATTGGCACTGTATTGAAAGAAATTATGGAAACTGTACTGGCTTTGCTAGTAATATTCCTATTGGAGATGAACACAGGGTACGCAATGAGAAAACACATAATCATGCTCTAAGACCGGAGAAAAGTGATGTTGCTATTGCAAGAGCGCAAGTAAAAGAACTAGCGAGAAATACGGACGAAGCCCCTGCACAAATTATTCAAACCGTGACAACGTCAATGGCTACAGTAAATGCAGCTTACATGCCTAATATAGATGCACTAAAGCAAGTTGTAAAACGAATACGAAGAGAAGACCTGCCTGCGGAGCCTACGACTTTAGAAGGGATCGATGCCCAAATAGATTTACAGGAAAGAGATGGTGCAAAATTTCTTGGCAGAGATAGCGCATTTGGAGATCAAAGAATTATTTTCTTTTTAACAGAAAATAATTTACGAAAGCTTAAAGAAGCACCCCTCTGGATTATGGATGGGACATTTAAAACTTGTCCAACCCTATTTAGGCAAGTTTATACCATTCATGCTATGGTTGGAACGAATCCAGAGATGCAAAGATTTGTCCCACTAGTTAATGAGTTACTTTCCAGCAAGAATGAAGAATATTATATTATACTAGATTTTTGTAGGATTTACAAGACTATGCATCAGACTATGATATTCAGCTTGCACCACAATATACGTATAATGATAGGTTTTGAAATAGCTACCATTATAATCCTGCTAAAAAGGAAATTGGAAGCAGCACACACAAATGTTGTTGGTTTCATCTCGGAAAAAGTGTGCGGGGGAATATCCATCCTCTGGCATAGCCTCGGAATATGGAGAAAATAATGAGTTTGCTCTCAAATTCAGACATTTACAAGCACTCGCATTTCTTTCATCTGATGAAATTCCAGCTGCTTTCGAAGAAGTGAACTCAATTTTACTAGAATATGCAGATTCTGTAGTTCAGTGGTTTGGGGAAAATTTCGTGGAAGCAGAAGAAACAATCCGAGCAGAAGCCCTCCGCTTTTCCCACCAACAATTTGGTCAGTAACTGAAAACAATTTACTGGGCTTTCCCAGAACACAAAACAAACTTGAAGGATGGGACAGACGCTGGAATACAATTCTGGGAGAGAAAAACTGTGACTGTATAAAATAATCAGTGAAATTTCAAAAGAGCAGAGAACAACTATGCCTAAAATTGAAAGAGTGATAGCACAGATTCCAACAAATCCACCCAGAAGAGAAACGCTGGCAAGAGAAAAAGGAATTCAAATTTATTTGGCGCACAGAGACAGTGTTAACGTGCTAGAGTTTTTAAGAGGAATTTCTTATAATTCTACCCTTAACTAAAAGGTGCTGGTATTTTTCACTAATTGAATTATACCTTTTATTAACTTGTATTTGAATTTTTCAAGAATGTAATTCTGCCGAAGGTGCAAGAATTTAAAACACAACGCAAAATTAAAAAAGACAAAATTTTCAAAACAGCATGTCAAAAACATAAAATGTCAAAAAGTAATCCAAAATGTGAAACAAATCAAAATTCAAAATGTAATCACAAGTCACAACCATAACAAAAATGCGAAACGCTATGTAACAAGTACAACACGAAATAAAACAAATGCCAAAACAAAAAAAAACGCACACGCTATGTGAAATGTACAAAATAAAATAAATGCCATATTCATAAGGATTGCATGAGAAGTCAAGTTAATAAGGAACTTTTACTTAGTCTTCAAACAATAATTATTAGCCTTTATACCTTTTTAAAAAGTTTAATAAGCACAACATTATTAACCTGACTTGTCGTCAAACATTATCAATATGACATTGGCATAAAATTACTTAAAATACTTGTGCCTAAGCCTAATGGCTGTTTATATTTTTGTACTGGAGTAAAAGCGCAACACAATAAACTTGACTTTCTGTGAAAATTTTATGTATATGAGCACGGTTGATTTAAAACTGATAAAAAAGCTTAAGGCCTGTTTATTAATTTTTGTGCCTCTGTCAAAACGCAGTACCATAACCTTGGCATGTTATCGAAACCTTATGAATCAGTCGGACTAAAAATCCTAAAAAAGGTTACGCCTAAGGTCTTGTAATTAAGGTTTTGTGACAGAGTAAAACTTCAACATTAATAACTTGACATGTTGTGTTAACGTTGTGAATATGAGCACGGCGGATTAAAGATTTCAAGAAATAGCCTTTGGGATTAATGTGTTGTAACTGAGTAAAAGTGTAACATTATTTTCTATATAAACCAAACTACGTGCTGAAATGGCCCAACTATATATACGTATACTTCAACCATATACCGAAGCGCTGACAAGGTGAAAACAAAAGTGCAATTTTGTACGGTCCCCTAACATTTTATGGCTACCCTACGTGGAAGTGGACACGTTGATATCAAAAACGTGCTTTTCATACGGCTCCATAACAAATAGCAATGGACACGTTGCAATAGTTTTTTTTTAGTTGGTTGTTTAAGGACCACCGTGATCAATTCAGTGGGCTATAAGCAGTCGGCCTTTCCTTATGTTGGGCCACTGATTCCTGGGAAGTCAGAAGCCAGCGCTTAGACCACTGGGCAACCGTAGCGGCTACATTGAAACGCATTTTTCATACGGCCCTAAACGCTCTTATGGACATACTAGATTGAACTGGACTCAAAGAAATCATTAATATAATTTGTACTAGCAGGGATACCAGGTATTTGCCAGGTGCATATTACTATTTGTGGAATCACCAAGTTCAGCGGGTGAAAGTTAATGAATGAAAAATATATTCCTGTAATTTTTCAGTAAACTTATTTTAAATTTTTGATTTAGTTAATTTAATTTTACGAAACAAAAAAAAAAAGAAAGAAAAAGGAATGGGAATATTTAACGTCGAGGACACATCTATAGAACTGCCGTACATCTGGCGTGTGCTTCTGAGAATCCCGCGACACAGAAATCCAATGTACCTGTGTGATGTCGCATGCATATGACTTGACATTGGCATTGATCATCTTTTTCTTACCGTTTTGAATTTTGAATTTCTGGAACTCTACTTACATTACATTATATTATGCCTGATAAGCGGCAGGTTGGTAGTGAAGGCTAAACAATATTGACTTGTGTTTTTAATACACAATTAATCGCATATTTTTGCACTTTATTGTTATCTATGGTCTCTAACTAGAGCGCCTTAGAACGTAGATAGGGTATTGGAGAGCTGAATTGTGTTGCAGATCTTAAGAGTAAAAAATGGAACCTTTTTACGAAAATTTTGTATGGGGCACCCTTGACCCCGGGCCCCGACCCTTTCCAAAACCGTCTACCGTCTAAGTTAGATAACCATGAGATAGTGTACCAAATTTGGTAGTTCTTAATTGAAAACTGTAGATTTTACGAAAATTTTGTATGGGGGCTCCGATCCCTTCCAAAAACCACATGAGGTCTAAGTTAAAGTTTCATGAGACAGTATACCAAATTTGGATGTTCTAGACTGAAAACTGTAGATTTTACGAAAATTTTGTATGGGGGCCACTTGGCCCAGACCCCTTCCAAAAAACCATCGTAAAATTTTTTTCGCAACGGTTTCATTAAAACCATCTACAGTATAAGTGAGATAGTATAGCAAATTTCGTCTATGGGCTCCACACTTTCTGCAGTGTTGGCAGAAATTCTGCTACAATACATTGAAAACAAAGTTCTCAATGAATTTTCTTTAGTTCCCAGTCTTTACCTTAGGTACGTTGACGACATCCTTGTGTTCTGGCCTCACTCAAAGGATGACTTAAATCAATTCGCCGACGCACTTTCGTCAGTATTTCCTACTATCGGGCTCACGATAGAACTATAATCTAATCTCTCTTTACCTCTTTTGGATTTTCGTATAATTCGTGATGCAAATACTAATTCTCTGTCTTTCTGTGTTTGTCGAAAACCAACTGATTGTAATAGCCTTATCCCATTTAACTCCTCACACCCAATCCCCCAAAATTATCTGCTATCAATTTTCTTATTAGAAGAGCCTTCACGCATTCTACAAACGATAGCCACATACAGTCTGAGATTAATTTCATTTTCAAATTTGCGGATAAACATGGATACCCAAGGATGATGGTTAACAAATTATATAACAGAATACTAAATGAACGAACCATTAATCTGAAGCAAGACCCTAGGCCTAATAAACGGTACGTGGGAGCATTGGATCAACACCCCCATATCAACAATGCACTATCTCGTATTTGCTCACAACATAATATACAGTTTGGCACCCGATCACAAACCTTCTATCATCTGTTAAAAAAGGTCGAAGAACAACCGATATCATGAGCAAATGGGGTGTATACAATATTCCACTACAGGGCCCTACTACAGGAGAACACGTCAGCAATTATATAGGCTCGACACGTAGGAGCTTGGGTACCCGTGTTTATGAACATAAGTACGATATCCGAACCAGTAGTAACAATACGGCATTATCAAGGAATGTCGTTAGTGAAATACTACAACCAGACTGGGCGAACATTAAACTACTGAACACTCCAATGTATACACACTCGCTGCATTTTTTTGAAAGCATGTATATTGAAGCCTTGGGGGGACAATTGCTGCAATGACTGCACACCTACGGACATTTCAAAAATTTGGAAAGACCATATTACCAACTTGAACTTTAAATTACAGTAGTAATAAATTAAATATTATCAACAGTTTACCAATATGACAATAACATTCATTCGTGACAAAATTTCTATTTAATGTAAAATTGCTGTATGGGAATTGTATCTTTTGTTCCGATGTAATGGCAACAGTCGCGCCCCACATGACACTCATGATTCTTTCCCATAGTGCATCGCTGAACTCCTATAAAAAGCTAAGCTAGTGCTGAATTACCCCTCTGTTCCACCTGATGATGGGGTGATTGTTGCCCCGAAAGTACTAGTGGGGTATTTTAATCTGTAAATAGTTTCATCTTTTATTAAATATCGTACCAAGACGGTGAAGTTTTAATTTCATTTGACACATTTGTACGAAGTTACTCTTTCATCTATACGAAAACTGCAAATATTACGAAAATTTTGTATGAGGGGGCTCTGACACCTCATGCTCCTACCCCTTCCAAAAACCGTCTACAGTCGAAGAGTTTCCTGAGATAGTATACCAAATTTGGTGTTTGTATGTAAATTGAAAACTGTAGATTTTACGAAAAATTTGTATGAAGAGGGGGGCTCTGACCCCCATTCTCCGACCCCTTCCAAAAACGGTCTACAGTCTAAGTTAGAGTTTCATGAGATAGTATACCAAATTTAGTGGTTCTAAATTGAAAACTGCAGATTTTACGAAAACTTTGTATTAGGTGGCTCTGACCCCCGTGCTCCGACCCCTTCCAAAAACCATCTACAGTTCAAATTAGAGTTTCCTGAGATAGTATACCAAATTTGGTGGTTCTAAATTGGAAACTGTAGATTTTACGAAAATGTTGTATGAAGGGGGGCTCTGACCCCCGTGCTGCTCTGACCCCTTCCAAAAACCGTCTACAGTCTAAGTTAGAGTTCCCTGAGGTAGTATACCAAATTTGGTGGTTCTAAATTGAAAACTATAGATTTTAAGAAAATCTTGTGGGGAGTCTTACCCCTGGGCTCCGACCCCTTCCAAAAAGCGTCTATGCCGCCCCGGTGGCGCAGTGGTCTAAGCGATGGCTTCTGATCATTCGTCTGTAAGGGGTCCGGGTTCGAATCCCGGTGAGGCATGGATGTTGTGTGTGTCTTACGGCACTGGTTCTCTCCCTTCCCTGGAACCAGTGACCCTAAATTAGGGACGGGCGACTGCTTATAGCCCATTGAGTTGCTCACGGAGGTCGTTAAACCTCCAATCAAAAAAAAAAAAAAACCGTCTACAGTCTAAATGGGAGTACCACGAGGACATTTTCTGGCCCATGTCGACATTATAGTGTAGACATTATGACCCTGTGGACATTTTGAACTGTCGACATTATGACCCTGTCGACATTATGACCCTGTGGACATTTTGACTGTCGACATTATGACCGTCACCCGACTGAGATGTGTATTCCTCGAGCCATGCCTGTGTGGTTCCATCCCGGTGGAGTGGCACCTTATTCTGTTGAACAGACCATTGGCTGCAAGATGCGCTAAGGCCATGAAACTGTATAGGTGATTATCCAGCACATGCTGGCAGCGCGCAGCGGTAAAGGACCTCTTCAGACACACTAAGGGACCTAATGTGTCCCATGAGAATGCTCGTCAAACCACCACAGAGGCACCACTGCCTTGAAGGGTGAACACAGCAGTCCTAGCACGACGAAACCAGCTTCATGCTACCACGCTGACGACACCACACTTGCGCCCTCCCGTCAGCTCGGTGCTGCCCAAAATGGGATTCATCTGACCCTACGACGCGGCTGCACTCTGCAGATGTCCAGGTTTGATGTTTCCGGCACCACACGAGGCGTAATGTCTGATGACGAGTAGTTAACATTTGCATACAAGTAGTGCGCCGGCTCCAGTAGTTCAGGGTATGCATCGTGCGCAGTACCGTTCGCTGGATGATGCTGCTTGGCTTTCCGACATTCAATCTAAATGTGATTTGTTCCTCCGTTGCCAAGCGGTCTATCTGTATGTGCCTGGATAGTCTACATCGACCCCGGTCATCAATAGCGTGTGATCGGCTACCGCTTGCTCTCTGGGCGCTGGTACGTTCGTTGATGGAATACTCGTGGTTATACCCTTGATACAGTTGGCCTCGGGAACTTTAGGGTTCTTACCACTTGGGCTGTAGAATGACCCGTCTGTCTTGCGCCGATAATGCGTCCACGATCAAAATCGCTGAGATCACCACGTTTACCCATGTTCGTCGATTGCGATATACTATTGGGAAGCCATGCTCTTCGTTTATTTATCGCCTGCTTTCGGTTTGGGTCTGTTCCACTCTGTGCGGGGATACCCATGTGAACTACCCATCTCCCTATCTCTAACGGTTTGTCTATTGAATGTGCATATACGTGGATCTGTCTGAATAGACAGATAGCAGGAATTTTCCCTTTCTAAATCAACAAAAGCCAACAAAAATGCATGCTGTTTCCAAGCTGGTTAAACTAATCACAATGCCCGTAATAAAAATTCCAAAGTTAAATGTTTTCCCATGTGCGCCAAAATGCGTACCGGAATACATTTATTGGCAAAACTTGACAGCTTTTATTTCGAGAAAAAACTTGCAAAAGAACTTTTTGATGTTTTGAGTACCAGTTTCGCTCTAAGTGTCTGCAACGTATACCTCTAATTTAAACTTACGTTTGTGTTCCCGTGTTCTTCTGTACATTTGGTTTCTCGTTAAATATTTTTTCTAAACTTAACGCCAAAGATTCTCTTTCGGTGAATTTAAAGTTGGCAACACTTGGCAGCAGGTCCAAGGGCAACCTACTTGGTTAGACTTAAGAGATAAGAGCTTGTGTGCTCAATGTTCCGTGTGCAATGTTTGAAAGGCTATGATAAAGTAGCGATTACATTATGAGCTATATAGTCTTGCACGAATACTTTATGTACGACATTCTATTTATATTGGGAGATAGTGATATGGTACAGATTGTATTTGTTATCGCACTATTGAGAAGAGATAATTTGAGCGAGCTATATCTATGTGAAACGAAGGACTGTTGTATAAGTGGATTTTATTTGATGACTGAATTACTACGACCTGTTGATGAGGTATATTGGAAGTGCTTTAATTCTACTGAAAAAGAATTGAATTCCTGAATAATAGAATATTGGATTCGTAAGTAACCTTATATTCTCTATACCCTTGGCCGTACTGTGAAGTAATATATTCTGTTTTGAAAGACTTGCAGCGCTACGAATGAAAAGAAATACGAGGTTTCACAGTAAAGCCAATTAAAAAAGTTAAAGTTAGATAAGATGATGAGTGTCTTACGGTAAAGCTGAAATTAAAATTGAACTAGCTCAACGCTTTGGTATTCTGCAGAGAAGTTAGCTTAACGATAAAGTTTCATTTTAACAACTAACGTCCAATTACACTCATGGTCACCGCCCCAGTGGCGTAGTGGTCTAAGCACTGGCTTATGACCATTCGTCAGAGAAAGGTCCGGGTTCGATGATGTTTGTCTTACGGCACCGGCTCTCTCCTTTCCCTGGAACCAGTGGCCCTAAATTAGGAACGGACGACTGCTTATAGCCCATTGAGTTGCTCATGGTGGTTGTTAAGCCTTCAATCAGAAAAAAAAACTCATGCTCATATGAAACAGAACACCTGAAAGGAGTCAAGCTACGACTTTGATTTTTACAGGATATGTTCATTAAGCAACACAGAACAAATGATTAGCATCTTGGTATCATATGTATTAGGTGCGTCGGTGTAGCTAATAATCGGAGTGGCCACTTCTGGCTTGTATCACCTGCTGTACGGGGTGAGACATCGAATAAAATAATATATGAATGGTGTACTGTGCAATAGCCATCCAGGTTGTATTGATCCGCGTCCAAAGTTCACCGGGAATTGTTGGCGGACGGTCGTACCGCTGTACTTGTCGTTTGAGCATGTCCCAGCGATTTTCTATGGATGATAAATGTAGCTCTATACCAGGCAGCATGAACTAGCTCTATTCCAGAGAGCACATTGTGCAGACGCAGATTTCCGTGCTCCAGAGTTTTGGTTGTGTTTAAGTATTTAACTGCCGTGTTGCTCCTCTTGAGACGTTTTGCATGTTTGTAAGTGTTCAGAGATTCTTTTGACTTCAAATGCATTGGTAAGCTCCAGTTTGATGTATATCATTGTTTTCCGTGTTCAACTCTCCTGTGTTTAAATTTGCTAATGCCGCCCTGGTGGCGCAGTGGCCTAAGCGCTGGCTTATGACTATTCGTCCTAGAAGAGTACGGGTTCGAATCCCGGTGATGCATGGATGTTGTTCTAGTCTTACGGCACTGGTTTTATCCCTTCCCTGGAACCAGTCGCCCTAAATTAGGGACAAGCGACTGCTTATAGCCCATCGAGTTGCTCACGGTGGTCGATAAACCTTCAATAAAAAAAATGCTGAATTTGCAAGTGGCGACTTCTGCCGGCATACAGAATGTCCCTCGGGACCGAAAGCTCATCGACTTGTTCCAGTGACGCCTCTTGCGTCATCGCCAGTGACCCGACAGAATCTTATCTCGACTTTTACGAGTGTTCCCATAGAAACGGATACCTCTTCTTTTAGTGTGACGGATCCCGTAAGACGTGTGGAATCGGTGAAGTCTCGAAGTTCGGCACGTCATCTGTCGTCCATGGATGTATCGACAAATCAGGTGTCTTCCAAGCTTCCTTCCTTTGCCAAGTGTAATCAACCTGGCTTGGATTCGGTGACTTCCCATTCTAACGAATGTGTACATAGTTGGGCGCCTGGGGTTTGCTCTTCCGTTACATCTTGTCAGAGTGATTTGCGTAATGATCCAGTAATAACGCATCAAGGACAGAGTGTGAGACTTACAATTAAAAAAGATTCCAAGGTAGGCTAAGACTTTTTCTCTTTACTAGACCGCACAGTACTATTTCATGCATTACCGCAAACGCCACTTCCCATGTATGTGGCTGCACTTGAACAACTTGTTCAGAAGGAATCGATAGAAGGTATTTCTCGTAGTGCCAGACAGAGGTATCACAGTTTTATTTAAGGAGAGAGATGCTTGTCAATTAGTTCTTACGAAAGGTACTACCATCGGACATCATTTGATGTATCCAGAAGCCCTTAAGGAACGACCGTTCACCATTACATTTTAGCCGGTACCACCTGAGTTCCCGGATTCAGTCCTTCTACTTTTGATTTTGAAGTGTAGACTCGTTAGTCCTGTCATCAGTGCTTGACGCGCCGAAAATTCGACTTGTAATCATGTTAGTGGAATGAATAGACAAGAGTTGTAGGGCCTACTTAATGATTAACTAGCAGTACAAGATTATCCGACGGAAGCTGAAGTCGAGCTCGGCACACGGAAATATTCTATTAAAATTTATACAGGGATTTATTGTCATACTTGCCGGCCTACAGGGTATATAGGTGCACAGTGTCCATCACGAGATAGGGAGATTCAGTTTGCGAATACCCAGGGACACATGTTTATTTCGAAATATGATTTCTAAGGAGCCCTCTCATATTGATAGTGTGCCATTACAGCGGATTGAGCCTCTTTCATTGACTGGGTCTTCGGTGAATTTGATTCCTGAACAGCTAAAAGGAGGTGCACCGTCGGCGGCTGTTGATTCTGAGTGTCCATTGTCATTGAACGAGTCATTATCACAAGCTCCGGTTGCTGCTACCACATGGGACATGGTTACTGAGATCGAAGTTCAGAAAAATGGTTCTGCAAATGATTCACTTTCTGTGAAATTCCTGGAGTCTCCTGTGGAAAACGCTTCGGACTGTGAGACCGTAGTGCAGGATGTAAGCGTGTTAAGCAAAATACCAAGTTCATCCATGGACAGTGTTGAACTTAAGCGTGTTAAAGCAGAGCATGACAGATCATTTGATTCTGTGTTTAAAGTACCCGATGTTCCACAACAAAATCTTGCAAAACTGACACGTGTCTTGATAGACTGTTTACTGGGCGAATACCCTGCAGCACTTGAACCGTTTGATCACAAGATGTTTAGAAAGATTTTTGTGCCTTTGAAGAAGGCACGTCCTATCACCTCGATGTTTCTTGATGAATATCATGAAATATTGAGTGAAAGTGTGTCACAACTCAATAGAGTGTTGAGTTGTTTAGTTGAAACGAATTATGAACCAGAAGTACTCAGTGAATATTTTGAAATTTTCTCTCAACGGATAAAGGACATTCGTATGCATATCAAAGAACAGAAACTTTTACATAATACCTAACGTTGTTGATTTTTTTATTGTTCATAATGTTGTTTATTGACAATGTTTCGATATGGGTTTTGTTGTTAGTGATTTTTTTTTCTTTTAACTATATGTGGTTTCCCTTGTTATTAATTCATTGTGTCTGGGAATAGAAGATGTACTGACTCTTTCTGTATACATGCTTTTGGTGCATTTTGATTCAGCTTGCAATGCCATTTGGTATTGAACCTCTGACTAATCCTGCTTTTTATGAATCAAATGTTACCTGCGATATAATGTTTTCATGGATGCATAGTTTATCTCATATTCTCCTACAAAGCTTTCTTCAGTTTAATTTGGGTAATGTAATATGCTTCATTTTTGTTCGCTATGTCATTTTCTTGAGGACACTATAATCTTATTTGTTATTCTTTCTTAAATTTGTATCAATTGTTATTTTTCTGCTTACATTGTTTACATTAATAAATCGGGTGTACGTTGTCATACCTGTAATTTTATCACACAAATCCGGCGATCTGGCCAGCCATAGCAGAAGTGGAACGTTGTTATACCCGAAGCATGCAGCATCACTGCAGCATGCGGTGTGGCATTGTAGTGCTGAAATAATTGTCCCGGGGACGTCCTGCAGATACGGAAGGTAGACCGGCCGTAGAATGTCATGACATAACGACGACTCGTTACCTCTCGTGTGAGTCCATACCACCATAATCTGATTTCGCACCCGATATCATTCCAGGCTATAATTCCTCGTATTGGTGCGGTATGCCTGGTACGAATGCACTCCTTCCGATGCCTTTCCCCTGTCGTTGGTGGACACAGATGCGGCCATCATTTTCGCCAAAACAGAAGGGCGTTTCGTCCGAGATCACGATGCAGTACCGTTTGTCGTGCCACTCCGTTCGATGTACCATTGCAGTATGGCAATACGTTGCTGTAGTGTCAAAGGTAGCCTGACGAGGGCCGACGGGCCTGCAGTTCGAACTGTAATAACCGGCTACGTACTATTCCAGCTGACATGGGGGAATACGTCATAGTTCGTTACTACTGCGCCAACGCCGTTAATGACGCAGAAGAGTCACTCAAATGCATCCTCATGAAATTACGGTTGTCCCTCGGTATTTTGTATGTACGACGTCCAGAACTTTCTCTTCTTGTCTTACGCCCTTCTTCGCACTCTTCCCTGCACACTCTTGCCACGACGGACCCACTGCTCCCCACACGACCGGCAATATCCCGGAAGAAAGCATTGCAGTCTCTCATGCCGATAATACGACCTCTGTCGAACTCTATGATGTAACTGTACGGCTGTCTTACACGACGACGAGGCATCCTTACCCACGGCTGACCAAGCACGGAAATGCTAACCGAGCCATCCGGCGCTTATATCAGAAAAGCTGCCGGGTTCTGGTCAGTAATTTTGCGCGATCTGATTTGCCTAAACGTGGTACGCATGCACCTATAACGCCAAAATGATAATTATTTCTGCGATATTGCCTGATTAGTATATCCTGTATATGTCAAAGTTGTAGCTCGACTCCTTTCTGGTTGCATTGTCATCAAGAAAATGGAATGAATGCCAGATAGCAGCGTGAAACAAGGCCACAATGATCTCGTTTCGGTAAAAGGAGGCATTCATGTTGCCTTGACAAACATGCAAGAAAGTACAGCTATTAAAAAGCACTGCTTCCCAGGCAAGAACTGGCCGCCGCTGGTAAGGGTGGACAGACTGCACATAGTGTGGTTGCATTCGTGTGCCGGATCTCCTCCAAACGTGTCCTCGTCGAGTATCAGGATAAAGAGCGAACGGGATAGTTCTGTGAAAAATAGATTGTACCACTCTGTATTCCATGACATGTAGTGTTGGACCCAGGCACATCTTTGACGACGGTGAGATAATGTCAATGCTATTCATCTCAGCTGTCTCTTTGCCCTGTGTCCATACTCGTGAAGATGGTTTCGTACCGTTTGATTACATACTGTGACAGCAGAAGCAGCTCGAAGTGATTCCCAGGGTTAGCTGACGGTGATACTAGGCCTTTTCCGAGCACTTACTGTCAGGTAGCTATATTGCCTCCTGGTTGTTATCGGGCGACCACTCCAGGGTCGATCTGCAACATTTTCATGCCGAAGGAATTTTGCATGTATCCGACTTACTACACTTTGCGAAACTCCTAAAGCAGCAGTCACGTCGATCTGCCGTGCACTTGCCTGTAACTTGCCATAAGCCCTGTTTCTGTTGCCAATGCTTAAACGTCGTCTGAACATCATTCCAGGTTAATTTCACGCTGAAGGCAAGATATTCAGCAACCGTTTTGGCCAAGTAGTGAAACGACCCGTTTTCCACTTCTCATAGGGTTCTTTTTATTGGAACTCGCAGGCCACGTGCTGTGTCCTCATGATGCTAATTTTCATATGATGTAGGTACCCACGCTGATAACCGATCTCCATTAGTCGCCAAATTTGCATATCACTACAAACTGCAATATTCCTAACTTTTTGTGACCAGTGTATGTATGCCAGTACCACCTGTCATTAAGCTCTGTGTTGTGGTTTTTGTGTTATTGATGAGTTTATGTTTGTCACGTTAAGTTTGAACACCAGTGTATGAGCCTAAGTCTAGCGCTATTTGTTACACTGAGAGTAAACATCCCAGGTGAGAGTCCCATTATATGTGGGGGTAAGGTATTGATGCGTGCATATCTGAATTCTAAACAAAAGTACTTATACGGTTTAATTTTTAAATAGCTTGTATTTTACGTAATTAGTTAATGTTTATTATGAACTTCGTTGAACCTGTAATTTACTTCTATAAAAATTACGAGAATATGGATCGCTGCGGCGAGAGAAAAAGAATCAGCACGTACTGTTTGACGCGCTTTTATTGCTCCACTCGCGTAAAGTTCCAAAGGCACATCAGGTATAATTCCTGCCAAAATATAATCTTGCTAGCTTCATCATCACAGACATCTATCTTACAACAATGACATTTGTTCATTGATCACGTATGTCTCAACAGGTTTTATATCAACATTTAACAACCTTCTAACAATCTCTCGACATTTGTACAATTCCTGCAACTCCACGCCGTTCATTTAACGTAGTGATTTTGTTTTAGTCTCACTGTCAGTGTTGCCAAATTGTAAAAGCTGTTCAGAGGAATAATGTACAAAGGATACCCTGGAAATAATGCCTCGTCTCTCATAAGATTTTTATTTGTAGTAATAAAAATGTGAAACTTGCTGGCAAAATACTTGAACATATAATTAATAATTCTAGCCGTTCAAAGTATTGTCCATCACTTTCTGTACATTTCCGCCATCTTTGAACCCGTTGGTAAAATTCATTTTGGAAAAATTCCTGAGGCTGTCGTTTCACCCAAAGACCTAATTACAGCTGATCGTCGTGTCACCATCCAGGAGTTGCAACAATAAACAGTGCTCACTATGTGTAGACACTAAAACGCAAGGAAGCTATCAGAAGAGAAAGACGCGACATTCCACTTCATAGTGTTGTTTTACACCATGATAACACACGTCCCCACACCTCAATGGAGACTTCACAGGGTATTGCCAAAATGTGGTAGACGGTGATGCCCCAACCATCCTACAGCACTGATTTGGCTCCCTCAGACTTTTTCCTGTTTGCCTCTTTGAAAAAACCCCTTCGTGGGGAACGTTTCGACGATGTGACAGACGTTAAATTGGCTGTGAACTCGTGGGTGAAACGACAGCCTCAGGAAATTTTCCAAAATAGATTTTACCAAGGGGTTCAAAGATAACGAAAATGTATAGAAAGTTATTGACAGTACTTTGAATAGGCTAGCATTATTAACAATATGTCCAAGTATTTTGCCAACAAGTTTCACTTTTTTCCGCTAGAAATATAAAAATCTTATAAGGGAGGAGGCATTACTTTCAAGATGCCCTTTGTACATTCCTTCCAAGCCTGGCTCATACGCATCACGCACTTTTGATGGTCTTTTGTACAAGCCTCAGCAGAAAAAGACTCTGCTTTGCTCGACAAGTATTATAGCAAGTGTCTGGCAAATGCACGCTGATCACAAACCTCTGGTAGGTAGAAATTCTGTTTCGTACCGTGGCTCCTCTTTCTGTCGTTTTAGACAGTTACTTTGCTTTTTGTTTCTTTTCCAACGGAAAGTGTGACAGTTTACAAATTATTGTTGCATTTGCTATTGTATTCAAAAAAGTTATTTGATGTGCGTGAGTAAAAAGATATACACATTATGATAGATAGACGATTATTAAGTTGTCAGTATTATTCGAAGTCTCTTTTGTTTCATTCCAAAGGTTTTCACATGTGCACACACCATTAAGAAAATCGGTCGTTTTACTGTTTGGATACATTAACACAGATTATAATGTACGAACGTTTATTCTTCAGTTTCTGGTAAAATACGAGTATTGCCACAAAAGGAATACCATCTTAAAACAATTGTCTATTTCCTGATTTTTAATATAAACATTCATAGTTTTGAACATTTACATGTTTTTATACAGCGTACTTGTGTTTTATTTTATATTTTGGTACATATTTATAGTAGACCTTTTGAGAAAAAAGTAGGTGCTTATTGTATCACTATGTGTCCGCCTTATTCGGAGACATGTCTCCGTAACTATTAACTATAGCTATTAGTCCGATTTGAAAAATTCTTTTTGAACTCGAAAGCCTGTACTGTGAGAACCAGTATCCATACGTGTTGGTCTTTTTCTCTGATGCATAACCTCGTCGCTAGGTAGCGTAAATACAATGCTATTAAATTGAAAATATATTTTACTCTATTCAATTGCTTCAAAAAATAGATCCAAAAAAAGTATTTTTACCTTCCGATACGTTTAACACGAAGGCCTTTTTACATAGTTTTTATTTGAAATAATGCACGATGTTGCCGTTATGGGGCGTAAATTTATATTACATTCTTCTGGAAATCTCTGCTTCAAAAAATTGGATTTAAAAAAATATTTTTGCGTTAGAGAGGGGTTATGATGATGTATATTTTGCATTCATGTTTAAATATTTTGTAAAAAACTTTGCCGCTGGGTGGCGTAAAGATATATTTTTGTTTTAAACATTTTTGCAGACGTATCTTTGCTTCTAAATATCTGGCTGAAAAAATAATTTTTTAGTCAGACGCCATTCACCGCAGAAAAACTTTTCTGTAAGTTTTTCTCAATTTTTTTAGTTTTTCCACTGGGAACGTTATATGTAAATCTCTGTAATGATAACATCCCTGCTTCTATTTAAAACGTTGATTTAAGAATTTTTTTTCTTGCTACTGATAGCGCTTGTGGGGAATATCTTTCATATATTTGCCAATTTTTGTACTACACAGTTTTGCCGCTAGGATATGTACGCGTTCATTTCCATTCGTACTATACTTGGAACCGTATCTTCATTCCAAAGAACCCGATTTGGAAAATCCCTTTTTTCTTGGATATCTTCTGTTATGAGAAATGCTTTGTACACAATTTGTGGTTTCTCGTGGCACACATTTCAGCAACTGGTGGCCGAAAGTAATTATCTGTATTTGTGGTTGTTTTGCTGATCATGTTGAAATCTGGTTAATGTTTTGGTTCTGTAACCGGTTCAATACACTATGAAGAACAGTGCTCAAATTGTTCATTTTAAGTTACAAACAAATTATCTGTAGCAGGTACAAATGCATGCTTTTTCGCTTATTTTTTTCTTCTAAAAATCTGCTTTGAAATACTTTTTTCGTGTCCGAAGGGATTTAAGGGAGGTGCTAATTACACCAGAGAATTCCTTGTCCTTCTTGTTCGTGTTTATAATGAATAAAAAGATGGAAAATATGTAATGTTTTTTTAACAAGTAATTATTTTCGATATTTCATTTACCTTCCGTTTCATCCCCCATTTTTGATTATCCAAAGTTTTCTCCGTCCCGATTAGGCCGGATAATCGGAATTTTACTGTAAATTTTAGTATTTTTATTTTGCGTTAAGCCAGTACTTCTTGATAATTCGTTTCTAATTAAAGCAAACCAAAAAACCTCTTTCGTTCAAGTGTTTTTGCAAATGACGTATTCGTGAATTTTTACTACTGCGTCTCACGTGGGCTTTTCACTGATTTTTTTTCAAATATAATTGAACTCACTTTGATGTGCAAGAATTTCAATAAGTAAATAGCTGCAAACATTTGAAAAATAAATTCTGTTACAAGCACCGATTCTGCTTAAAAACTTTTGATGGATAATTAGGTATCCAATAAACCATCCAGGGGTTATCCCAGTAAAAGCAGAAATCATACCCTTTTTAAGTCATTAGTTTACATAACTGCAGCAGTTCGTCGATGCAACGTAATTTCTATATGGTTTCTTCCCACTATCCGCATATTCAAAGAAAACACGTGGCGTGAGATTGGTGGCAAGAGCCTTCTCCGTATTATTGAAGAAAAAGTAAAAAAAAAAAAACACTTATTCTGGAGAATCATTAAGTCCCGGTGCAATACAGCGTGATGATAGCCGTAAGGAAACAAAAAAATAAATATCCTTGATTCCGACAAACATAGACAAACAAAATTATGTAGGTTTCCAGACACAGACGAACTACAAAATTTTAAGCAGCCCCGGTGGCGCACTGATCTAAGCGCTGGTTCATAACCATTCGTCCGAGATGGATCTGGGTTCAAATCCCGGTGAGGCATGGATGTTGTTTTTGTCTTACGATACTTGCTGCTTCCTTCCCTGGAACCAGTGGTCCTAAATTAGGGACGGACGACTGCTTATAGCCCATTGAGTTACTCACGGTGGTTGTTAAAAAAACCCCAACTGAAAAAAATAAAAAATAAATTCACATAAAGCATATTTGTTTCGTTCTCCCACATTTAATGCCTTCCTCTAATTCTAAAAAACTGTTAAAAATATTTCGAGAATTAAGTCTACTGAAAATAGTAAAAAAAAAACTTTTACTGTGAAAATAAGCTTTCAAAAAACTAATACGGTGTAAAATGACCAACTCAAAAGATTTTTAAAAAAATAACAAAAAAGAAAAAGATGTTCATAGTTTAAAATAGAATTATAGAAATAACTTATTGAGAGCTGAATATTCATGAAGAAATTATATAACTTCAGTACATGTTTGGTCATTTCCGGCACTATACTTCTTTCGACTGGTCAAAAACGGGAGTCGTTCAGATTTCTAAGTTACAACTGCATAACTTCAGTTGCATGAGATTTCTTGTCCTGGGTGGTACAACGGTAGCACACTCAAACGGAAATCGGGAGATGGGGGTTCGATTTCTGCTCCAGCTCGACGCAGTATTCAAGTCTTTTGAAGAAAGGGTGAATTCTTCTCAGCCGCCCCGGTGGCGCAGTGGTCTAAGCGATGGCCTCTGATCATTCGCCCAAAAGGGGTCCGGGTTCGAATCCCGTGAGGCATGGATGTTGTGTTTGTCTTACGGCACTGGCTCTCTCCCTTCCCTGGAACCAGTGACCCTAAATTAGGGACGGGCGACTGCTTATAGCCCATTGAGTTGCTCACGGTGGTCGTTAAACCTCCAATCAAAAAAAAAAAAAAAGGAATTCTTCTCAAAATAAGGGTAAAATACTTATATGGCGTCTGTAAACATTTCAAAGATCCCTGTAGTCGAGTTGTTAGGGTATAGAAGTTGTATTCGTTTCTTCAGTTCTCTCTGCAGTTCCTTCCCTGAAATTAATGTACATAATCAGTAGCGGGAATAATGGATCATGTATCGCCGTCTTTAAAAGAATCACTCAGATTACGAAGTCTTAACATTAAATAAAAAACCTGTGACCAGTTTTTAAAAGTAATATGAAAATAATAAGTCTTATATCCCAGCTATCGATGAGTTATTCCCGAATATTAAGAGCAATAATTAGAACTTAATATGGTTTTTTTGTATTCTAGATTATTTGAAATTGAACATTGATCAATTTAAAGGAAACCAGTCTATCCCTGATGTAAGAAATATGCAGTGTCAAATTTCTTAGGGTTTCGTTTGTCTAGTCTTGTAGGTCTTTATGCTGAAAGAATTGAATCCAGACAGAAGTAAGTTCGAAAACAATTTCGCTTACAGATTGTGATTTTATCTTTGTTTTTTTTTCTCTATCATTGTTTTAATTCTATAGAGGTAACTGAATTTTTCAGAAGCCTTCTGTGAGAAATGGGTTTTACCTTTGTCCATGGACGTTTCTTCTTCCCCTTCCTTGAAACGAGTAACACTGAATTAACGATGATGGTTCTTATTAGTCTTCGATGTCCATAGTAGTTACCAAATCTCCCTTTTTCCTGATAACGAATTGTTTAAATACAATTTAATAATTCTACGTTATCATCATAATAGTGAGATGGGGCACTTGAGGAAATATTTCATAAATATTTTAATTTAGTACGGCTTAGCACTTTGCAAGGCTCTGAATAGGTTATAACCCTTCATAAATCTAGATTAATCAGGAAAAGAAAATGTGCACTATTTAATAAATAAATGATTGTGTTCTTGGAAACTGAACATGCGTTTGTTAAGATATTAGGTTCTCGTGCGGAATGAGTCAATCACAGACATAGAAAAATAGATCTTGTGATTGCATTTGCACAAGTTGCTGATTTCACAGAAACCCAAATGTAATGTAGAAGCAATACCAAAACGCAATTCCAGCTTCCTCAGAAAGAAAGGAATGAAATAAAACCTGGAGACCCACAAAAACAACAAATGCATCAATCATAAAAGCTTAAGGTAGCAATCTTAAAAGCACGATAATTAACACACTACGCAGGCTTCCGATGAAGTGAAACTCTTATTTAACTTATACGTTAAATAAGAGTTTCACTTCATCGGAAGCCTGCGTAGTGTGTTAATTATCGTGCTTTTAAGATTGCTACCTTAAGCTTTAATGATTGATGCATTTGTTGTTTTTGTGGGTCTCCAGGTTTTATTTCATTCCTTTCTTTCTGAGGAAGCTGGAATTGCGTTTTGGTATTGCTTCTACATTACATTTGGGTTTCTGTGAAATTAGCAACTTGTGCAAATGCAATCACAAGATCTATTTTTCTATGTCTGTTCTAGTTTCCCCAGAACTCTTTGTAGCTTCATCTATCGCGTATTACAAGAATTCAGTACGACATTATGCTGAGCAAGTGTTCTAGCGAAACTAGAGCAGATATAAAATGATCTTGTATTTGCATTTATGTATGGTTTTAATCTTACAAAAATGTGTTATGCGGAGTTGTAGTTCACACTAGGATTATGGTTAAAATCTGTCTTTAGAAAAGAGGAAATGCTTAATAACTGATTTCATTTTAGCTGGAAAATTGCTCAGAGGAGGTCTTGACGAACGGTGATATGTCTGCTCCTCCACCTGCGCACCAATCAATGCTAATGTTAGAACTTACTGGTAAGAAATTTTCATTATTACATTTTATGTTCTTACAATAATTTACGCATTAGTGCAATTGAAATATCGTTTTCTTAGTAAAACCTGCCCTTTATGTGAGATAAGATCTATAAATTTCTTTGTCAAATTTGCTAAGTATATGGAGGTTGCAAAATAAGAGAAACAAGCCCATCTGAATTCTAAGAGATAAGGCTTCTGGAAATGCCCTGGATCTTTTACCGTGAAGCCAGAACACCGATTAAAGTATGGGAATTTTCACGATGTTACATGAAATTCTGCTGGGTTTTAAGCGATTTCATCTGTGTGATATTTTTATAGTACTGCAGCAGTGGTCTTAAATTGTTTGTCTTTCGGTTGCAAAAATCGTTTTCAATATTAAACTGGGGAGAGATTCATTCTACAGTCGAGTGAAGTTCACAATTTTAATTTTTTGTTTTGAACTTTCGAAATGAATACTTATTTCTCTTAATAAACACAGCTAACGTTATTGGTAATTATTAGGTATGCCCATGCGCAATCTGTACGAAAAACTATGACCTAAAATGGAAATGAGAAGGTACCTCAAATAATTAAAAACTTATTAATCCAGTATTTCCGCACATATCAACAAGAAGTAACGATGAAAAGTAAAAATATTTGCGTCGAAAAAACGCAATTCGACCAATACAAAATGCATTGCAATAACCTTGAGAACTTCTAGCTTACCCACACTTTACACGTAATGGCTGCCACTCGGAGTTATAGGCTTCATTCAAAGTAGTACTGCTCTACTATCCAGGGCATATCCAGAAATTTTATTCTTACATTCTTGCCTGAAATCATAATTAGGCTCGTTTAATCTTCGTTGCTAGGAATCATGTTCTCCGTGTAGCCCCGGTGGCGCAATGGTCGTTGAACAGACAAGTCGCATTTTTTTCGGCTCCTGCGTAGAAGTCAACGTTCGTTTGTTTACTTGTTCTCTTTGTGGTATTTCGTCGTTTTGTGTTTTGGTTGCAGTGTTTCGTACCCTCGCTTCACGAGCAGTGAGGCTGAGTGCCGAGTGGGTGCTCATTTTTTTTTTTTTTTCATTTTCGTGTGTCGTCAGTTACGACGCATGAGTTTTGGTGGCCCAGTGGTCGAGAATGTCCACTACCACTGTGAATAAGTCACTGTCGTCTTCAGCTGCTTCGTCGATTGCTGATATGTCTTCGCTTCTTAGTTCTGTGTCTTCTTCGGGGAATGTTGCGTCGACTAGTGCTGCTGGACTTCCAGAGACTGTGCTTCTGGCCACCCGTGTGCCGGCTGCGTCTAATATTCCTGGCTCTGCTAGTTCTACTTGAACGTTGTTCGCACAAGCTGTGGGAAGTACCTCATATATTTCTAGTGATTCTGCACCACATTTCAAACGTGTAGCTTCGGCGTTGAAAATTATTCTTCCAAGTGATTCACCTCAAGGTAAGCAATTGTCGTCTGCCTTATTATTAAGTGTTTTCATTCCTGCTTTGCGTGACACTCCCCTCCCCCAGTATCTGCATACTGTGTCGAAGGTCGTTCCAGCCGAAAGCATTGTGTTCATTATTCGCTTGGGTGGAGGGGTGGTTGTTTACTTCACCCACCAGCAAGCAGTAGATTTAGTTATAGTTCATGGGATTTATATTGGGTCCTTTCATCTACAACCTGTCGCTGCAGCCCAAAGACCAGTTACGGTGACCCTCTCTCCTGTACCAACGGCTGTTCCTGATTCTATGTTGATTGATGCCCTCAACACGATGGGTCGTGTTGTGGGAGTGACCAAGATTCTTCCAGCTACAGCCCGTGATTCCCCCTGAAACATGTGCAGGGTGGGCGCCGCCAGTACCGGGTTATTTTTCCAACTTCTCAGTCAATTGCGGAACGCCCTGCAACTCTGGAATTAGTCACTGGTACCCGGACGTACATTTTTAATCTTTTTGCAGGGGTTCAGTGCTTCCGCTGTAAAGGGGAAGGTCATCTCGCTTCTGCTTGTCCTCGTGCTACTTCTGGTGCTAGATCTGATTCTTCATTAGCTACTACAGTTCCGGTGGCCGCTGCCCCTGCGGATGTTGTTCAGGCCGCTGAGGCACCTGCTCACATTCTACCTTCATCAATTTTGCCTGCTGTTTCTCCAGTCGTTCCTTCCCTCCCGGTTCCTGTCGTCGTACTGGATGGTTTGGAGCCCTCCAATGAGGATTTTCCATCGCTGGAAGTGTCTGCACCTAAATCTCAGCGTAAACGCCCCAGCTCACCTGGTGTTTCTACTCGCTCTTCCCGTTCGTCTCAACGTCTACGGTCCAAGAAACCAGCCCATTGTACCTCGGGTTCACCTAGCTATCATGAGCCAAATTCTGAATTACTAGTTTCGAACCGATTCGCATGTCTCCAGGATGATGATGTTATGGACACAGTCGCCCCTGATCCTGATGACATTGCAATGGTTGACTTTGACGATGATTCTCCTTCTCCTACACTTCTTGACATTTCTACTATGTTTGAAGAACTTGCGGTGCCTTTGCACCCTCTTACCTTATCTGATCTGTCTGCATTGACCACTCGCCCGCGTAAGGCGAAGTTTATCACACTATTTTGCATTAAGAGTAAGCTTCACTTGCTGCCTGAAATGATTGTACAGCTAAACCAGTTCCATGCATTTATAACTAATGTTACTTTGCCTGGCGGGACTGAGCAATATGCTCGCCGTTTGGGCTACTTACTCAAGATTTTGAGGGCTGAACTGGAAGGCTGGATGCAACCTACCAGTGATGTCCTTGTTAACACTACTTAGCTTTAATTGTAGAGGGCTTGCGTCTTCTGCGGCGAATGCTTTGGTTTTCTAGGGCGTTCGTTACCTGGGGGCTAATATCCTCCTTCTCCAGGAAACGAACTGTTCCCTGGATGCCGGGTGTTCCCGCTGGAGACGCTGGCCGTACATTTTTATCATAATTACCGGACCCATCTCAGGTCTGGTACCGCTATAGCATTTCATGTGCGTTTTCATTCTTCCCTTTCTTATCTAGTTGAGTCACAGAGTCTGCTGGGTTCTTTTCAACATATTTCTTTTTCTTTTTGTTCTAAACGTATTCATGTTTTCAATATCCATATTCCGCAATCTGCTACGGATGCAGAAACTCTCCTCCAACATCTTTCTTCTATCCTTTCGACCCTCCATCCAAATGATACAGTCATTGTTGCAGGCGATTTCAATTGCACTTTGCAACCCAGTTTTGACCGAGATGGTTCACCCGAAAGCCGTTCCGACCTTGTTTCCAATCTCACTCAACTCGTTGTTAATTTTGATTTGATTGATGCATTCCGTTCCCTCCATCCCCGGTCCAAGGAATTTTCCTGGTTCCCCCGGCTGCTTCACGCTGTGTCGCAGCACGCCTAGATAGATTCTATGTTTCCAGTTTTCTCCATTCATCTCTAGTTGAAGTTACTCATCATCCTTCCGTTTTGTCAGATCATCGCCCCGTTCTTTTAAACCTTTTTTTGCATTCTTCCTCTGTTCCCCTTTTCCCAGTCTAGTCGCTCGACGATTCAGTTTTAACTGATCCTGTTTTCTGTGCTGAAATTCGCTCTATGATCTCGTCTTCTGTGCAACAACTTTCTTCGTCTGACGACCCAGTGGCTCTGTGGCTTTCCACGAAAATTTCGATTATTTCTTTCGCGCGTCAGTTTTCTTTCTCTTTCCGTACTTCTCTCTTTCAAGATATTGATGTTCTCCGTCGTAAATTGCAGACTATTTCTCCTTCTGATCCTTCTTTTCCCGTGTTTCAAGCTCAACTTCGTCGTATTATGTTTACTTTTGCTTTATCAGCCCTTATTCGTCTGAAATTCACTCACTTGCGGTTTCACGACGACCCCTTTTCTAGTTTGAAGTCCCTTAAGGAGTATCATGTTAAAAACAAAACAATTTCCTTTCTTTCACTACCTGACGGATCTACAGTTACCGACCCTTATCGTATCTGTGAACTTACTTTTTCCCATTATTCTGATCGTTTTCAACACCGACTCCTCTCTCCTGCAGATACCTCCCCTCTTCTTCATGTCCTCCCTCAGGTTCCACATTGTTTTTTTGATTCTCTTGTTTCTCCTATCTCTCCTTCTGAAGTCCGCTCTGCAATTTCCAGTCTGAATGACCGTTCTTCCCCTGGCGCGGACAGTCTTCCGCTCTCATTTTATAAGAAGTTTCTTCCTTCTCTCCTCCCGCTTCTAGTTGCTTGTTTTAATGCCGTTTTTACTTCTTCAAATTTTCAGTCTTCTGATTTCACTTTTGCTATTATCCGTCTCATCCCCAAAACCGGAAACCTTGGTCTTTTTTCTAACTGGCGTCCTATCTCTATTCTTAATACTGACTACAAAACCTTTGCTAAAATTCTCGCTTTTCGCCTCAATCCTGTTTTGCAGCATTTAATCCACCCCGATCAAACTTACACTATTCCCTCCCGTTCGATTACTACCAACATTTCCACCATTCGCAACTTATATTTTCTTGCTTCATATCTTTCCGAACCTCTCTCAATTTTTAATATTGATCAGAAACAAGCTTTTGATTCCATTAATCACTCTTATCTCTTTGCTCTTCTTCGTCATTTTGGCTTTCCTACTCTTTTCTGTCAAGCTTTTATTAATCTTTACTCTCACTCTTCTTTCCGTATTCGCACTTCCACATTCATGACAGCTACCATCCCCTTTGACAACGGGATCCGGCAGGGTTGTCCCCTTTCGGGTCAACTTTTTACGCTTGCATTTGAACCTCTCTTAATTTTTCTGCGTTCTCGTTTGTTTTCTGTGATTCCTCGCAGTATTGCTCCTACTCGTCACCACCGCATAGTGTTGTCTGCATATGCTGATGACCTCACTCTCTTTCTTCGCACTGAACGTTCTTTCGGTGTTGTCCTTTCTGCTTATAGTGAGTATGCTTCAATTTCAGGTTCCGAACTTAATCTGTCTAAATCTGTCGGTCTGTGTGCCGGATCGTGGGTGGCACACGGTGATCGCCCTTGGGGTGCCCGTTGGTCATCCTCGGTCATTAAACTTCTTGGTGTGTACGTTGGAAATCCCGTGGCGGTTGCTGATGTCACATGGATTCCTTTGGTTCAACAGCTTAATCGCCGTCTTGCTCCTTTTTTCCGGTTCAAACCTTTTTTGTCCTTTTTTAGCAGAGCACATCTGGTTTCTTCCTTTCTTCTTCCCATTCTGACACATTCGTGGTACGCTTATTTTCCCTCACCCATTTTTCTCCAATCCGCTCAACGTTTGATTACTGATTTCATCTGGAATAAAGTTCACTGGGTTCATCGTTCTACTCTCGTCCTTCCTCTGTCCTTTGGAGGTCTTGCCCTCCCAGATCTTTTTCAAAATTCTAATGCTATTCATCTTCAGACCTTTCTCCGTTCTTTTTCTCATCCTCAGATTTCATCGATTACTATTGTTGATACTTTACTTTTCCCTCGCAGTCCGTTTCTCATTCTCGCTACTTTCCTCCGTATGGATCTGTTCCCCCTCATTCCAGATCACTTTCCCGATACTTATCGCACCGTCTTATCCCTCTGGCATTCCTTATGTCCCGTCCGTCTCCCACCTACCTCAACTAATGATCTGCTTGCGGAACCTCTCTTTTACTCTTCTGCACTCCGTTCTCCCTCTTCACCGTACTTGTGCTTCTCCACCAGGTTCGCCAGTGGCGTGGTACAGGTATCCCAACTTGTAGATGCTTCTCTCCGCTGGAAGTCTCTTTCCCAAATCGACCCCTTTCTTGCTGACACTCCCTTACATCGCGCACAGCTCCGGTTGCTTCATATTCAGCTTCAACGCCTTTATCCGTCCCTAGTAAATTCTTATGGGTTAATTGTTTCTTCTTCGGCGTCCCCTTGCCTTCCTTTTCTGGTTTATTTGAATGATGTTCCATTGGTGGTGCATCAAGTTACTGCACAACTCTTGTACCGCCACTTTCTTACTTATTTTAGATCACCTCTCGCTATTCCTCTTGTGCCACCTGATGAAACCTCTCAGACACGGATCGATTCACACACTTCTCTGGCTTCCTCAAAAGCTACTGATATTCATTGGCTCCACCTTCATTGTCGCTTGCTCACACCACGGACTCTTCATCGTTTTGATCGCCTGTCTTCTCCCTTGTGTTTTTTCTGTTCAACGCTCGGTGATGTTCATCACGCATATGACTCCTATTTAGTTTTACAGCCTCTTTTTTCATTGATGTTTGCTCTTTTCTCCATGGTCTGTCCTTCCTTCCACTCTGTTTCACATTACTATTTTCTTCGCCGTCATCATCCTTCCGCTGCTGTTCACAATCCAGTTTGCGCGTTTTTAATTTTGCAGGCCAAACTGACTATTTATTTATACTATCATACCAGTGTTGATCGGCCTGCTCTTCATCGATATCATCCTGCTAGAGTTTTTCTGTGCCGTAGGTTGCGTTCCTCGATCAAGTCCGTCATCCAACTTGAGTACGAGGTAGCTCTGGCCCGGCAGGCAGTTCCTGCTTTCTTCTAGATCTGGTCCCCCCACCTCCCATGGTTTCGGGTTGAGCATGGGTTGATTCAATTCGTTTGATCAATTTTCTTTTTCTTGTTTTTGTTTTGGTGTACTGGTTTCTTCACTTTGTTTGTTTTTGCTTTTCCGGGTTGTTGTCTTGTTCTGTTTTTGATTGAGCTGCAGGTTTTTTTCCCTTGTATTCATTCTTTTCCTCTGATCCTGTTGTTTTTACTTTTAAATTTTTTACCGTTTTCCTTTTCTTGTTTGTGATGGCCCTTTGGTAATGTTGTTCTGTTTTGCTTCCTTGAGATTCCGGTCTTTTGTTGTTTTTTCCCCTGTGCTTTGTTAGCTCATTCTACTGGTCGGTATATTTTTTCTTGGATAGTGCTTTTCTATACTTTTCTTCTTACTGGCGGCCTCGGCCTCTTTGTATGAATTTTCTTGCCGTTTTGCGCTGTGATTGGATGTTTTACAGCTAGTTGCTTTGACTTTTTTTTCTGTCCGGATTCTGTGGGCATTTGTGTTCCTGTGTTCTGTGTGTATTTTTTTTCTGGTTCTTGGTGGTGCTGTGCAATCGGTTATTGTTTTTTGTGTCGGTATTTTTGTTGAGTTGTTTGTCTATGTATTATTGTGTGCTTGCTTTCTATGTTTTCGTCGGCCACAGTTGTTGGTCGACACATTTCTTGTTGTGGTGTTTTGTTGTACTGGTTGGCCATGAATTGTTTGTGATCACTGTTATTGTTTGGTATAGTGTGATGCTTGTTGGGTGTTGTTGTTTTCCGTTGGGCTAGTCTGTGTTGTCTAGTTTTGCAAAATTTTTTTGGCGTGTTGTGTTTCTTTTGTGCTTGTTTGTTTGTTGTTGTTCCTGATCTTCTTTTTTGTACTGTGTTTCCTGTATGTGGATTCCCATGTTTTTGTAATTGCTCTTGCTTTTTGCACGTGTTTTGTTTAGTTGTTCGGATGGCAGCTGTCCTACTCGCTCTGCTCCTGTGTGAGTTTTTTTAATACTGTGATTGTATTTTACCTATACTGCTAATGTGATAATCTTGTTTTTTACTTGTTTGTGTATGTTCTACTTTCGTGTTTCAGTTGGCTCCGCAGTTTAGGAAGCCTTTTTTTTTCTCATGCCCTGTGTTTCATGTTCACTTGTTTTGCTTTTTTTTATGAACTTTGAATTACTTAGTGTGGCCCTGCTGGTCTCCTTGTGTTTTTTAATTGAGTACTCAGCCTTATCTCTCGTTTTCTATACAGTGTGCTTCTCGTGTGTATCTTGTCTATTGGGCTCCGTTGACCCAAGAATTAGTTGGTCAACGCACTATTTGCCTTGTGCTCATTTTTTACTGTGCCTCTTGTGTTTTTTTTTTCTTGACTGTATGCGACTACATGTGTAGTAAAGTTGTCGTTTGGGGCAGTTTTGTCTTTGATTATGTTTTAAGTGCACTTTTTGTGTTTTCGTTTTTGTGTTTCTTTGCACTCAAGCTAGGGTTCTACGTCTTGCTTCGTGCTTCTCCTGTCCGGGTTTTTCCTGTAATATTTTATTTTTTCTCGGCCCAACCTTCTGTTGCCGTGCACGACTGGACGTACATTGTGTTGTTTTCAATGTGTTATGGTGCTATGCGATCTTGTTTCCGCGTGATTCTCTCTATAGCGCCACGTCGGCTTTCGGGGTTTGTCAACGCGCGACTTCTTGTTTTGAGTATGAAATTTGAATTGAGTGCGATTTTTTTGTGAACCTCGTGTGCCTTTTGGCTACATTTATTTTGTGTTATGCGGCGGTTTTTCCCCTTATTATTCATGTATTCTTCTGTGCAGTGTTCCTTCTGACATACATGCGTCGCTTCGTATTTCGTTTATAGTTATAACGGTTGGTTAACACCCCTCTTTATGTGCACGGTTTTTTGTTTTTTATGTTCTTCTTGTACTAATGTTTTGGCCGCTACTGCATGTTCTCAGAAGTACAGTTTTGTTTCTCCTGTCACTGTCTTGCAGTGTCAGTCAATTTGTGTTGTGTTGTATTGTTGTGTTTTTTACCTGTCACTTTTGTGTTCGCGCTGCTGTGTACTAGTCTTCGGAATGTGTTTTTCTTCCCTCCCTCTGGGGTTTGGGTTTTGTGATGTGTGTGTTTTTTGTTTTCTGTGTTCCTTTTTCATCTGTATATATTTTAATCTTGTTCTGATGTTACCAGTTTTCTTTCCTCCTTTCTTTTGTGTTGAAACTTCTTGGCCTCGTCTCTTTTAATGCAGTCTCATGTGACTGAAGCGTATCACATGTACCTTGCTTTTAGACTAATAAAGGTTTATTTTGAAGGCAATGGTCTAAGCGCTGTCTTCTGACCCTTCGTCCGAAGTGAGTCCGGGTTCGAATCCCGGTGAGTCATTCGTGTTGTTTTTGTCTTACAACACTAGCTCTCTTCCTTATCTGAAACCAGTGGCCCTAAATTAGGGAAGGGCGACTGCTTATAGCCAATTGAGTTGCTCACGGTGGTCGTTAAATCTTCAGTAAAAAAAATAAAAAAATAAATGCTGATTTGCTTTAACAATGATAAAATAAAAGAGCCCCGAAATATTTCTTTTGTGGAATCATACTAAGATAAAGTTCTGTTATCTCTTTCGGTAATTTAACGAGTCTGCGTAACGTGTTAGAACACAAGTAGGAATCTATCGTTAACTTACTTTTGTATTGACTGCAGGAATCGAAATTGAAGGACAAAAATAACAATCAAGTATAAGCAAAGTAACCCCAGACCTAAATTCGAAAAGCTTGTGATTTAATATTCGGATCTTCCACTCAATAGCTGGTGCTAATATAGCCCGATACACCAAATAATTTTCTGACAATGTAATCATTATATCACGTGATACAGAAACTAGCCAAATCATGACTAAAAGCAAGCTGTTTATAAAGTGTAATTCAGGGGTTAGAGCTCCTTGTTTTCAGCTATTTGATTCTACTACCCATTACCATTTGCATCTGTTGTAACACTTTGAACGTCTCTCCAAACGTTTTTACATTGAATTTTCGTTATGATAAAAAGATCTACCTGTACATATTTCCATTGCATGTGCTTTAGCCTAATTCTGATCTGAATTCTTCGTTTTTCAAAGACTTAATATTGGCATGTATACTATTAGTCAATTCCAAGATGAAGGAAGAATCGCGTAAAACTGCATAGTTTTTCAATCACACGTGCCTTCAGAAGTCTGCATTTGTTAGTTTAATAACCACCATAGGTACTTAACATTAAGAGAAAATCCCCATCAATTGTTTGGAGGTCTTGGTTGCATAGTAAAGGGAGAATGAGAAATTAAGAGTAAACTAAGATTCTGCATTTCCGCGGCCGCTGGGATCCGGCCAATGGCAAGAAAACCCAGCAGTGTGGCCATTTCATCCCGAGGAATTTTAGTTTGGCTATATGCATGCATTAAAACTTATATATTAGTTTGAACAGTGAGTCCTATACCAACAAGTGGTGAAAATGTACAGAATTCAGTCACGTGCACGCTGGTTGAGCTGTTGGCTTTGTATGCGTATTACACACATTTCTTATGATATTTTTAACTATATGTACATGCAATAGGAATTCAGTAAATTTTAAACCTAGCATACCTATGGTTTCGGCTTGCATTCCAGAAACATTGCACCATTACTTTTTTTATCGCAGTCCTTAATAATGTATTACCACCGCACTTAAAACATCTTAGCTTCAGTTGTGTGATCTCTTGGGAGCAAAGTTCGGCTTCGCGAAACTCTTCATCGTTTCTGAAAGGCGCCTCATGGTTTCATAATCTAGGATTAACCATTCTAGGATTGCGTAGAATAAGGCAGAAAGTCTTTAAAATCCACTACGTTCATGAACATGTTGGCTGGAGCAGTTCCTTTCTTGCCCTGTGCTTTCATTTACAATTGTCCTTTCCATAGCTGACAGACTTAATAAATTAGCTTGCTGAGATCGAACACCTGATATTTCCAGTAACCACTGTTCTTTTCACAGCACCAAGTATTGATGCAACATCGGCAAGCATATCAAAAATGATTTATTGTATCATTAGAACTAATTGAACGACAGCACCAAAACGTTTAAACGAAGTTCAAAATTCTTGTAATTTAAATCCGATAAGGGTAATATATATTTTTTATCATTTCGTTGTTTCTGCAGAGCTTATTTTGTCACTTACGTGGCTGAAGCTCAAAAGCTTACAGCCAGCTATAAAATTTCTTCACTTCTATAAAGTAATCAAAATGATCTATCCTAGCAGTAACGTTTCCCTTCTGCTTTCCTTTACACATCGGATCAAACGCATTTTCGTTATTTTGTGGGTCATTGTCTTTGTTCCGTTGTTGAAGTGCGATATCACCATCAGTGGTTGCCATAGCAACTCCCTTTCGGCCATCTTAAGTGGCGTAATAAAGTGTGAAAGGGTCGAGCCCTCTTCTAACATGTAATCCCATTGTTGTGGGAAATTGTTATTAAACTCCCCTCCTTGTGTGGAACCAAAAGCCGCTACTTTTAATCATGAATGTGTGTCCTTATGAGAACTCCACGAAGGGAAAGACGATAGTGGCATATTAGTACATTACTTGTGACGCTAAAGAAACAAGTGTTTTAAAACCCATGACTGAACAATTTCCATGAAACCTCTTTTGTAGAAAAGATAATGTTATGAAATCTGTCATTTCCACTGCAAAGCAACTTTAATGGCCGAAGAACTGAGAGAAATCTGAGCGAATGTGTTTTCTAAAAAAAAAAAAAAAAGAAACATTAAACGCCGGAAAGAACTGTAAGGAAAAGTCATCTGGGTTTTGATGACACATCTGCATAAAATCAGATGATTTTATGGTAAGACTTTTTCACCTCAAAAATGTGTTAAATATTACGTTTACAATGATATTAAAAGTTTAAAATTTCTGATCAGGACTAATTACTTTTTACTAACGATACTTGTTAGTATTACGTATTATTATTAACAAATTTAGATCCTTGGTAGCAAGTAGTTGTGTTGCCATATATCAGCGAAATTTTGTCAAAATATGTAATTTCAAACAGTTACTAAATGTATATCATTTCAACATAAACCAGATGCTTTATTTGCCATACCCCATTATAGTTCCGAATTGCTCTACTTCTGTACGTTCTAAAGAAAAGAAATTAAGTCCTCCAAGAAAAAAATATGAAATATAGAATTGAATTTTCAATAGAAAGGAAAAGCGTAAGCAAGTGTTCTACTATTTTAAATCGCATGTTTGAATGGTTAGGCAGGCGTACCAAATATTTTCATTGCCAAGAATGAACACAATGTCTAGGGTAAATTTTCTTTGAGACTAGGAATGACAAAACTCCTGTTATGAAATTATGTGCTGCCGTGATAGGAGATAATACCGTACTTTCACGACAAATAAAATTGTGCCTTCAAAAAATGCACTAGTAGCGTTATTTTTTATTTTGTAAATTTACACTTTTTAAAAGCAATTTGCTACCTACTTAGGGCCGAGTACGAGGGTGATAACAAAAGTTCTGCATACGTTAATCTAAAACGGAACCGGATGATGCAATCGGGAAAATGATTGTGTCATGTCAAGGTCAGACTCTCAGCAACGCCGTGGTGTCAGAACGATGCGCTATCATTTGCTGTGTGGACGTGGGAGGGTTTGGAAATGGAAGCGTGCAGCTCTTCAGGTCGAGTCATGGCGTTAGACCAGCGCTCGTAAATGAAAATAGAAACTCTGCGGGGGAAACTCAGACACGGATTTACACTGCCTTTCAAGAAGTTTGTATGAAGGAAATCTTAATCGAATCACAATTTCTCGCTGGGCATCGCGCTTTCGGGAGGGCCGAAGCAGCATCGATGATAATCACCGCTCAGGCCGACCTCAAACGGTGACAGACAATACATCTGTCACCATTGTTGCAACGCTTCCCGAAGAAAATTGCCGTTTGACTGTCGAGGAGATTGCTCATCAGGCAAATTTGTCTACCATGTATGTCTGTTCACCGGATTTCGACCGACTCACGGGGAAAAAATCGCCGCGCGTTGCGTGCCCCATCAACTTACCCCCGAGCAGAAGGCAGCCACAGTGAGCATCGCACATTATCACCTCCACAGGTTCGAAAGGGAGGGCGACAACTTCCTATACAGAATTGTCGCAATTGATGAGACTTGGACCCGCGATGTTGAGCCGGAACTGAAATCACAATGAGCGGAATGGAGGCACCCAAGTTCCCCACGCCTCTCAAAGTGTCGTCGGCAACAATCCAAAGTGAAGCAAATGGTGATTTTGGCGTACGATGCTCAGGGTGTCGTGGTCTCTGATCGAGTGCTAGTAGGGCAAAATATCAACGCACAATATTATCGTGACTTTCTGAGGACAAAGTTGAGACTGAAATTTCGCCAAAATCTCCCCAGCTTGTTGGAAGAGGGAGCGATCTTGCTGCATGACAATGCATCGTGTCAGAGTGCAGCGTTGGTACGGGGACTTTTGTCGAAATATGGCTTGGAAACTTTATCCCACCCAACATACAGCCCTGATCTCAGTCTACCTGACTTTGATCTTTCCCCAAATTTAAAAAATCGGCTCTGTGGCATCCGCTGCGAATTTTTGGACGGACTGTCATTGGACATGACCGGAGTAATACGACAGCTGAACAAAGATAACGTACTACGGGGCATCCAGGATCTACCTCCCCGCTGGCAATCTGTCATTTGCAGCGCAGGAGAGTGCATTGAGCGGCAATAAGGTAATTTTTCTCCGTTACTTCAAACTTTTCTCAAAAATGGATAGTGTGCAGAACTTTTGTTAGGACCCCATATGCTTCTCTGAATCAATTTGACAGTTTGTGAACTGTGAAAGAATTTTTCAATCTTATTTTCTTCAAAGGTTGTATTAAAGCAGAAACGTACACCTAAATGCAAATGCATTGCTGCATTTAGGACTGACCATTGTTTGTTTGCATAACGTTTTGTCGTTGATGTTCCTGATCTTGCAGCCAATAAATAGTCTCACAAATTTCCGGAAAACTTGATTTTTCTAGTCAGTGATGCAAAAATCTGGTTTCGATATTTCATGAATAATGTGTTTTTTAGAAATTATAAACTTGCCTACCATAGTCACATAACAGTTCTTCACCAAGTTAGGCTTCTTTAATCTACTCATGGGAATTCCTGATGCAAAAGCATGGTGAAGCTAAATCGGCAGTACCGAAAAGTACTGAAAAAGTATTGAAAAACCATGTATATTTTGCTGTAACTTAACTCATCAGTCATCACGTTCTTGCGCGGATGGCGCAATGGTTTAATTAGGGACGGGAAACTGCCTGTAGCGCATCGAGTTGCCCACGGTGGTCGTTAAACCCGCAAATAAAAAGAAAAGGGCTTTTTTCACCCCAAAGTTATTTCCACCATTTCTAGTACTATCTGGTGTTTTGCAGTGAAACTACACTGAAGTGCTAAAAGTCATAGGATACGTACCTAATATCGTGTAGGACCTCCCGGCAAAGTGCAGCACCTCGACGTGGCATCGATTCCGCAAGTGGCCGGAAGACTTCTGGAGAGATGTTGAGCCATGCCGTCTGAGCAGCCGCCCACAGTACCCTGGTATTTTTGTAGGTGCAGGATCTTGGGTGCGAATGGACCTTTCCCCCATGTCCAATAAGTGCTTATTGGATTCATGTCAGGCGAACGTGGTGGCCACACCGTCCGTCGAAACTGTTACAGAATGCTCCTCGAACCAATTTTGGACAACTTGGGCCCGATGACATGATGCATTGTCCGCGTGGAAAATCCCACCGTTCTTGGGGAACATGAAGCCCATGAAGGGCTGCAAATGGTCACCCAGCAGAGCAACAAAGTGAATACCGGTTAATGACGTGTTGACGAGGACCAGAGAAGCCAAACCGTGCCACGTAAAGACACCCCATACGTGTATGAAACCGCCACCAGCTTACACTGTGCCTTGTTGACAGCTTGGGTCCATGGCCTCATGGGGTCTGCGGCGCACCCGAACCCTACCATCAACTCATAACAACTAGTAGCGTGACTCATCAGACCACGCCACATGTTGCCAGTCTTCCAGGGTCCAATGACTGTGTTCACGAGCCCAGGTGAGGCGCTGTGTCCGATGTCGTGGTATTAGCAAAGGCACTATGGTAGGTCTACTGCTCCCATACCCCATGGGCCATAAATAATGCTGCACTGAGGTGATGGATATGTTCTGGTGCCTCTTGCATTGAATGTAGATGTTATTTAAGTCAGTGTTGCTTGTCTGTTAGCATAGAAAATCCTGGTCACACGCCGCCGGCAGCGCTCATTCAACAACCGTGATCGCCCACTGCGCTGTCGGAAGCACCGCTGTCCATGGTGCCTTCCATGAGGTATTCTCGGTACACACGTGACACCGTGGATCGAAGAATGTTCGCACAACTTCGGAAATTATATGGCCCATCCGTCTGGCTCCCACCACTATGCCTCGTTCAAACTCCGATAATTTACGTCTGCTTGCCTTAATCCTACAGGCGGTTGTTCAACCTGACTCACGAAATTACACCTCGCAACTGATAAAAATCGTGGCATGCGTCGCAGTCTTTATAGGACGTCGCAGCCTTTATAGGACGGCAGCGCCAATTAAAAATTCGCATACTGCTATCCCATGATTTTTGACACTTCAGTGTAAATTCCCGTTAGTCATCTAGAACGTTCTTTTTCGCGATCTGTAGGTGGTCGCAGAAATCTGGAAATCTCTTAACAGCAAAAATCGCCTTCCCCTCCCTTTTTTTAATGCATCCAATCTACTCCAAAGGCAATTAATAAGTTGCCATATACTTCTGAAACTATTTTATCAAGATGAAATATTACTTGATACAAATTATGAATATTATTATTTTTGAATCATACATTTCAAAAATTGAAAAACTCGTCCTTCTCGTCTTCACTCAAAGGAGTTTAGGAAGTCGCACAAAACGGTGGACGATACGAGAATTCTTTAGCTAACGTCATATTGCGGAACAAAGGAGTATCAATACATTTGTTCCTTGATAATTCTTATTATCTTTTATGTATGGTTTGCGAGTGTTAACCCATAAAGTATAAACCCTCTGATTAGATCTTATCTTCATTATGGTTACTCCTGACTGTGTGAGAACTGCAACCCGAGAAACTACAAGGCTACCTATGTCCACCTAGGCGTGCTATGCTTCTCTTAGGGAAAGCCCAACGCCTGTGTCAGGAATAAGAACATGTGCTCACGAAGTTTTGCTTGAACACAAACCTAGCGCTATCTATACTGATCCTTCCTAAAAACGAAAAGCATATGTAAGACGGGAATAAACAAATTATCTTAATTATCTCTAGTTCTAATTACTACCGAGGTAGTGAAAATGAAAATTTCTACTAAAATGATTTTGGTGTTTTAAAATTCAGCTGGCTCAAGGTGTCCCGGAGGATCATTTTCGCGTGTGAAATTCAAACACACTCAAATGACACAGCTTATAGAAGAAAAAGTAATGACTGAACTGTTTCATTTGCAGCCGCTTCCATGTATAACAATGCGCGTTTAAAATAAATCTGGGAAAACTATGGTTTTGGGATACATTAATGCCTTTTCACAACAGTAGTGTTCTCGAAGATTTCTATTTTATGTTTCAAATTCTATAATAAGCTAATTTGTCAGTATGCCAACTACCATAAAAGTAGTCACCGGAACGTCACAGGTGAATGTCACAATTTTGTAATGAAGTACAATTTCAAAAAAGGAAAATTTTTTTAGTAGTATTCTTGGGGAGTGAAATTGTAAAAAGAATCCCTTTTTTAAAATATTGGGAAAGGTGTTAAGGGTCTAATAGCTCATGTAATAATCGTTCGATAAAGAAAAAAGTTAGAAAAACTAAAGCATGTGAACTAAAAGCCAGTTCTGTATAAAATAAAACTATTTCTTTTAAAAGAAAGATCGAAATTCATATTCTTTCTCCACAAAAAAATGTCGTACACCCATATGTATTTCATTTCTGTTGTGATCTATCCAGATAGTTTCATCCTGTTTGAAAACAGATTTTGTTAGATCGTCTGGGAAAAGAAAAACGGTTTTCTTATCAAACTCTCGTCGGTATTTTAATTTCAGTAACATCTAAATTTAGGTTAGGATGGATAGTTAAGGTATTGAAAAATTCAGCTATGTTTTAATGCGTTGTCCTTGAGCAAAGGTTACTTCAAAAACTGTAGAATTTCGATATGTTTCTTCCAAACACATCGTACAATGAAGTTCAATGAATTTTTGGAACTCCAGTGCTGCAAAAAGTACAGTTAAGTTTATCATGGTCATAATTATAACAAAATAGTTAAATTAAATACATAAATTGAAAAATGAGATGCAACATGATTGAAGATTTTAATCCAACGTCCTTCACTTGTGCAATATACTTTCACATTATTTTAATTAGTCAACATCCTAGTGTAGTGATGGCGACTTTATTATTATTTTTTTAGATTAGTCTACATGTTTTACCCTTAAAGCTAAAAGCAGTTGTCCGTTCTTAACTTAGGACCACCGCATCGCCTTTGCAATTGTGTGACCAACAATTTAAATTAGTGAGAAGAATACAGCAAGTAACCAGTACGTGGCACTCTCCGTCTTATTCATTTTTTCTTTCCCATCCAAAATCCTGTTTCTTCAGTGAATCAATGACTATTTACTCTTAAGATTAAAAACAAATTTCACTTAATTTATGTCAATATAAAAAATAATTTCATAAAATTTATGTCAATATAAAAAATAATTTCATAAAATTTATGTCTTAGAATTAAAAAAATAATTACACTTTAAATTTAGGGTCTAGAATTAGAAATGACTTAAAACATTTTCAAAAAAAAATTTGCATTTTTTAAAACTTAATTCCTCACTTTTTTTTTAGTAATTTACCTACTTCCCTCCCCCTTCCCTTACCCAAATTTTTAGGAGTCCTAAAAAAGACTTTTTCTTTTTTTTTTTTCGGTATAGTCCTGAAGACTGTTTTTTTCTTCCATTTTCATTATTTTAGGAGGAGGTTCTAATGAATTGAATGAGTAATGCCCATAGAGAAGGGTATGAATAAAATCTTCCATAATGATGCGTTTATTGTCATGAGGGCTTAGAGATTTGTTGTTTGTTTTAATGCTGAAGACTGCATGTTTCATACTACGGAACGAGTGACAAACATTCCTCATCTCCTGTTTATTGAATAAGAAATATCGTTAATCTTGAAATTGGAGTTGATTTAGAACAACTGGCTTACTCACTCCTTTAGCTTTTTATATTTCCACATCGTCGGAAGAAAAAGCATACATTTTTGCCCTCAGCCCAACGAATTCTCTTATTATTTTCCCGTTCATTTCATCTTTAAATTTTCCGACAACTTTTTTATTAGCTGAACTGTAGAGAGGATGGTCTATTGAATAGTCGCTCGTATCTAGTAAAGGCAGGATTTTCCTCATGTCATTATAAAGATCTTCTGTCTTCGTTTCGTAAAAGAAACTCTGTGTCCATGTACAGAACCTTCACTCTTTCTCCGTACATGGGTTTTATGACGCCGTAATGGAACGAGTACATTAAGGTTTTATACATATCCAGAACGGCGATTCCTATACATATGGGTTTATTGAAAACTAGTTTGGTGACATCTAGATGGCATAAAATCATAAACTCCTCATCTGACTCATTCTTCAGAATTTTTCGGTCTTTGAAGTTGTGTTTAGCCAACACTTTTTCCAAGCGTTTCTCATCATGAACCAGTTCTATGGATGTTCTTTTCCTGATGTCTTCCATAGTCTTCCCAACGACGCTGTTATTCATGAGCTTGTAGAAATTTTTTCGAATTCATTTTTTGCCAATTTTTGTTTCGACAAAATGACAAGGGGGTTCCTAATTTAGGTTGAGGTACCCGAACCCACAGCGCTATGCGCCTTTTGGCAGGTGAAAGAGAATCTAAGAGAGTTAGGAGCAGATTGCCCTGATAGAATAGCACGAAAGAAAAGTATGGAAATATTAGAGCACAAGAAGTAAACGGTTTCCCGTTAAGTAATGAAGTTATAAGCTGCCCTACATACTTACCTGCAACAACAAGCCGTTCGGAGCGATATTTCTCTCCGCAGAAAAATGCCCGGTACACCGCTGCCACAGATGAGTACAGGGGGAAAAGAAGGGAAGGACAAGGAAAAGGGGAACCTGAAAAAAACATCACACACAGAATAAGTTTCCCAGAGGAAAATCGACGTTCAACACCGGATAAGACAAAACTGGTCATTTGCTCAGTGTTTCTCTCCGGGTCCGCTATTGCTTCGTTACTCGTTAGCCAATGAGAGAAAAGATTTTTCCCCATTGGTTTAAAATTTTTTCTCAGGTTTACTTTTGTTGATTCTTGCCTGACATGTCAGAGTAACCATAGCTGAGGTATCGTGATCACAAGATTACACCGATCGAGGTTTAAGTTACTCATTTTGAGTAAACAACAGAAAAACAAAAATATAAAAACAGCCACAATCAGGGTTCTCATTCCTTATTTAGGGAGCCGGTAGTATAAGGGAAAATCATTTTTTTCTTCGCTACTTGTCTGCTTGTTGCACAATTGTGTGCAACAGCGGAAAAAATTAAGTCCTGTTTTATTTATTTATTTATTTATTTATTTATTTTTAGTCAGAACTAAGGTGTATAATGAATATATCTTTTCTCTACTAATATAATTGAATATAATGCTTTCACTAATATTATAATGAATATCACGCTTCTTCTAAGCTAATGCTTCTTCTAATGCTTGTTCAAATGGTTGTTGTTTGTTAATCATATCATGAATAAACTTTCCTGCTAGTAGTGTAGTAATAATAATGAACAAGCTTTTAACTGCTAGTAATGTTGTAGTAATTAAGATGAATAAAGTCTTATGCTGGTTGTTAATAATAATCAACTAATGAAATAAACCTAACAGCCAGACAGAGATCTGACAAAACTATGAACTGAGAAAGATGTACTTACTATGACAATCTTTTATTTGGTAAACTTCTGGCTCTCACATAAACGAAGATCTCTTTATACAACAACAGCTTTCTGACACATAAACCACAGCTCACTTCGTACAACAACAGCTCACTCTACGCACATCAACAAAAAGCTCTCCTCACGTATCGTTGAACGCGCCTATTTATACTGGCTACCACCACGTCATGACTTACACTCATTGCCAGATCTCATTCAGCGGGTGAAATAACATCTCGTTCAGTAAGAAGATAATTTACATAGTAAAATAAAATAACCAGAGATAGTAAAAATCAAAAGGAAAGTGAATCTAGAGTATACGTTACATCATCTCCCCCTTAATTATTATTTTTTTTGTTCGAAAAACCTATCAATTTTGGAGTGTAAGTCTTACACTTCGTTGAATGACGTTTATCGACCTCTTTTTTGTTTTGTTGTTTGGTGGCAGCAGTATGTACAATCTCAAACTTGGCATGACAAAATCAAGAAATCTGTATTCGTCTGTGAAACACTTTATATACTTGAACAAAACAAACCTGCATCGGCATACCTTCCTTTTATTCTGCCTAGCAGGAATCACTTTTTTAATTTCAAATTACGTTCTCATTATTCGTTGAATACACACCAACTGTATCAGCAGCGAAGATTGCCTGGAGCTGCCTAACAGTAACAATTTTATTATTTTACCCCTAAGCACATAGATATATATAAAAAAATTTGGATTAGTAGATGGACATAGAAGAAATATATAAAAAAAAACACATATATACACAAAAAAGAATGCGTAGGCCCACACGAAAAAAAGAAATTCTGACACGCCAACTGGTCGTGCAGGAAAAACAACAAACGGAGAAAAGAACCTGTCCACGAGAACTTACTTATCTCGAGGACGCATAAAAAACTCTAGTACGATAACGTTTTCCAGGCCTAATCGGACTGGTAAATTCAGGTGGCGTTGAGCGTTTCAAGGATTTGAATGGATCTGAAACATCTGTATTCTGTCGGTCAAGAAATCCCGGCGGCTGACAGGAACGGTCAGGAACGGCTGAAATCCGTCGGTCAGGAACGGCTGAAGTCTGTAGGTCCGGAAATCCCTGCGGCTGACAGGAACGGTCAGGAACGGCTGACGTCTGTCG
Organism: Macrothele yani; assembly: GCA_039090855.1. Classification (NCBI taxonomy): domain Eukaryota; kingdom Metazoa; phylum Arthropoda; class Arachnida; order Araneae; family Macrothelidae; genus Macrothele; species Macrothele yani. The sequence continues at coordinate 157,194,861 of CM076996.1, forward strand.
GTCCGGAAATCCCTGCGGCTGACACGAACGGGCTCCAGCAGGCTTTTGATATGTAGTCCCTTTGTGCTGGGGCCCGTGGTGTCCTTCCAGCATTCTTTTGGACTGACGTGGCTCCGGCCATATCGTTTGTTTTCGTTTTCTCTCTCGTGGCATGAGAGTAGAAGCAGGCATCGGCCCTGTTTGCCCTGAGCGTAGGTTCTAGGGGCGAAACCCGGGCGGATGCAAGGATCTCTGCCTTCGTCGCTGTTGCGGCGAAGCAGATTGGGGAGACAAGTTACGTTTTTGACCAGCTTTTGGTGGTGCTGGACGGTTTGTAATTGGTGTTTGACGTTTAGGAATAGTCAAATTATTGTTCATAACTGATAAATCCGAAATATCTGAAGCCTCTGAGTCACTGCTGTAATTTAGTGGTCGTGCAGGGCGATGTTTATGTATGCCTATAGGAATACTCTCTGACGAAGTATTCAAGGTAGTAGGAGCTTGTGGTGTTGCAGAGTTATCAGGAAATGGTGCAGCAATAGTCTTGGCAATGGTTGGAGGGAAAGGAACGATACTAGTATTTGAAGAACTTGATTCGAGCCTTCGTCTCATGGGAGAATCAGGTTGCGTGTTTGGAAGCCCGTCTTGAGGAGGGGGGATGTGAAGAAAAAATCACTGGAGATTCTTCAAAAATGTTTGTTGATTCGTCCAAAATTTCTGTAGGTTGATCGTGAGATATAGACTCTTGAGTCTGTGGAACAGAAGGTTGAGTAGGGTTGATTATAAAATCGATATTTCGTTCATGATACTTGCGACACTGAGCAACGTGTACGTATTGAAATTGATTGTCAGGTTTTTCAAGAACAATGTTATTTTCAAACACATTTGCCACCCGATATGGACCTTCGTAGCTGGGTGCAAATTTCTTCACTAAAGTATGAGAAACAGAAGACTGGAAGTGCGTTTCCACGAGAGTGAGATCTCCAACGACAAGATCTGGTTCCCTACGCCTAGTATTATAATATCTTGCTTGAGCCGCTTGTGCTCCTAGCATTGCAACACGAGCTTTTTCTGCCATGATTCGTACTGATTGCGGAGTTGGTCGCTGGTTTAGTTCGTCGATAATCCCCGTTAAATTTTCAAAAGGGGTTTTAATTTTTCGACCCAGAAAAAGTTCTGCAGGAGTAATTTTAGTAGATTCGTGAACAGACGAGCGAAGGGCGAACGAAAAAAGCTCAAGATGGTCATCCCATCGCTCGTGATGATCCATGACAAATGTAGCAATCATTTTCACTAGCGTGCGGTCCACTCGTTCCGCAGGATTACTCTGGGGATGATATGGGGAAATGAATTTATGCTTAATGTGTAGTCTCGCACACATTCTTTCAAAAATGTCAGAAATAAATTGGGGACCATTATCCGAAACTACTTTATTAGGTTCACCATATCTAGAGAATACTTCATTAATTAATACATTACAAATAACTTCTGTCGTAGCGGTTTTAATGGGAAAAACTTCAACCCATTTAGAAAAATTATCAGTTAATACTAGAACGTAACGAGTTTTGTTTTTAACAGATAAAGGATAAGGTCCCAATAAATCTATTGAAATAATGTCAAAAACATGAGAACTTGAACTAGATTTCAAGTGACCGGCCGGTCTTACATTACAGTAATTATTAATCTGACACAAGTGGCATGATTGAACGTATGCGAGCACACTTTGGTACATGCCAGGCCAATAGGCAACATCCCGCAATTTACAACGGGTCTTGCGAATACCTAAATGGCCTGCAAGAGGTTTGTCATGAAATTCATTTAAAAGGGCCATTCTAAGGGTTCGCGGAATACATGGGCGAAACTCTGCCCTAGTAGTCCTAGATTTCGTATAGTAAAGAAGACCCTCTATGACTTCAAAATGCTGTGACCTTCCAGCCAGAGAATGATCTCTTTGTAGGGGCGAACCCGCAAGCAAAAAATTATAGATATCCCCAAAATCTGGATCATTTATTAATTCTGCCATTATCTGCTCTCTGGATGTTATATCGGCTATTAGAAGTAAAGGCTGACATCCAGGAGTAGTTTCTGTGGGGACCCCACTAATCGGAACGCGAGACAATGCGTCCGGTAATTGATTCTTATGACCTGGCTGATACGAAATTTTGATATTGCTCTCTTGTAACTTCAGAGCCCACTTCATAAGTCTTTGAGAAAGATGCTTAGCAGAATGCAAATACTGAAGGGCAGAATGATCCGTAATTATGTTAACTGTCAATTCGTTAAGATAACATTGAAATTTGTCAAGAGCATACACAACGGCAAGACATTCACGTTCCGTAGCTGAATAATTGCGTTCAGCTTTGACTAAAGTACGAGACGCAAAAGCTATTGGATGCCCAGCTTGTGACAAAACGCAACCAAGGCCAACTCCGGATGCGTCAGTATAAATATCAAATTCCTTAGTATGATCCGGGAAAGCCAACACAGGAGGCTGAGTCAACGCAGACTTCAGTGTTTCAAACGCAGCGTTAGCCTCAGGTGTCCAAACAAACTTCTTGTATTTACGTTTCAAAGCATACAATGGCTCACAGATTGTAGCATAAGCGGGGACGAACTGCTGATACCATCCGGTCATTCCCAGAAAGCGTGATAGTTCTTTTGCTGTTTTAGGCCGAGGAAAGTCAACAATAGGCCTAATTTTTTCATTATCCGTAAATAAGCCGTGGGGAGCGATTTTCAACCCCAGATATACAATCTCGTCTCTCGCTATCTGGCATTTACTAGGTTTTAACGTCAAGCCAGCATTGTATATGAGTTGGAACACCTGTTTGAGCAGAGAAAGGTGCTCGTCAAAAGTCTCGGATGTAATAATAATGTCATCCAAATATACATGCACATGGGGACCCAGAACAGGTCTGAGAACCGTATCCATAAGCTTTTGGAAAGTAGCAGGTGCAGAAGCTAATGCAAAGGGCATACGTAGGTATTCATAAGCCCCAAAAGGAGTCACAAAGCCTGTTTTATCGACAGAGTCCGGATGTACTGCTACCTGACAATATCCACTCGCCAAATCCAAGGTTGACATCCATTTAGTTGATGACAGGTCATGCAAAATATGCGACATGACAGGTTGTGGATAATTGATCGTTTTTGCTACTTGGTTGAGCTTGCGGAAATCTGTCACGAAACGAAATTCATTGGGTTGTTTCTTTGGAACCAAAAAGGCAGGAGCAGACCAGGCGCTTGTTGATTCCCTTATTATGCCCTGTTTAATCATTTCAGAAATTTGACGTTGCATTTCCTGCTTCTTATGAGGAGCACAAGGGTGAGGTTTCGTCGCTATCGGTTTCCAACCCTCAGTGTCAATGACATGATAAACCACCTGTGTGAAACCAGGTTGATCAGAAAATAAACCAGGGCTTTCCTGCAAAAGTAGAGAAAGCTGGTTTCGTTGCCTCTCATTCAATTGCTTACTCAATAACAAACTCGTTATATCTATAGGAACCGTAGGAATCACTTCGATAGGTTCCGGAAAGGAAATCACACGTTGTACGAAATTCAGAGTTATTTGAAACGTATTAATAAAGTCCATTCCCATTAGACATTTAACAGGTAGTTCGTCTATAAGCAGGAAAGAATGCGTAAAACGAGCCTTTCCCAGCCCTAGAGATAATGTGACAGTTCCTGTGATACTGAAGATTTCGTTATTTGCACCTCGCAAATACTGCGTCGCAGGCTGAACGAGTATTGCACAAAAATTGTCAGTGCAAAACTTCGTATTTAGGGCTGATATTTCAGAACCAGTGTCGAACTTTGTCTCGACAATAATATCTTCAATTGTCAAGAATACATCAGGCAACTGAGGAGTTTGGACAGTCACTAATACGGTTTTAGGGTCAGAATGCTTGGTATCAGGAAGCAGGACCGACCCTTGGTCTACTTCCTTTGGAAGTTTAAAGGATTCCTGGTTGGATTATCATGCGGTCTGAAACCTCGACCCTGCCGGGTATCGGAAAAATTTTCACGATGAGGAAAACTGCGTGAAACCTGCGTCGGGAACTCCGCGTGTCTGTTGACATTTTCATATCTATTACTTCTTCCCTCAGCACGGGCAGAAAAGTCATTATTGCCCTGAGCATGAAAACGTTCCGAATTCTGCGGATTGGAACGGGGTCGAGCATACTGTGCATTTGTACGGTGTCCCGAAGATTGTTCAGAAACTTGCGGTTGGTTTGCCACTCTTCTATGTGGTGGAACGTATGAAGCTTGGGCGTGCACTTGTGTATGCTCGCGCTGAAAGTTATTATGCCTATTATGCCGCTGAAGGTTTTCGTAATAAGCCTCGTGGGGTGCCCGAGCATGGTGAGTTGAACCATGTTTGCTGTGTCGCTCTTCATACGTTCGTATGAGGCGAAGGCATTCATGAATTGTAGCAGGGTGTCGAACCTCAAGAAAATCTTGTAGAAATGGGTCGAGCTGCTGCAATAGGGTATCCAACATGTCAACATGACTGGCATGTGGATCCCATAAGTTATATAAGCGTGTTGTTTCCAACGCAAATGCAACAGGGCTATCGCTGGGTCCTTGCTGACGAGAAAAAGTTGTTGTGCAAGGCTAGCTCGACTGAGGCTGAAAGGAAAGACCTCCAAAAATTCTGCTCGGAAATTCTCATAATGAGAATCCGGGTTCGACACTCTCCACTGCCGATACCAGGTCTTAGCGGTATCTTTCAAGCAAGTGCCTGCGATTTGTACTTTGCAGTCTTCAAGAATATTGTATAGATCAAAATGATCTTCCAAATCTTCGAGGAACTTTAAGGATCCCTCCAAACCATTGAAATTAATTGTTCCTGCATGCGGCACGAAATGGGCAAGCATTCTGCTTCGCTGAGAGGATTGAACTCACTCAGGTACGACCCGCGACTCAGAGTAATAAGAAGCTGGTGCATTACGAAATTGTGAAGAATGCCTGGGTACGTGTAGATCATTCATATCAAAGTGAGACCCACAGGCTTCTTGCAAATTGTCAAAAACACCATCACCATCGAAACTTGCCTTAGGGTGAAAAATTGAAGTTGTCTCAGGTAAGGAAGACATGGGTAGTAATTGTCAAGATCTCGTTTTCGAGAAAAGTTCGGGCGCCAATTATAATGAATATATCTTTTCTCTACTAATATAATTGAATATAATGCTTTCACTAATATTATAATGAATATCACGCTTCTTCTAAGCTAATGCTTCTTCTAATGCTTGTTCAAATGGTTGTTGTTTGTTAATCATATCATGAATAAACTTTCCTGCTAGTAGTGTAGTAATAACAATGAACAAGCTTTTAACTGCTAGTAATGTTGTAGTAATTAAGATGAATAAAGTCTTATGCTGGTTGTTAATAATAATCAACTAATGAAATAAACCTAACAGCCAGACAGAGATCTGACAAAACTATGAACTGAGAAAGACGTACTTACTATGACAATCTTTTATTTGGTAAACTTCTGGCTCTCACATAAACGAAGATCTCTTTATACAACAACAGCTTTCTGACACATAAACCACAGCTCACTTCGTACAACAACAGCTCACTCTACGCACATCAACAAAAAGCTCTCCTCACGTATCGTTGAACGCGCCTATTTATACTGGCTACCACCACGTCATGACTTACACTCATTGCCAGATCTCATTCAGCGGGTGAAATAACATCTCGTTCAGTAAGAAGATAATTTACATAGTAAAATAAAATAACCAGAGATAGTAAAAATCAAAAGGAAAGTGAATCTAGAGTATACGTTACAGGTGTAAGAAAAAATAATTTAATATAAAAGACAAGATACACCTTGTTAGTTAGGGGGAGAGATATTCAGTACAAAAAAGATAAATCTTTTATGCAACATTTTGCTCGGCCCTTAAAAAGGCCGTTGTTATTTTCTCCCCAAAACTCCTGATATTCAATTCTTGCTTTCTTCCCATGTGTAAAGAATAACTTCAATTTAGTCCCAGTTATTTTTAATTTTTTTGGAAGTATAACTGTGAACTGGATTCTTTTCAGGAATTTTATTTAAAATAGCCTTCGGTCTTTTAAATTTGTCAGTATCATTGACAACATAATTAAGGGCCTCCCTGACCAGAGGATTGGGATGATTCTTTACCTTCTCGTAATACCTTTGCGCTAGATCATACATAGTATAATGTATAGAGTTGATATTTAGCATACTACGGATAGCATTACTGGATGTTTTACCATCGAGTCCTACCATCATACGAAGAGTTTTATTTTGAAACGAGGTAATATTATTTTTTTGCTGCTTTCTGCAGTTATCCCAGATAGGACAGCCATAGGTAATCACCGGACTGAAGCATGCTTTCCATAACAAGGTTTTTTTTTTTTTTTTTTTGCTAAGCCTTTTGTTTTTAAATATGTGTCAGAGACTTCCTCTTAGTTTAAGTGCTTTAGCCAGGGTTTCCTTAATATGCTTGTTCCAGCTCAAATTATGATCCATCATCATCATCATCATCATTGTCAACCATTATCAATCCACTGCTGGACGAAGGTCTCCCCAAGTTTCCTCCACAACGGTCTGTCTTGTGCCAGTCTCCTCCATGTCACCCCTGCATACTTTCGAATTTCATCCACCCATCTCCCATGTGGTCTTCTTCTGGGTCTTTTCCTGTCCCTTTTAATCCAATCTAAAATTTCGGCTGTCCATCGATGATCTGTCCTTCTGGCAGTATGTCCAGCCCATTGCCATTTCAGGGATTTAACTCTGATCATGATGTCTTCCACTCTTGTCATTTTTCGGATCCATAGTGAGGCCTAAATATTTGGCATCTTTTACCCAAGGTATTTTTTTCCATACAATTCAATTTCAAAGTCAGGATTGTAATTGTATGTTTTACGGGAGAACAGAATTGCTTGTGTCTTGTCAGTATTAATTTTAATTTTCCAGTCTAGGAAGTAATTCTCCAGTTTTTTCACATAGTATTGCAACATAAATGTTGCTAAATTTTTGTTCATGGAAGTATAGGCCAGTGCAGTGTCGTCAGCATAAAGTGCTGTAGTCAGATTCCTGTTGTTAAAATTTGGAAAATCTGAAGCAAAAATAGAGTATAGCGTAGGAGCAAGTACACTGCCTTGTGGAACACCAGCTTCAATTATTCTTTTTGAAGATTTCTTCCCATTAATGTTTGCACAAAATGTTCTGTTTTCAAGATAAGATTTTATTATATGAATAATCCAAGGGGGAAGCCATGTGCTATTAGTTTGTAGATAATTGCCTCGTGTGGACATTTATCAAACGCCTTAGCTACATCCAGGAATATATCCGCTGTGTGCTTCTTATTCATTATTCCTTCTGCACATTTTTCAGTAACTCTCGAGAGCTGGTGCACTGTGGAGTGTTTGTCACGAAAACCTCCTTGAATAAATGAAATAACTGGGTATTCTTCACAGAACTGTCGCATCCTAACAAGTATAATTTTTTCAAAGATTTTTCCCATGGTTGGGAGCAACAAAATCGGTCTGTGATTTTCAGGAATTGCCGGGTTTTTACCCGGCTTGGGTAATAATATTACCTCAGCTGTCTTCCAATCATCGGGGAAATAATTTAATTTAATGGCACAATTGTATATTTTAGCAAGAGTTTGCACATACTCTTCTGGTAATATTTTCATAAATTTATTATTTATGCCATCTTTGCCCGGTGCCTTTTTATTTTTAAGATTATTAATGTGAAACCTAACTTCCCTTTCACTGATGGGTAGTGGTTTTTCAAAGTCTGGAGGAACAAAATTTTTTTTTTTTGGCCCTTAAAAGTTCTCTTGTTTATTCTTATTTTTTCAGTTTCTGGCGTTCCGGACGTAAAAGAGGTCGTAGCACCTTTAACTTGAGGTTGCTGAAAAAAAATAACAATAATTGGGACTAGTGTTCAGAGGGTATTCTTCACATAAAAAGAATTTTGTTTTAAAAAAACCGGCTCCTTTAAGGGCCGTACTCTGTTTTGCAAATAGAAATACTTCACACATGTGAAGAAATTTTGTTAAAAAAAAAGGCTCTTTTAGGGGCCGAACTTGTTTTGCAAAAAGAAATATTACAGTCCACATATATGAGACTGGCCCAGAAATAAGGTACTATGGTTTTAAAAAAAAGTACCAAACTCCCCTCCAGCCAGTGGAAAAAAATTTCTCTGAGAAGCCCATGAGAAGCGAGGTGAAAAGCCGACTCCTACACGGGAACTGAACAAACGACAACTGTGTGGTTTAAGGTGCCTTGCAACACATGGTTTTGTGAGAAAACTGTGTGTTTATCTGTCGGATTTTTCTTGTGTGGTTCTTTTCTTTTTTAGGCACCCCTTTTCCCTGTTCTTTCCCCGATTCCCTGCGGCCTGGCGTTGACTGCGGGATGACTTGCTTTGATTGATTTGTTGCAGGTAAGTATGTAGGGTAGCTTACAACTTCAATACTTAACGGAAAACCGTATACTCCTTTTGCTCTAATATTTCTGTACTTTTCTTTCATGCTGTTCTATCAGGGAAATTTGTTCCCAAATATCTTCTTCTTTTTCACATGACAAAAGGCGCAAAGTGCTGTGGGTTCGGGTATCTCATCCTCAGATAGGAAATCTCTATTGACTTTTGCATTTTTTTGGTTTCCGGACGTAATGGAGGTCGTAGCACCTTTACTTTGAGGTTGCTGTCTATCGGACGTAAGAGAGCCCGTAGCATTTGCTACTTTTGGCTGCTGTTTTCTATGCCTTGACCTCCGAGCCGCGGATGGCTTAGTGGTTAGCGAGTCAGACTATCGATGCAAGGTCCTCAGGTTCGAACCTTGTCTGATCTTTCAGAGATGGTGTGATTTACTAACAATCGCTGAATATCCGCCGTGCATCGGATGACCACGTTAAGTGAAGGCCCCCAGGCTGGACCCACTGGTTAAATGGGTATCCTTTCCTATGCCCCCCTGAAATTCTCTCACCCCTCTATGTGTAACATAGTACTTGTACGGTGGAGCCACCTACTGTACTCTAATCTCACTAAAACTGTTCTGTCAAAGTCGCCAGACTTGCTCTCATTTCTTCCGTTTTTATGTCCTGCCCAAAAGGCGATCTCGCTGTAGGTGCCTGGGACCTAAACTCTACTCACTGTGGACGGAAGTCCTACAAGAAAATGACAAATACAAAAATGCCTTGACCTCCAATTTTTTTTAAACGAACCTTTCTGCTTACTTTTAATTGGGGATGTTAACACAGGTTTTTTTTTCTAGTAAATTCTTCATAGAGTTGTGCACTTTGGGTGATGACTCTAGAATTTTCTACATCCTCCGCATGTTTAAAATTAGTAACCAGGGCCTTTTTCATTTTAATGGCTACATCAGTGTCAGGGATATCATTTATTTTAAACCGTTTTTCGAGTGAGTTTGCAAAGATTTCCGCTTTTTCTTCATCGGTTCTAACTACAGTCCCATCTGCTTTCTGGAGGGGTGGGAGTAATTTGATATTTTTGTTTTGCAAACTTGAAGTAAGGTTCCACAGGGTCATTTTATTTTTTTTATCCGAATTTTCAGAGTAGTCAATATGTGCTTCCTCTAATAATTGTCCCCATGAAACTTTTTCAAACTTTCTGATATCTCTTTTGATTTGCCTGTTAAGGGTGCAATAAAGGTTATAAAACGTTTTATTTCTGGTTCTTTGCCATTTATTGCGGTACCTATGTTTCTCCTTAATAAGATCCAAGATTTCTTTGGGTAAAAAGTACGGATTTCTTTTTTCTTTGGCAGGAGTTTGACAATCTTCCATAACCTTTTTATTGGCAAGGTTAAAGGTTTCAATAGCATTGTCAACTTCTTCTTTGCTATTGCAATTTCCGATTTCTGGAGGTGGTACTAGTTTAATTTTTTCTTTAAATTGCTTTATGTTCGTGACCAATTTGGGTGCTACCATTACAGTTTTGTCAGTAAAAAGTTGCAGATGAACGGGGTTATGATCAGAGGAGAGCGTTGCTGCAGTATAGATTTCATAATAATATGTATTAATTTTGAATAGCGCAAAATCTAGCACATTACTAGTTCCTCTTAACGCCGTTCTGGTCAGTTCGGAGGGTGCCCCCAGATCAATATTTTTATTTAAGAGATATCTGAAAATATTGTTCCCACTTTTATTAGCTCTGGGACAGTACCAATAGCGGTGTTTGCTATTAAAATCCCCCGTTACTATGGTGGGAATGTCTTCTTCAAAACGTTTGTCCAGAGCTTCACTGGTAACCGTATGTGACGGATGATTATAAAAAGCCATAAACTTGATCGGGTTATTTTTAGTTTTAATTATAACCGAGTGCGCTTCTTGACCGCCTTCAGCGTTGCAAGGTGTTTCACTTTGCTCTAATCTATCAATAACCACAATCAAAATTCCACCGCTTTTGGTGGTTTTGTCTTTCCTATAGACCTTGTAATTGGGTATTTTGAATTTAATTTTATCACTTAGCCATGACTCATTAATTAACGCAACGAAATTTTTTTATACTTTAAGTAGGCTAAAAATTCTCTGTGGTGTCTTTTGATACCCTGTGCATTCCAAATTAGAATGTTAAGGCCATTTGTTTCAGTTACTAAAACTTCATCCTCAGAAAAAGAAATGCCCTTAAAAGGGCCGTTTTTTTTGTTTTTGTTTCTTCCTTAGAAAAAAGGGAGAGGTGCTCTTAAAAGGTGCTTTGTTTTTTTAAGCTGTTTTCCTCTTCGGCTATGCTGCTAACAGTAATACTATCTTGGGCATTAGTAACAGCGTTTAACCGAAGCATTTCTTCATTGTTGTTACTTACAACATTTTTAACTGCAATGTTGTACGTGTTACTCGGAGATACTTTTTTTTTCGCTTCCTTTAATTCTTTGCTAAGCCTTCCAGTGAAGTAATTTACTTTTCTTTTTTTATAGTTTTATTGGTTTCCTCTCTTTTGCAGTTTTTTTCATTCTCAGAAACAGAAATGCCCTTAAAAGGGCCGTTTTTTTGTTTTTTTTCTTCCTCAGAGAAAAAAGAAGATAAGGGAAAGGTGCACTTAAGAGGCACCTTTCCCTTTTTCTCTTCCTTGTTTTTTTAAGCTGTCTCCCTCTACGGCTATGCCACCAACAGTAACTCTATCTTGGGCACTAGCTACAGCATTTAACCGAAGCATTTCTTTATTGTTGTTACTTGCAACATTTTTAACTGCAATGTTGTACGTGTAACTCGGAGAAACTTTTTTCCGCTTCCTTTAATTCTTTGCTAAGCCTTCCAGTGTAGTAATTTGCTTTTCTTTTCTCTATAGTTTTCTTAGTTAACTCTCTGTTGTAGTGTTTTGGACCTAAATAGTTTTCCATATCTGCATTCGTTTTATCAACCAAATTGGTGTTTTTTGTGTTCCAGTCTTTTCTAACTGCGTTTCCTTCTCCTGAAAAGTACAAATGGCCAATTCCTTTTTGAAACTTTTTTCAGTCGGCCCTAAAAAGGGCCGTTTTTTTCCCGTAGACTGACGCAGATTCACACTCTTTTTACGAAAAATCTCACAGGAATAGTCTGATGCCGCAGCACTGTCAGGTCTATTCAAATAGTCAGGTCCCGCAGGATTATCTGATCTATTTTTTTCAACAAAACCATCCCCAGAGGGGAATCCGTCGGTATCTCCACACGACAAACTAAAATAGTCAGGTCCCGCAGGATTATCTGATCTATTTTTTTCTAAAAAACCCATCCCCAGAGGGGAATCCGTCGGTATCTCCACCCCACAACTGAGGTTTCGAAGACCTCACACTTACCTTATTACTTTTTCTGGTCTTTTTTTTTAACACTGTTGTTCAACTCAGGAGGTAAACACCTTATCCTCCTGGATCTTCTAAGACCATTTTCTACCTCAGTTGTGCTACAGATTCCAGTTCTAGGGGGATGAAGCGGTTAACTTCTTGTTCAGCATCAGATCCTATTCCTGCATCCTCAGTGTCGGCAATCCTTTTGCGCAACGAAATTTTTCACGGTGTGCTAACAGCAATACGAAGAGAAGAGGATTGGGAAAAATTTTAATAGAGCTTTGAAAAAAGCTTAGCTACTAAAAGATCTCCTAACCGGACTGATTACAATAGAATGGTAACCCAGAAACTATCTAAGATGAGACGAACAAAACCTTTCGAAGAAGCAAGAAGTTGCAGAGGCAGATAACTAGCGGGAGACCACACCAGCGTGCGACCGTCCCGTTTGGAATCCAAGCAGCAACTGAATTTTTGTTTCTCAGTATTTAGATTTATATATACCTGCAGCCACTTAGATTGGGAAAATGATATGCCTCGATGATTTTTTTTAATTACAAGACCAGCTGCTTGTTTAAGTAAGCGGTAGTGGGCTATATATCTGGTCTTGGGGTTTAGTGTTGTCAGAAGTTTGGTTTGTTGGGTACCAGGAACAACTCTAACCTCAGGACAGAAGGGAAGATCGGCGTGAAAATCATGCAAAGAGTCCAGGTACTCGATGTCGACTTCCAAAAAGCATCCAAAGGGACCGTAGTAGTATATGTCCCATACTATGGGACACATCATATACTACAAAAAACCTCAAAATCATGCGTTTTTTGATTTTCAGACCTCAATAATCACGAACATTTTAAGGCTTTTTATGAACAAAAACACCATATTTTCATTAAAAATCATTGATTTTTTAGCATAAAATAGTCAAAAACATCAGATTTTTGAAAATTGAAGTTTTTACTCTGTTTTTCATCAAACTAGAGCATCATAAAAACACACATTTTAAGTCATTTTTGTGAACATTTTTGAACAATTGCAATCATTTTGAACTTTGAATAGCTTTGATTTTAAAAGTGATGAAATGATGGTTTCAGTGATGAATAGAAAAGTTGTAAAACAAACTACTTTGAATTGGTACTTTGCAAAGTCCTTTTTAAAAATGCATTAAAAAAAGGGGTACCCAAAATGGATACCCCTTATAGAAGATTAAAAAAATAGGAAGATAAAAAGTGTAGGAAGATTAAAGTTCTAATTCATAATCATAATATTTATCATCAATTTTGCCTTTAAAGTTAAAAACATAATTACCTTTATTGAGTTTTTTAATTGTTTTATCTGACAGTTTTCCATGACATTTTTTAAGAAAATAATCTCTTTCTTCATCATTAACTTCTAATTTTGCAATTGTTGTATCTCCAAATTTTGTTTGGATTTTTTTCAATGATATGAGTTTATATTTTCCTGTATTCAAATCTTTTAATTTGAAAGTTTCAGGATATGATCTGATGTTGTTGAATTCATCCATTTATTAGGAAACATTTTTATAAATATTTTTAAAATATATTTGTCACAAATGTAATTTCTTTTTGTAATCTCATCAAATATTTCTAATCCTTTATTTTTAACCTCTTCATTTGTTCTTATTTTCAAAATTAGTTTATGCATCTTTTTAAGATATTTAGCAATCAATTTAATAAGATCAGGATATTCATTATTATAATCTTTACTCACATATATTAAATCTTCACATAAATGAGATAAACATCTTATATCATCACTATATTTGATTCCTTTACGATCAGTAAAGAGAGCTCTCATATCTCCTAATAAATCCATTTATAAGGTTTCATTTTTTTTGAAATACAATTCTTGTAAAACATACATCTATACATAGAGCATCCAGTACCTAAAATTTTTGCACATTTAGTTAATTCAAGATCTATAGAAGGAATTTCTAACTCATCAAATATTTGTTTTTCCATTATTCCTCCTTTATATACAAACTTACCACCATAATATTCATGCAAGTTTTTTATATAATTTTTAATCTCATCAGTACTTATCCATAGAGATTTTTTGATCTGGAAATCTTTTAAATTTTAATCCATGAATATCTCTTGTACATTTATATATAATTCTTCGCTCTCTATCATTTAATATATAATGAGGTTCAAATACTTGAATTGTTTCCCCTACAGGTTGATGTAAATGACACCAACTTATCTCTCTGATTATACTTTTATTAGGAAGAATAAATCCTTGAAAATTGAAAATCAGTGTAATGTCATCCATTTATATAGAATAATTTTTATAAATAGAAAGATTAAAAATTCAGAAGTTTAAAACATTCAAAGATTTAATATCCAAAAGGCACAGTATTATAATCATCTAAAATTCTTCTTTTATCAAATCCAAACATGTATCTTTTATTTGTTTTCTTAACCATAATATTTCTATCTTTTTTGAATTTGAAATTGATTACTTTTCACATCTAAATACTCTGTTTCTCCTGTAATTACTTTCATTCTCTCATCGAAATTTAAAACAGTTTCACTCTCATAACTCATTTTAAATCCTTTAACTTTTCCTTTTACAATTCCATCATTTAATATATATCCATAATCTTTAGAGGCTCCAGATATCCATGATTTCATATGTTTATCATCTCCTAATTCATCAGTCCATTCACCCAACATACATCCTGTTTTTATTTTATTTGTACCATCTTCAATATATACAATACTATCGGTATCATAATATATCACTTTATCTCCTAATTTATCAAGCATTTTATATAATCTTATTCTTGCAGAACTAGTTGTAAATGCTGCTATATAAACATTTGTATTAAAATTATTTTCGGCATATTGGTCTTTCTTTTTATAAGTCATTTCTACACAATCGTCATTCATGAATATCATGTTTAATTCCTTAATATTATCATTCAATATAATTCTATAAAAATCTTCTAATTCCATTACATATTCAGTTTGTTTCATATTTTTTCGTTGTCCAAACTTACCCCATAAAGTTTAAACATATCTTACTTATAAATCTTAAACCAGGATTTTTTTCTATTTTTTCTAATTTTATATCTAATTTTTTCTTTAACACATCTCTTATATTCCTTTTCAGTTTTAAAATTTTCAGACCATTTATCATCAGTTTCTAATTTAATTTTTAAGAACATTTTAACATAATCTCTAAACAGTTCATCTGTTTTATTTTCAAAATTCCATACTTCATATATATTTAAAATTTTATAACCTTTTTTAAGTGCTAATCTCATTTCATCAGTAGTCCAAGTACCAATAAAACATCTTTCAGTATGATTACATTCTTTATTTCTGACTTCATAACAGTCTTTACATCTTTTTCTTTTCTACAATTTGATTCGATTTAAAATGATTACATTTTATAGTTTGAGAACATGATTTACATAGAGTGAATATTAATTTTTCGCCTTTATATGGTAACACAGGATGATATAATTTCCTAGGTGGTAAGACTTTACATTTTATTAATCCAAACCATTTCTTATCATACTTCTTAGGATTAAATATTTTTGTAGGGTGACCAATTGGATAATTATCAAAATAATTAACTGTTGGATATAATGAACACACATCTATATATCTACCTTTTTCATTTCCTTTGAATTCATATTTCAATTTTGTTGGTTCACATCTACCACCATAAAAAGCATCTCTAGGATTTAAAGGATCTACAAAATCTCTATTCCATTCAGTTTTCATATATTTTTTAATTTCCTTATTATTATCAAAATCACATTCCCATATTTCAATTAATTCATATCCATTATTTTTTATCTTCTTATTTATCTTTTTTGTTCTATTATATAAGTCTTTCATACATATCTGATTTTGAATATTTATAGTTGATTCTCTATAACATTTAGGACATCCATGCCAGTGACATCCTTGAAACTGATACACTATATTATTATAAAATCCATCTACTTTATAATATTTATTACCTAATTTTAATTTCTTTTCTCCACCATTTAAAGCATGTTGAATATTAATATTATGTTTCTGAGATAAATAATCTAACCAAACAATAGATTTTTTACTATATTTATCTTTATGAATTATATCGTCATCAACAGCAATTGTATTTTCTTTTAGGAATTTATCTCTGTAAATAGCCATACATACACCTGCTAATGTAACATATTTAAAGGGATCTATGTTTGCAATTTCTAAAAATAATTTTCTAAATTCTAAGCATCCTCTCCTTAAAATATCTACATCTGATCTACAGTATTTAATGAATTCTTTTTGAAAATCAAATGTTTCATGTCTTACAGTATTATACCATTTATCAAACATTTCTCTCTGTTCTGATGTCATACTATCATAACCATAGTAATATTTTTTAGGATATAGACCTACATAATTTTGATTATTTGATGTATTGAATAAATGAGGAAAATATCCTTTTGCTAGTTCATCTAATCCAAATGTTTTAGGAAAATTTCTTAATGGAACTAATGTAAAATTAATAGAATCAATAAATCTCATATTTAAACAAAGGAATTTGCATATAATTAAGTTTATTTCCATTATATATAGTGAATACTTCAATTTTATTTTTAAAACAATACTTAGCTAAGAATTGAAAATCAAATCCTTTTCCATAATGTGCTAATACTGTATAGCCGTAATGTTTTTTATCAAATAACCATTCACAATATTCATCTTCATTTTTAAATATATTTTCATCTCCTTTAAAACCATGATTTATAACTAGATTTACTTCATGAATTCCTGTTTCTTGTTTCGTTTCAACATCAAAAAAGAAATATTTTTCAGTATATTCATATTTACATTTTTCACACCATTTATCTTTAAATGGAATATTTTCAACACAGTCTTTTATACATTTACCACCTTTTGTATCTTTACGTTTCATAAAACATTTATGATCATTTAGAACCCATTGCCAGCAGTTTTTACATCGTTTTTCACCACATCTATGTTCTTTTGATTTCCTCTCATATTGATTAATAATTCGTTTACAGTTTAAACATTTCCATAAACTATTACAAACACTTATACCTTTTTTATCTTTCATTTCATGGTATATAAAACACTCTTTACCTTTAAATAATCTATTACATTTTTTACAAAATATTTCATCACTATTACAATATTTGCTATCTGTTGTAAAACATCTATCACATTTAAGAGGACATTTATGTTTATCTTTTTTATCATAACTTATTTGACAGTAATCACAATAATTTCTTCTACCTAAAAATCCTTTAATAGAAGTAATAACATCAAAATGATTTCTATTTTTAAATATATAGATACATGTAGGTTTATAAGTACCACTATATATTCTTTCGTTAAAATTCTCTCTACAAAATATATTAATTTGAATATCTAAGAATTCTTCAAATATTTTAACCTCTTCTAAACAACATATTTCTAATGGAATATTGCATAGTTCATGTAATTTTACAGCTAATGATTTTTGTAAAACTCTACCTTTTCTAATATATGTTATATCATTCTTTGATATTTTTTCATGGTTTAATTTATTACATAACACCTCAGGATTTTGAATTGCTAATGCTGTTACAATTGATCTAGCTAAACAAATATTATCATTATTTTTTATTTGGCATATACTTCTTTTATTTACAATATCGTCTTCTTTAACTATTATTAAATGTTTTCCTCCTTCAGGTAATTCAACCACATTAAAATCAAATATACAGTCTGTAATATCTAATTCTTTATATTCTATTTGATCAGATAATTTATATATATAATATTCATAAGCATCATTTGTTGACATCATTTTATCATGAAATGGTTTATTGAGATTAGGACTGTATACTATTATATCTACTTTTCCATGAATTTTACCAATTGCTTTTCTAAATATATCTTGTAAAATATTGAAATATTGTTCAGGTTTAATGTTTACTCCAGCTACTCTATAATTCTTTCTATGTACCATATATTTTTTAATATATTTTCCTTTTGTTTCAATAATTTCATAATCAGGTTTAAATAATTTTTCAAGATTTACAGCTGTTTTAATTTTCTTTTCTTTTCTTGGTTTCAGTTTGTTATCTTTGAATTTCAAGTTAAAAGAATCAAATAATTTTTAATTCTATTTCTTCTCTCTGGATGATTAATAAATATTTTTCTTTTTCTATCTAAATATTCTGATGTATCTAATCCAAGGATATCTACTAAAACAGACTTATAATCACCTGTATTTCTAATATATTTTATCAACGATTTAATTAAATCATCTTTTTTTACATTTCGTTTTTTGATATTTAATCTTTTTAAAACATTTCTAAGTTTCTGAACACTAATAGCATTCAGAGCACTTTTAAGATGCACAATAACAGGCTTCAGATTTTTTAACTCCATTTATTAGGATGTAAATTTATAAAGGGATTTTAAAAAACAGGTTGCACACGTTTATTATGATAATTACTTCTTAAATGTCTTTGTTTATGAGTTACAGTGTATTCTCTTCCACAGTCACAAATTCTCTTTTGGTACTTTCTTTTGGAATCACAAGTCTTGCAATAGTGCTGTCTATAAACGTAACCTTTAAGACGTTGAATGTAAAATTTATCTATAGGTTTTGTTTGTTTACAACTTTTGCATATTTTGTTCTCCATTTATTAGGAAACAAATTTATAAAAAATACTTTTCTTTAAGCTTGCTGGTTTAAAGTCTTCCCAGATCTTTTCATTTTTTGGATTTATATTAATTTTAATATCATTTGATATATTACAATAGTCACAAATTTTTTTAATAAAATATGTATATTTTAAATTTTTCTCATAGTACATAAAATCTAGTAATTTTAAAAATAAATCTTCTGCTTCCTTATTAAATTTAAGGTTACTTTTTCTTTTAACCTGATTAAAATATCTTATTCTACTAACATATCTACTTTTTAAATATTTATTATAATCTATATAATAACAGTCTTCCTCTTCATCATATTTCATTTTCTTTATTTGTTTCATTACTTTTTTAAAATTTTCAGGAATTTCAATTTGTTCTTCTTCTGAAGAAGAAAAGTAATTAGTTTCTTCATTAAAATAATTCATTTATTAGATATCATTTTATTAAAAACTTTTTAATTTTTTAACATAATAATCTTTAACAATCTTGTTAACTTTATCATAAAAATCATTTGAAACCCAACAAGCTATATTTGTAATTAAATCTTCACTGACATATGTACCATTAAAGTTATATTTTATTGCTGTTTTACCTCTTATTTCATGTATATTTTCACGGGCCGAATTCGGGCCGTCTAAGTCTTAACCAAATTGATCATTTTTATGGCGGCCCGAATTCGGGCCACCACAATTTTATCATCAGACACATAAGAACCATTTACATTATACTTTTCAGTTAAACCACCTTTAATTTCATATATTACATCATTTTTTCCCATGGCTGGAATTCCAGCCGTGGAAATATCTTTAATTAAATCTTCTGAAGCCATTTTTTAAATCTCTTACCTCCATCTTTACAAAGTTTAAAATATCCAGTATTTTTATCTATTATTAATTTAAAATCTCCAAAGAGACCATAATAATAATTATCTTTAATATTTTCATAACATACATCTTTTAATGAAGCCATTTATTAGATATCATTTTATTCTTTTAATATCGTCAGTATTCATTATTTTCATATAACAGTTTTTTCTTTCACATATAGATGTCAGCACAAGGCATTATCTCTCTTTCTTTCTTAGTTGCAAAAAACAGTCATTACATAACACTGATAAGCTGCGAGCGAAAATGTTTACATAAGTTGAATCGCTGCCAATATTCTCCGCGGCGCGCGATTACGTAACGTGTCCTCGGAAAGAAGCAGTTCTTCGTTACGTAACAACTTTGGATCATCGCCAAGCTTCGACATAAATATATGTTTCAAACAGAAACTTCCTGGCCAGACGTGGCCGATCGTTAGCGTAAGCGCTTCGCATGCAAAAGGTACCAGGTTCTAATCTCGGTCGGTAGAATGGCTCCTGTCTCAATCTTTGAAATCAGAGTTTGGGTTCACGGTAGAGCGTGTGCGTGAATAACATCTGATGGTAGAGAGTGTGTGCGGTGGAGGGTCGAAAGAGTTAACGCCCACCTGGCTGGCCAGGTACAAATAAAAAATGAAGCATTGACCCTCCACCGAAAGGGCGTTTTGCAAAAATTTTTCAAATTACAACCCAACTGTTAAATTCATCAGGATATCCCAACCATTTAACTAAGTATTTATTTCCTTTCTTTCTAATAATTTTTTCAATCTTATAAACCTCATCTTTCTTATCATATTTAACCAGTTCCTTTTCATAAAATGTTCCTGTAATTTCTTCATTATTTAAATCTTTTATTTTATATGTCGGAGGATCTGTGTTCAATATATCGGAAATTATAAATATTTCTTCTGTAAATGTTGGAAGATAACCTTTCTTAAATTCTCTTTTATATTTTGAAATTCTTATTTTATCTCCTTTTTGATATTTTGGTTTATTTTTCTCTTTTTCTTTTATACAAATTATTATAAACTTTTAATTCATTTTCTTCCTTACTTGCTTCTATAGGTGTCATTTTAATGGATCTATGATAAGAATTATTATAATTCTTAATTAATTTATCTAGTACATTTATCCACTTTCTAGTATTATTTGCTGTGAAATACTTCCACATTTTAGTCTTTAAAGTTCTATTGAATCTTTCAATAACAGCACATTTAATCTCAATATTTTCAGTTGTAAACCAGTGAATATTTTCATCCTTGAATAACTTTTGAGTTTGTTTATTTATAAACTCTGTACCCTTATCTGTTTGAAGTTTTTCTGGTTTTCTTTCTTTAAGTATTTTTTAAATGCTCTAGTTACCTCTTCACCTGTTTTTCTTTTAATCGGAATTGTCCAAGCATATTTACTGAATATATCAATCACTGATAAAATATAATTTGTGTCATTATTAAAGGATTTAAATTCTTGCATATCTATAAGGTCAGCTTGAAATTGGTCATTGACATGAGAAACATAAATTCTTCTTCTTTTAAATCTATGAATAAGTGGTTTATGTTTTGTATATACATCTTGTTGATGTAAAAACTCTTCTATATCTTTCCTGGGTAATTTAGTTTTTCTTTGTAATTCATTAATACCACAATAACCAGTTTCTGGTGTATAATAAATATTTTTAAGGTCTACGTCTTTAAAAAAACACTCTTTTTAGTTCCACAAACTTTACACTTTCCTTTTGCCATCGGTCTTCCATTTTTAGCTACTGTTTCTTGAATATCTTTAGTTTCAGTTTTCTGTTTGCACTTTAAGCAATACATATAGGATGAAATTCCTAAACCAAATGTTTTCTTTGCTTTTATAATTGGTTTTATAACAGCTCTAGCTTGTTTCTCTCCTAATGGATAGAATCCACTTGTAGTATTTTCAATTGAATCTAAATCGTTTAAGAGTTCTTGATCAGCAATATGTCTCTGTTTAGTATCTTTAGTTTTACTATAAGCTACATCATGTTTTTTACAAGCTTTATCAACTCTGTTAATTCCTGGATCACCTCTTTTAATCTCTTTTCTAATTTTGTAAATGGACCACAATACTGGTAACCAGGTATATGCATTTCAGGTGGATTTAATTTATCTTGTAACCATCCTACTATATCACCTCCTTGTAATTCCATTTATTTAAGTGTAAATCTATTTTACATATCTATAACCATTTAGTTGCGTTTGTTTTACATATTTCTCTAAAGGAAAATACTTCATATTTTTTATAAAATCCTCTTCTCTAACGTAAGCATCCTGTTCTGAAATTGAATTAGCGTTTATTAAATTTAATATCTGTTTATAAAATTTGTAAGCTTGTTTATATTCTTCTTTTCTCTCTGAAATATTTAGAGTTTTATCAACACCTTCAATGACTCCTGCTCCTAAAGAAAGTGCTGCTAAAGGAATAAATGCAAAAGCTGATAAACCTGAAGCACTAAATATAAATTTGCCTACTGATAATGATATACTAATTTTATTATAGTAATTAAAACTTTTTCTGTATACATACATTTTCTTTTCTAAATATTCTTCCATTTATATAGGATCAAAGTTATGTCTGTATCTCATATGAGGATTTTTCAAATCTAACATGAAGAAATCATAAGGTTTTTTAATACTTTTTTGATAAGGATCTATATTAAAATCACCATCAATTTCTCTAATAATTTGTTTAATTTCTCTGTGCTGAAGTTTAAAAAATATAAAGCAATCACAGTTGTTTCTTATATCAATAGGTGTTGAATAATAGGTCTGTGATAAATAAATAATGGATGCATTTTCTTCCTTCCTCTTATAAAAAATTTTTCAATTTCGTTTTGATCTTTTTCTTTTACACAGTCATCAAAAATAACTAGATTTTTTAATGAAGGATCTAAGTCATCTACAGTAATAAATTCATTTATGTCTGAACTAAATAATGTTTCTTTCTTAAACTTTTTAAATAATTTTAATAACTTATTTTTATTCTTTCCCTTTATTTTTAAAATGTCTTCCTCTTCTATATCATCAAACACTGAGTAATTTTCTTTTAATTTAGAGTATTTAGGTTCGTTAATATCTTTTGCACATATGAATAATGCATCAAAATTTAAATGATCATATATTAAATTTAATAGTAAATTTGTTTTTCCACATCCTGAAGATCCTGTTATTAAAAGTTTAAAAGGATGAATAGGTAACATTGGATTTTGATTTGGATCTATAAATTCTTCTGGTTCGGAATAATCTTTTATTTTAATGCTGCAAGGCTTAATCATATTTATTTAATAGAAATTCAGCATCTTCAATAAACATTTCAGCTTCAAATAATAAGTCTTCAGCTGGTATTCCTTGAGATAAATAACATTCAGCTAGATATAATGCCATTTCAGCAAAAGATAAATATTCTTCAATTTGTTCAAAATCTTCCATTTATATAAGTAAAATAATTTGCTTGGAAGTAAAATAATTTGCTTGGAAGTAAAATAATTTGCTTGGAAGCAAATTTTCAGTTAAATAAATGAGTAAAGTGATACAAGATTTATTAAAATTAGCAAAAGTAAATGCTGAACTAAGAAAACGAAATAAGGAAAAGCAATTAGAAGATTTAGGATATGAAGAGGCAATCACAAAATTTCATAAACCTATAGTTGAAAAATTAGAATATCAAGATGTATCTAGAAAAGAAAATTTAAAAGCTATTCAAGATGCAATTGAAGAACTTTCATTTCAACCAATTGCAGAATCTTCAAGATTTCCTGCCTTAGAAGATGTTGAAGAACCTATTTCAGATGCTAAAGAAATGTATGAGAGAGAAGCAGGAATTCATAAAATTAACTTAAACAAAAACTTGAATGTATCAGTTATTAAAAAAAAGTTAGGATTTGATTTACCTTCAGAATTAGTTAATAAATCTGATGAAGAGATTGATGAAATAATAAATCAAGCAAATGAAAAAAACAGTGAAATCGGACGTCTAAAAGGTCCTCAAGTAAAAGCATTTAATAATACTAAAGATGAAGAAAAAAAGAAAAAATTACAGAAAAAAATTGATCGTTTCGATTATAAAATGGCTGAGGTTCGAAAATATATTACAGCATTAGAAGCTCTCAAAATGGGGAATTACTATATGGGTGAGGGTCTTAATATTTTAGATAAATTAACAGATAAAATATGTAAGGGAACTAAAAATAAGAAAGTATATAACCAAGTAGTTCAAATACTAGATATATTATTGAAAGAGGGTAAAATGACTAATGAGCAAGTAAAACAATATTATTCAAAGTTTCTATCTTAATAAATGAGTAATTATATTGTATCAAGAATTTATTTGAGTGAAGGCCAGAAAAACAAATTAAAATCAGCAGTTAAGAAAGGTGAAGAAATTACATTGCAAATTGATAAAACTAAAAGTGCTAATCATGATATGTATTTAACAAAAACTCAAATTAATCAAATTAAAAACGGTAAACGAATAACTATAAGTAAGACACAGTTAAAGAAGAACGGTGGATTTCTACCCTTTCTAATTCCTATTCTTACTAGTTTAGCAACAGGAGCTCTATCTGGTGCTGCAGGTTGGGGTGTGAATAAAGTTTTAAGTAAAGTAACTGGATCAGGTTGTAACCTTAAAAAAAACATTCTGGAAAGGGAGTTCTTCAGAATTACGAGGTATATCCAATAAAACGATAGAACAAAATATGAAAGATGTAAAAGGATTCAGGGGTGTATTTACATCAGATTTATTACCTAAAAAGATTAAGATATTTGAAAGTGGAATTGTTAATTTAGATATATCTACAGGACCTGGGACTCATTGGGTGTGTTATTATAATGATCCTAAATATAATTTTGTGGAATATTTTGATCCATTTGGAGAATATAAATATAAAGACATTAAATTGAATAACATTTTCATACCTAAAAATATTGTAAAATATCTTGAAACATCTAATAAAGGAATTAGATATAATTCGAGTTTTTACAAGAACCAACATCTGTTAAATGTGGTTTTTATTGTATGAAATACATAACTCAAAGGAATAAAGGTAAATCACCTGTTGAAGTTTTATATTCTTTTACCCAAGAACCAAGTGGTTATAATGAAGATTTTGTGCTTAATAAATGTTAATTTTAGATTCAAAAAATTTTGAGAAATCAGAAGATTTTACAATTGAATATGTCCCTCCTATTCCTGTTAATGAAAATTCAAAAATAGCTTTAAAATCTATGTCTATGTGGGTTTCATGGAACAATATTGATGAAGAAAATAATACATTTAAGTATTTTGATGGTAGTTTATGGCATGAAATAACTTTAGATAATGGAAATTACACATTAAGGGAGTTAAATAACTTTTTAATAAAACGATTTGGAGATGAACCACCAATTAAATTTAAAGCTAATTTTGCTACACAGCGCTTTATAATTGAATTAAAAGATGAATATAAAATTGATCTTAGAGAGAGTAAATTACATGAAATTTTAGGATTTGAATCAGAAATATATGAAGATAATCATCAAGAAGGAAAATATATGGCAAACATTTCTAGAGGAGTTGATGACATACATATTCATTGTGATGTAATTACAGGAACTTTATATAATAATATTAATTCAGATATTTTATATTCTTTTACGCCATCTAATCCTCCTGGTAGTTTAATAAAAATTGATGAAATAAATCCTTTATTTTTACCTGTTAATAGACGAAATTATATTCATAGAATTCGAATGTATATCACGAATCAAGATAATGAACTGATAGACTTGAATAATATGAGAGTTTTATATAGATTAATTTTAGCTTAAGCGCAGGCTTTTCAGCTTAATAAATGAATTATAACAAACATAGATTATATGCAAAACGATATGGTGGTAATATCTTCACTGAAGGAATCAAAACTGTTGGGAAAAAAATATTAGAAGTTTTAGGTAAATCAATTGAAGATAAAACTAAAAAAGTTATTCAAAATAAACTTGAAAATATATTATCTAAACCCTCTGTAACTGTTAATGATATATTAGCTAAGAAGAAAATTCAGGATCGATATGGATCTGGTTTGAAATGGTATAAATGAGTTTTTTATCCTAATAAATGGAAAAACTTTGGGACTTAAAATCTATTCCAGATTATTATAGTAATAAAATTGCTAAGTATGAATATATAAAACATAATGAAGATAGTACTAATGTAAAAGAATCTGATCAATATAAGTTTACTATTAAAGATACAAATTCCCCTATATTATATAGTAACGGTTATATATGCTTAGAAAGTAAAATAGTAAAAAATAATAATGATACTATAGGAACTGATAATGTTACATTTGTAAATGGTGGGAATTTGTTTAGATCCGCTTCATTAACTATAGGAAAAGAACAAACTGATTCCAATATTGAATGTGCTTCATTAATTCATCAAATTAACGGACTTATAAATTTCACAAAAGATTATTCCGAGTCTACAAATATGATGTATTATGTTGATACATCAGAATCAGCTGATAAAGATAAAATAGTAATAGATGATCCTAATAAAGATGTAAAGAAAGGATCAGATATCAAATTAAAAGAAAATGCCTCTTATAATAAAGGATTTAAACAGAGATGGCTTTTAACAAAAAACAGCAATATAATAAAATTTTGGATTCCTTTAAGACAACTGTTTGGGTTTCTCAACGATTTTAGAAGATTAATTTCTGATATAAAAGTTACATTTGAATTTCAAAGAAATAGTCATAATGATATGTTATACACAGATGTTGCAAATCCTAATTATAAAGTTATTATATCTGATATTCAATTATGGTTACCTTATGTAGAGTTGTACCCATCCATTGAGGCTGAATTTAAAAGTATAGCTTTGAATTCTACACCTATTGAAATTACTTGGTGTTCTGCTTCAATTGAGAAAAAGTAATCAGCAAACAACATCAAGTGGTGCATGTCATATAAGAACTACATCTGATGAGGTGTTAAGTGTTCTTGTCATTCCACAGTATGTAGAAAAAGAAAACAATCAAACTCAGAATAATATGATTTTTGATAATTTAGATCTCATTGAATGCTGGATAGTATGTAATAATAAAAAAGTTCCAGAAGAAATTTATAAAACTAATTTTAAAGATGGGCAGTTAGATTATAATAGATGTTATTCTGAATTATTAGCAGCTGGATTAAATACTCATAATACTGAAAGTGGATGTCTTATAAGTTATGTAAATTATGCAGATTGTATCAATCTTTTATTTTAATTTATCTAATCATCCAGAGTATACTAATATTTCGAATTTAAGACTAGAATTTAACTGGAGATTAGGATCGAATCCAGGTAAACCATATAGATTTTATTTCATCGTGAATGAAAGAAAAAGAGGATCACTTAATATGACTAATAAGGAATTTAAAACTTTAAAAACTTTAGATTAAATAAATGAATTGGTACCCTTTTGGTTCATCTTATGAAGAATTTGGAATTGGACCACCTGGACCACCTGGACCTCCTGGAAATGGATTTAAATTAACAGATGATGGTAATTATGATATGGAAGAAAAAAATTTAAAAAATTGTAAAGAACCTATAGATGAACATGATGTTACTACAAGAGAATATGTTTTAAAACAAATAAGAGACAATAATCTGGAAGTTAAAAATGAAATAGAAAAAAATATTAATGGTAGTTTTTCAGATTTTGTTCAAGAAACTGCTGTAAGAATAAGAGATTTAGATGCTGTACTTAAAGGTGAATTAAGTAATTTGGATCAAAAATATTTACATATTCAAGATGGGAATGTGATTAATGCAAAAGGTAAAGAATAGGAAATGTTGCTGATCCTACAGCAGATAAGAATGTAGTGAATAAGAGGTATTTAGAAAACAATGTTTTAATTTTAAAAGATGAAAAGTTTGATGTTCAAAATAAAAGACTAGTGAATATTCCATCTCCTCAGGATATGTATGACGCAGTTAATAAAAATTACGTGGGTAATCAAAAATGTTATGCAACAATTCAAGAAGATAAAAAAGCATATAATACTCTTGGTGCTATGCGTTACTGGGAAACAGTCGTTTTTATGAAATTTAGTAGCAATCTCCTTGACAGAAATATGAAACTGAGTGAAAATATGGATATGAAAATTACATTTTATTTACGTCCTAATTATACTAATGGGAAATCAGAAGTTTTAATTACACTTGGGGAGAATATATTATTTAATAGTGATGCCTACACAGATAAACCTTTAATACTCTTTGCATCAGGAAAAAAGAATGATGAATTAAGCATACAAGTCATGTCTTATTTAGAATTAAACATTTTTAAACCTTACTTAGAAATTGAAAAAATAATATTCCATTTATAAAAATTCATTCTATATAAATGGATAGGTTAATTAGAAACAATATTAATTGGGATTCATTTTCTAAAGATAATGAACTTTCAGAAGATATAATTAGAAGTGTAAAAGATGCAGTAAATTGGGATTTAATATCAGAATATCAAAAATTATCTGAAGATTTTATTTCAGAATTTCATGATAAAGTGAACTGGGATAAAATTTCTCAATATCAGATTCTTTCTGAATATTTTATGAATAACAATAAATTAAACTGGTCTTTGATTTCTCAATATCAAACACTTTCTGAGAGTTTTATATTAATGAATATTGATAAATTAGATATGAGAAGAATTTCTATGTATCAAAAATTAAGTAATGATTTTATAAAAGAAAACTTTCGATTCTTAGACATGTCAATAATTCCAATAAAACAAAAATTAAGTGAAGAAACTATAGATTTTCTTAGTGATTTTATTGATTGGAAAGAAGTTACAAGAAACCAAGAATTAACAGAAGATTTCATTATGAAATATAAAGATAAAATTAACTGGTGTGATATTGTTATCAACAGAAAATTCTCTGATGATTTTATAAATGTAAACTATAAAA
The DNA here is from genome assembly GCA_039090855.1 of Macrothele yani. Taxonomy (NCBI): domain Eukaryota; kingdom Metazoa; phylum Arthropoda; class Arachnida; order Araneae; family Macrothelidae; genus Macrothele; species Macrothele yani. Next base: position 157,223,116 of record CM076996.1, read on the forward strand.
AACTTGTTGTGTATCTACTTGCAAAGATATGTCATAAAATTTAAATATTTTTTAATCTTCCTACACTTTTATCTTCCTATAAGGGGTATCCATTTTGGGTACCCCTTTTTTTAATGCATTTTTAAAAGGACTTTGCAAAGTAGTTTGTTTTACAACTTTTCTATTCATCACTAAATCCATCATTTCATCACTTTCAAAGCTATTCAAAGTTCAAAATGATTGCAATTGTTCAAAAATGTTCACAAAAATGACTTAAAATGTGTGTTTTTATGATGCTCTAGTTTGATGAAAAACAGAGTAAAAACTTCAATTTTCAAAAATCTGATGTTTTTGACTATTTTATGCTAAAAAATCAATGATTTTTAATGAAAATATGGTGTTTTTGTTCATAAAAAGCCTTAAAATGTTCGTGATTATTGAGGTCTGAAAAATCAAAAAAACGCCTGATTTTGAGGTTTTTTGTAGTATATGATGTGTCCCATAGTATGGGACATATACTACTGACCGTCATCAGGAATTGAGCTGATATTCAGATGCTCCAACTCATCAGAATGCATCCAATTAAAGTGAGCATATGGAATCGATGCGGGTGTGACATGGAGGAGACTGGCACAAGACAGACCGTTGTGGAGGAAACTTGGGGAGACCTTCGTCCAGCAGTGGATTGATAATGGTTGACAATGATGATGATGATGATGGAATCGATTCGCTTAAAGAAAATCCGTACAAATTATTGCAATCGAGATAAGAAATATAGCTGCTTTATTTTGCTGGATTAAAAATTTTCATGTACTTGTTGTTCGCCAGGGCATGTCGCTGGATGCATTGGCATAGTCCCCCTCGTTTTGCCGCCTCAACAAATAATAGCATTTTATAATCTGTAAGTAATTCCAAAGACATTTTCGTGCTCTTAAGCATGGCAGCGAATGCTCATGATGGAGCACTGAAGAACCACACAGAATCCAGTGAATATGTTTCCTGACAGATATCCTGAAAATTTTCAAAGATATCGGCCAGGATGAGAACATCGGTCTTTAAATACAGATCTGAGTATTCTCCTAAATCTCTGATATTCATTTTCCCCATACTTTTTGAGCATGCTTATAATCTTCGTTACTTATGTGGGACTCGTAAATGCTACTATTAAAACTTGATTTTGGTGGGAGGCATGAATCTTCTAATTTGTTGTATGATGTTACATATTCATACGGAAAAACACCCTTCTTTTTCAATAAATGAAACTCGTCATCTTGGGGGTAGTGCTTTCGGGTGATCTTAAATTGGTTTGGTGGAAGATTATTTGCAAGGCTTGACAACCCCGTAAGCATGAATCTCAAGCTGTCTAAAACTCGAATTTCCATCCCCCCAATAAATTTTGAGATGGAAATGAATTTTTCGGTGGATTCTGAAATGACTTTAATGTTTCTTTCTGAAAAACCAAGCTCTTGAATGATAAAGTGTGAATCATAACCAGATAAGTTGTGGAAAAAGACTGGCACAAATTTTGGGTTTCGGAAATTGATATTACATGAAGCATGTGCTGGACCCCGTAATGCGCCTGTTCGGTGGTCATGGTCAGCGACTTTGAGTTTGCCTTTTGATCTTTCGAATGCTTTTTCACAGATAACAAATTGATGCAGATTGAAAAGATTCTTTTTCTTCAGTACTTAATGGACACATGAGGACATTTTTTTATACTCCTCCTGGATTTTCAATACATCTTCTTTCAAGGAAATGACGAATGACGCCGTCTTCAGACCTATGACTACGAAATACGGAAAATCATCTAATTCATCTTTTATAAAGTACGCATACGACATGAGCTCGTGGGTTTGGGTTGTCATGGTGTATGATATTTCGGGATTTTCAGGGGGCCCTTGAATGGGTTTGAGAACGCACTCAAAGTCGGCGTAGATGACAAAGGGAACCCTCAAGGAATGTTGAAAATCTTTCAATTGAAGGATATTATTCTCTGGCATCTGAGTGGCAACGGGTTTGTTTTTCATGCAGAGGAGTTTGTGTTTTTTTAATTTGTTTTCCCCATCACAACGGGCATCGTAGGTTGTAAAACATTTTTTGCATATTATGACTTTTCCATTACGCATGGTGATTTGTTTGGAAATCAACCGCTCGAGGTTAGTGATGAATGCGTAGTGGGAGCGTCATCCATCTTCTAAATAGAGGAGATCTCGTTGGTCTTGTAGTTCCTCATCGCATACCTTAATGGGAAATATTTTTTCTGCCTCCTTGATACCGAAGACATAGATGGACATGTTATTTGTCTTCTCGAACTTTTTAATATCAGAAATTTTTACCGGATACTCAATACAGTCCCAGATATATCCTGTGGGGAATTGAGGGTCCTTGAGCAAATTGTTCACTCTGACCCTATTGTGACATTGAAGACGAGGGGTCCAGACTGCATATTTAAAGCAGTAGATGTCATTATTCACAACATTCATCCTTCTTCCTTTGAATATTTAAAGCAGTAGATGTCATTATTCACAACATTCACAGCCTTCTTCTTTTGAATATTGGTTGGAACGGCAATAAAAGACTCACCCCTCAAGGATCTGAAACGGTTGATTCTAAGTTCGAACCAGGAGACATGGGAAAATACCCAGCCGGAATCTTTCAATTCTGCCTCCGACTTTTCGTTCTCGATTTTAGCAGCCATTGAATCATAAAATTCCCCAACATCACTAGCTCTGAAGAGAGGTTTGTTGGGGGTTTTCAGGTTGTGGTCACAAAACTCGTACTCGTCTGTAACATCTTTTTTCTGTTTTTTAAAAACTGCCTCCATGAAAACGCTGACTTTGATCGAGGGGTGAGTAGCTAATGAATGTTGCAGGATTCTTAGACATGGAGCTTTACTGGATTCTAAAAAGGAGCGGAGACATGATGCTGACCCCTCATCGGGCACGGTCTTATAGGTGGTGAGTCGCTGCCTTGCGGCAGATTCGACTTCAATGAATCCTCCAATATTTTCAAGAGGGGGCCTGGATGGGCACAGCTATCGGTGCATTCATAACGACTGGATCTTGGTTTGGTGCAGCTATAGGAACATCAAAGTTTGGGTGAGCATGACTTGGCCCTGCAACTGCGGGATTCGCACCACCACCTTGTCTATGAACTTGTTGCTCGTGACGCTTAAGATGAGGTTTACGGCTGAATTTTGCTGGACATATTGGGTACACACGAATGGTTTTTCACCTGTATGACTCATATGGTTTTTCAGGTTGAATTTTTCCTTCCAATACAGGTCTTGGAGCAGACCGAGTATGTGTTGGAAGGAATATTGACTGAGAAGTCTGGTGTAAAATTGGAGGTTAGGTCTTGATTCAAGGGAATTTCCTCCAAGGCATCGAACTCATCGGAATTCTGCAAAAATAATTGTTCTTCCTCCAACCACCATTCCTTCTGTGAAAGAATTAAAAAAAAATAACCCCTCTCCTCTAACAACGCATTTTCATGAAATAAACATTAAAAATTGGAAATTCCTACATTGAGAATAAACGTTTTAAATTTTTACTGGAAATGGGAGCTATCGTAAAAGTATAACGTTATGAAAAATAAAATGTTTTAAAAGAATAAACGATTGCATTAACATGAATTTTTCTTCTTTAAAATCGAACTTTATTCGTATGCAAAAGAACTCAAATGTTGTTCCTAATACGCAAACATGTTTTAAACCCCTATCAACGCATTTGCATGGAATAAACATTAAAATGGGGAATTCATACGTTGAGAATAAACTTCTTAAATTTTTATTGGAAAGGGAAGCTATCGTAAAAGAATGAATTCCTAAAAGCTTTCTAAAAAAGAATCATGTTTTTCCGTCAAGAGGATAAACGATTCAACTAACATGAAATTCTAACAACATCCCAATTCAAACAACTTGGGGCACCTAACAATAAATAAAATAATTGCATGCGAGGAAACGAGAACTTACCTCTTCCATTGCAGAAACGGGGAAAAATCCAGCAGACATTATCCAAAATAAAAATGCAGATAGCAAGAGAGTTACAACAGCACACGTGTCGACAACTGAACTAGAAAAAAAACAAGTTAATAAAATCATGCAATGCATTGATTATGATACGCTTTCCAACATACCAGAAATTATTACTCAAGTTATGTGGATAATCGCTGTGGAAAAAATCTCGCTCCTGTGTCCTGACCTTTGACCCCATTTCAATGATATTCAACAGAACGGGTTCCCTATACCTCCGGAACAACATGATAAAGTTTTGTTGCAATAGAAGCAGTTTTACGCAAGTTATGAAAATAATGGCTGTGGAATAAATCTGGCTTTTGTGCAATGACCTTTGACCCCATTTAGTCGATATTCAACAGAACCGGTTTACCATAAATCCGAAACAACATGATAAAGCTTTGTCGCAATCCAAGCATTTTAGTATGTTATGATGCACAAAGGGCAATGGAATGGATCACACTCCAGTGTCCTGACCTTTGACCCCATTTCGCCCATTTTCAATAGGGTTTGTCCCCAGTGGCTCCCTACCACATACTAAAATTTCATCGAAATCGAACCATTTTTACGCAAGTTATGACGCATAAGGGCAATGGAATATATCCCGCTCTTATGCCCTGCCTGACCTTTGACCCCATTTCGGCTATTTTCAATAGGGTTCGTGCCCTGGTGGTTCCCTACCACATACTAAAATTTCATCGAAATCGAACCATATTTACACATGTTATGACGCATAAAGGCAATGGAATGGGTCCCGCTTTTATGTCCTGACCTTTGACCCCATTCCGCTCATTTTCAATTGGGCTCGTGCCCAGGTGGTTCCCTACCACATACTAAAATTTCATCGAGATCGAACAATTTTTACGCAAGTTATGACGCATAAGAGCAATGGAATGGATCCCGCTCTTATGTCCTGACCTTTGACCCTGCTTCTCCCATTTTCAACAGGGTTCGTCCCCAGGTGGTCCCCTACCACATACTAAAATTTCGTCGAAATCGAACCATTTTCACGTGAGTTATCGTGCGGACGGGCAGACGGACGGACGGACAGATGGACAGACGGACGGACAAAGCTGTAGCATATACACTTCTTCAACCTACGGTTGGAAAGCGTAAAAAGTGATGGAGGAGGAATGGACAAGGTTTTAAAGTAAACAGAATGCACTTTGACCCCAACAAGTTTCGGAAACGTCACGAGGGCATTTTAAACGGACATATCAACTACAAAAAGTCCGGAATTCGCACATGACAAGCGTGAGCGAATCGAGATGTCATCGCAAGGGGGAGGGAGGGAGGAAGGAAATTGAACTACATTCCTATGCATTTTCTAAGCATTTTGAAGGTTCCAAGTTTAATCAGTTTCCGAAATTCTGCTGTTCACAAAGAAACAACACACGACCCTTATCACCACGACGTGTCTCATGGTGACTATTTCCTTATCTGGTCATCTAGCAACGAACACATGCTGATGAATCCCCATGCGTCAGCACTTGTGATGTTTTTAAAACAGTAACTTCATGGAGACTGTTTCCTTATCTTGTCATTTCGATGACGAAACGCTATTGACTCTCATCAGACAAAGCGAACTGCAGCTCAAGGCTTATTTTAAGGTAAATTCTTAGCGAGAGAAAAACGAAAGGATTTCATTATAATTAATTTTCGGGTCTGGTTCATTTGCCCGACGTTTACTTCACCGAAGGGTCACTTGACCGAAAATCACTTCACCGAAAAAATTGTTTCACCGAAAGATCACTTGATCGAAGCGTTCATTTCACCGAAGGGTCACTTGATCGAAAGGTACATTTCACCGAAGGGTCACTTGATCGAAAAGTTCATTTCACCGAAAGGTCTCTTTACCTAAAAGTTCATTTCATCGAAAGGTCATTTCACCGAAGGGTCAGTTTATCGAAAACGCTAGATTTCATTACAGGATCTGTTGAAGCATGGTGCGAGTTTGACAGACAGACCACCGAAACGTTAGGGGATCATACTCAAATTCCACTTTTGATTTCTCCGTGTCACAGAGAACGCAAAGATTTAGTTTTAAGGCAAAAATAATTAATTTTAAGTCCCTATGCCTCGGCCTAGGCCTTTTTAGCAAGTTTTATCATGTTCATACGTTTTTCATAAAAATCATGTTCAGTCCTCATGTTCATAAATAGTTTACATGAAAAGTCAAGTTAATAACGTTGCACATTTATTCAGGCAAAAAAGAATCAATATTAGGGCCGTAGGCCTCGCTTAGGCCTTTTTAGCAAATTTTAACCGTGCGTGCTCATGTTCATAAGGTTTACATAACAACTCAAGTTAATGATGTTGTACACTTATTTAGGCCAAAAGAATCAGTCATAAAGCCCACGGCCTCGGCTTAGGCCCTTTTAGAAAATTTTAATCCTGCATGCTCATATTCATAAGGTTTACATAAAATGCCAAGTTAATAATGTCGCACATTTATTCAGGCAAAAAGAATCAATATTAGTGCCGTAGGCCTCGCTTAGGCCTTTTTAGCAAATTTTAACGGTGCGTGCTCATTTTCATAAGGTTTACATAAAAAATCAAGTTAATGATGTTACACATTTTTTCAGGCAAAAAGACGTAGGCCTCGCTTAGGCCTTTTTAGCAAATTTTAACCGTGCGTGCTCATGTTCATAAGGTTTACATAAAAAATCAAGTTAATGATGTTACACATTTTTTCAGGCAAAAATAATCAATTTTAGGGCCCTAGGCCTCCGCTTAGGCCTTTTTAGCAAATTTTAATCGTGCGTGCTCATATTTATAAGGTTTACGCAAAAAGTTAAGTTAATAATGTTGCACATTTATTCAGGCAAAAAAGAATCAATATTAGGGCCGTAGGCCTCGCTTAGGCCTTTTAGCAAATTTTAACCGTGCGTGCTCATGTTCATAACGTTTACATAACAACTCAAGTTAATGATGTTGTACACTTATTCAGGCCAAGAGAATCAGTCTTTAAAGCCCTAGGCCTCGGCTTAGGCCTTTTTAGAAAATTTTAATCCTGCTTGCTCATATTTATAAGGTTTACATAAAATGTCAACTTAATAATGTCGCACATTTATTCAGGCAAAAAGAATAAATTTTAGGGGCCCTAGGCCTCCGCATAGACCTTTTTAGCAAATTTTAATCGTGCGTGCTCATATTTATAAGGTTTACGCAAAAAGTCAAGTTAATAATGTTGCACATTTATTGAGACAAAAAAGATTCAATTTTAGGGCCCTAAGCCTAGGCTTAGGCCTTTTTAGGAACTCTAAACGAATTTCGCGAAAACGTTCCATGTAAGCCAAGCGAGAATTGTGCTTTAATTTGAAGAAATTAATTGCCGATGATCCGAGGTACACTTGGTTTGAGGGAACTGTACCCCGAACTTCCGTTGTATTATATTCTGTGCCGCTGGAGTCTGTCAGTGTATCCAGGATGTTCCCCTTGAAGTGTCTGCGAAGTCCGTGAGCTTTGGGAGGGGGCTTTCCCCCAAAATGTTAAAATGGACGTAGAGCTGTAAACATTAGAACCTTGCTTTATATAATGATTCTGTACACGATCACGAATTTTCAGGAGGGTGGGACGAATTCACCCTCCCCCAAGTTTCTAAGAGCGCAGACAGGTGTTCAAGGTAAGGGATTTGCTCGCAATTTCTATGCTTCATGTTGTGTTTAGTGCCAAACTATGTATGCCCTTCCCCCTCCCCCAGAAATTTGGTGAAGTCTGTAAAAGGGATACGAGGTGCTTGGTTTTGAGGGCTCTACCCCCAACTTCCGTAATTTTATATTCTGGACCTCTGGAGTCGGTCATCAGTGTATCCTCGATGTTACCCCTGAAGAGCTCTTGGAAACGGGGGGGGTTCAGTTTCACTCCACATTCCTGAAAATTCGTGGTCGTGTACAGAATCATTATATAAAGCATGGGTCTAATGTTTACAGCTCTACGTCCATTTTAACATTTTGGGGGAAAGCCAACCCCCCCCCTCCAAGATGACGGACCTCGCGGACGCTTCAAGGGGAACATCCTGGATACACTGACAGACTCCAGCGGCCCCGAACATAATATTACGGAAGTTGGGGGTACACCCTCCCAAAACTAGGTGTACCTCGGATCCTCTGCAATTTTTTTCTTCAAATTAAAGTGCAATTCTCGCCTCGCTTGGCTTACATGGACCGTTTTCGCGAAATGCGTTTGGAGTTCCCAATTCAGTTCTCAATATATGCCCAGAAACGGCAATCTTTAACCCCCCCCTCTTGATTTTTTTAACTTGACATTTTATGTAAACTTATGAACAAGCAAGATTAGAATTTTCTAAAAACGCCTAAGCTAAAAAAAAAAAAAAAGGCATAAGGGCAATAAAATTGATTCTTTTTTGCCTGAATACATGTGCAACATTATTAACTTGACTTTTTACGTAAACCTTATGAATATGAGCACGCACGATTAAAATTTGCGATAAAGGCCTAAGCCGAGGTCTAGGGCCCTAAAATTGATTATTTTTGCCAGAAAAATGTGTAACATTATTAACTTTACTTTTTATGTAAAGCTTATGAACATGAGCAAGCACGATTAAAATTTGCTAAAAAGGCCTAAGCGAGGCCTACGGCCCTAATATTGATTCTTTTTTGCCTGAATAAATGGGCGACATTATTAACTTGACATTTTATGTAAACCTTATGAATATGAGCACGCACGATTACAATTTTCTAAAAAGGCCTAAGCCGAGACCTAGGGCTTTAAGACTGCTTCTTTTGGCCTGAATAAGTGTACAACATCATTAACTTGAGTTGTTATGTAAACCTTATGAATATGAGCACGCACGATTAAAATCTGCTAAAAAGGCCTAAGCTGAGACCTAGGGCCCTAAAATTGATTCTTTTTTGCCTGAAAAATTGTGTAACATTATTAACTTTACTATTTATGTAAAGCTTATGAACATGAGCAAGCACAATTAAAATGTTCTAAAAAGGCCTAAGCTGAGACCTAGGGCCCTAAAATTGATTCTTTTTTGCCTGAAAAATTGTGTAACATTATTAACTTTACTATTTATGTAAAGCTTATGAACATGAGCAAGCACAATTAAAATGTTCTAAAAAGGCCTAAGCTGAGACCTAGGGCCCTAAAATTGATTCTTTTTTGCCTGAAAAATTGTGTAACATTATTAACTTTACTATTTATGTAAAGCTTATGAACATGAGCAAGCACAATTAAAATTTTCTAAAAAGGCCTAAGCTGAGACCTAGGGCCCTAAAATTGATTCTTTTTTGCCTGAAAAAATGTGTAACATTATTAACTTTACTATTTATGTAAAGCTTATGAACATGAGCAAGCACGATTAAAATTTGCTAAAAAGGCCTAAGCGAGGCCTATGGCCCTAAATTGATTCTTTTTGCCTCAATAAATGTGCGACATTATTAACTTGACATTTTATGTAAACCTTATAAATATGAGCACGCAGGATTAAAATTTTCTAAAAAGGCCTAAAACGAGGCCAAGGGCTTTAAGACTGATTCTTTTGGCCTGAATAAGAGTACAACATCATTAACTTTAGTTTTTATGTAAACCTTATAAACATGAGCACGCACGGTTAATATTTTCTAAAAAGGCCTAAGCCGAGGCCTAGGGCCCAAAAATTGATTCTTTTTTGCCTGAATAAATGTGCAACATTATTAGCTGGACATTTTACGTAAACCTTATGAATATGAGCACGCACGATTAAAATGTTCTAAAAAGGCCTAAACCGAGGCCAAGGGCCCTAAAACTGATTTTTTTTTTTTTTTTGTCTGAATAAGTGTGTTTACATAACAACTCATTAACTTGAGTTGTTATGTAAACTTCATGAATATGAGCTCGGGGGATTAAAATTTGGCAAAAAGGCACAGGTCTATCTATGACTTATAATTAATGTTATATTTCGAAAAACCTACTTATGGGGAGGTGTTTAAAAGAAATTAAAAGTGTATTTTTTATACAATCCAATAATGTTTAGGTGACCAGTTTTTTAAAAACCAGCACCATACTCCAACAGATCTATAACAACAAAATTCTAAGTTTTCGATAAACTGACCATTCGGTGAAATGATCTTTCGATATAATGAACTTTTAGGTAAAGTAATCTTTCGGTGAAATGAACTTTTCGATCAAGTGTCCTTTCGATGAAATGAACTTTTAGGTGAAGTGATCTTTCGGTGAAATGAACTTTTCGGTCAAGTGACCCTTCGGTGAAATGTACCTTTCGATCAAGTGATTTTCGGCGAAGTGATTTTCGGTCAAGTGACCTTTCGGTCAAGTGAACGATACCCTTAATTTTCATATCTTGAGAGAATAAACTAAAATGTATTTTGTATAGAGTACATATAAGCGTAAAGACATTCTTCAAGCCTGATCTTTCACTAAAATGAGAGAGGAATACGGAAAGCGAAAGAATTTAATCAGACATCTTCAAAGAATTCATCTCAGAATTAAAGCCGCTTTTGAAAAAAAAATTTTAAGCTATGAAATACTTTGTTCTTCACATAAAGAAAACACAGCGTACGATTTCAATATTTCCTTTCTGAATAAATTGGATAGTTCTGAAAAGGACCTTTATTTATTATTATTTTTTTTTTGCCAATAATAAAATTTGTCTAAATCTTGTAAAATTTCTCCAACGTAATGACTTAGGTCAACTGAGTCCAGAAATGTTTCGCCTACTTTAGTATTTCGATTCCGAGGAGTTCTTTAAGATACTGTTCAGCGATTTTCTCAAAATCCAGTTGTAAAATAATTTTGGTTATGTTTATTTGATTGCCGTTGTCGTAGGAGAATTCTATTCCGTTCATGTCCGCTGTGTCATACATTGTGTCCCCGAGAGTTTCTTCAAGCAGAAAAGAGCCATCATCATACAACCGAAATCCTTCTTTTGGTGTTTGTAATGCTTCCAAAGTCAAATTATTTTTCCAATGCTTTCTTAATTAAAGCGGAAAACGAAATAGAACGAAGAAACGTCTGCTGTATGACTCTTAACATAGCAGATTCCTTATCAACCACTTTAGTCCAATGTTCTCCGCACAGAGAAATTTCAGATTTCAAAATTTCACCATCCTGACCCACTTTTTCCTGAGTGAAATATAACACATGGTGAAAATCTCGACTTATGCATTCCTTTGAATGGGTACTCGCTCTCATGAAAGGGGTCAACGGTTCTAAACGACATTGATTAAAATTGGAGAGAGGAAAAATATAAGAATTAAAAAAAATATGCAACGCCTATAAAAATTCCTATCAGCTCACGGAAGTTCTAAAAATATAAGTTTAATAAAACAAATTCGATGAAACAAAAAATATTGGAAAGACTTTCTTTCCCCAAAAAGCCCAATAAATCTCCCGAGAAAAACAAAGTTCCAAGAAGCACCGCTAGGGGCAGCACATCGAGTTGACATCCCCCTATGTCCACCCCCTTTACACACTCTATCGTTGCTATCTTTCAAATTCAAAGATCCATCGAAAGTTCCAAGAAGCACCGCTAGGGGCAGCACATCAAGTTGACATCCCCCTATATCCAACCCCTTTCCCATTCGGTCGTTGCCACCCCTCAAAATCAAAGATCCCTCGAAAGTTCCAAGAAACACCGCTAGGGGGCAGTACATCGAGTTGACATCCCCTATGTCCACCCCCTTTACAAACTCTGTCGTTGCCATCTTTCAAATTCAAAGATCCCTCGAAAGTTCCAAGAAGCACCGCTAGGGGCAGCACATCGAGTTGACATCCCCCTATATCCACCCCCTTTACACACTCTATCGTTGCTATCTTTCAAATTCAAAGATCCATCGAAAGTTCCAAGAAGCACCGCTAGGGAGCAGCACATCAAGTTGACATCCCCCTATATCCAACCCCTTTCCCATTCGGTCGTTGCCACCCCTCAAAATCAAAGATACCTCGAAAGTTCCAAGAAACACCGCTAGGGGGCAGTACATCGAGTTGACATCCCCTATGTCCACCCCCTTTACAAACTCTGTCGTTGCCATCTTTCAAATTCAAAGATCCCTCGAAAGTTAAAAGAAGCACCGCTAGGGGCAGCACATCGAGTTGACATCCCCCTATATCCACCCCCTTTCCCACTCGGTCGTTGCCATCCCTCAAAATCAAAGATCCATCGAAAGTTCCAAGATGCACCGCTAGGGGGCAGCACATCATGGGGGGCGATCACGTGACACAAAATCTGGCAAGTGAACAGCTGGGACAGCTTTGGGGACAGCCTCGTGGGCAGCCTCGGGGACAGCCTCGAGGGCAGCTGGGGCAGCCTCGTGGGCAGCCAATGTTAAGTCTATGGAGTGCTGCCCCTGATCTAGAACTCTCCAATTTCCTCTACTGACCTATATTATATCTCAGATATGTAGATGATATTTTGGTACTCTGGAACCATCCTTTGGAATACCTATCAACATTTTTATCTGAGTTATCAAATGTATTTAACACTAAAGTTCACTGCAGAATATGAAAGTAATTATAATTTACCATCTCTAGATATTATGCTCACTAGAAACCCATCTAAATCAACTATTAATCATTCAGTATATAGAAAACCAGAATCAGATACAATACTAATACCTTGGGCATCAGCACACCCATGGAGCTACAAAGAATCATCGACATCTTTTCTTATTAGAAAAGCTTTCACTCATTCGTCCACCACAGTTCTTCAAAACCAAGAAATGGATACCATTTATAAAATCACCCGTAATCATGGATATCCAGATGAAACCATACATAGGATAGTAGCCAAGATGATTAAAAGGAACAGGACTACAACATTAACATCTATATATGAATCGAAACAAAGAAAATACATTGGTTCTCTTCCCTTTATACCAAAATTGTGCTATTCCATGAAAACGATATGGCATAAATATGATTTTGATATTGGAATAAACACAAACAAAATTAGATCCTTACTTCTGAAAGACAAAGACAGACCCTGTGCCTTTTGATATGAAACATGGTGTATATATTATCCCTCTTAACAGCATAGAAGAAAATGAACAACAAAAAGTGTACATAGGCTCCACTTTTCGTTCAATATCAGCTGATTTAAAAGAACATAAATATGATGTTAAAAATAGATACAACCACAGCTTTAGCACGACTTGAAAACCAAGGTTATGCTTCGGTACATAATTTTAATTTCAACGCTTTAATAAAACAGACTTTGTTTACATAACCCTGAAAACATTGGCTGAGAATTTGAAAAATGCCGCAATCCTCAGACTGTACGTGCCTTATCTCAGCAACTTTGCTGGAGCCTCCTGTTGTGCCATAAATCCTGGTGTAGAATTTACCTACCTGCCTGGGATGAGACTAAAATTCTCAACACACCAAAATCTAGATCAACTTTAAGATTTGTTGAGAGTTTGTATATTATGAAATATGGGAATACAGCATGTAATGATAATTTACCAGAATTTATACCTATACCGTGGAAAACATACTTGGGTTTGTCGGGTTAGGTATTAATAAATCAGTAGATTTAACCTATTACTATTATGTTTGACCAGTAACAAATGTTGTCCCACTCTCATTGGTTAAGCCCATTTCATACCAGTTACGTCATTACGACTGTGTGTCTTATATAAATATCACAGTGCTTGTCACGTTCGTTTGGTGAATTTTAACCGCATCTGAAGATGGTACTCACTTTGGGTACTGAAAGATCTCATGTGTGTACATATTTTATTATATCATCTTTTTAAATGTATATATTAAATACTTTACCATTGGAGTTAAAATAGCTTTCGTGTCATTTCGGTAATTTTTCATGTATGTAGTTATCGGTAAGAGTTAAATTCACAGTGATTTCACAAGTTTTCAATATGGCCTGTGACACTGCCACACTCCTGCAAGCACGATGCAGCATGTCCCTGTCACACTCCTGCCAAGCACAATGCAGCATGTCCCTCAAGTGCTCAAATGTGGCATGGGGATTTTCTTCGCCCCAAATAAGAACAATATGCTTGTTGATTTTGCCATCCGTATGAAATGTGGTTTCCTCACTGAAAACGACGATTTTCAAACTCGTCTTTTTCAAGTTTCTCTGACACAGAATTGCTTACGCTTTTGCTTGTAGGGTGTCATTCGAAAGCTTTCCCTTGCGACACGCCAAACTGTCGTTGGAGGAATCTGGGATTCCAGACTTGCTCTTCTTATGGATGTCCTAGGGCTTCGCAGAAATGTTTCCCGAACCTGCACGACCATCTCTTCCGCTACTGAGCACATCAAGGACATGCTGCATTGTGTTTGGCAGAAGCTGGACTACCGACTTAACATGTGCCGTGTCACAGGCGGTGCGCATATTGAAAACTTGTGAAATCGTTCATGAAACCACATACCTTTGAATTTTTCATTCAAATTTTGACGAATAAATTTTATTTTGCTCAACGCTAAGCCTGTTTAGTTTCATTTGCCTAGACGATTTAGTTACTCAGATATTTACATCTCAAATGATATCAAATTTTCTGAAACACCCTGTATTTTACATGTTCAAAAAATTACATAGTGTCTTTTTCCCAAAGAGATTAAGAGCGACGTACATCACAAACTGTGGTGCCTTCCCGCAGTTGTTTTACGTAGACAAATTCAGAATGCGAAAAAACAAAAAGAAAAGAAAAAGAAAGCTGTCAAATCTAGCTGCTGTTCTATAAAGCAGAAGTGAATACCTCCCCAATCTCAGGATAACAGGTTGATAAGTGCCTGTAGGATTCAGTCAGGGCTGAATACAGGGGCGTATATTGAATTTTTTTTTCGGGGAAGGGGAGGTTCTTTGACGAAAAATGGAAGTTTTTGTAATCCACCAGAACAAAATAAAAGTTGATGAAAAAATTTAAAGCATTTTTTCTAATGTTAGAAACATTAGAAAAAATGTTTTAAATTTATTTTACATGTTCAAAAAATTACAGCCGCCCCGGTGGCGCAGTGGTCTAAGGCGCTGGCCTCTGATAATTCGTCCGTAAGGGGTCCGGGTTCGAATCCCGTCAGGCATGGATGTTGTGTTTGTCTTACGGCACTGGCTCTCTCCCTTCCCTGGAACCAGTGACCCTAAATTAGGGACGGGCGACTGCTTATAGCCCATTGAGTTCCTCACGGTGGTCGTTAAACCTCCAACCAAAAAAAAAAAAAAAAAAAAAAAAAATTACATAGTGTCTTCTTCCCAAGGCCCCAAAGAGATTAAGAGTGACATACGCCACAACCGTATATAAACTATAGGCGCACACTACATATATATGTACACACATTGTGTACGTATACTATATATTTATATATACAGTCCCCTCCAACAACAATTCCTGGGTGCACTATGCAGTGATTTTAAACTACATGGGAGAATTACTACTAAGAGAAAAAATTATATGTTAATT
This sequence comes from Macrothele yani, assembly GCA_039090855.1. Lineage (NCBI taxonomy): Eukaryota > Metazoa > Arthropoda > Arachnida > Araneae > Macrothelidae > Macrothele > Macrothele yani. Next base: position 157,238,494 of record CM076996.1, read on the forward strand.
TCCCATTCAACATATCTAGATTGAATGTATTTAAAATCATGATCACACCCTATCTTAGACCACACGAAAAAAAACCCCACAAAAATGTAAATCTATACAAGCGTGTTACTATATATCGAAAAATGGAAAGTTCCACTACGAAGAAAAGTAAAGCAGGTATATACATGTACCTGGCTTGCACAGAAAAGTAAAGCACTGTATCGCATTTGATAGTAAAACATATGCATATTTTAGAATATACCCACCCCAAAGTCAAAGGAATCTTTAACAATATAACCCACTACATTGATTTCCCCGTGACAAAGCTATTCGACTAGCATTAAGTGGTTTGTCATGATATAAACCTATCAAAACGAACACAAACGTGATTAAAACTAGGCTTTATTTCAAATCGCATGCTTTTGCTTACGCTATTTTGGTTGGCTCAATACATACGTGTACAAGTTCGTCAGCCTAATAACAAACATGAGTAACCGATGTCGGTATTTTTATTATTATAATAAACGTAATTTTAAAAAAGTAAATACTCAAGTTTTTTTTACACAGTGTAGGATCAATCATCCGATAGACAACGAACTACGACGACCGTTGGGAACTATACCGAACCACGGTCGCGGTTGTTAGTGGCGTATAGCCAGAAATTCCTTAAGGGTGGAATCCATGGGTTTGGTTCATTGATGAAAGCCTCGTATACACGTATATATCGCTTTTAATTCGTGCTCAGTCTCCCCTCAAGAGAGGAATTCAAATTCCGAACCCCCCATCTGGCTACGCCACTGTTCGTTGCTAATTGCTATTCTGCGGCTATCTCCGCCATTGCATATGATTTCCAGCCGTGATATTGGTCAAGAGGTTGAAACAAATCGCTAAAAAAAACACTGTTGCTGCGGGTTGCACCAAATATTGGTTTAAGTGTCTGCTTCCTTAATTTTGAAATAACCAATTTTTGGTGAAACTCATTCATTAAACCATATTATGGGGAAACGTTGAACTGAAATTTTTAACAGTGTATGACATCAGTGAGAAATGTAATGCTTAACTGAAATAACCTAGCCAACATGATAGATGTCAAATTTTGAAGATGACAATCCGATTTTTGGCGTAAATGTGACAAGGATGGTAAGTCAGATAATATTTGAAAACTTGAAAATTTTCATCGTCCTGGAGCGGGACTCGAACCCGCGTCTCCCAGAAAACGCCTAGGTATGCTAACCACTACACCACCCAGAACGACCAAGTTTCAAGTTTCCGATCAATTTGAATTTAACCATCACAGGATTCGCTAGTCGAAGCAACCGGCATTCATGTTTAGCGAATCTGGAGGTTAATAATCCTATCCCGTGATTGCCCGGAGAAGCAGATAAATCATGAAAGATATACGGGATTACGCCATATAATACAAATTTTGAAGATGACAATCCGATTTTTGGCGTAAATGTGACAAGGATGGTAAGTCAGATAATATTTGAAAACTTGAAAATTTTCATCGTCCTGAGCGGGACTCGAACCCGCGTCTCCCAGAAAACGCCTAGGTATGCTAACCACTACACCACCCAGAACGACCAAGTTTCAAGTTTCCGATCAATTTGAATTTAACCATCACAGGATTCGCTAGTCGAAGCAACCGGCATTCATGTTTAGCGAATCTGGAGGTTAATAATCCTATCCCGTGATTGCCCGGAGAAGCAGATAAATCATGAAAGATATACGGGATTACGCCATATAATACAAATTTTGAAGATGACAATCCGATTTTTGGCGTAAATGTGACAAGGATGGTAAGTCAGATAATATTTGAAAACTTGAAAATTTTCATCGTCCTGGAGCGGGACTCGAACCCGCGTCTCCCAGAAAACGCCTAGGTATGCTAACCACTACACCACCCAGAACGACCAAGTTTCAAGTTTCCGATCAATTTGAATTTAACCATCACAGGATTCGCTAGTCGAAGCAACCGGCATTCATGTTTAGCGAATCTGGAGGTTAATAATCCTATCCCGTGATTGCCCGGAGAAGCAGATAAATCATGAAAGATATACGGATTACGCCATATAATACAAATTTTGAAGATGACAATCCGATTTTTGGCGTAAATGTGACAAGGATGGTAAGTCAGATAATATTTGAAAACTTGAAAATTTTCATCGTCCTGGAGCGGGACTCGAACCCGCGTCTCCCAGAAAACGCCTAGGTATGCTAACCACTACACCACCCAGAACGACCAAGTTTCAAGTTTCCGATCAATTTGAATTTAACCATCACAGGATTCGCTAGTCGAAGCAACCGGCATTCATGTTTAGCGAATCTGGAGGTTAATAATCCTATCCCGTGATTGCCCGGAGAAGCAGATAAATCATGAAAGATATACGGGATTACGCCATATAATACAAATTTTGAAGATGACAATCCGATTTTTGGCGTAAATGTGACAAGGATGGTAAGTCAGATAATATTTGAAAACTTGAAAATTTTCATCGTCCTGGAGCGGGACTCGAACCCGCGTCTCCCAGAAAACGCCTAGGTATGCTAACCACTACACCACCCAGAACGACCAAGTTTCAAGTTTCCGATCAATTTGAATTTAACCATCACAGGATTCGCTAGTCGAAGCAACCGGCATTCATGTTTAGCGAATCTGGAGGTTAATAATCCTATCCCGTGATTGCCCGGAGAAGCAGATAAATCATGAAAGATATACGGGATTACGCCATATAATACAAATTTTGAAGATGACAATCCGATTTTTGGCGTAAATGTGACAAGGATGGTAAGTCAGATAATATTTGAAAACTTGAAAATTTTCATCGTCCTGGAGCGGGACTCGAACCCGCGTCTCCCAGAAAACGCCTAGGTATGCTAACCACTACACCACCCAGAACGACCAAGTTTCAAGTTTCCGATCAATTTGAATTTAACCATCACAGGATTCGCTAGTCGAAGCAACCGGCATTCATGTTTAGCGAATCTGGAGGTTAATAATCCTATCCCGTGATTGCCCGGAGAAGCAGATAAATCATGAAAGATATACGGGATTACGCCATATAATACAAATTTTGAAGATGACAATCCGATTTTTGGCGTAAATGTGACAAGGATGGTAAGTCAGATAATATTTGAAAACTTGAAAATTTTCATCGTCCTGGAGCGGGACTCGAACCCGCGTCTCCCAGAAAACGCCTAGGTATGCTAACCACTACACCACCCAGAACGACCAAGTTTCAAGTTTCCGATCAATTTGAATTTAACCATCACAGGATTCGCTAGTCGAAGCAACCGGCATTCATGTTTAGCGAATCTGGAGGTTAATAATCCTATCCCGTGATTGCCCGGAGAAGCAGATAAATCATGAAAGATATACGGGATTACGCCATATAATACAAATTTTGAAGATGACAATCCGATTTTTGGCGTAAATGTGACAAGGATGGTAAGTCAGATAATATTTGAAAACATGAATGCCGGTTGCTTCGACTAGCGAATCCTGTGATGGTTAAATTCAAATTGATCGGAAACTTGAAACTTGGTCGTTCTGGGTGGTGTAGTGGTTAGCATACCTAGGCGTTTTCTGGGAGACGCGGGTTCGAGTCCCGCTCCAGGACGATGAAAATTTTCAAGTTTTCAAATATTATCTGACTTACCATCCTTGTCACATTTACGCCAAAAATCGGATTGTCATCTTCAAAATTTGTATTATATGGCGTAATCCCGTATATCTTTCATGATTTATCTGCTTCTCCGGGCAATCACGGGATAGGATTATTAACCTCCAGATTCGCTAAACATGAATGCCGGTTGCTTCGACTAGCGAATCCTGTGATGGTTAAATTCAAATTGATCGGAAACTTGAAACTTGGTCGTTCTGGGTGGTGTAGTGGTTAGCATACCTAGGCGTTTTCTGGGAGACGCGGGTTCGAGTCCGCTCCAGGACGATGAAAATTTTCAAGTTTTCAAATATTATCTGACTTACCATCCTTGTCACATTTACGCCAAAAATCGGATTGTCATCTTCAAAATTTGTATTATATGGCGTAATCCCGTATATCTTTCATGATTTATCTGCTTCTCCGGGCAATCACGGGATAGGATTATTAACCTCCAGATTCGCTAAACATGAATGCCGGTTGCTTCGACTAGCGAATCCTGTGATGGTTAAATTCAAATTGATCGGAAACTTGAAACTTGGTCGTTCTGGGTGGTGTAGTGGTTAGCATACCTAGGCGTTTTCTGGGAGACGCGGGTTCGAGTCCGCTCCAGGACGATGAAAATTTTCAAGTTTTCAAATATTATCTGACTTACCATCCTTGTCACATTTACGCCAAAAATCGGATTGTCATCTTCAAAATTTGTATTATATGGCGTAATCCCGTATATCTTTCATGATTTATCTGCTTCTCCGGGCAATCACGGGATAGGATTATTAACCTCCAGATTCGCTAAACATGAATGCCGGTTGCTTCGACTAGCGAATCCTGTGATGGTTAAATTCAAATTGATCGGAAACTTGAAACTTGGTCGTTCTGGGTGGTGTAGTGGTTAGCATACCTAGGCGTTTTCTGGGAGACGCGGGTTCGAGTCCCGCTCCAGGACGATGAAAATTTTCAAGTTTTCAAATATTATCTGACTTACCATCCTTGTCACATTTACGCCAAAAATCGGATTGTCATCTTCAAAATTTGTATTATATGGCGTAATCCCGTATATCTTTCATGATTTATCTGCTTCTCCGGGCAATCACGGGATAGGATTATTAACCTCCAGATTCGCTAAACATGAATGCCGGTTGCTTCGACTAGCGAATCCTGTGATGGTTAAATTCAAATTGATCGGAAACTTGAAACTTGGTCGTTCTGGGTGGTGTAGTGGTTAGCATACCTAGGCGTTTTCTGGGAGACGCGGGTTCGAGTCCCGCTCCAGGACGATGAAAATTTTCAAGTTTTCAAATATTATCTGACTTACCATCCTTGTCACATTTACGCCAAAAATCGGATTGTCATCTTCAAAATTTGTATTATATGGCGTAATCCCGTATATCTTTCATGATTTATCTGCTTCTCCGGGCAATCACGGGATAGGATTATTAACCTCCAGATTCGCTAAACATGAATGCCGGTTGCTTCGACTAGCGAATCCTGTGATGGTTAAATTCAAATTGATCGGAAACTTGAAACTTGGTCGTTCTGGGTGGTGTAGTGGTTAGCATACCTAGGCGTTTTCTGGGAGACGCGGGTTCGAGTCCCGCTCCAGGACGATGAAAATTTTCAAGTTTTCAAATATTATCTGACTTACCATCCTTGTCACATTTACGCCAAAAATCGGATTGTCATCTTCAAAATTTGTATTATATGGCGTAATCCCGTATATCTTTCATGATTTATCTGCTTCTCCGGGCAATCACGGGATAGGATTATTAACCTCCAGATTCGCTAAACATGAATGCCGGTTGCTTCGACTAGCGAATCCTGTGATGGTTAAATTCAAATTGATCGGAAACTTGAAACTTGGTCGTTCTGGGTGGTGTAGTGGTTAGCATACCTAGGCGTTTTCTGGGGAGACGCGGGTTCGAGTCCCGCTCCAGGACGATGAAAATTTTCAAGTTTTCAAATATTATCTGACTTACCATCCTTGTCACATTTACGCCAAAAATCGGATTGTCATCTTCAAAATTTGTATTATATGGCGTAATCCCGTATATCTTTCATGATTTATCTGCTTCTCCGGGCAATCACGGGATAGGATTATTAACCTCCAGATTCGCTAAACATGAATGCCGGTTGCTTCGACTAGCGAATCCTGTGATGGTTAAATTCAAATTGATCGGAAACTTGAAACTTGGTCGTTCTGGGTGGTGTAGTGGTTAGCATACCTAGGCGTTTTCTGGGAGACGCGGGTTCGAGTCCCGCTCCAGGACGATGAAAATTTTCAAGTTTTCAAATATTATCTGACTTACCATCCTTGTCACATTTACGCCAAAAATCGGATTGTCATCTTCAAAATTTGTATTATATGGCGTAATCCCGTATATCTTTCATGATTTATCTGCTTCTCCGGGCAATCACGGGATAGGATTATTAACCTCCAGATTCGCTAAACATGAATGCCGGTTGCTTCGACTAGCGAATCCTGTGATGGTTAAATTCAAATTGATCGGAAACTTGAAACTTGGTCGTTCTGGGTGGTGTAGTGGTTAGCATACCTAGGCGTTTTCTGGGAGACGCGGGTTCGAGTCCCGCTCCAGGACGATGAAAATTTTCAAGTTTTCAAATATTATCTGACTTACCATCCTTGTCACATTTACGCCAAAAATCGGATTGTCATCTTCAAAATTTGTATTATATGGCGTAATCCCGTATATCTTTCATGATTTATCTGCTTCTCCGGGCAATCACGGGATAGGATTATTAACCTCCAGATTCGCTAAACATGAATGCCGGTTGCTTCGACTAGCGAATCCTGTGATGGTTAAATTCAAATTGATCGGAAACTTGAAACTTGGTCGTTCTGGGTGGTGTAGTGGTTAGCATACCTAGGCGTTTTCTGGGAGACGCGGGTTCGAGTCCCGCTCCAGGACGATGAAAATTTTCAAGTTTTCAAATATTATCTGACTTACCATCCTTGTCACATTTACGCCAAAAATCGGATTGTCATCTTCAAAATTTGTATTATATGGCGTAATCCCGTATATCTTTCATGATGATAGATGTCATTTAACAAAGAGATGGTCTGAAACTGTTGCTCTATTTCAAACACCATGCGATATTTATCAAATAAATATTCCATTTATGCCGATTTTCCACGCCGTTTATTTGAGAAATCATTAAAATGCTGATTTTTGAGAGACGTTTTCACCACGTCTTTCGAACAAAAATAAAAAAAAAAGAAACGAAAAAGTACGTGCTTATATATAGTATCACTGTCAGTTCGTCTGTGGACACTATATCTCTGTAACTACACTGGTGTGCAAAAATTAAGGACGAAGAGGAGAAATTAGCATAACAGCGGAACGAGCAGGCAGAACGGACCGAAAGACCACTCAGGAGATAGACTAGGGTCCGGTACGGAAGGGCATGCGCATATGTGCAGCATGACGTAGGGGGGCGGAAGAGCATAAAGCACACGGGCGGTGTACGCTCAGCAATTCGGTGAAAGCTATTGCACGGTGTACATCGGTTTGAACGACGTCGAGTTGCTGCCACCGTGTGATATGGTCAACAGGCAATCCAGTAGACGACATCTGGATGACTTTACCCGAGGTCGCGTCATTGGAAAGTTGAAAGAAGGTCGAAGTGTGATTAGTGTGGCCGAGGAGTTCGGGGTCGCTCACAGTATCGTTTCACGAGCTTGGAGAGCATTTGAAACGTTCAGAACAGCTGTCCGAGAGTTTAGCAGTGGTCGTCCACGAGCAACCACGGCGGCGGACGACCGGTATATTGTCCTACAAGCGAGAAGAGACAGACGGCAGACAGCGAGATAAATCGCAAGGCACGTGCAACAGACAACTGGACGTCCGTTATCGCATTTTACCGTGGCCAGGAGGCTGCACAAAGGTGGTCTATTTGCACGACGACCAGTACGGTGTGTGCCATTAACGCCTGCTCATCGGAGACGGCGGTTTCTGTGGTGCCAGGAACACAAGAAACTAGACACGTCAGCAATGGGGTCGAGTTCTCTTTGCGGATGAGAGACGATTTAGTCTGACAAACGATTCTGGACGTAAACACATTTGGAGAGAGCAGGGAACACGCTATCACACCTCCAACATCATCGAAAGGGACCGGTTTGGAGGTGGCGGAGCTCTCGTTTGGGACGGTATCATGCTTGGTGGCCATACTGACCTCCACATCTTCCAAGGAGGTTCAGTCGCTGGTGTCCGCTATTGTACCGAGGTTCTCCTGCCTCACGTGCGTCTGTTTAGAGGTGCTGTGGGTCCTGAGTTCCTCTTCATGGACGAAAACGCTACACCTCATCGTACAGTGGCTGTCATAGAGCTGTTGGAGAGTGAAGATATTCAACGCATGGATTGGCCCGCAAAGTTCCCGGACCTAAATCCAATCGAACACGTGTGGAACCTTCTCGGGAGACGATTGGCAGCACGTCACCAGCCGCCAGCAACGATTCCGCAGCTGCGATTAGCGCTAAAAGAGGAATGGGCCGCGATGCCTCAACAGCTCCTTGACAACCTCGTCCTCCACATGGACAGACATTGTAAATCCTGCAACGCAGTCAGGGGTAATCATATCCCCTACTAAAGACTGGATTTTTCTTGGCAGCCGTCTGTCACATGGACGTTTCTATCTTCTGTCCAGTTGTGCTCGAAGCTACCTTTTCAATAGAGTGCCTTTGTATCCTTTGGATTCCTTGTTTGGACGGTTTTGCTCACTTGTCCCATATTCTTACATCTTGGGGATCTTATGGTATGATTTGAGTCGATGTGGAGCACTTCTGCATGACGTTACATTCGAAAAACCGTCTCGTCCTTAATTTTTGCACGCCAGTGTATCAATCCGATTTGGAAAAATTAAAAATTCTTTTTGCGGTCGAAAGCCAAAAACGTGAAAACAATAATTCTTGCTTCTTGTGGTGCTTTTTCCAACAGAACTTTGCCGCTAGAAAGCATTAATGCAGATGTCATCGAATTCAAAACTCATTTCATTCCATCCTTCTAACCATCCGACTGAAAACAAAATTCTTTCTTTCGATACCATTTACAATGAAGACTGTTTTGCAGGCAGTTTCTTTTTAATATAATGCACAGTATTTTTCGCTAGATGGAGTAAATACAAAAGTTTCCCTCGATACGTCTGTCTTAAAAATTGCGATTTGAAAAATTAATTTTTCGTCGCGTAGAGTTCGTAATAAGAAATGTTTTCATGTAATTTTTATTTTTGCTTTATTTTATTTATTTTTATTTATTTATTGATTTATTTTGTAAAAAACAGTTTTGCCGCTCGGGGCGTTAACATATATTTCGTTCCCAATACATTTGCAAAAATGCCTGCGCTCCTGGAAACTACTGGAAAATTATCTTTTGTTGTTATTTGTTTGTTTGGGGTTAAACGACCACCGTGAGCGACTCAATGGGCTATAGGTAGTTTCTCTTCCTTAATTTAGGGCAACTGTCCCCAGGGAAGGGAGATAACCAGTGCCATAAGACAAACACAACAGCCAAATTTCACCATGCATTCCGGGCTCATCTAAAAAGAATGGTCAAAAACCAGCTGTAAGGCCAGTGCCCGTACCGGAAAAACTCGAGGCCCTTTTGCGAAAATCCATTAGGTTTCAATTACTCAAACATTTAACCCATATTATTAAATAGGCTTTATGGGTGTTTTAATAAATCAAATGCTTTGGAACATACAAGTGTTTTTCGCAAAACCAAAATTATTTCACTTTATTGCGTGAAACACAAATGTGTACGTTATAATTAAAATGATTGTCCTGATTACCGATACAAATTACTACACAAAATACTTACGTCAAAGTTAATCCTATCATGCAAAATTTCATATTTTAAAGAACTAAGGACCTTCTTTTGAAACGCCTCACGATTGCACACACGAAACATGCAACTGCCGTGTGACAGTGTCTGATGACTTTTCCGATTTATACGAAATATCACAACATAAGTAAGAAAATAACTAAGGAACGAATAAGAATTGTAGCGCAACATACATGAAACTACTTAAATTATTTACTCTGGAATATTAAAAAAAACACTCTATAACGAAGTAAATTTCTCCGTCATTTCTGTCCACGCCAGGATTCGAACCCGGATCCCCTCATTCCGGAATAAGTCACTTTACCAATTGAGCTACGCGGACGTTTTATTCTGATTCCTATCTGCCTTTATGTCGTATGCGTCCTTCTGGCAGGTACGTCACATCTCCTGGTACGTTACAACTCTAAACATAATGCCACAATTTTTTGCACATAGTAAAAAACAATCTTTTGACTCTGTTATAAAAAAAATGACGCAGTTCTCTGATTTTTCGTTCCCCCGAAAAACATCTTTCAGTTCATTACATTCGGAAGGATGAGTAGTTATGTGCAAACAACTGTAATACATAACACCTTATCCTATCCTCAGTGGTATAAAAATTCCGCTCATTAAGCTGATATTCTTTTCATATTCTGTTGTTAACATACCTGCATAGAAGCTATTGCAAGGGCTGTGAACTTGAGGCTCTTTGTAATAGCAAGAACTATTACAAGGGGCCTCAAGTTCTTTTGAATAAATTCTTTCCCGTCATCCAATTTTTATGAACTAAAGCAACGAAACTGATTTCTATAGATTTTACGTATTTACTGAGAAAAAAAAATGCTTATCTTCTTATTACTTCATTCAAGGCTGCCTTAATTCTTGGCTATTTTTTTAACCAGTTTTATACGAAGTTTCCGCAAAAAATTCTATAAAATCTTTTTGCTCAGCCTAAAGACCCTTTTAAACCATGACCCCCCCCCCCAAGACAAGACAGGGGCGTACTGATTGCGGGGGCTATTGTACGCCCTTGTCTTAGGCCACTGCGCTACCAGCGTGGCAAAACGTTGTTCCTGGTGTTGCATTTTCAACAAATAGCAGTGTACATGGCATAGCATATGTTGAGAGAATGAAGAGATGATCATTAAATGAACTTGGAACTAGGATGATGGCTACTGGCTTCCTAAAGGACAATATAGGTCCTACAAAACTGTCTTAAGTTTCCGTAAGAAAAGTAAAAGTATTTTAAGGACTTAAACTTTTTTTGCGTTGTTATGATTGCAAAGTCATTGACAGTCTTCAGGAGGAAAGCTACGAGCTTTGTTCCTTTTAATGCACATAATGCTTAGCCCACAGCTTTTCTTATGACATAGTTATCCGCAGCTCATTTTTTGTGCTTAGAATGCTAAAAAAAATATTTCCCTCCTGAGTAGTTTATAATCATAAAACTGAAAAATAAAACAGTATTGTTTCTACATTCGAGAATTTCAACTGTTGTGATTTGATACAAATCCTGATAGTTTGAGGGCTTTGTGTGTGTGCGCGCGTGTGCGTGCGTAAATCTCTGTAATCATATCTAACATGAGCGTTCAGTCTCCTCAGCGAGGTTTAATATTAACATTTTAAAGGTAATTATTCATTAGGAATTGTACATTTTCAATCACCTGCATTTTAGAGGAATCCAAATCCACAAAAAATTAAAATGCAACGTTTTCATATATGTGGAATTTTTCCTATATACGTTTTGACTTTTGAAACTTCCTTTGAACTGTTGCCAATAGATGGCGCAGCGGTACCGCGAGAGAGAGCAGCTCGCCTCCTTTTCCTCACGAAGAGAGAGTAGGTGATCGAATTCACGACAAAGAAACGACAGAGACGAAGCTGGAAATTGTGTGCGCGAGTTAAAGGAAGTGTACGTAAAGACGATGTTTGTTTCCGTTTCAAGATCTTAAATTCAACGATGCTTGCACTACTGTTCATTTATTAAATGCTATTTTAGTTATTACATTAAGTTAATCCTGTTTCATAATTCAGAATCACTCCCCTCTCCAGTGAACCCACGAACGCCTATCCTACATACACTGGTGTGCAAAAATTAAGGACGAAGAGGAGAAATTAGCATAACAGCAGAACGACCAGGCAGAACGGACCGAAAGACCACTCAGGAGATAGATTAGGGTCCGCTACGGTAGGGCATGCGCTTATATGCAGCATGACGTAGGGGGGGGGTGTCGGAAGAGTAAAAAGCACGCGGGCGGTGTTCTCTCAGCAATTCGGTGAAAGCTATTACATGGTGTACATTAGTTTGAACGACGTCGAGTTACTGCACTGTGTGATATGGCCAACAGGCAATCCAGTAGACGACATCTGGATGACTTTACCCGAGGTCGCGTCATTGGAAAGTTGAAAGAAGGTCGAAGTGTGACTAGTGTGGCCGAGGAGTACGGGATCGCTCACAGCATCGTTTCACGAGCTTGGAGAGCATTTGAAACGACAGGAACAGCTGCCCGAGAGATTAGCAGTGGTCGTCCACGAGCAACCACTGCGGCGGACGACCGGTATATTGTCCTACAGGCGAGAAGAGACAGACGGCAGACAGCGGGAGAAATCGCAAGGCGCATGCAACAGACAACTGGACGTCCATTATTGCGTTTTACCATGGCCAGTAGGTTGCACAAAGGTGGTCTATTTGCACGACGACCAGTACGGTGTGTGCCATTAACGCCTGCTCATAGGAGACGGCGGTTTATGTTGTGTCAGGAACACAAGAACTGGACACATCAGCAATGGGGTCGAGTTCTCTTTACGGATGAGAGACGATTTAGTCTGACGAGCGATTCTGGATGTATACACACCTGGAGAGAGCAGGGAACACGCAATCACACCTCCAACATCATCGAAAGGGATTGGTTTGGAGGTGACGGAGTTCTCGTTTGGGGCGGTATCATGCTTGGTAGCCGTACTGACCTCCACATCTTCCAAGGAGGTTCAGTCACTGGTGTCCGCTATTGTACCGAGGTTCTCCTGCCTCACGTGCGTCTGTTTAGAGGTGCTGTGGGTCCTGAGTTCCTCTTCATGGACGACAACGCTACACCTCATCGTACAGTGGCTGTCGCAGAGCTGTTGGAGAGTGAAGACATTCAACGCATGGATTGGCCCGCAAGGTTCCTGGACCTAAATCCAATCAAACACGTGTGGTACCTTCTCGGGAGACGCTTGGCAGCACGTCACCAGCCGCCAGCAACGATTCCGCAGCTTGTGACGTACCTGCCAGCAGGACGTACACTACATGAAGGCACATAGTAATCAGAATGAACGTCTGCGTAGCTCAGTTGGTAGAGCGACTTGTTTCGGAATAAGCGGACTCGGGTTCGATTCCCGGCGTAGACCAAAAATGACGGAGAAATTTACTTCGTTATAATGGCGCCCGAACTATCCGGATGACCCGACCGTTCAAAATCTTGCATTGGTGTGATGTTATTTCCACACTACGAGATAGGAAAATTAGAGGATCTTTTCTTCAGCGCTTCGAAAATAAATGTGTGTGACGTTGCATTCCACACACCAGATTGACTGGGAGTTCTCAAGTGCACGTTCTACAGTGGATTGCTGCCTGCAACGATTCATGGTTACGGGCTGACCCGTGGGCCATGCCCCGGCCCTCTTTGGGGGTGGAGTTGTGACCTACCTGCCAGCAGGACGCACACGACATAAAGGCACATAGTAATCAGAATGAACGTCTGCGTAGCTCAGTTGGTAGAGCGACTTGTTTCGGAATAAGCGGACTCGGGTTCGATTCCCGGCGTAGACCAAAAATGACGGAGAAATTTACTTCGTTATAAGCTATGATTGGCGCTACAAGAGGAATGGGCCGCGATGCCTCAACAGCTCCTTGACAACCTCGTCCTCAGCATGAACAGACGTTGTAAATCCTACAACGCAGTCAGGGGTGATCATATCCCCTACTAAAGACTGGATTTTTCTTGGCAGCCGCCTGTCACATGGACGTTTCTGTCTTCTGTCCAGTTGTGCTCGAAGCTACCTTTTCAATGAAGTGCCTTTGTATCCTTTGGATTCCTTGTTTGGACCGTTTTGCTCACTTGTCCCATATTCTTACATCTTGGGGATCTTATGGTATGATTTGAGTCGATGTGGAGCACTTCTGCACGACGTTACTATCGAAAAACCGTCTCGTCCTTAATTTTTGCGCGCCAGTGTATATGCTTGGTTTAACTCTTCAAATTGGTTAAAAGATCAACCGACACAGTTTGCTCTAGGCTTAGCTGTTTCGTGTACAAGACACATTGCTGGCGTGCAACTTCTGGGCTCTAGAGCGATCGACAACAATGTCCGGTTCTGAAAGAAACAAATAGCACTCATGCCCTACAAAATTTGTCCGTTTTTAATCTGAAAAATATCATTTCATTAGTAATAAAAATTTGGAAGATGTGAATCCGTTTATTGGTGTAAATACGACATGGATGTTAAGTCAGATAATATCCGAAAACTTATCTGGAGGTTTAGAATTCATTCCCGTGATTTCTCGGAGGCGCAGAATATCAATGAATGAAATACGGGATTACACCTTTATTATCGTGAGGGTTCCGATTTGGGTTCATCCGGCGTAATATTGGTAACCAAGAGGGATGTCGAGTGGATTGTGATTCGGCGATTCCCTTATTTAGGGCTGACGCAGCTTCAGGATCCTCTGACGGGGCGTCGTGATTCACACAGCAGATTTTCCTTTGGGAGTCAAAGGGTCTGGCGTGTGCTGCAATGTTTTCGTGAACGTCTAGAATAAAAAAAAAAACATATGTAAAAGAATTTCTGAGTCCTTGCCGTAATATCAGTGGTGGATCCTAGGAGGGATCATGGGTGCGTGCCCTCCCCCAAACCAATAAGGGCTGCAAGGAGGCGGGCGCCTTGAGTTTACTACAGCTCTCTGAAAATACAGAGTTGTGTTTAACACTTGGTTGCGCCGTTGCAACGACCGCAAATGTGCAGCTGTAGGCTAGGCTGCCAGAATGTTTTTTGGAAGCCACAATTTTCTACTCCTTTCGCGACCCTCACATCTCGCCAGGCTGACGGTAAGCCGTTGTTGGAGGAATGGTAAGATCATGTGATCTTATACTGATTTCCCACTCAGGTGTCGTTTTCGGGGCTCTGAGAAAAGCTGCGTTCGAGAAGTGCTCGAAGAAGATTGGTTCCGAAGGTCACACCGCACACACTTTGCACTGACGAAGCTGCTCGGGCTTACGAGTTGCCCGGCTTCGTGGTGAGGAGACTGTTTGTTTGTGCCTTGTCATTGTGCGGCGGTCTAATTTGATTCTATAATAATTCGTTACTATGGAGAGACATTTTACAAATAGCAAACGACTGAAGACTTCTACGTTAGATTCTTTCTTTCAACCGCTAAACAAGTGCTCGACAACTACTTCAACCATAACAAAGGAACCATTAACAGTGCAAGATCCGGATTATGAAGTTCCTCGGGATAATGCAGGGCCATCTGGCAGTACGGCAAGCTCAACTTCACGATTACTTCCGAAGAATGACACAGCTGTGAGTGAATTATCGCGAAATGTTCAACAGGAATCGTTCCAAATCAGTGACATAAGAAGATTTATTGGGGAAAATCATCATCATCATCATTTGTCAACCATTATAATTATCAATCCACTGCTGGACGAAGGTCTCTCCAAGCCTCTTCCACAACGGTCTGTCTTGTGCCAGTTTCCTCCATGTTACTCCCGCATACTTTCGAATTTCATCCACCCATCTTAAATGTGGTCTTCTTCTGGGTCTTTTCCTGCCCCTTGGAATCCAATCTAAAATTTCGACTTTCCATCGATGGTCTGTCCTTCTGGCAGTATGTCCAGCCCATTGCCATTTCAGGGATTTTACTCAAATCATGATGTCTTCCACTCTTGTCATTTTTCAGATCCACGAATTCCTCTTCTTATCTCTCCTGGTTACACCAAGCATGCACCTTTCCATGCTGCTTTGAGTTGTCTGCAGCCTTTGTATGTCTCTTTTAGTTAAGGTCCACGTCTCTGCACCATACGTAAGCACTACGAGGATGCATTGATCTAACACTTTTCTTTTAAGACATAATGGCATATTGCTCTTGAAAATTATGCAGTTTCTTCCAAAAGCTCTCCATGTAAGTTTTATAAGCCGATTAATTTCTTCATCAATGTGACCCTCACTTGATATATCTTGTCCAAGATAAACGTACGCATCTGTTATCTCCAGCTTTTCTCCAGCAATCGATAAATCTTCATTTCCTGTAAAAGCAATGTACATCACTTTTGTCTTCTGAAAGTTCATTTTTAATCCCACTTCTTTACTCTTGTCAGCAAGTTCCTGGATCATACTCGCAGCTCTGATGGGGTAGTTGCAAAACTGACTACATCATCAGCAAACCGAAGGTGAGTTAAATAATCTCCATTCATCTTTATCCCTTTGTTTTACCAGTTCAGTGATTGAAAGAGATTTTCCAATGGGGCATTAAAGAGCTTGGGAGATATGGTGTCACCTTGTCTCACTCGCTTTCTAATTTTTATGTGTGCTGTATTCTCAAACAGCCGAATCTTTGCACTTGCATTTTCATAGATGTTATTAATAATATTAAGGTATGCATCTTCAACACCACAGGATTTCAAAGCCATTATAACTGCTGATGATTTCACTGAATCAAAGGCTTTTTCATAATCGACAAAAGCCATGCAGAATGGAAGTTCATATTCCCTCGCTCTTTCAATTAGTTCTCTCAGTACGTGGATATGATCGATAGTGCTGTAGCTACTCCTGAATCCAGCTTGCTCTCTCGGTTGAGCCATGTCCAATATTACCTTCAAGCAGTGTGAAAGAATTTTAGTGAAGATTTTATAAACCACTGATAGGAGACTGATAGGTCTGTAGTTCCTGAGATCATAAATATCACCTTTTTTATGTAGCAGGATCATTGTAGCGTTGTTCCAATCCCTTCATTAAGGCATCGAGTGAAAACTTGGGCGAGTACTGTTTCAATTTCTCCACTTGCTTCTTTTATGATGTCTACAGTAATTCCGTTTTCTCCTGGAGCTTTCCCACTCTTCATGTTTTTGATTGCATGTGCAACTTCTGCTGAGAGGACTGGAAGAACTCTGGTACTGGTACCTTTCATGATGTCTGGAGTACATGTATTATCCCTTCCATATAATTTGGAGTAGAAATCTTTCACTCTTGTCAAAATTTCGCCTCTATTTCTTGTTACAGAACCATCTTCTTTTCTCAGTGCCATAATCTATTTTCTTCCCTTACTGAGATGTCCCTTTGCTATCTTTAGACTTTGGTTGTTTTCAATTGCTTTCCTCACTAGTTCACAGTTGAATTTCCTTACGTCTTCAGTGATACATTTTCGTAATGTCTTGCATAGCTCTATATATTCCACTTTGGAAGTCACATCTTCTTTAGTTGTCCTCATCTCTTCTTTTTTGCATCAACATTTTGGTTTTTCGTGATAATTTGTTTACATGAAACTTGTTCTTAGACCCAGCTAATCTTGTTACTGTTTCTATAAGAGCTTTGATTACTTTTCTGTTAACTTCCGAAATGTCAACTTCTTCCGATGTTAGGCCTTCTAAAGCAGAGAATCTGTTCCTCATTTCCAATTTGAAGTTATTATGATGCTTTTTAAGGTTGGTCGTGTCAATACACTTTGTTTGTTTTATGAGCTTGCCACGCTCGAGTTTAGCATTGAGGTGCATCTTACATCTTACCATTCTATGGTCACTACCTGTGTTGAACTTGTTCAGCACACTGCAGTCTTCCATGACAAATTTCTTGTTACACATAATAAAATCAATTTCATTTGTCCATCCATTGGGATGCCTCCATGTCCATTTCCTTTGCAGCTTTTTCTTGAAAAAGGAGTTCATGATAAAAAAAACCTTCTCCCTCTGCAAACTCTACAAGAGTATTTCCACGCTGGTTTCTATTGCCCTGACCGAATTTACCTACTGAAGTTTCATTCTGTTGCTGTTGCCCTATTGTTGCACTGAAATCTCCCATAATTATCTTCAAGTGGTGCTTGCCTTTATAATTTAGCTGACGAATTGCCTCATAAAATTCTTAAATTTCTTTTTCAGGATGACTTGTGGTGGGTGTACAAGTTTGAATAATCTGAGCCTGGTATGTTCTCGAGAGTTGGATAACGAGTCGTGCAGCTCTGTCAGAGGAACTTTCAACTTCTACAACTTTATCCTTCAGTTTCTTGTTTATTATAAATCCAACACCACTAGTTCTGCCAGTATCTGTCCCACGATAGTAGAAGAGATGTCCACTTTTCAGTTCAATGAGATCTTCTCCTTTTCTCCTTACCTCACTTAGCCCGACGATGTCCCACTTGATCCTTTGTAGTTCCTCTTCCAATTCAAGAAGCCTTGAATCAGAAGATAGGGAGCGTCTATTATACGTAGCCAAGGTCAGCATCAAATGATTATATAAAATGTTGATCATCATATAAAATTTTAATTAGCGGGAAAACCTTGGCAGCCACCAGATGGCTATGCTTTCCCTTATTCAACTCACAACAAGTGCGGGAAAGAAGTAAAACGCCGCGTTGGTCATAATCACTTAAAACAATACAACTGGCTCGTATTTTCCGATTCTAAACAGGGACGTTCTTATAAATTTTGTCCTGGGTTCGTACCACGTGGCGAGGCTGGATACCAAAGAAACGTTCCACTTCAAATATTGGTTACCAAGCCATTGATACGTTTTTCTAAACTTACAGGAAAGACCGGTGATTTAGAAGAGCATCTGCATTCAAAATACCATAAGGAAGCTGTTCAAGCCGGAAAGAACTTTATGGAAACATACCGGAATCCTGAAACTGATGTTTTAAATCAGTTAAATCAACAAAGGCTAAAAGAAATTGAGGAAAACAGAGAAAGGTTGCGACCATTTGTGAAAACAATAGTTTTTCACGGTAGACAGAACATACCTTTACGAGGCCATAGAGATGATGGAGATTTATTTTCAAATAGACCCAGGCAAAAAAGGCTCCAACCTTACGTTTCCCAAAACTGCATTAGATGCATTGGATGCTTGTGATAAAGATATATATCCAATGATATATAAGCTTCTTCATCTTTTGGCCACACTTCCTGTTAGCACGCCACTTCCGAAAAAGGTTTTTCAACACTCCGACTCTTGAATACATGGCTAAGGTCTCAGATAATCGAGTCACGTTTAATTGGTCTTGCTCTCTTATACATACATCGCGATATCTTCGTGGACGTAGATAAAGTCATAGAACGATTCTCCAAGTCAAAGAAACGTCGCCTGAGTTTCAACATTTAACTGTTTAAATTTTGAGAGAGAGGATATTTTCCTGTAAGTAATGCGATTTTATTACCAAACGAAATAAATTACAACTTTGAATAATATACATTTTTTGTCGTCGAACATTTTCCCCATATGTATCTTTTCTTCTTCTGACAATGGAACAGAAATTCTTATTACAATTCATACCTTTCTTGGTACAGATAAAAAAATTGTGCAATATTTTTCCTTGGCTATATCGAATTTATTTAAGATTATTGAATACTTAAGAAAATATTAACCCAAAGGTTTAGCACCAGTACCAGTAATATGCATATATATGGGATTATATAAATTACTAAATATTATTATTGTTTGGGATTATATTATTTTTATATGAGATTTTGTTTTATAGAAGTTTCAATTCCAAATTTAGTTTAATAGTTTAACTCGTGATTAACACTTTTTTGTTGTTTTAGTTACAAGTCTTTCCAGTTAAGGTAGTGCTCATGCCCCCCCCCCCACCATACTAACGCTGGATCCGTCCCTGCTTAATATATATATATTCTCCATAAATCCGGGACTGAGAACCCAAATAGTTCCAAGAGAATAGGCATATATACTTAAACACAACAAAAATTTATTCGTCACTTAGCATGAACACAGCACTTATTATATTCAGGACCCTATTTCTCAGTTAAAATGTATGTTTTCTCATAACTCAGATTATTTCGTGAGATAAATAATTTGCAAATTAAAGTTATTGCTCCACATTAATAATTATCAATATCAAGCAACATAAAAAAACAACAACTGCATTTCATCACTAAATTGTAGGAACAAGAATATCGGTATATCGACCAACTTTTTCTGGCAAGAACATGTTGTGCAATATAAACTATCCCTGCTTTCCTCAGCATAAAATAGCTAGTATAAAAATTTAAGCTTATCGCATGTCACACACAACAACTGGTTAAAAAACTTGAGGGAATGCCCAAAAACTAACAGGATGGAACTCCTACCTAATACTCCTATTTGGCCCGGAGGCCGCACTGCCTAACTGGCATCATCCGGGGAATGGAACCCTTGTTGTTACACACATCAAAGTTCTATCTTGGGTAGTTGTTTTGGCTCATAGATATTCGCCTCTTAGGTAAAGTCCCTGGGTTCGCGCCGCTGACCACACCTGGCCCGGGAGATTTCTCATCCGGTGGTTGTTATCTTCCATCCGAGTCATAAAAACTTACCCGAATGAATAAAAACTGAATAAATAAATAAATAAATTTGGGAATTGGGTTTCCCTCTGGATGTGCAACCTCGCGGTCGTGGAATGTGCAGCGTCGCGGTCGCGAGCGCTGTCACACCATTGTACAATACAAAATGGAAAGATGTGAATCCGTTTATTAGTGTAAATATGGCATGGATGTTAAACCATATAACTAGTATCCGAAAACTTGAAAATTTCGTCGTCCTGGAGCGGGAACATAATAAACGGATTCACATCCGTTTACACCAAATATAATTATTATTATAATCCGTTTACACCAATAAACGGATTCACATCTTTCAATTGTGTATTGTACAATGGCGTAATCCCGTATTTCATTCATTGATATTCTGCGCCTCCGGGCAATCGCGGGAATAAATTCTAAACCTCCAGATTTGCTATATGTGAATGCCGGTTGCTTCGACTAGCGAATCCTGTGATGGTTATAATAAAATTAATCGAAAACTTGAAACTCGGACGATCTGTGTGGTGTAGTGGTTAGCATACTAGGGCGCTATCCAGGAGACGCGGATTCGATTCCCGCTCCAGGACGACGAAATTTTCAAGTTTTCGGATATTATCTGACTTAACATCCATGCCACATTTACATCAATAAACGGATTCACATTTTCCAAATTTGTATTGTATGGTTGAGGAATAAGTAATGTCGTTTTTTTCAAACGTTGGAAAACTTTATTTCGCAACAACAAAAAATAACAATTTAATCAATAATGTATTCGCCACAAGTATTTACAACTGCTTCCCATCGTTCAACAAGTTATTCGATGCCTTGGCGATAGAAATCTGCCGGTCGTGACCCGAAGAAGTCGTCCAACTACGTCCGCAATTCCGCGTGATTATTGAACGACACGCCGCGCAAATTGTTGGAAAGCGTTCGAAACAGATGAAAATAGGATGGAGCCGAGTTCGGAGAATAGGGCGGGTGCAACAGAACTTCCCAATTGAGCGCTTGAATGGCGGTTTTGGTCATATTGGTGATGTGGGGCCTAGCGTTGTCGTGTTGCAGCAGAACACCGTATCACCGATCGGGTCGATTTTGTTGCGTTGCGTCGTGGAGTCGATTCAGTTGTTGAATATAGAGATCCGCGTTGACCGTCTCATTGTTCCGAAGAAGTTCGTAGTGGATGATGCCCTGCCAATCCCACCAGACACACAACCGCGTCTTCTGTGGATGCAACTGTTGTTTTGGTCGCGGCGTTTCGTGGGACTCGGCTATTCTTTTTGCTGCTTCATGTTGACGTACAGACATCATTTTTCGTCGCCGGTAACGATGCTGTACACAAATATTTCCTTGTAACCACGAGTAGCCCTGTGACGAGCAAGCAAACCGGTAGCAATTGTGGAACGTTGATTTCTGTTGCTGTCGTTCAAAACGTGGGGAACCCAAGCGCCGAGCTTTTGAACTTTTCCCATCGCATTAAGGTGATTCCCGACTGTCATCTGATCACAGTTCATTTGCTCAGCCAATTCTCTGGTTGATTGACGCCGGTTTTCGTGCAGCATCTGGTTCAATTGCTCTTCATCGAACTCGACCGAGCGACCGGGGCGATCCATGTCCTTAAGGTCGAAATTGCCGGATTTAAAGCGCAAAACACACTACTGAGCCATCCTTTCGGTCACAACATCTTCACCGTACAGCACAAATCTCGCGATCAGCTTTCGTGGCTTTGGTCCCTCGATTAAACGCGAAGAGCAGCAGATGTCGGTAATGCTCCTTTTTGTCCACCTGACATTCCATTTTAATGACCTGAAAACCAAATAAAATTAAATCAAATCACACACACCGGCATGTAGAGCGAACATGTATCTATCGCATAGTATATCACATGTTGCCACAATATTTTATTTTGGCACACACGTGGAACTGTGGAAAAAACAGACATTACTTATTCCTCAACACAATACAATGGTGTAATCCCGTATTTCATTATTTAATTTTTGATCTTTTAATCATTCGAAGTGGAAACCTTTATGACGCTCCATTGAGCTTCCGCACAATACCATGTTTTCACGAAAAGCAATTCGTCAATATGGTAAATCTCGAAATGCATTTGTTTGAGTTCCCTAAAATTGCAAAACTCTGAACTGTAGTTTATTCGTAAGGCCATCCTCCACCCCTGACCACATCATATGTTAGTCTTAATGAATAGTATTGCTGGAACTTTTGTAACAAACTTTCACTTGTTTCCCAGGGTTCTTGACCTTTCCCTTCATCTGATTTTCAGAAAAAGTTTAGTAATGCAAAATAAAACCTCAGAGCGCAGTCTTAAAACAATCTTCACTTGCAAGTCAGTACCTTCAATCCATTCCACTTTTATCAATGCGAAAAATGTGCTCCATTGGAAAAAGTGAAGTGAAAATATAATATCAGGTTAATAAAATAGCGGTAAAACATGATTTTCCTTTTCTTTTAATGCTGTACTTCCTTATGAGCATTTTTATCATAAAGTACTGTTAATCAAGCTCAGCACTGATAGATACGTTATCCAAAATTTCATTATATACGGTGTCTGGGGGTCTGATCCAAGCTCGCTACAAGTTTATTAATAATATCTGCTCGACAGAGAGTACCATTTTTCTTTTCATTGCTTCTCTAAAATTTGGCTCCTTTAAGAAAATTTTGCATGGTAACAGATCTAAACATGGAAAAGTTACGTACGTGAAGTGTTTCTGAAAATACAATGAAATCTACTTTGTGAGCAAAAAATTATTTGCTTGTATTCTGTAAAAGGTTTTTCCACCTCTTTAGCACTACGCGTTGCATACCCCCCCCTTTCCCCCTTTTGCAGAAGTGAAAAAGGGCAACAACAACAGCGAGGAAGAGGAGGAAGAGGGACATCACCAAACCACAAACAGATGATACTTCATGTCCTATGGACCAAAGTTAATAGTGGTGGACACTAAGTAACGTGTTGAAAGAGTAACCGACCACAGCTAAGCTCCAATAAACCTCTACCAGCAAATCTTCAGGAGTGCCAATAACAGCGACGTTGCTTGCTCAGTGAACGGTAAAACACTTTCAAAGTGAGACGAACCGCGCATAAAGATTGATACCAGCGAGGACTTTCTATTCATATCTGTTCGTCGTATCCCTCTCTCCCCACCCCTTCAACCTCTGTAATCCTCCCCCTACACAGGAACATTCTCACTGAATCTCTGTCGCTTAGTGAACGGTTGTCGTCTAGTCTAGGGCAGTCTGCATGTCTGACTTTCGCGACCGAAAAGCAGCAGATGAACGGGCATCTTTTCGCCGTTAGGCGGCGCGCATCTGCTCAAATAAATTCTCATAAATTACTGTGGCAACAGGGACGGAAAAGTTGTTCCCCGGAAAGGAATGTGCGCCGAGAGGACCCGAGAGCTTTTGGGGAAGGGCGGAAAGGGTATGGGAGATGCTCCGAGGGTGGGTCACCATGTTATTGCTACCTCGTTGATTTGTACCTTGTCACAAAGCGCCAAGAATGCGGGCACGCTTTAATATCTGTCCCTACGCATCGGTGGCTGGCGGGGGGCAATTTTTAAAACGACGGCACTCATCGAATCACTACTGCTTATGGCGCAGCCAAGCGGCAAAAATTGGAAACGTTAGGGGGACCATCTACAAAAACGTCAAGTACTATCGTTTGTCTTCAGTGTTTTCTGTTGTTATGTATTTATATATTTATACAAACGGACGCATGGATATTTTTCGTTCACTTTTCCATTTGATCTCCAAAATACCTGAGGAATCGTTTCATTTGTTGGGATTGGTGATTTAGTTGGAGTGGTAGGATAAAAAAAAACAGGGGTGGCTTTAAACTGTTTTGCCTTAAACGAGATTTTTTCTGACAACAAGGGATTGTAAAATCACTTGTATTTGTCTTAGCTGTCTTCGAAGGGAGAAGGAATCTAAAGAACTCTTTGGAAGATGCATGAAAATCAATGGTCAGACATAAACTTTGCCTGGAATCTCGTGTATGTCCCCTTTGCTAGCTTCCTTCTCGAAGTTTCTTTTGATTGCACTTCTCCCTCTTACTAATCTTTTTCTTTTTTCCTTCTTTTAAATTTTTTACCATGACATCTATTATTTCAGCTAACCTAATTTGTTTTAGACGCACAGAGAATTTCCAATAAACTGTAAATGACTTCCTAGTGAATGCAGTAAAAAGAAAAATTTAGATACGGAGCAAAGAGGGTTCTAAGTAAAAGAGATTAAAGAAATTAAACAAGATGAAAAGTATGAAGAGAAATTACTGATTGATTCTAAGAAATGGTGAAATCATGCACTAGAAATAACTATGATGGGTACACGGTAAGAAGGAAATGACAGTAATGTAAAATACAAAAGATCACAAGGAATAAAAATTGGAATATTTGAATCAAAACGAGGAAAAAACTCGGGGAAAATGAATAATTCGCAAAATCAGTATGAAAATCTATTGTATAAAGGAATGGATTGATTTTTTCATTAAAAAATCGGAATTGTAAAATGAGTCAAGACAGAGTATGCACCCAGAATTGGTAGAGAACCGAGTATTTTTCTTTCTTTCTTTACTTTTTTTTTTTTTTTTTGAAAAGGTAGGAAAACAGACCACTACTTTTGAGAAATTAAATTAGTACTTAATATAGCAGTACTGAAAAGGCTTTATAAAGTCTAAATTTTAAAAGCTTTATAAATATTTGAAATGTCCATTAACTAAAAACGTTTCTTTGTTCAGGAAACGAGGGTGTGAAGAACATGAAAGACAACAAACGTATACACTGAGTGGCCACTTTATTATGACCACTTAATAGTTTTAAACAAATGAGCTATGGCTGCACGCTGTTGCCGCTATGGGAAAGCTTAGTGCTTGCGACAGTAGTACAAGAGATTTTTGGGTGACGAGATGGGTAAAAAATGCGATTTGACGGACTTTCAACGTGGGATGATTGTGGGAGCTCGGAGCCATGGATGCAGTATCACCGAAACCGCTGCATTCGTGAAATGTTCCAGAGCAGTTGTTGTTAAAGTGTTTAAAGACTGGACTGTCAGCCAAAAAACTGGGTCTCTACGTGCAACGTGTGGTCGTCATCGACTAGTGACTGCTCGGGCGGAACGGAGAGTGTCCAGACTGGTAACAGACAACAGAAGGGCAACAGTGCAGCAAATTACAAACCATCTTAATCAAGGATCCCCTCAAATGATCTCTGCACGCACTGTTCGCCGTACACTGCATCGGATGGGATATGGCAGCCGAAGGCCTGTTCGAACACCTTTGCTGTCTGCAGTTAACAAAAGAAAACGTCTCCAGTTCACACAGGAGCACAAGGATTAGACAGTCGATAATTGGAAACAAATTATGTGGTCCGATGAATCACGTTTCCAGTTGCACCATGCCGATAGCCGAGTGATAATTTGGCGGAAACAGCACGAAAGCATGGACCCCAAACGCATTGCTACAACCCTTCAAGCTGGTGGAGGCAACGATATGGTTTGGGGAATGTTTTCCTGGCATGCTTCGGGCCCTTTAATTCGTGTTGATCAACGTCTGACTGGCACATCATATCTAAACATCGTTGCGGACCCAGTGCATCCTGTCATGTGGATGGTTTATCCCAATGGCGATGGCTACTTTCAACAAGATAATGCGTCCTGCCATAGTGCTCGTATTGTACAGGACTGGTTTCAGGAACATGCCGGCGAGTTTACTTTGCTTAGGTGGCCCCCACAATCTCCAGATCTCAACCCCATTGAGAATTTGTGGGATGAAGTTGAACGAGCCATCAGACAGCTGGATCCACAACTCTGCAATCTCACACTCCTAGAAAGTGCTATTCACTAAGCATGGTCTCAGATTCCACAAACCACCTATCAACATCTCGTGGAGTCCATTCCACGAAGAATCGACGCAGTATTAAAGGCGAAAGGTGGCCCAACGAAATACTGAGGGTGTGGTCATAATAAAGTGACCACTCAGTGTATAAATGAACTAGGTTTTTTAAGCATACGGTAACTTTTTTTCGAACTCCAACAGAGAAAATGTTGAGGAAAATTTACATGCTGGCCAGATAAAGTTTTGCAGTCATACCAACACAGAAATCTTAGAGAGAAATTGAAAAGGGTGCGAGAAAAAACATAAAAGAAGCTAAAGTACCAGTGCCCCAAAGTGGAGTTAAGACCGTGTTACTGAATTCAAACGGTTTGAACTTTGGTCTTTACCAAAGCCTAGCACTTTGTTGCAAATAGCAAAGAATATGAAGGAATCCCTTCATTTCCATGCCAGATAGCCTAAGAACACACACGCTTTCTCCTCCCATTTGCTTTCGGCATAACCACATGTTTTCCTCTGCTAAATTTGTATCAGAAACTTTAGAAGTTCCCTTTCAAGCTAAACACTACTTTTCTAATGGGCGGCTCTTTATATAAATCACAAGATCATCTAGATACAGAGTACTGTTCTAAAATTTAGGGTAACGCACCCGAACTAACCCTGCAATTCCTTGATAATGTGCACCAAAGAGCAGTCCGCCTGTTTAACAAATCGGCAGGAAATGTCTGTCTTAATACAGGTGAGTAGTGGCACCCCTTTATATTTTACAGGCACTGTCTGAAACATTGCTTTCGTGAATTGCGGGGTTTTGCCCTCCATACTGCAGGTTTTCTTTAGGACAACAGGAAACTGCGTTACTCAACACACATTTTGTTCCACAAGCACGAGATCGATGAATTTTCCAGTTCATTTGTTATTACTACAGCAAAACTTTGAATTAGTTATCCGGCTGTTTTACCTTAAATGACAACTTTCAAAAATGTAAATCTCAGACAAGCCAACCATCTTTAAAGAGCTCCCTTTTATGAAAGAAAACTAAAACGGATTCTGATGCCATGCACTAGAGGTTTTTGCTTTACGTAATCAGTTAATCAATCCTCCATTTGCTAAATTTGACTATATAACACATTAAAAACTTTTCCTTATTCAGTGAAGTCAGATCATAGTTAAAACGGACAATTAACTGCTCGTAAAATGTTGAAAAATAAGCTGTTCAGTCTGTCTTCTAAGAAAAATCAAATCCAGTTAACTATCTGACAAAGATTTCTTGAAATCCCTAAGCATGGTAAAAAATGAAATATTTACTAATTGACAGTTATGTCAGCATTTAGAAATATTATATGCTTGATAAAATTCAAAAAATGAAGTACTTATTAAGGCCAGCTTTAATTAAATTAAAAATAAATGAATATTAATTCCAGAATTTAAAATCGTTCCATGCACGTTGAAACTCACGATGCAGACATTATCAACAGCAATACCAACTCACGTCCTTGCATTCTCAACAGCAATACCATTTGCTATGAATATATTTTCTAAACTACTACAAAAATTCAAATGGTAAAAACATTTTTAAAATGTCGGATTATGTATATTTTTGTCTTCAATATTATTTTGTAATCTTCTCCATTCAGATTATTATTCTTTCTATTTTAAAAAATAAAACTGTTAGAAACACTGAAACTTAAAATTAATTTCTGATTAGAAATTTAACCCTTTAATCTGCTAGAACGAATTAACTCGGGTTTAGCAAAATGTTAGCAAATCAGCTCGACGAATATATCCGTTGTCTGAGAAGTGGGCCAAACGCTAATGGGACGAGTGAACTTGCGCATAAAAAAATTTGCCTTCCCCCTTACCTATGTTATTCAAAGTGATCATTACGGGGAATGACTGACATGAATCCTTTCTGACTGATTACCTGCTAAAAGATCTGTACCACTGATGTAGAACATAAGAAAGGAGATATATGTTTGAGCCACTTGTTTCTACCCAGTAACATGATGTCCATGTCAGGGAGACTTTCCCTTCCCCATCATGCCTTAGGCTATGGATCAGAGAATAAAGGACTAGAAGTACCACCCGTGATAGGTTTATGATGAAAACTGCTTGGTGCAATGGGGAAAAGAATTGTTTTACAGTAGCTTTCTTAAAACTCGGCGTCTATGTACCTATTTCTATTCCGGAAACACAGAAAATTTTGGGCACATTTTTGTTCAGTACATCGGCCGCTTAAATGGTTAAAATATCTGCTGGAAAGTTCATTCCACGTGGCATACCCAAAGTTCATGCACGTTTTGCCACAATACTTTTTCCGGGTATCTTATGAAGCCCTTTTATTGACTTGAACCTCCTCAAGCGAATGTTCCTTACTACGAAATAACAAGCTTCAAACTTCTAAAAAGTTCATCAGATTTCTTGAATTCTGTAATCCTCAATGTATTTGTTCAAAATTTGCGTCTAACATCTGTTCGGCGTTTGGAAGCATAACTTAGCGAAAAAGTATTAAAAATATTTTTTCATGTAACAAATTATGCCGCTGACTTTGCTTAAAACTGGATACAAGCTCTATTCTATAGCTGTGACGAAATAATGAAAGTCATATTTCTGCTTCACACGTTTGTTTTAAGTAGTTTAACACCGCGGAACACTTCTCCACAATATACACCTGTGAGGTATACCATCCAACTAAATACTATGAGTAATTTAAAAAAATATGAATTCTGCAATAGGGTGATTAATGGTCAGTCAATCCTCAAAGGTGGACAGACATAGCATTATTTACTCATGATAAAATGGATATTACATTGTGATATATACACTGCTGGCCACCCAAAATGCAACACCAAGAAGGAAGCATCCGATTGGCCTGAAATTCGCAGCATGCGTCGCCCGCGAGAGGGCATGCAAACGATTAGCATTGCAGGGCATATGCAAATCATGTGCGCCCGGCACGCCACCGAGAAGCACTATACGAAGGCTGCCAAGAAGGCGGGGTGTAATTTGTGGAAGTGTGTTGTGCTGCCGGACCTGTGCGTGGGAAGCTTCCTGATGCCTCGTCGCAAAATACGGCAGTCATTCCAGCACGTTTCAGAGTTCGACAGAGGACGAATAGTGTCTTATCGCGACAGCGGTTTATCGTACCGAGACATCGGCGCCCGTGTGGGACGGCATCTAGCCACAGTGAGGGGCGAGTATGGATTCGGTGGGTGCAGGAGAGACAGACGGACCGACGTGAGTGATTGCCGCACCCTCGGCACACCACCGAATGAGAGGACCGGCATGTTGTGCGGCGGGCATTGACGGCTCGCACCGATACATCACGAACGTTAGCGCAGGAATTAGGGTGTGTTGCATAACAACCTGTGTCAGCACGTACCGTTCGACATCGTCTGCAGGAGCGGGAACTTGTCGCACGGCGCCCATTGCTCCGATTACCATTGACGTCACACCACAGGAGAGTACGGCAGCAGTGGGCCGTTGAACGCCGCACCTGGACTACGGAATGGCACGACATTGTCTTCTCCGACGAATACCGCTTCCGCCTGCAACACCACGATGGTCGGTTCCGCGTGTGGCGGCACCGCGGAGAGAGACTGTATGACGCCTGCATTATGCTTCGCCATACCGGTCCGTCGCCTGGCGTTATGGTTTGGGGCGCAATTGGATATGACACCCGCACCCCTCTGGTATGCATCGCCGGTGCACTCAACAGCCACCGCTACATCTCCGACGTTTTGGAGCCGGTAGTGCTTCCTTACCTGCAGGACCTGCCAGCGGCCTTGTTTCAACAGGACAATGCACGCCCGCACATGGCACGCATCATGCAACAATTCTTCACGGCCCACCAAGTGGCACTGCTGCCGTGGCCCGCCTGTTCTCCCGATATGTCGCCCATCGAACACGTCTGGTCGCTGATCGGCAACCGACTAACCCGGCAAGCACCACCCGCGGCTACGCCTGATGAACTGTGGCAACGTGTGGAAGCAGCCTAGACCGACATACCCTAAGCCCACATCCAAAGCCTCTTTCGTTCGATGCCGCGACGTGTACCGGCCGTTATTGCCAGCCATAGGGGCCACACGATTTATTGATGTCTCCGTGTTCCGCAAGTCGCACGGGCCTGTAAGCTCAATCGTTTCATCTTTGTATCTGTTGTTATGTGTCCAGTAAATCTAGCTTCGCTATCTCGTGTCCTTCTTGGTGTTGCATTTTAGGTGGCCAACAGTGTACATTAAATATTATATCATCATCATCATCATCATCATCATTGTCAACCATTATAATTATCAATCCACTGCTGGACGAAGGTCTCTCCAAGCCTCTTCCACAACGGTCTGTCTTGTGCCAGTCTCCTCCATGTTACTCCCGCATACTTTCGAATTTCATCCACCCATCTCCCATGTGGTCTTCTTCTGGGTCTTTTCCTGTCCCTTGGAATCCAATCTAAAATTTCGGCTGTCCATCGAGTCCATTGCTCGTTCGTGACAGTCGTAGTGTTGGTGGCTCCAATATTTTATGCATTTTAGTGTGGAATACCTCGTCCCTCACTCACCTGTTGCGTGGCCCGGCTGTCTAAAGGTACTGTGTACGTTTTGAGCTACTTTTCTAGCGTTCTCATCCTCATATTAGTTCATATTCATCCGTTTTCTTATCGTTTGCTCGTTTGTTTACGTTTGGAAGCTGCCAACATGGCGGCTTCCAGTATTTCCTTATGATCTACGGGCGTGGCGGATGCACGTCACGTCACACTTCCCACGTCCATGGAAGTTAACATACTCTCGTCCTCAAATGTGTCTCCTCAAATGCCTTCCCAGCTTTCTAGTACTCCTGCATCTCTTCCGAGGATGTCATTTGCCTCAACAGTGCAACGAGGCGCTACTTCTACGTCCGATTCCTCTCAACCTGATGGTCTTTTGCAAGCAACACCAATTATTCAGGTATCCAACCACAAGGTGAAGGTAACGATAGATGACAATTCGCAGATTGGCTGTGAGTTCCATAACCTCCTGGATAGAGGTGTGCTCTTTCATGCTTTACTAAATACTCCATTGCCACGCTACATGGAAGCCCTCTCTGGACATGTGTCGTCTGCGTCCATTGCAGGCATTTCCCGTACTCCTCGGGGTATTTCGGTACAGTTCAATCACAAGGAGGATGCTGACTTTTTTCTTGCAAACGGACTTTCGATTGGGACAAACCATCTCATCCAGTCGCCTCTTTCCAAGCGACCAGTGAACATCACATTCTATCCTGTTCCACACGAAGTGCCTGATACTGCACTTCCTCTCCTTGTCAGTCATGTATGTAAAATTGTTGGCAAGGTTCGTCGCCTCTCTGACGCTCCCCGCGGTACTCGATTTGCACATGCTACAGGACCTCGCCGTCAGTTATTGGTCGTCTTTCTCACTGAGAAAGCCTTGGCGGATTGCCCTACAGAAGCTACTGTTGAAATTGGCGCACGAACGTACAGTTTCAAGATTTTCACTGCTCACTATTGTACACACTGTTTAACACAGAATCACACCGCTGCCTCCTGTGACCGCGTTCGACGTGGACGTTCATCAAGTTCTCATCCCACTGCTGACCACATTGATCTTTCTACTATCCCCACTACCGGTAGTTTGCCTGACGCGAATTCTTCGTTTCTCCATCAGACTAACATTTCCGTCACGGACAATGCTGCCTTTCCTCCTCTCCCGACCCATACGATTGTGCATCCACCTTCAAGATTGACAGAGTTGTCTTCGACTACAGATGTGTCTACAGCGGAGTGTTCCAATCCGGGTGTGTTGAGTGGTGGTTTGGCAGATCGGCCGTCTGGCTCTTCTCCTAGCCTCTCGGATATCGGATCTCCAATTACAACCTTGTCTACCATACCCTTATCGCAACATCTTTCTGAAGCCTCGGCTGTTGTACCAGTCTCCACTAAGGCAGCTCAGCTACGTACTGCTTCTTCGGCGACGTTGGTTTCCTCGTCTCCTGACTTGGGAGGTGAGCCTGATCCACTAATGGATACATCCGCCTTAGCTTCTTCTTCGAAGCGGATTGGAACTTCCAAAGGCGCTGTAAAACAGAAAAAGTTAAAACAACTTTCTGTGCCTCTTTCTGAGGATTCATCTAGTGTTCCCGAGGTTTCCGGTTCCGGTGTTTCTCCACCTGATGATTCTTCAAACAGTATGCTTCTCCGCTCAGGTCCTGTCAATCCTCTCTCTGATGCTGAGGTTCTACAGGCCGTTGATACGTTTCCTCCAGTTCCTGGACCACTGTCCAGACAGCAACTTTTACGTCTTTTTCAACCTGAACGTACGATTGTTGGTTCTGAAGAATTCCTTCACTCCCCTGATCTGGACCTGTATGCAGCGGTAACGCAATTCGAAGCTTATGTGTCACTTTTTGAATCTCTGTGTGCCACCGATCCTCGGTATCAGCTTTTTTTGAGACGTTACACGCGCCGTCTCGCCTCCTTGAAGGAGCTCGTTGAGAAGCATATATGTGATACCTTCTATCCTTTTACCGATGACCTTTAGCTCTCTTCCTCACACCGATTACTTTTTGTTCTTTCAATGCTAGGGGATTTGCAAACCCGTTCGCAGATTCCCTGGTTTTGCAGATTTAGTGCATGTTGATACTGATGTTTTCATTGTGTGTTTTTACTGTGATTTACAAGTAATGTATTGTAAATTTGCGATAATTGCGTGTTTTTGCTGTGTTTTCACAACTAATCGGTCTCGTTACTTGTGTGATCTCCTCATTATCTCCTCATTATCTTATCTGTTGTTTCCTGAATTTGTGCCTGTTTTTTAAATTACCTATAATTGTGAGTGTTTGCTGTGTTAGTGCTTTCCTCTATCGCGGATTATTATAGTGGTACGTTTGTTACCTTTGTTATTTCTATAAAGTTGCTGAGGTACTCAATGTTGTTTTGCGCTCTAACCACATTTCAGTTCCGTTCGGTTGATTTATGATAGCCTAGTACATTTCATGCATTTGTGCACATGTGTTACAGTGTTTGACATGGCGTTAGGCCATTCATTGTTAGTGTGCATATTAATTTCCTTTCTGTGTAACGTTGTGCTGCATCGTGTATATACTGACTGTCTTCACTGTTGTTTTCTGTACTGCAGCTTTTAATGAATCTCCTATGTCTGTATTTCGTTATAGCAATAAACTGGGTACCACTATGGTACCCACAGTTACCAATACCAATACCATTGCCATTTCAAGGATTTTTCTCAAATCATGATGTCTTCCACTCTTGTCATTTTTCGGATCCACGAGTTCCTCTTCTTATCTCTCCTGGTTACACCAAGCATGCACCTCTCCATGCTGCTTTGAGTTGTCTGCAGCCTTTGTATGTCTCTATTAGTTAAGGTCCACGTCTCTGCACCGTACGTAAGCACTGGAAAAATCCATTAATCAAACACTTTCCTTTTAAGACATAATGACATATTGCTCTTCAAAATTATGCTGTTTCTTCCAAAAGCTCTCCAGGCAAGTTTTATACGCCGATTAATTTCTTAATCAATGTGACCCTCACTTGATATCTGCTGTCCAAGATAAACGTACGCATCTGTTATCTCCAGCTTTTCTCCATCAATCGATAAATCTTCATTTCTTGTAAAAGCATTGTACATCACTTTTGTCTTCTGAAAGTTCATTTTTAATCCCACTTCTTTACTCTTGTCAGCAAGTGCCTGGATCATACTCTGCAGCTCTGATGGGGTAGTTGCAAAAATGACTACGTCACCAGCAAAACGAAGGTGAGTTAGATAATCTCCATTAATCTTTAGCCCTTTGTTTACCCAGTTCAATGATTGAAAGACATTTTCCAATGTGGCATTAAACTTTAAGTTGTGGAGTCATTTTGGAGGGGTTTGGCCATAACTCACCAAGCTGGCCAAGCGGGTTGGTGAGTGTGGGATAGCATTTCCTCTAATCCCGATGGTATAGTCATACCGCTGTTGGCGGTCGTCAGAGCCCCTTTAGTGGGAACAGGATGCACCACGAGAAAGCGGGGTTGACATTTGTCAAGGAGAGGCTGTGATGTTGCGCATCACCTGACCTTACTTCCCTATAACATATACACATCATAAAAT
This sequence comes from Macrothele yani, assembly GCA_039090855.1. Taxonomy (NCBI): domain Eukaryota; kingdom Metazoa; phylum Arthropoda; class Arachnida; order Araneae; family Macrothelidae; genus Macrothele; species Macrothele yani. Next base: position 157,272,451 of record CM076996.1, read on the forward strand.
CAATAAGCAGGGTACTGACACAGAATATACTACAACAATCCCAAAGGATATGGGAGGAAGACAAAATCGATGGTTGAGAAGGCAAAATGTCATCACAACAAAATGACGAGGCCTTTCAGATCAGATCAGATCATATGTAGAGGATTTTAGGAAGGGAGTGTCTGACCCCAGGTCTTAAACAACCCTTAGAAATAGGAAGCTAGGAGATTTGGGCTAGAGTGCCCGATAGGAAAGTCACATGGAAGCGAAGCAGAAAAGGGGGTGGAAGACGCCCTTATTTATTACCTGGGGGGCCAGTACCCGGGGTCCGACGGCTTAACGTGCCCATCCGATGCACGGTGGATATTTAGTGGATCGAACCTGAGGTCTTCTCCATGGCAGTCACGAACGTTGCCCACTAGGCTACCCGCGGCCTGAAGAGACATTTTGAACTTAAAGTCACCTCATATGGGCAGAAACACTATGACATAATTGAATGCATTTTCCCGAATCTAAGGAATTCTCAAAATTAAATCCATGTTAATATGCTCCATAAACACTATCTAGCTGAACTGGCAAAATGTTGAAGAGCTTGGGTACCTGTTTACTTCTGAGAATTTATTAAAACTCAAGGGTAAAAAATGCATTTGCTTGGAGAAATTAATCCCATACTTTTGGCTTTCACGTTCTAGTAAATTTGATAAGAAATGATTCAAAATTTGAGTAGTCTATACATATTTTGCGGCATTTTTTTCTCATGGGACCAACCTTCCTGTGAAAAAATCAGTCTCAGGTTCCTAGCAACGGTGTGCGTGTCTGTTCGTGGCATATTATAAATGAGTTCCCACTTGTTGATTTGCTATCTGTATAATTTGGTTAACTTAAAAATATTTTAATAAGAAATTTAAGGAATAACGGCAAAGTAAGGTGAAAATACAACAGAAACGAGAGAAAGATGAATCAAAAGTTCAAAATTTAAAAGAAATATTAAGTGTCTATTAATGAAATCGAATCTAAGGAATTCTCAGAATTGAATTCAAATTACTTAACTGATGAAATCTTCAATGAATGAAATACGGGATAACACCATTGGGCAATACAAATTTGGAAGATGTGAATCCGTTTATTGGTGTAAATATGACATGGATGTTAAGTCAGATAATATCCGAAAACTTGAAAATTCCATCGTCCTGGAGCGGGAATCAAATCCGCGTCTCCCGGATAGCGCCCAAGTATGCTACCCACTGTATGAATGCCAGTTACTTCGACTAGCAAATCCTGTGATGGTTATATTCAAATTGATCGGAAACTTGAAACTTCGTCGTTCTGGGTGGTGTAGTGGTTAGCATACTAGGGCGCTATCCGGGAGACGCGGATTCGATTCCCGCTCCAGGACGATTAATTTTTTAAGTTTTCGGATATTATCTGATTTAACATCTATGTCATACTTACACCAATAAACGGATCCACGTTTTCCAAATATGTGATGAAATCTTTTTGAATTCAAGTAGCAGCGTTGTTAAAAGTAATGGATGTTAAACGGCTGATGATCACTGTAGATCAAATATCAACGTAAAGACTAGATTCTCCTTACCAGCTCACTATGCAACTTAAATCTCTAGTTGTTTCTTGCTGGTGTGAATTTTTTCTGTGATAAAAGGAGGCAATACAAAAATTATGTTCTCGTTTTAGTTCAGCAGCTAGCCCATAGGACGGAACAAAGGAACGAAGCCACGCAGGAGGAAACTGGCTCTGAGAAGTATCCTTGAAAGAATTCATTACATTTATTGTACATTTTCATTAATATGTTCTGTTCCGCAAATTTTTGTCTTGTGTTAAAATATACTATTTGTCACTTATTGTCTTATATAAATATTTGCTATCAATAGGCTTTTCATCTATAAACATTGCGTGGATTTTTGTGAACTGTTTAGATTTATTTTTCCCTACAGAAAGAGAACCAAACTTGCTTTGTTCATGCTTTACGTTCTTGAATCCAATTCAATTTTCACGTAAACCATCGCCAATTTGTAGCACTTTTCTTCTGATGTACAGAGGGTGAGTCGAAAGTTTTGAAATATTTGGATCACTTTATGTATTCATACGTACCTTAAGACGAAAGCTGACTGGCATTCAAAATATAGAGCATCCATCGTGTTGCACCATCTTTAGCTATCTGTCTGCCAATTCTTCGATTCCGCGGCGGTACCAGTTCTTATCCTTCGAGACGAAGAACTCCTTCACCCCAGCTGCCACCTCCTCCTGGTTGTTGAAGTGCCACCCGCGAAGGAATTTGGCCATGGACCGGAACAGGTAATAATCCGACGGGGTAAAGTCCGGACTATATGCTGGGTGTGGCATCACTTCGATGCCCTCGAGTTCCGGGAGTTTTCCCCGGTTCGTTCCCGCGGTATGAGGCCGAGCGTTGTCTTGCTCTAGGAGAGCACGCTTTCTGTTCATCAGTACCGGGTACTTTTCTAAAACGGTATACATTCGCTCTAGCTGTTCAGAGTAGAGGATGGCGTTGATGGTCCAACCGTCTGGAACAAATTCATAATACGTTGACTGTCTCCTCGAAATTCTACCAGACGCAGAGCATCACCTTGTGCTCGAAGCGCCCAAGTTTGGCAACAGGTTCCAGAAGCTGGGCCGGGCTTAACCACTGCCGTTGTGTGTTAGGATTACGGAAATTGACCCAATTTTCATCGCACGTAACAGTTCTCTTGATGAAACTTACATCGCGGCGTTTTCTAGGAGTTTCGTGCACACTTCCACTTGGCGGTTTGCTTCAGCTGGCGTCAGTTCGTGAGGGACAATGAGGCAGCTCCTGTACATTTTACCGAGGTCCTGAAGGTGACGAACCACGGTGGTTTGTGATACGCCCAACTCGCCTGATAAACTCAGAGTGCTGGTTGTCGGATTGCCTCTACGGTTTGGCGCACGGCCTCCGAATCCAGGATTCCCGGCCTACCTTATCTTGGCTGGTCGTCGAGGTTTCTGTCACCAGAGCGAAATTTCTTGAACCATCTGGTTGCGGTGCTGTGGTCCACGGAACTTTCCCCTTTCGCATTACAAATGTTTCGTATTGCTTGAGCAGCGTTACGGCCGAGTTTAAACTCCCAAAGCAAAAGTTCCCTAATTAGGTGGTTGTGGCTGTGAATCTTTTAGGCGCCCCAAGTACCGACAGAACGACGACATACCACTTTATATCCTTTTCACAGCAACGACTACCACTTTATATCCCTTTTGATTGACTGCCGTGCGCTACTTGAACTAGTTTAAACACGTGACATACCCATGCATTTATGCAAATATTACAAAACTTTCGACTCACCCTCCTTAGTTCTGAACTCGGAGATATGTTTACCAGTTGTCTCGGAAGTAGCTCTTCCACGCCTGAACTGCTCTTTGTATAACTTCTATCGCCAACAAACTGCAGGCTATTTTGAAGAGCACTTCATTTACTGCCCACATGCCGTTAAGTCATAATTTGAACTGTTTTTCTGATCATAATTCGGTTATCAGTCGGAGACTTCCGTTCGAAAGCGGGTAATCAGTTTTAAAATAGTATAACTATATTAGTAATCCGAATTTCTTGGCGTAGATTACAAATCAAGGTTTCCAAGCTTTCGCACATCAACCAGATGGCTTTCTCAAAGAAGGTAGACAGCAAATTGCAAACGGAATAATAGAACGCTTAAACAATTTGAACGCGGTGACCTGACTTGACAACAAACGAGCAGATACTAAGTAATTATTCATCCAAAGACTCGAGGCTTCATGCTCGTTAACACGCGAAATCATAGAAGAAAACGAAATGCATTCATTATTTGAAGAACTGGTTCCAAACTCGTGGCAACTCCAGCGAGAGGCTGTAATTGCATGATTTACTGTTGGTGATGATCTCTAAAGTTTCGCGAATGGCAGTAGATTTTGGGGTGGAGTAGGAGGCTAATTCCTTTACGTCATCCCACATAGGAGTAGCGGACTTGAGCTGGACCACTCTGGATAGGCTGTTGTTACTTTACAGTTCTTTATGTCGCTTTTATGCTCGTTAATTCTAGTTCCAAAGGAACGCTTGATCATTCCAATGTAGTATCGCTTGGAGCCGTCCGGATATTGTAAAAGAATGGCATAAACACCTGCATCATTAGAAAGCGGGGACTTGTCAGAGTTTCCCTGAAGCATTGCATATAAAGATGTCGCAGACCTGATACCAACACCAAGGTTCATTTTCTTGAGCGCGTTCTTGAACTGATAAAAACATTTGGTATGTATGAAATTGAGCCCAAGTAGCCTAGTTGTGGCGTAGATCGGAAGACACTGCAAAGGCTCTTCTTATTCGAGAACAGAAGAAAGCTGTCTTGTAACTAGCAGGGCAGAATGAACTCCGGAGCATCAAATTGGGGACGGATATGGGTTTATACTAGACTTGCGTACGAAGGCGATTTTCAGGCATCTTGCTCAGTAATACATCCCGATAAGGCAAGGCACCATTGTGTTCGAGCTCCATAGTGAAATTGATCGTGGAGTGAATATCATTAATTTTATTTAGGAAAAGCGGCAGAGTTTGATTTCCGTGTGGCCATATGAAGAATACATCGTCCGCATATCTCAGCCAGGTACTAGGAGCTGGAGTGATGTTGGAAAATATATATTGCTCGATTGGGCAAAGTATTGATTCCGCGAGAATGGCTGAAAGAGATGATCCCATCGGAGCGCCATTAATCTGTTTGTAAAATTTTCCTTAGAAACTGAGTCCATTAACTTAGAGATGTTGAGGCAAAACTTCTGCGAATGAAGTGATGAATTAGCAACGGTCTCTTTTAATGTCCCGATGGCTTCCGGCACGGGGACCGAAGGGTAAACAGAAACCACATCGAAACTGCCGATGATGACGCTTTGTTGGAAAGAGATTTGCTTGATTTTCGTGATAAAATCCAGAGTGGAAGTTATTATAAAGTTCGATTCAGGAAGATATTTAGCCAGAAATTTTGAAAGTGCTTTCTCTAAATGGCATGTTGGCGCGGATCTCCTTGATACAATGGGTCTCAACGGATTACCGGGCTTGTGGTGCTTACGCCTACCGAAGAGCTTCGGGATTTGAGGTTCTGGTGGTAATTTGGCGGCTTTCTTGAGATCGTCCGGAATAGCGGTCAGTCTGGCAGCTCTTTGTACCTGCGCAATTCAACAATTTAGAGGGTTCTTCTGCAGCTCTGTAGATCCAGAAGTAGAGATAAAATCTTCGAGTTTCTGATTGTAATCTACAGCATCCATAACTGCAATCTGGCCGGACTTGTCCGTTAGAGTTAATATAATGGAGGGGTCATTTCTAAGATTCGAAATCGGTCTCGGAATTCTAAATTTATTAGATCTCTGTTTCAAATTGTACCACAATCGTAACCTTGAGCAACAGAGTAGGCGTATTTCGTCTTTGGCGTCTTCCGGAACTCGCGATATTACGCTTTCAAACTGGGAAGTTACACCTTTAGGATTTGGTTTCTTTCTGAAGCAGAACTTAGGTCCAAGTTCCAAAACTTTAGTTTCCTCTACGGTGAGCGTCCGCTTAGAAATATTGACGTATGGAATGGCAAATTCTTTTGGATTTGGATTCTGGGATGATTTCAAGAAATTTAACTTATTGTTATGTTTGGAGGATAAGGATGATTGAAGTCTTTCGACCAACATGTCCACTGGGTGCGTTAGGTTGTTGAAAGTGATCGGGTCGCAAAGAATATGCAGTTTCATTTACGTATAAGGTATAGCACTTGGCTTCCAAAGACATAACCTTCTTTCTTTTCAGGTTTCCTATCCTCGATAGGGTCTGACAAAGAATATTGTCCTTTTCTTCTCGAACCAAGTTCCTTTTACCGAAGTCTTAAAATTAAGGAACTTTGGGATCAACCCTAACGTCTTTCGAGCGGATAAAAGGTCGAGGTGGGAACTTTCTCTCTAAACTTTGAGCCTCAGCTGTCGGAATAGTTTGAATGAGTTCCACATTGCTCAGCGAGTGCAAAACTAAATAATAACGAGGAACTGTACACTAATCACATTTAAAATAGTACAGTATAACTATATTAGTAATCCGAATTTCTTGGCGTAGGTTACAAATCAAGGTTTCCAAGCTTTCGCAGATCAACCAGATGGTTTTCTTAAGGAAGATAGATAGCAAAGTGCAAACTGAATAATAGAACGCTTCAACAATTTGAACGCGGTGACTTGACTTAACAATAAACGAGCAGGTGCTAAGTAATTATTCATCCAAAGACTCGAGGCGTCATGCTCGTTAACACGCGGAATCATTGAAGAAAACGAAATGCATTCATTATTTGAAGAACTGGTTCCAAACTCGTGCAATGACAGCCTCTCGCTGGAGTACCCAAGTCTACTATAAATCCACATCCGTCCTCAAGTTTATGCCCCGCAGCTCATGCTGTCCTGCTAGTTACAAGACACCTTTCTTCCGTTCTCGAATAAGAAGAGCCTTTGCAGTATCTTCCGATGTTCTTTCCAGACAACGTTAATTAAAGAACGTTACCGAATTGGCCACTGAGGCAGGATACAACCCGGACCTGTTGCATAGCTATACCGAGAAAATCAGAACCAGTCATACCAACCTTTCTACGCCGCAACTACGCTACCTGGGCTCAATTCCATACATACCAAATGTTTTTATCAGCTCAAGAACGCGCTCAAGAAAATGACACTTGGTGTTGGCATCAGGTCTCGGATATCTTTATATGCCATGCTTCAGGGAAACTCTGACAAGTCCCCGCTTTCTAATGAGGCAGGTGTTTATGCCCTACATTTACAATATCCGGACGGCTCCAAGCGATACTACATTGGAATGATCAAGCGCTCGTTTGGAACTGGAATTAACGAGCATAAAAGTGACATAAAGAACTGTAAAGTAATAACAGCCCTATCCAGAGAGGTCCAGCTCAAGTCCGCTACTCCTATGTGGGATGACGTAAAGAAATTAGCCTCTTACTCCACCCCAAAATATACCGCCATTCGCGAAACTTTAGAGATCATCACCAACAGTAAATCATGCAATGACAGCCTCTCGCTGGAGTTGCCACGATTTTGGAACCAGTTCTTCAAATAATGAATGCATTTCGTTTTCTTCTGTGATTCCGCGTGTTAACGAGCATGACGCCTCGAGTCTTTGGATGAACTATTACTTAGCATCTGCTCGTTTATTGTCAAGTCAAGTCACCGCATTCAAATTGTTGAAGCGTTCTATTATTCAGTTTGCAGTTTGCTGTATACCTTCCTTGAGAAAGCCATCTGGTTGATGTGCGAAAGCTTAGAAACCTTGATGTGTAATCTACGCTAATAAATTCGGATTACTGATATAAATGTAGTTATACTATTTTGAGTGTGATTGGTGTACGGTTCCTCGTTATTATGTTGTTTAGCACTCTCCGAGCAATGTGGAACTCATTCAAACTATTCCGACAGCTAAGGCTCAAAGTTTAGAGAGAATGTTCCCACCTCGACCTTTTATCCGCTCGAAAGACGTTAGGGTTGATCCCAAAGTTCCTTAATTTTAAGACTTCGGTAAAAGGAACTTGGTTCGAAAAGAAAAAGGACAATATTATTCGTCAGACCTTATCGAGGATAGGAAACCTGAAAAGAAAGAAGGTTATGTCTTTGGAAGCCAAGTGCTATACCTTATACGTAAATGAAACTGCATATTCTTTGCGACCTGATCACTTTCAACAACCTAACGCACCCAGTGGACATGTTGGTCGAAAGACTCCAATCATCCTTATCCTCCAAACATAACAATAAGCCAAATTTCTTGAAATCATCCCAGAATCCAAATCCAAAAGAATTTGCCATTCCATTCGTCAATATTTCTAAGTGGACGCTCACTGTAGAGGAAACTAAAGTTTTGGAACTTGGACCTAAGTTCTGCTTCAGAAAGAAACCAAATCCTAAAGGCGTAACTTCCCAGTTTGAAAGCGTAATATCGCGAGTTCCGGAAGACGCCAAAGACGTAATACGCCTACTCTGTTGCTCAAGGTTACGATCGGGGTACAATTCGAAATAGAGATCGAATAAATTTAGGATTCCGAGACTGATTTCGATCCTTTGAAATGACCACTCTATTATATTAACTCTAACAAACATGTCCGGCCAGATTGCTGTTATGGATGCTGTAGATTACAATCAGAAACTCGAAGATTTTATCTCCACTTCTGGATCTACAGAGCTGCGAAAGAACCCTCTAAATTGTTGAATTGCACAGGAACAAAGAGCTGCCAGACTGACCGCTATTCCGGACGATCTCAAGAAAGCCGCCAAATTACCACCAGGACCTCAAATCCCGAAGCTCTTCGGTAGGCTTAATCACCACAAGCCCGGTAATCCATTGAGACCCATTGTATCAAGGAGATCCGCGCCAACGTACCATTTAGAGAAAGCATTTTCAAAATTTCTGGCTAATTATCTTCCTGAATCGAACTTTATAATAACTTCCACTCTGGATTTTATCACGAAAATCAAGCAAATCTCTTTCCAACAAAGCGACATCATCGGCAATTTCGATGACGTTTCTCTTTACCCTTCGGTCCCCGTGCCGGAAGCCATCGGGACATTAAAAGAGACCGTTACTAATTCATCACTTCATTCGCAGGAGTTTTGCCTCAACATCTTTAAGTTAATGGACTTAGTCACAAGTTCCAGCTACTTCTGTTTCCAAGGAAAATTTTACAAACAGATTAATGGCGCTCCGATGGGATCATCTCTTTCAGCCATTTTTGCGGAATCAATACTTCGCCCAATCGAGCAATATATATTTTCCAACATCACCCGAAGGCCTACTACCTGGCTGAGATATGCGGACGTAGTATTCTTCATATGGCCACAGGGAAATCAAACTCTGCTGCTTTTCCTAAATAAAATTAATGATATTCACTCCACGATCATTTTCACTATGGAGCTCGAACACAATGGTGCCTTGCCTTATCTGGATGTATTACTGAGTAACTATAATCCCACATCCGTCTCCAATTGGATGCTCCGGAGTTCATTCTGCCCTGCTAGTTACAAGACAGCCTTCTTCCGTTCTCGAATAAGAAGAGCCTTTGCAGTGTCTTTCGATGTTCTTTCCAGACAACGTGAATTAAAGAACGTTACCGAATTGGCCACTGAGGCAGGATACACCCCGGACCTGGTACATAGCTATGTCGAGAAAGTTAGAACTAGTCATACTAATCTTTCTACGTCGCAACTACGCTACCTGGGTTCAATTCCATACATACCAAATGTTTCTTATCAGGTCAAGAACGCGCTCAAGAAAATGAACCTTGGTGTTGGCATCAGGTCTTCGACATCTTTATATGCCATGCTTCAGGGAAACTCTGACAAGTCCCCGCTTTCTAATGAGGCAGGTGTTTATGCCATCCCTTTACAATATCCGGACGGCTCCAAGCGATACTACATTAGAAGACCAAGCGTTCGTTTGGAACCAGAATCAACGAGCATAAAAGGGACAAAAAGAACTGTAAAGTAACAACAGCCCTGTCCAGTGAGGTCCAGCTGAAGTACGCTACTCCTATGTGGGATGACGTAAAGGAATTAGCCTCCTACTCCACCCCAAAATCTACGGCCATTCGCGAAACTTTAGAGATCATCACCAACAGTAAATCATGCAATGGCAGCTTCTCTCTGGAGTTGCCATGAGTTTGGAACCAGTTCATCAAATAATGAATGCAGTTCGTTTTCTTCTATGATTCCGCGTTTTAACGAGCATGACGCCTCGAATCTTTGGATGAATAATTACTTAGCATCTGCTCGTTTATTGTCAAGTCAAGTCACCGCGTTCAAATTGTTGAAGCGTTCTATTATTCCGTTTCCAGTTTGCTGTCTACTTTCTTTGGGAAAGCCACCTGGTTGATGAGCGAAAGCTTGGAAACCTTGATTTGTAATCTACGCCAAGAAATTCGGATTACTAATATACACTGACGGAAAAAATCCCAACACCAAGAAGCGATTGTGATAGATAAACGACAGTTGGTAATCGGTGAGAGTACATCTGTAAGATGAAGTCTATGCAAATTTCGCGCTCGGCGCATACGTGTGGCGCTAGTAGCGCCCCTCGGAACATGCAAAGCAGCTTTGCTGTAAATACGCGCTGTAACGTTCGTGAGCGTTAGTTATCGTTGAGATTCGATGTAGCGTGTTGATGTTAGTCAAGAATACCTTTAAGAAAACGAAGAAGCCATTATCAACAACTCACGGAGTTTGAACGAGGTCGTGTAATAGGGCTACGAGAAGGTGGATTTTCTTTCCGCAATATTGCAGAACGACTTGGCAGGAATGTAGCCACTGTGCATGATTGTTGGCAGCGGCGGTCAAGGGAAGATACTGCCTCAAGAACACCGGGTTCCGGCCGGCCACGTGGCACTACTGAGAGGGAGGACCGCCGTGTACGGCGTATGGCCGTGGCGCATCGTACCGCGTCTGCGGCAGCAATTCGAGCTGCAGTTGCCACCACAGTGACACAACGAACTGTTACAAATCGGTTACTTGCAGGACAGCTCCGAACCAGACGCCCTGTAGCGTGCATTCCACTTACTCCAAACCACTGCCATTTGCGACGTCAGTGGTGTCAAGCTAGAGCTCATTGGAGGACGGAGTGGAGATCTGTTGTGTTTTCTGATGAAAGCTGGTTCTGCCTGGGTGCCAGTGATGGCCGTGTGTTGGTTAGAAGGAGGCCAGGTGAGCGCCTGAAACCAACCTGTCTGCGGCCGAGACACACTGGACCTACACCTGGAGTTATGGTCTGGGGAGCCATTTCCTATGACAGCAGTAGCACTCTCGTGGTTATCCCACGCACCCTGACGGCACAGTTGTACGTCGGTCTGGTGATTCAACCTGTTGTGCTGCCATTCATGAACAGCATTCCAGGGGGTGTTTTCCAACAGGATAACGCTCGCCCGCATACCACTGTTGTAACCTAACATGCTCTACAGAGTGTCGACATATTGCCGTGGCCTGCTAGATCACCAGATCTTTCACCAATCGAGCACGTATGGGACATCATTGGACGACAACTCCAGCGTCACCCCCAACCAGCATTAACCGTCACTGTATTGACCGACCAAGTGCAACAGGCATGGAACTCCATCACACAAACTGACATCCAGCACCTGTACGACACAATGCATGAACGTTTGCGTGCTTGCATTCAACATTCTGGCGGTTACACCGGTTATTAATGTACCAGCATTTCACATTTAAAATGGCCCTTCTCGCGCTTACAATAAGCTGTGATCTTGAAACCTTAATCGATTAAATATGTTACCTATTCAAATGTATTGCCGCCATTTCATTCCTCTATAACTATTTTTTCGTGGTGTTGGGATTTTTTTCCCGTCAGTGTAGTTATACTATTTTAAGTGTGATTGGTGTACAGTTCTTCGTTATTATTGGGTAATCAGTCGTTTGACAGACTTTGGCAGCCATATTGCTTTGTCGACCAGTGCCTTTATTCTGTGTTTAGCGATGTTCCCATATCACCAGGTAGACTTGAAGTGACATTTGCTGTATTGCCTAATCTCTCGAAAGACTTCAAACTGCGTATAATGGTATTGCGTCTTCGTCAATCTAAATCATCTGCTCAGATTTGTAATCACCTGAAAGCAAGGAATACCTTATCCGATCATAAATTACATTGTATCTACCAAGATATTTGGATAAATTCAGCATTAAACCACTGTTTATAGTAGACAACTATTTAAAACTACCTGTATGCAAGTTTGTCACCCGAAGATAAATATTTTGCCCAAGGAAAGAAAATATTCACTTCCACGGGAAGTGAGCACAATTCATTTATTTGTTCCCGTAATTATGCACCTTCTTTTTTTATCTTTCCTTTAAGAAATTGAATCTGTGTGGCAGTTGTCAGATCTTGTTCTGTAAAATTTCTGCAACCTTACCACTTTAGTAAAATAAATATGTACCCACCTTCAGCGCTTAGAGTCCTGAAGCTCAGTGCGATACTTAGAATAACTTTGCAGAATGTGAATCGAATAACTGCGGAAACATCTTTGATGAAACTAGGTATCCCGATTAAAACTTGAGAAATCTCTTCGATGAAACCACGTGTTCTAGTAAAACTTGCGAAAATATCTGTAAGACAACCACATATCCTGTTGAAACTCAAAAAAGTATATTTAATTGATCCACATATGATAATGAAGCTTGGCGAAATACCTTTGATGAAAGCTCGCATCCTAAAGAAACTTCATTTTAAGAATTCCTCTCTTCCTGTTCAATTATAATTAATCAAACTATCGTCACCTCGAGAGTTACATGTAGTAACATTTCCTCCACACAAAGAGCTATTAAATATAAATTCTTTTATAAATTAGACAAAATGAGCCTAATGTTACATTTTCATTTTATTGAAGCATTAGATACATATACAACGCTTCCTCCCTCTTCCCTTGAGTTTTCTTACAATAAGTGAAATAATATTTTCTTTCCTAATATTTTCATTCCCTTAGTATCGGAAATCTACAATTGTTCACCCCTTAGTTACTCTGTTTTTACTACACACTGTTGAAACATGCAATGGATGTAAATGGTTGAACAGTTTTCTGTCATCAATTTAACTTGAATCAGTTTGATGTCACGGAGCACGATAAAAGCAGAGGTTTGTACGAAATCCGTTACACTGGAGTTATTGAAGAGACGAGTGGCAATTAAACGTCAGTATAAACAAGAGCCGATTGGTTTCGGTGTTACCCAATGTTTGGATATGTGTCATTACAGACGGCTCCGGATGACTCACTTGATAAACCCACTCTTTGCGCTGTTACATATTACAAAAATAAATATTTTTTTGTCGAAATTTGAAACAAATACGAGTATGCTGTACAGCTTTTCTTGGTACTGAGTAAATTTTGTCACAGTTTCTTTTTAGAAATATATATTGTAATTTCATTATTCCTATGGGTAAGGTGCCAGTAGTAGCATTGCTTTAAATGCTGACAGGGTCTCCATTTTTGTTCTCAATTCGTTAAATTAACCAACTGAGCTTCGCACCGGAAATGTCTCTTTATTTCAGTAACAGTTTCTACACGCCAATGATTGCATAACTGTTGTGAAAACTATTTTTGCGGGTGTTTTTGGTAAAAAATGGTTTTACAATTTTCAGAATAAATGAAAAAATCAAGTTTTCAGCTATAGCGCTAAATCAAATATGATTTTTTATCATAGTAGGTGAGCTATATAGTTACCTAACATAGTGTTTCTATGAGCAGCATTCGTTGAAAATGAATACATAATAACAATCGGTTACTCTCGTGGAAACTGCACAATGGGTAATGAAGCTTTAGTTCCGACTCTGATGAGTTCGAGATGAAATCTCCCAATTGCAAAAAATTTTGAAAAACGTTTACCACAGTAACTAATTTCTGCCACTGCACAGTTAAACCATCGATTTCTATTACACTGAAATTGTATATTTTGGGCCAAAGATTGTGACCTCCAGTTGTTTTTTCCCTTCCATTTTTCGACCGGCCTCTGATATCTTATTGTGAAGAAATTGCTCTTTGTTTTTTAAATATTAGAAAACCGTGATTGCATTACAGGTTCTTGAAACAATATGAACAAGAACATGATGGCATCTTATGCTTTTAACTTATAATAAATTTCGGCTCTCAAGACGACCAATTACTACTTACATTGCATTCATTAACTCGGAAAGACTGATAGCTGTGAACTAGAGCCCATTCACTTTGCCCCTTGATATGAAGTATGTATAACTATTTTAAATCCTTTTAATGAGTTTATTGCATGTAATAAGGGATATTGTGCACCGCTTTGTGCTCCGCATAAAATATATATTTTCCTTCATCAATTTGACTAGAAATAACCAAGTGTATCAAAGTAGTGTTGTGTCAAACGGCGAAACATTCTCAGAAGGTAAGAAAATTATTTAAAATTGTTAAATTCTAACTTTAGTATGTTGCACGTGTAAGTTAGCATCGTTTTTATGGTACACACATAAAAAAGATGTTGATGATAAATGTACAAAACACTTTCTCCATTTCTTTCTCTAATTGCAATATTTTCTACCGCATACATGCTACTTTCCTGTTCGAAAATGATTAACTCACACCTTCAAATTAAACATGATGAATATTACTGTTTTACTAAAATAATATTTTTCCACATTTATCCAGTAGCATATAAACACTGCACCCATCCACTGAAAATTAGGTCTAACATGTCCAGTGAATTTCCGTTGGACGACTTCTATCGAATTAACAACCTTTGCTGGCGGTCATTACTCACTGATTGGTGAGAATGAAGCCTTTCTTAAATGATTTCCTTTCACAGCCATTGCGTGCTTCGATCAGAACTAATTATAATGAATACGTTCTTGGCCGTAAATCACAGCTGGGGTAAATTGCGGTTGGCAATCCTGACTAAGTTTGGTCATTCAAAATTGCGTTGACAAATAAAATTACGAATACTATAGGAACTAATGGAAAGAGTCAAATATATCTGTGTTGGAAGAGTATGTGTAACTGTGCTGCATCATGTTATTCGTAAAGCAGTAAAATTTAATCAGCGTATTGTTTGATCTTGTACAAAGTCTTAGTTATCTTAGAATCGTATACTCATATACTACCTTTTACACAAAAACAGAAGCTGCTCTTTTCTGCTGACTCAGTTATCTAAATCAGAAATCATTGCGTTAACACTATTATTACTGTATATAACCTTAATCACAATATTAAGTTTATTATCTTTCTCAAAGTCTAGTCATTAAACTTTAACTTCATCATAAGTTCGATTGTTTTTGTTTAGTTGTTTGCCCTTTCCGATGATGCATAATTGTGAGAAGGAAAGAGTTGTGTAAATAGATGTTTGGCCGGTTAATGTGAGTTGTTACTTATTACATAATAGAAAGAAAGATGCATGGACCTCGTACTTCGTATAAGTTACTTAACCTTGCAGCCCAGAGCTCCTTGTCATGCGCCAAAGGTAAGCAGCGATGTTGGGAACAGGTGAAACGCTATGTTGGACCTCTGTGCTCCTATATTGGCCACACTAAGTCATGAAAATTAAGCCACTGATATTGCTGAATACAGAGCGGTATTAACTTACTCTGAATATGGTGCAGCAGCATCACTGTCCTGAACTTGAGGAATCCAAACCCGAAAAATGAAGTGAAAGCAAAAAATATCAATTTAAAAAAGACTCTTACAATATTGTCCATCATACATATGCTGCTTCTGAACTTGGGCAACTTCCATATCCATACTGTATCAAAAGCCTTCCAATTGCTAAACATAGCGGTGAAAAGAAACAGAATTTCAGATACTGTCATGAAAGTATGCAGAAGGCCACGTTCTTATCGGGACAAAAAAAAAATTAGGTATCGCTTTATCCAAAGTAAAAGTTATGGAGCGTTATCGGAACTCAAGATTTCTTCGCAATTTAGATATGCAGTAGCGTTTACAAAGGACCAATTTTAAACTGAAACTGCATTCGAATTTTGAATAAAACAGATGTTTTCTTACACTTTATACCAGGAACCTGCAAACTTATATAAATAAGGACTGCAAACAGCAATGGGAAGTATTTATTGTAAATAGTCTGAATCAAAGTATTCCTTTACACACCTTTTATTTGAAATATATTTAAATTTATGCAAGAAATACTGTTATCGTAAAATATATGGTCAAATTATAAATTGTTTTCAACCATTCTCATATTTCAGTCTTTTCGGATATTTCTGCATCGTTTTAGTTATTTCTGTTGATGCTGTGACATGGCAAATTAATATTATTTTATAATATGAGTTTATTATATTTGATAAGGGACTAATGGGCTTAACAATGTTCTCAACAGGAATTAATGTTTAGAAAAATTAGATATTTAAAACACAAATAAAAGGAAAGTATATACAGAAATGGGATGTAAGGTCAGGGGATGCACAACATCACAGCCTCTCCTTGACAAATGTCAACATCGCCTTTTCGTGGTGCATCATGTCCCCACTAAAGGGGCTCTGACGACCGCCAGTAGCGGTATAATTCTACCATCGGGATTAGAGGAATTGCTATTCCACATTCACCAACCCGCTTGGCCAGCGTGGTGAGTTATGGCCAAACCCTTCCAAAATGAATCCACAACTTAAATCTTTGCCCTCAGTCTCCGGAAGCTGGAATGTACCTGGCCAAGGCAGCGGCCAATGCGACATGAAGGCAGAGGGTGCTAAGAATCACCGGAGGACCGGACTAGGCTGCCATCTGATGCTGACCTTGGCTACGTATAATGGACGCTCCATATCTTCTAATTCAAGGCTTCTTGAATTGGAAGAGGAACTACAAAGGATCAAGTGGGACATCGTCGGGCTAAGTGAGGTAAGGACAAAAGGAGAAGATCTCATTGAACTGAAAATTGGACATGTCTTCTACTATCGTGGCACAGATACTGGCAGAACTAGTGGTGTTGGATTTATAATAAACAAGAAACTGAAGAATAAAGTTGTAGAAGTTGAAAGTTCCTCTGACAGAGCTGCACGACTCGTTATCCAACTCTCAAGAAGATACCAGGCTCAGATTATTCAAACTTATGCACCCACAACAAGTCATCCTGAAGAAGAAATTGAAGAATTTTACGAGGAAATTCGTCATCTAAATAATAAAGGCAAGCAGCACTTGAAGATAATTATGGGATATTTCAATGCAAAAATAAAGCAACAGAATGAAACTTCAGTAGGTAAATTCGGTCACGGCAACAGAAACCAGCGTGGAAATACTCTCGTAGAGTTTGCAGAGGCAGAAGGGTTTTTCATCATGAACTCCTTTTTCAAGAAAAAGTCACACAGGAATAGCACATGGAGACATCCGAATGGGACGACAAGTGAAATTGACTTTATTATGCGTAACAAAAAATTCTTCATAGAAGACTGCAGTGGGCTAAACAAGTTCAACACAGGTAGTGACCATACATTAGTGAGATGTAAGATGCACCTCAACACTAAACTCGAACGTGGCAAGCTCATGAAACAAACAAAATGTATTTACATAACCAACCTTAAAAATCACCATAATACCTTCAAGTTGGAGCTGAAGAACAGATTCTCTGCTTTAGAAGACCTAACATCGGAAGAAGTGGATATTTCTGAATTTAACAGAAAAGTAACCAAAACTCTTATGGAAACAGCAACAAAACTAGCTGGGTCTAAGAACAAGTTGCATGTAAACAAATTATCAGGAAAAACCAAAATGTTGATGCAAAAAAGAAGACAGATGAGGATAACTAAAGAATATGTTACTTACAAAGTGGAATATATAGAGCTATGCAAGACAGTACGAAAAAGTATCACTGAAGACGTAAGGAAATTCAACTGTGAACTAGTGAGGAAAGCAATTGAAAACCACCAAAGCCTAAATATAGCAAAGGGACATCTCAGTAAGGGAAGAAAACAGATTATGGCACTGAGAAAAGAAGATGGTTCTGTAACAAGAAATAGAAGCAAAAGTTTGACAAGAGTGAAAGATTTCTACTCCAAATTATATGAAAGGGATGATACATGTGCTCCAGACATCATGAAAGGTGCCAGTACCAGAGTTCTTCCAGTCCTCCCAGCAGAAGTTGCACATGAAATCAAGAACATGAAGCGGGGAAAACTCCAGGAGAAGATGGAATTACTGTAAACATCATACAAGAAGCAAGTGGAGAAATCGAAACAGTACTCGCCCAAATTTCCACTCGATGCCTTAATGAAAGGAAGATTCCTGAGGATTGGTACAACGCTACAATGACCTGGCTACATAAAAAAGGTGATATTGAGGATCTCAGAAACTACAGACCTATCAGCCTCCTATCAGTGGTTTATAAAATCTTCACTAAAGTTCTTTCACATCGCTTAAAGGTAACACTGGACATGGATCAACCGAGAGAACAAGCTGGATTCAGGAGTGGCTACAGCACTATAGATCATATCCACGTACTGAGAGAACTAATTGAAAGAGCGAGAGAATATGAACTTCCATTGTGCATGGCTTTTATCGATTATGAAAAGGCCTTTGATTCGGTGAAACCATCAGCAGTTACAATGGCTCTGAAAACCTGCGGTATTGAAGATGCATACATTAATATTATCAATAACATCTATGAAAATACAAGTGCAAAGATTCGGCTATTTGAAAATAAAACACACATAAAAATTGGAAAGGGAGGGACACAAGGTGACACCATATCTCCCAAGCTCTTTAATGCTACATTGGAAAATCTCTTTCAATCACTGAACTGGGAAAACAAAAGGATAAAGATTTATGGAGATTATCTAACTCACCTTCGTTTTGCTGATGATGTAGTCATTTTTGCAACTACCCCATCAGAGCTGCAGAGTATGATCCAGGAACTTGCTGACTAGAGTAAAGAAGTGGGATTAAAAATGAATTTTCAGAAGACATAAGTGATGTACAATGCGTTTACAAGAAATGAAGATTTATCGATTCGACAGCAGATATCAAGTGAGGGTCACATTGATGAAGAAATTAATCGGCGTATAAAACTTGCCTGGAGAGCTTTTGGAAGAAACAGCATAATTTTCAAGAGCGATATGCCATTATGTCTTAAAAGAAAAGTGTTTGATCAATGCATCCTTCCAGTGCTTACGTATGGTACAGAGACGTGGACCTTAACTAAAAGAGACATACAAAGGCTGCAGACAACTCAAAGCAGCATGGAGAGGTGCATGCTTGGTGTAACCAGGAGAGATAAGAAGAGGAACTCGTGGATCCGAAAAAGGACAAGAGTGGAATACATCATGATCATAGTTAAATCCCTGAAATGGCAATAGTATTGGTCTTGGTAACTGTGGGTACCAAAGTGGTACCCAGTTTATTGCTATAACGAAATACAAACATAGGAGATTCATTGAAAGTTGGAGTACAGAAAACAAAAGTGCGGCAATGTATATATATCCACGATGCAGCACAAAGTTACACAGAAAGGAAATTAATATGCGGACAAAAAAATGAATGGCATATCGGCATGTCAAACGATATGAATAACACATGTGCCCAAGTATAAGAAATGTACTATGCCATCGTAAATCATCCGAACGGAACTTAAATGTGGGTAAAGCGCAAAACATTATTGAATAACTCATCAACTTTAAAAAAATAACAAAGGTACCAAATGTACCACTATCGTAATCCGCGATCGAGGAAAGCACTAACACAGCAAAAACTTACAAGTATAGGAAATTTACAAAACAAGGCCCAAATTCAGGAAACAACAGATATGATAATGATAAAGAAATACTGGGGAGCTCACACAAGTAACAAGACCGATTATTCGTGAAAACACAGCAAAAACACATAATTATAGCAAATTGAAATATATTACTTGTGAAATACAGTAAAAACACACAAATATAGCAAATTTAAAATACATGGAAAAATCAGAATCGACAGGCACTAAGTCTACAAAAACCAGAGAATTTGCGTACGGGTTCGCAAATCCCTAGCATTAAGAGAACAAAAAGTGATCGGTATGGGGAAGTAAGCTAAAGGTCATCGGCAAGAGGAAATGAGGTATCACATATATGCTTCTCAGCAAGCTCCTTCAAGGAGGCGAGACGGCGCGTGTAACGTCTCAAAAACGCCTGCTACCGTGGATCGGCGGCACACAGGGATTTAAAAAATGACACATATGCTTCGAATTGCGTTACCGCTGCAAACATGTCCAGATCAGGTGAGTGGAGGAATTCTTCAGAACAAACAATCGTACGTGCAAGTTGAAAAAAAACATAAAAGTTGCTGTCTAGACAGTGGTCCAGGAACTGGAGGAAACGTATCAATGGCCTGTAGAACCTCAGCTTCAGAGAGAGGATTAGCAGGACCTGAGCGGAGAAGCATACTGTTTGAAGAATCATCAGGTGGAGAAACACCGGAATCAGAAACACTAGATGAATTCTCAGAAAGAGGCACAGAAAGGTGTTTTAACTTTTTATGTTTTACAGCGCCTTTGGAAGTTACAATACGCTTCGATGAAGATGCTGAGGCGGATGTATACATTAATGGATCAGGCTCACCTCCCGAGTCAGGAGACGAGGAAACCAACGTCCCCGAAGAAGCAATACGTAGCAGATCAGCCTTATTGAAGACTGGTACACAGCCGAGGCTGCAGTAAGACTTGGCAACAAGAGTATTGTAGACAAGGTTGGAATTGGAGATCCGATATCCGAGAGGCTAGGAGAAGAGCCAGACGGCCGATCTGCCAAACCACCACTCATCACACCCAGATCGGAACACTCCGTTGTAGACACATCTGTAGTAGAAGACATCTCTGCCAATCTTGAAGGTGGGTGCACAATTTTACGGGTCGGGAGAGGAGGAAAGGCAGCATTGTCCGTGACTGAAATTTTCGTCTGACGGAGAAACGAAGAGGTCGCGTCAGGCAAACTACCGGTAGTGGGGATAGTAGAAAGACCAATGTGGTCAGCAGTGGTTGCGAACTTGATGAACGTTCACGTTGAAAGCGTTCAGAGGAGACAGTGGTATGGTCCTGTGTTAAACAGTGTGTTCAACAATGAGTGGTAAAAACCTTGAAACTGTACGTTCGTGAGCCAATTTCAACAGTAGCTTCTGTAGGGCAATCCGCCAAGGCTTTCTCAGTGGGAAAGACGACCAATAACTGACGGCGAGGTCCTGTAGCATGTGCAAATCGAGTACCGCGGGGAGCGTCAGAGAGGCCACGAACCTTGCCAACAATTTTACATACATGACTGACAAGGAGAGGAAGTGCAGTATCAGGCACTTCCTGTGGAACAGGATAGAACGTGACGTTCAGCGGTCGCTTGGAAAGAGGCGAAGGGATGAGATGTTTTGTCCCAATCGAAAGTCCGTTTGCAAGAAAAAGTCAGCATCCTCCTTGTGATTGAACTGAACCGAGATACCCCGAGGAATACGGGAAATTCCCGCAATGGACGCAGATGACATATGTCCAGAGAGGACTTCCATATAGCGTGGCAATGGAGTATTTGGTAAGGCATGAAAGAGCACACCTCTATCCAGGAGGTTATGGAACTCACGGCCAATCTGCGAATTGTCATCTATCGTTACCGTCACCTTGTGGTTGGATACCTGAATAATAGGTGTTGATTGCAAAAGACCATCAGGTTGAGAGGAATCGGACGTAGAAGTAGCGCCTCGTTGCACTGTAGAGGCAAATGACGTCCTCGGAAGAGAAGTCTGTTCGGATCCGGCAGGCACAGAAAGCTGTGAGGAAAGAGGCGCACAGGCCGAAGGCAAGGCAGTAGAATCAGTAGTACCCAGGGAGGGCACCGAGGCGGATGCAGGAGCTGAAGAAGAAAGCGCAGCCAAGTCCAGTGAAGGCACCGGAGCAGGAGTATTAGAAAGCTGGGAAGGCATCTTAACAGACACATCTGAGGAAGAGAGTATGTTAACTTCCATGGGCGTGGGAAGTGTGACGTGACGTGCATCCGCCACGCCCAGAGATGATAAGGAAATACCGGAAGCCGCCATGTTGGCAGCTTCCAAACGTAAACAACCGAGCAAACGAGAAGGAAACGGATGAATATGAACTAATACGAGGACGAGAACGTTAGAAAAGTAGCTCAAAACGTACACAGTACCTTTAGACAGCCTGGCCACGCCACAGGTGAGTGAGGGACGAGGTATTCCACACTGAAATGTATAAAATATTGGAGCCACCAACACTACGTCTGTCACGAACGAGCAATGGGCTGGGCATACTGCCAGAAGAACAGACCATCGATGTATAGCCGAAATTTTAGATTGGATTCCAAGGGACAGGAAAAGACCCAGAAGAAGACCACATGGGAGATGGGTGGATGAAATTCGAAAGTATGCGGGAGTGACATGGAGGAGACTGGCACAAGGCAGACCGTTGTGGAAGAAACTTGGGGAGACTTTCGTCCAGCAGTGGATTGATAATGGTTGACAATGGTGATGATGATGATGTTATACAGAAATGAAAGCCTGAAAAGTCGAATTATATGTAAAAAGAGAAACAACAGTTCCGGTTTTTGATAATTTTTAATTAAACAGTTTAAATATTACCTTCTTATTAAAAAGTATCTTCAGAAATCCGTTAAATTTAGTGCGTGTGTTTTAATATTGATCCTCATGAAAGCAAAAAGGCCCAGGCACATCATGATATGCCTCGGGGTGTACATTAAGCCACATATTTCACCTCAGAATAGAAGTAATATCTTACCTTGATACAAAACGTATTGTGGCTAGTATCCTCATATAGAAAACAGGCTCTAAGTGAAGTTTTAAAAATACGCATCCAACCAAATAATAGAATTCGAAGTAGTGGACTGAAATCCTCAAGTCATTGTAACTAACACCAATAGTTTTTATCGCACAGATGAGATGTCAAGGTGTCGAGTCTTTTTTTCTTTTCTTTTTTTCTTGACTACATTATTCTGTCGTTTTATCTGAAATAATTTATTTAGCCGCCTGTTTAAATATTCTGTGCTACTGTGAATTACAAACTGTTACTGTGGCGATATTATACAAATATTGCTGCTGCATCTTCCGACACAATAACACTCCATTTTACGAGGGCAGCTGTTCTTATGATTCCAGCAAAATACAGGAGTTAAAAAATGAATTAGAGAGCACAGATTCCTGCCTTTATTCTGAGCACCTCTTGTATAAACTTGTATGTCTGAACCAGTTCGGAGTACTTCCATCATGCTGCTGGTGAGAACTTTATAGATTGAGAGTAGCATATTATTCCTACCATCGCGCTGTCAAAACCTTTTAGAAGGTATACCTGACTGATTAGGGACTTGTGCCTAGGTTCAGATGTTGTAAGATAGTCGGCAACCAAATATTTTCTAAAAAGGTCTGATTTCTGATGAATTTACAATGAAAGAATAGTTATGTTGGTTTAATTTCCTTGTCCTACCACCAGAGGTGTACGTAGGCAATTCTGCACCCGGGGCAAAATCCATTTATTGCGCCCCCATGTCTCTTTGTAATATCTATTTGGTTCAATTCCCGGAAGGCTTGAATGTTATTGTCTTACAACACAGGTTGTTTCTCTTCCCTGGAACCAGTGATCCTAAATTAAGGAAGGGCAACTTCTTATAGCTAATCGAGTTGGTCACATGGTTGTTAACCCCTCTTTTCCCCAAAATTTAACGTCATATCCCAATGTTATCGCTGTGCATGAGGCACAATCAGACTGTACCAACTGTGACTGTTTGTACAGCTTTTCCCAACTGCTTCGGAGTTTGGACATTCGGTATCACATCAAACGGATCGAACACAGCTGGCAGTCGTGGCTAGTAGTAATGACGGAATAGCCCACAGAGAATCTTCAACAATATGAATGACATCCTTATCTTTCAACATACTTATAATTGCGCCTTCATTTCTGAAGGTGAGCAGCAAGCGTCCCCAGAACAATTTGAAAAAGCAATGCAAACTTTAAGCTACCAAGACTACCGAAACTGTCGAAGCATATCATAGCCAAAGTCTGCAAGAGGAGAAATAGCAAAGTATGACGCGAAAAACCAACTCTATCAGGAACTAGAGCAAATATTTCTATTTTAATCAACTTGCAAGCAGTGACTTTTTGCGCCTTCTCTTGAGCTGCGCCCGGGGCAGCCGCCCCACCCTAGTTACGCCTCTGCTACCACTAACCCTCCGCCCCAGATAATGATCATGTTGAAGCATCAATGGCACGTTTCCGAAATGTGGTAAGAACTGTTTTCAGAGATGTTTTCTAAAAAGATTGGTGGCATTGTTTTCATTGCAGGCAAAAGAACTAAAACGCTCTGAAACAGCACGTTTTTGTTCAACTTTAATTTTCGAAGTGATGCGAAGCTTCGTCACTTCATCGAGTAGATTATTAGCTCCTTTTAATAGTCACATTATGTAACATGCTTCTAATGGTTTCCCACAGTGTGTTGGTGGCATTGTTATGTGTTCTTTCAGCGTAACTACAGCAGTATTGCCAATAATTTTCTTCGGCCATAACACTCCTATGTATATTTTTTATTATAATTAAAAGACTCTGTGTACTTGATTTCTGTTTCTTATGTTTATAAACAAGTATTGTTTTAAATGTAAAACAAATTGTGTTTCATAAATAAAAAAAAACTTAATTGTAGAAACTTCAAAGCAGGGAGATGGACAAGCCCAAGCAGACAGTTCTTGTAATGGATTCCGAAGGTACGTAATTATATTTAAGGTTCAAAAGGTATGTTCAAAATAATTACTGTAATTTTCAGAGTAAGAGCTGCAGCTCTTATAGCAAACTAAGTGCGATTAATCGGCCTGAGTTTCTTATGCCGATGCGGTGCATATGCGATTTTTTTCTAAACAACCAGTAAGCAAACATCAATTGTAGGTTTCTGTGGGATATCACTCTCACAATATATAGTTGTGAATTTCGTCCGTTTTTGAACCATACTTTTATCTCTCCAAGGGTATTGAGAGCGAGAGGAAAATCCGTCACCGCTATTTCTTTCGCAGTTCCAGAAAACACATCTAAACCTCTTCAGTAACAGCATTCGTGTTTTTCACAGAGCCTGTAAAAGTACTTAAAATTAAAAACGTACACTCATTGTCAAAACAAAGTTGCACCCAGAAGCAGAGTGTCAGTGTCTTAAACGCAAACTCTCGACACAGCAGCAGTACGCGGGCGAGCGTTGTCCCGTTGGTAAATCGCACCGGCGTGAGCGGTCAGATAAGGTAGGGCCACTAGTTGCAGGACCTCATTAACGTAAGGTTGGGCTGCCAAAGTGCCTGTAATGAACACCAAAGATGATCTGGCATCGTAGGCAACTGCACCCACACCATGACACCAAACCTTCTGGACGCTTGACGCTCGACAACAAACCATTCATCTTGGCGTTGACCACGGTGCCTCCACACACGGATTCGGTGATCGTCTCCTCCAAGACAAAAGCGGGACTCGTCACTGAAGATCACACGCTGCCATTCTGAGTGGTTCTTTGACAGTCTGGCACAACACCATTGGAGTCTTTGGCGACGATACAATGGTGTTAAGGGCAGTCGTCGTAACGGTCTGCGTGCATGTGGTCCTACGTCGTGCAGCCATCTGCCAATGGTTCTGGCACTAATCGGACGATGCATGTAGGGCACCACTGCTCTCTGAATATCCGCAATCGTGGCTGTTGGATAACTCCGCGTATGTCGGACAACCCTTCGGTCCTCTCTCTCTGTGGTTCGTCTAGGTCTCATAGACCCTTCCTGTTGCTGCTGCGTGCCTTGTTCTATCCACTGCCGCCAACAGCGTACTATGGTGATATCCGCACGACCCGTAGGGCGCGCAATACGGCGTTAAGACCACCCCGCTTCCCGGAGTAGGATGATGCGACCGCTTTCGTACTCGTCCAACTGCTCGAATTGCTTCCGAACTTTTCTCCAAGGCATACTTCACTTGCAAAGGATGCAACCAACACAGCAACGTGAGTCAGAATGGCAAGCACGCGCAACGGGACGACCTTATTTAGCCGGTCAGGCACAGCGCTACTACCCGTCATTGCTTGCGTCACATGCGCGGCCGAGCGTTTTACTGGAATGATTTGCATGTCTCACGGTGTCAAACCTACCCACCAAGTTTTATTTCTGCCGTTTGCTTCTTTCTGGGTGCAACTAATTTTTTGACGATGAGTGTATTTGGTTTTTATTTCTCCTTTCCAACACGTTTCTGATTTATTTATACATTTTTCATAAGCATTCTATAAGAAAGGCTGTTTAGTATTTCTCACTTAATTTTCGTTCAGGTAATTTTTGACAACACAAATCAGTTTTTCGCCCGAAAATATTACCGGTAATTTATGCCCTGAAACTGTACTTACCAGCTGGAATTCCTGATCAGTATCACCCTCTGAGAACGACTATTAAGCGAAAATAAATAAATAAGATAATGGAGGAAAGAATAATCGTGATTTTCAAGTCATCATCCATTTCATTTTTATATAAGTTTATTAAATTCTCGAAAATAACTTAACAGTTCATGAAATTATGGAAAAATGGCTTTAAAAATGTAGATAGTTCAGATGCTGATCCAAACGTGTTACAATATTATGTGTCAAAGCTCTTAACATCGATGGCTAAGAGAACATAAGATATGTGGTGCGGCGCTTACAAGAAGTTTGTTTCGTAATAGCAATTTTGCCGCCCCGGTGGCGCAGTTGTCTAAGCGCTGGCTAATGACCATTCATCCGTGAAGGGGTCCGAGTTCGAATTCTAGTGAGGCATGTATGTTGTGTTTGTCTTACGGCACTGGTTCTCTTCCTTTCCCGGAACCAGTGACCCTAAATTAAGGACGGGCGACTGCTTATAACCCATAGAGTTGCTCACGGTGGTTGTTATAGCTTCAATAAAAATAAATCGCAATTTTTGCCAGGTGCGGCTTTTACGCCGATGAGACCATTAGCCCGAAAATTACGGTTATCATTTTTCATGTTAGAAGCCTGAAATTTAATGTCTATGCAGGCATGGATGGAAGTATATATTTGGTATTGAAAATTGAGGGACAAAAGGATGAAAGACGGATTTATCAGTAGTCTGATTTCCGAAAATCAAGAGCAAGAGTGTTTACTTTTATTTGGATTTACGAAAGTGTGGAGTCATCTTTATCAAATCCACTGTCATTGTTCTGAAATTTGTTCACCTCACACTATTCATCCCACATGCAACCCTTCCAAATGAAATGAAGAAGATTAAGCACTACAACAGTAGTCCGATGTGAATTATGCAACAGAACTGAAACCAGGTAAGCGCATATTAATGACATTAATTCCGTTATTTGAAAACCTAAAGTTCTAATGCATTTCGTTATACATAACATACTCCTGCGGGTAGTCAACTTCTTCATGAATAACGTGTGAAACAGTATTACATCCGTCACAATTATTTTGTTGACAGATACTAAAAAGTAACATAAGCCAAGTATTAATGGTTCGGTTGGTTCGTTTAGCGAACTAACAGAACGTAAGTCGTAAATAAAAAAGTATTCATCAAACAATATGTGTTTGGAGTCCACGTATATTTTTATAGTAATTCGAAGTAAAAATTAAATAATGTTTGAATGAATTATTGCAGAAAAATACTGAACTGTAAAGGAAGTTTGAAATTCACTGTAACCTACGAATACTAGAGATCTCCAAAAAAAGGAACATGATTCCTAAGTTTAAGGAAGGACGCAATTACACAAATGAAATCATTTGATGTAAAAATCCGATGGAAAAAAAATAGTATGCATCCAGAGGAAATTTATCTACAGCATCCAAATTTGAAGCTGGCACCTATTCATCAAAGTTTAAGAATGCGGACGCTAGTGGGGAATTATATTTGACCTGCATTATCACAAGTAATTTAGCTAAATTTGTTTAAATCAAAGAAGAAGTAATATAAAACGAATACGTAAAACGACTGAGTTAACATGTTGTTAAAATATGGCCACATAATGATATTTAGCACGTTGTTTCTTTTGTTTTTTAAAGTACGTGCATGTACAATAGTACCTCTGTCCGTCTGTGGGCAGCACATTTCTGCACCTACTAGTCCGATTTGAAAAATTGTTTCTCGCACTAAGAAGCTCGAGCTGTGAAAACAAAGATCCTTGCACTTCCGTTGATTGATGGTGCAAAAAGCGCTAAGCACTGCGGTTGATGAAGAAAAACAGAAAAAAATGTGGCATGAAACCATAAAAGCCTTACAACATGCATGAACATAGATCCACTTGTGTGTAGCTTGGGATCCATTTGCAGCAACGCACGGTTCCTATTGATGAACGCTGGGTAGCAGAGCATCATTGTCCAGCTGCAGTTGTTCGTCATTAAGGTTCCCGCTCACATTCTGATCATCTGGCATGAGTTCCCAGTGCACAGGACTCTCACAATTCCATCAAATACTTTCCTCTCGAACTGCCCTCTTTACACCACTGGCTGCGCTTTCTGGCGTGGGCTCAGCCACTGGTTCCTAGTGTAGAAATATTCACTTTTGTGACGATACGATGCCAAGACCTATCGTCCTGTGGGTTTAATAGCAATCTGCGCTAGAGAGCACGTTGTTCCGCTTGTCGTGTATTGGTACCTAGTTTCGCTGTCACAGCTTCGACCAGCGTTGGTTGTTGTTGGACATCCTGACCTCGGCTTGTTTTTGAGACTGGTGTCCCTAGCATTGAAAAGCTTGATCCATTTTCATGCAGTAATGCTGTCCACTGTTTCCTCGTCTTCAACTGCACAAATTTCTCTCGCTCCTGCTGCCACGTTTAACCCATTTTTTTCAATAAATGCTCAGGTGCACCCGAGCAGCACGATTATCTACCTCCATCTTCAGCTTACCTGATAACGCAATGTGGCTCCTTCCAAATGGACGTCAGCAGCCTCGTATGGTCCATGCCATCTGGATACCCAGTAGACGCTGGCGCGCATTTCCAACGGGAATGGAAGCCCAGCATTATGCGTAGCTGAAAACGGGAAGAATTTTGACTCGCTCTGGTATACACACTTCGTGCTCGAAATAATTCACAATTTTCCCGCTGGGGGATGCAAATTTTAGTTTTCTCGATATCTCTGCTGCTAAAAGTCCAATTTGAGTATTTCTTCTTGTGTTCGATATTTTTCTGCTGGAGAATATTTTTTTACATATCTGCTGATTTTCATAAAGGAAAGCTTTTCCACTAGGCTACGTAAGGTCAGATTTCTAGAGGTAATATTATCTCAGCTGCTAAAAGCCCGGCTGGAAGCAATTTCTAGTCAGATTCCACATATGATTAAAAAATTTGTATCCATATTTCCTGGTCAAAAGAATGCACATTGTTCTGTACGGGGGGGATAAATGCATACTTTATTCTTCTCAGTATGCTTTCTTCCAAAAGTTCGATTTGGAAAACGCTTTATACTTCGGATACCATTCACACTGCGAATAACATTTTACACATGTCTTTGAAATTTTCATAAAGCACAGTTCTATGGCTAAATCGCGAGCATGATCCAATTTAAACGTTGAACAATTTTCCCATTAGATGAACGATGTAATAATTGTTTTCTTCATTCTGAACTCACATTTGAGAAGTTTTTTCCATCACATAGCTACCACTATGAAAAATATTTTCCCTGAATTCCCTACTTTTTCATAATACACACACCTTTCGGCAGCTAAAACTGATTGAACAAAAAGAAAAACTTCCTTTTTGGTCAGATGCCCTTGGCTGTGAAAGAAACATTTGCTTCCCTTTTTTAGTTTCACATAACTCAGTTTTTCTAGTAGAGAGCCACAATTTTATGTTAGATTTTTCTCCATGTCTCTGCTCTAAATGTACGATTTGAAAAATTGCTTTTGCTTTGGATATCTTCTGGTATGAGGAACATTTTGCTTACAATTTCTGATTTTTATAACGCACGTTTCTACCACTCGTCAGCCGTTTTCTACCGAAAAGTTACTAGAAATGAAGGGACATTTCACCCAATAATTACTTGGTCGAAAGATACATTTCACCGAAAAGTAGCTTCATCTAAACCTTTCACCGAAAGATCGCACTGCAACGTTATTAGCGTGACTTGTTATTCAGATCTTACGAAAATAAGCAGGGTGAAGTACATTTTGCTACAAAACCGCTGGCCTTAGGCCTTATAACAGTGGACCACACACAATTTGCCTCTGAAATAAAAATAGCGAATATTTTCTAATTTCAATGTGCTCAACACAAAAATAAAATTAAGGACAATGAAATTTGTCGAAAAATTACACTATAGTCTGTCGTTTAGGAAAGACTCGGTCTGCAACATATTGCATCATATTGCATCAGCCCATCATACACATAACCACCAGGAGCTATTGCATCATTGTCTGATGTAATGCAATTGAGCTATAACATCTCTGACGTAAGATGATGCAATCATTAGTATAAACTAAAGTCTCGCAGGGTGAGCAAGTGTTTGTGCAACTTCCTGGGCTATTATCCTATTTCCTCCTGCGTCATATACACACGTGATTCCTGCAGTGTAAAGCCAGAAGTAGTGATGCCTAGTAACTGTGTAAATAGTCCAAATAACCTTTGTTATATTTGCCGGGAAGTGACATTTGCAAACCAGGAGAAGGTCGCCATTCCTGTAGTGACCAGAATAAGGTAAGGGACCCACACATATGCTGCGGCACGTGTGCTAGAATCTTCCGAAGTGGTTGAAAGGCGATAAAGTGTCAATGCCGTTTGCTGTTCCTATGATTTGGAAGGAGTCAAGCATTTGTACAAATGACTGCTAATTCTGCATGGTTCCACCTGTTTTGGGAAGCATCACGAGTAAAAGAAGTGGACAATAGTGTACCCGAATATACCATTTGCTATCCTACCGGTTCCGCACAACGAAGGACTTCCCGCTCCTGAACTTCCGAAAGAATTTTCCATCGATTCAGAGGACAATGAAAGACGAAGGCGAACTGATGTTAGGGTTCTACTGAGTCTCCGGCGTCTAATGATGATCCATATGTCGGCTACGGTGAGTCATCTGCGCCACACATTCTCAACAAGAATTGAACGATCTTGTTCGCAATCTGAAGCT
This sequence comes from Macrothele yani, assembly GCA_039090855.1. Taxonomy (NCBI): domain Eukaryota; kingdom Metazoa; phylum Arthropoda; class Arachnida; order Araneae; family Macrothelidae; genus Macrothele; species Macrothele yani. Next base: position 157,303,022 of record CM076996.1, read on the forward strand.
GTACATGTGTAAAGCAAAGTTACTGGGATCAAGACTTCTACAATAGAATCTTCTCAAGGAAAATGTCAAATGACTTCGTTTCGGACAAGTCATGAGCAGTCTGCACCTTCCTAAAGGACGATGGCCTTGTGTTCTGCTACTATTTTCCGGTTGAATGTCTTTCGAATCAGATATGACCCGCACGAATGACGACTGACTGTTCATAGACTCGTCGAAATTGAGTCTCAAGGAGGTGTTGCTGCATAACGGAAACTGGGCTTCCATCTGTTTCAATCGGACACGCTGTCTATATGAAAGACACCTATGAAGACCTAAATCAGCAGTCGGACTGTCTTCAATACAGCAAGTACGGTTGGCATCTCTATGGTGACTTGAAGGTGGTGCCTGTGTCGATGGATCTATAGCTGGGATGTACGATATACTGGTGTTTGTGTGTGTGTGTGCGTGCAGTGTTGCATTCAGAGAGTTTTTTCCGGGTGGGCAATTACAAATTTTGAGGAGGCTGAAATGTGTTGACTGATTATATACATATAATCACAATTTTGTTATTGATGTTTACATTAATATATATAAAATTTTAAGTAGAGAATAAAAAAAATTATGTTCGTATATCGCAAATGCAAATTCCAAGTAATGTACACAGAGAAGTGACTAAAAATGTAGAAATGTTGTACCTTTGCTTTACTTCAGTAATGCACCACGGATTTCACCATGGGGTGGTGTAAAAAATATTGAGGATGCTAGTAATATAACGCTGTGTCGGAGACCCCCCCCCCACACACACACACCTAAAACATTAGGAGTGGTAATGCATTTGCTTTATTACAAGCCTGTTTCTTATTATTAAGGAATCATTACAGTGTTACCTGCAAACGTATGGTGTAAACTATTCCCCTGCCGTTTTGTTTCAGCCCCTTTAGATTATTTAGATTAACACATAGTAGTAAGAAAAAACTAACTAACCGTTTGGATGCTAGTTTGAGATGCCTCGATTTTTTTTTCTACAGAGTGTAAACCACCCACAGCCAGGGATAAAACACTTTTCATTGGAATAATTACTAATAATTTGCTATTGTTAAAAATTAGGTAGCAAATATTTTGTTGTATTGGAAGCACTAACATCCCTTTAGCTACACTAAGGCTTAACCGTATACATGGAAAGTCGGCATCCAGCAGATTGAAATAAAGCTGAATGCCAGCTTCGAAAATATGATGATGACATAAAGCTGAATGCCAGCTTCGAAAATATGATGATGACATAAAGCTGAATGGCAGCTTCGAAAATATAATGATGAAATAAAGCTGAATGCAAATATGATGATCAAATAAACTTGCTTTGCAAACATCGCTACTCTGTGCAATTAAGTTTTTATTGCGGAACTAGTCCGAGTTGTCAGTACTTGAAAATTCATTCCTTCAGCGAGGACTATTTAATGTTTTATTGAAGGATGATAGAAATTTCAGATTGAAGTCCATGTGGGTGTTGTTATTTTATTATTATTATTATAATGCCTCATTTTCTTAATTTTTTTAAATTAATTTCTCCAATTATTCAGCTATAAATGAAAACAATTAGACTAAATATGAGGGGAGATCGCCCAAAAACCTACGGTGGAGCGTTCATGGATTTTCGGGGGCTAAGCACCCCCGAGAAGATGCCTGAATACAACACTGTGTATGTGTGGCAAGGTATTTGTACTATGTGAAGATATACTGGCCTGCGAGTGAATCTCTGAAGGTCGGAGAGAAGAACGTGCAACACCCAGTACTGGCAGAAATGCACAAAATTGTGCTGCCGCCCATACACATCAAACTCGGTCTTATAAAAAGCTTCGTAAAAGCCATCGACCGGACTGGATCAGCCACCTGGCTGACAAATTCCCTCGACTCAGCGAAGTGAAAATTAAAGAGCGAGCTTTTGGTGGATCATCAGATCCGAGAGCTCTTCGTTGATGAAATGTTCGACAACCTGCTACACGGTGATGAGAAAAAAGCTTTGGACGCGTTCCGTCTGGTGTCAACTAACTTACTCGGAAATGTCAGAGCAGAAAACTATACAAGTAACTGGTTGAGGACATTCCTCTGTATCACAAACTTGGCTGCATTATGTCCTTAAAGATGCACTTACTTCATTCGCACTTGGATTTCTACCCCAACAACGGTGACATGGTTAGTCATGAGCACGGCGAAAGTTTCTATCAGGAAATTGCAACGATGGAGAAAAGATGCCAGGGAAAGTGGTACACTTCAGAAATATTGGCTGACTACTGTTGGACGCTCGCTGCACTCTAAAAAATAAGTGGTGTGAATTCACGGAAAATTTCTGAAAATAACGTGCAACAAAGTTGCCGGTAAGTGTACGTTTTTTACCGAAATTTCTGTTTTTAAAAGTGCTCGTTTTTTCAACTTCCGTATTTTCACAGATTTTCCGTAGTCACTAATTATTTTCACAGATTTTCCATAGTCAGTAATTTCGTTTATTTCAGAAAAGTCAGTTTAAAGTTTTTCCGTATTTATACAGAAATTTCGCAAAATCTAAAAGCCTGAATTTTTCAGCCCTTATGCCAGATAATCCTTTCGTGTCGGTATCTGAAATCGAACCGAGGTCGATTGGGTTAGGTGTACACAAACCGCGCGTCTTAATCACTGAGCCAGAATGTCTTCGGAATCGCACTCACGTTCAAGGTAAAACTTATTGCGCGACGATGATCTTTTTTTTCCTTCAGTAATGCAAATGATTTAGTCACTTTATTTTCTGTTGGACCTTACTATTTTTTTAATACGTTTGTAATAATTTTATTTTTTTTGTAGGAGGACTTATCACAAATTAGGTATTTTTTTTTCAACGTGATATTTCGAAGCCACAGAATGCTTTGGAACATGAAATCTGTTTTTCTTAACTAACAATAACTTTCAATTATTTTTTAATAAACGGTGAAATGTACTGTTTTATAGTATTATTTCACAAAACTTCTAAATATAAAATTTACTCTTGATAGCTATAATAGATTTTGTCTTAAGCACTCCACAGACTGATACACGAGTAGACATCGCGCAGTCACCTGTGCAATAATTTAAATACACGGTTTCTTACGGTAACACAATGTACAATGTATAATAGCTGGGGCACAAAATGGAGGAGAGGAGAAGAAATTAAATATCCTGTGCCATAATGACCAAAATTAATGCGATATGCTACCCACAATATCGGATCTCGCTACAGAACTTCAAATCAGTTCCTCTGAGATACGATTGAAATTCAAGTTAATGAAACCTCAAGAATTCCTGCGAAATCTCTCCTATTACCAGAAGTTTTCGTCATACGGATACGAAAAAAGTGAGAGCGGAGTTTTTCCGTTAATATGCGAAAGGTTTTGTGGAAATTTTTCTGAGAATTCAGAATTTACCGTCAATATAAGAAAGGAATTGAGGAAAGGTTTCTGAAAAATTAGAGTTTCCTTGGTGTACAAAAAATCCATAAAATTCAGGTTTCTTTCCGTCATTTCACGGAAAAGGTTGTATCAGAGATTCACTTCGTTAATTCACGAAAGGAATTACGGAAAGTGGCTCATAAATTTCAAAAATATTTTACAGCGTAGAGATGATCCTGAGCAGCTATACAAGCAAACAAGCAACAGGCAAAGCGACGTCCGACGATGAAGCGGACATTTACCGGTACATGTGGTAAGTACATATAAGAAATTACTAAGGATCTCTCACAAACCGTAGCCAATTTTGCATTTTCATTGTCATATTCGTGTTCAACACCTCGAAATCTATAAGAAATTATTAATTTAGTTTTGGGAGCAAGACTTTTGTAAACATTTGTTGTCCAGTGTAATTAATAATGTTAGAAGTCCGAAGACCCAACCTTGGGGGACGTGAGTACGAAGAAATCAAAAGTGCATTTTTAATACCGTACCCCTAACATTTTGGTGGACAAATTTCCGAACCTGCACTACACTTCAACAGATCCTATAATAAAATCTGAAGCTTTCGATCAAGTGACCCTTCGGTGAAATGAGCTTTCGATGTAATGAACACTGTTAAAAATTTTGTGGTAGGTTGCATCAAAAAGTGGTGCTGCACCAGCTGCACCACTTTCTGAGAAAAAATACACCATCGTGTGATGCAAATAAAAGCCAACAATATAATGCAAATTTGCTTCACGCTGTGGAACAAGGTTGTACCACATCTTGCATCATGTTTTTGGTTTTGTTGGCACCACACAATGGTGTATTTTTCCCCCAAAAAGTGGTGCAGCTATGTGTAGCACCACTTTTTGGTGCAACCTACCACAAAATTTTTAACATTTTTAACAGTGAACTCTCATATAAAGCGACCCTTCGTTGAATTCTGCTTTCGATCAAGTGACCCTTTGGAAAGTGAATGTTTCCATTAAGTGAACCTTCAGTGAAACTATCTTCTCGGTGAAAGGATTTTTGGTCAAATGACCGTCCGGTGAAGTAATCGTCCGGCAAATAAACTAGACCCGTTTGCTTGCAAATATTTTAACGATTCTAGAAATCCCGTTGTAAAAACTCTTTGTACCAGGTAGCATTCACTATGAAAAACACTGCACACATTGTGTTGGAATGATTTTTTCAAAAACAACTGCAAGTTCATTGGATTTATTTTATTAACTGTTTGATTTACGCCAGAGTTTAGGATAGTTACACTCAGATTTTTTTAAATCTCAATTTGTAGTTGCTTCCGCTGAACCATAGAGGAATTCAAACACTCCGAAGAAATCTCAAGTCCAGGGAGGCCACGTGTGGGTGAAATTCAGAGAGAAACAGTAACGCACTCTTTATTTGGATATGTTATCTATAAAGTTTTTTGAGGTTAGCATTAGGAATGCACCTCTCTCACAGAGAGAGCCAGACCTCGAGCTCAGGAAATGTTGATAACAAGGGATGGATTGCCATTAACTTCTTCTTCATTCATTCGAAATATATATATATCATCATCATCATCATCATTGTCAACCATTATCAATCCACTGCCGGACGAAGGTCTCCCCAAGTTTCCTCCACAACGGTCTGTCTTGTGCCAGTCTCCTCCATGTCACCCCTGCATACTTTCGAATTTCATCCACCCATCTCCCATGTGGTCTTCTTCTGGGTCTTTTCCTGTCCCTTGGAATCCAATCTAAAATTTCGGCTGTCCATCGATGATCTGTCCTTCTGGCAGTATGTCCAGCCCATTGCCATTTCAGGGATTTAACTCTGATCATGATGTCTTCCACTCTTGTCATTTTTCGGATCCACGAGTTCCTCTTCTTATCTCTCCTGGTTACACGAAGCATGCACCTCTCCATGCTGCTTTGAGTTGTCTGCAGTCTTTGTATATCTCTTTTAGTTAAGGTCCACGTCTCTGCACCATACGTAAGCACTGGAAGGATGCATTGATCAAACACTTTTCTTTTAAGACATAATGGCATATTGCTCTTGAAAATTATGCTGTTTCTTCCAAAAGCTCTCCAGGCAAGTTTTGTACGCCGATTAATTTCTTCATCAATGTGACCCTCATTTGACATCTGGTGTCCAAGATAAACGTACGTGCCTGTTATCTCCAGCTTTTCTCCATCAATCAATAAATCTTCATTTCTTGTAAAAGCATTGAACATCACTTTTGTCTTCTGAAAGTTCATTTTTAATCCCACTTCTTTACTCTTGTCAGCAAGTTCCTGGATCATACTCTGCAGCTCTGATGGAGTAGTTGCAAAAATGACTACGTCATCAGCAAAACGAAGGTGGGTTAGATAATCTCCATTAATCTTTATCCCTTTGTTTTCCCAGCTCAGCGACTTAAAAACACCCTCCAATGTGGCATTAAAGAGCTTCGGAGATATGGTGTCACCTTGTCTCACTCCCTTTCCAATTTTTATGTGTGTTCTATTTTCAAACAGCCGAATCTTTGCACTTGCATTTTCATAGATGTTATTAATAATATTAATGTATGCATCTTCAATACCGCAGGTTTTCAGAGCCATTGTAACTGCTGATGGTTTCACCGAATCAAAGGCTTTTTCATAATCGATAAAAGCCATGCACAATGGAAGTTCATATTCCCTCGCTCTTTCAATTAGTTCTCTCAGTACGTGAATATGATCTATTGTGCTGTAGCCACTCCTGAATCCAGCTTGTTCTCTCGGTTGAGCCATGTCCAGTGTTACCTTCAAGCGGTGTGAAAGAACTTTAGTGAAGATTTTATAAACTACTGATAGGAGGCTGATAGGTCTGTAGTTTCCGAGATCCTCAATGTCACCTTTCTTATGTAGCAGGATCATTGTAGCGGTGTTCCAATCCTCAGGAATCTTTCCTTCATTAAGGCATCAAGTGAAAATTTGGGCGAGTACTGTTTCAATTTCTCCACTTGCTTCTTGTATGATGTCTACAGTAATTCCATCTTCTCCTGGAGCTTTTCGCCGCTTCATGTTCTTGATTGCATGTGCAACTTCTGCTGGAAGGACTGGAGGAACTCTGGTACTGGTATCTTTCATGATGTCTGGAGTGCATGTATCATCCCTTTCATATAATTTGGAGTAGAAATCTTTCACTCTTGTCAAAATTTCGCCTCTATTTCTTGTTACAGAACCATCTTCTTTTCTCAGTGCCATAATCTGTTTTCTTCCCTTACTGAGATGTCCCTTTGCTATCTTTAGGCTTTGGTTGTTTTCAATTGCTTTCCTCACTAGTTCACAGTTGGATTTTCTTACGTCTTCAGTGATACTTTTTCTTACTGTCTTGCATAGCTCTATATATTCCACTTTGGAAGTCACATCTTCTTTAGTTGTCCTCATCTCTCTTCTTTTTTGCATCAACATTTTCGTTTTTCCTGATAATTTGTTTACATGCAACTTGTTCTTAGACCCAGCTAATTTTGTTGCTGTTTCCATAAGAGCTTTGGTTACTTTTCTGTTAACTTCAGAGATGTCCACTTCTTCCGATGTTAGGCCTTCTAAAGCAGAGAACCTGTTCTTCAGTTCCAACTTGAAGGTATTATGGTGTTTTTTAAGGTTGGTTATGTCAATAGATTTTGTTTGTCTTATGAGCTTGCCGCGTTCAAGTTTGGTGTTGAGGTGCATCTTACATCTCACCAATCTATGGTCACTACCTGTGTTGAACTTGTTTAGCACACTGCAGTCTTCTATGACGAATTTTTTGTTACACATAATAAAATCAATTTCACTTGTCGTCCCATTTGGATGTCTCCATGTCCATTTCCTGTTTGGCTTTTTCTTGAAGAAGGAGTTCAAGATGAAAAACCCTTCTGCCTCTGCAAACTCAACGAGAGTATTTCCACGCTGGTTTCTGTTGCCGTGACCGAATTTACCTACTGAAGTTTCATTCTGTTGCCGTTGCCCTATTTTTGCATTGAAATCTCCCATAATTATTTTCAAGTGCTGCTTACCTTTATTATTTAGATGACAAATTTCCTCATAAAATTCTTCAATTTCTTCTTCAGGATGACTTGTGGTGGGTGCATAAGTTTGAATAATCTGAGCCTGGTATCTTTTCGAGAGTTGGATAACAAGTCGTGCAGCTCTGTCAGAGGAACTTTCAACTTCTACAACTTTATCCTTCAGTTTCTTGTTTATTATAAATCCAACACCACTAGTTCTGCCAGTATCTGTCCCACGATAGTAGAAGAGATGTCCACTTTTCAGTTCGATGAGATCTTCTCCTTTTCTCCTTACCTCACTTAGCCCCACGATGTCCCACTTGATCCTTTGTAGTTCCTCTTCCAATTCAAGAAGCCTTGAATCAGAAGATAGGGAGCGTCCGTTGTACGTAGCCAAGGTCAGCATCAGATGGCAGCCTAGTCCGGTCCTCCGGGGATTCTTAGCACCCTCTGCCTTCATGTCGCACTGGCCGCTGCCTTGGCCAGGTACATTCCAGCTGCCGGAGACTGAGGGCCAAGATTTAAGTTGTGGAATCATTTTGGAGGGGTTTGGCCATAACTCACCACGCTGGCCAAGCGGGTTGGTGAGTGTGGGATAGAATTTCCTCTAATCCCGATGGTATAGTTATACCGCTATTGGCGGTCGTCAGAGCCCCTTTAGTGGGAACAGGATGTAACACGAGAAGGCGGGGTTGACATTTGTCAAGGAGAGGCTGTGATGTTACGCATCACCTGACCTTACATCCCGTATATATATATATATATATATATATATACGAATTCTCTCTTAGAGGGACTTTGTCATCAGCAGTTCTTACAGAACCTTATCGCAAAAACACGCCCGGCGATGGTGAAGGAGCCATTCTCCACCATCAAAGCAGATCTATGCATCATGTATTACCTAAAAGTCTCTATTCAGGTTCTACACTGATGAACACACCATTTTTGTCCAAAATTAAAATTGTCACATGTTATTTGATATAAGAAGCATACTTATATTCCATAGTTGACTCTCTGCACATATTTGGTGTGAATGTTCCAGTGTTCTCATTTGATCCCTAATTTCAGACATGTCCACAACAATCTATATTGTTACACGGCACTAGCAGTGTTCCTGCCGAGTCTGCCGGTAACGGTGCTTGAGACCTGAAGTACAATTTAGTTGGCCGCGGCACCAGGGTGAGAATCTCAGGTGCACTGCTGCACTCAAAGATTCACACCAGAACATAAAAAATGAAAAGTTGAAGAATGACCCGAAGCATAACAGGCTTGGGTGAATCCACCTTGTGAACAAAATAACAACAACAAATAAAAAATAAAATAATCTAAAAAAAATGATACTTTGGGATCAGAGTTGTGATGAGGTTCACCCGCAATCACCAATTCGTGACTGAGTGTAGTGGTCCGGATCTTACTCCGGTACATTCAATCCCCAACCAGTCAGTACAACACTCACTTTCGCAAATAACACATGATTCTCAAATACACAACACAACATTTAATAACGTTCTGCGAGATTTAAACAGATACGGCGCTCTCTAGGCGCATAGACAATTGCCCCTCTTATGAGGGCAGCATACGGTGTCACACTTTACTGTCGGATAACGCAGCCGACTGAGTCTCCACCGGACTATCTGAACAAGAGATACTACTCGTTTACACACTAAATAGAGCTGCAGGTGATATTCATATACAATTGCTTAGAGAATGAAAAAAAAATTATATGCAAACGATCACATTAAAAATACTCGCGACACAAAATACACAAGCACGTTAATTTGCGGTATAAGATTATAGGTGCGAAATACTGCCAAAGTTAATTAACTAAATCTAATAAGCATGCACATGCAGAACCCTGCCCCGCTGACGTTGGTCCTGAACCAAAGTTAAAAGAAACTGTCCCGCCCAGCGGAATTTGTGGCCACACCTTCTCCCTTATTCATGTAAAAAAAGTAATCAGGAAATGGGCCCTGTAAGAAATTGAAATCTGTATGTGCAGGTATTTCCTCTGAGGTTCAGTCACTCAGCATTACTGCATCTATGTCCATGCAGCTTTGGGTGTCGGGATGGCACAAGTTCGCAGATGTGCGAAGAAAGAAAAAGGAAATATTCATCTACTTACAGTTTCGTGACTTTGCTGTGCAAATCCGTTGTGCATCACATAATATCACACGACAAAAAAAACACACACACACACAGACACTTGCACCATGTGGCAGCACCGATGATTCAACACTTCACTTTGACGCTTGATGTAAATGAAGCACACAATTAAAAATGGTAATATCACGCCGCCCTTTGTTGCAATGATTAGAGTGCACACTGATCTATTCTCGTGACGATTTGAAGGTGGCCGTTAAGCAAAATAGGCCCTCTCACATCTGCAGTTGCGGTTTCCAAGATTGATTTTCTGTGTTCCTGGGAAATGATTTTTGTTGTCGTGAAGAAATAATTGTGAACGTCGACTGCTGGGAGAGTGGGACACATTCAATTCCGCTGCTGCTATAGTTGATTCCGTCCGTCGCTACCTTCCGTCCTTTTTGACCGTTCATTCCCAATTCAGTCAGTTCCTTTCCGTTCGCAAAAAAAAAACTACCCTGCCTGAGTACGCAGTTCAAATATGCCACTCGCAGGTTTCGTTTCCATTTTTTTTTCGAGTTGCGACCGCCAGCCCTGAGATTAATTTTCTCGGCCGAGCGAAATCAGACGTGCTTTTACCTTAAGCGTATATCGGCAACTCAACATTTCACCTGTATATTTGTTAGGTATCGAAGCCACCGCTCTTACGCTCATATTTTTCTTTCGACATGTTTTTATCCCGTCGCACTTACACGTAGTGGCTTCGCTGCTTACGCGACCACACACACGCACACATGGGGCCTCGCTTCGCCCCGTAAGACAAGCGCATCTCTTCACTTCCTCCACAGTAGGGGATGAATGGGGGTGACGATTCCACACTGCAGTGGTTGGCATCCGAACCCGACTTTGCTTGGCTTCGCTTCTCATAGGAATGACCACTGTCCACTCGCAGACTTCTTAATTCCCCTGTAACTTGGCTTTCATTAGGCCAAACAGTCGCTGAGTTCCATTACGCTCCAGCCTAGAAATTTCTGCTTTATCCCGCGGATTTAGGCATTCTGCTGTCTTTATGGCAAACTGGCATCTCCAGCTGCCTCGAGTTGTCTCCATTTCTTACCAAATGCGGGGAGGTTTGCTGCTTCATTTTTCCCAATTCATTTTTTTACAGATCCAAGGCATCCAGCCTTTCACATCGGAGAGCATACAGACAACTAACTTTCTTCCTTATGTTCATGCCAAGTGCGAACTCTTATTTTTCTGCACGGACCACACAGAGAGCAATTGTTCTCGAAAATGCCCCAAACAATCGACGAATTTACGATTATTCGCTAAACCTTTCGTCCCCTATCTTCATTCATTCCTACTCAAGTGGCTCATTCGATACGTATTCCTCTTTCCCTTTCCGTGTTGCATAGGCTGCCCGTCAGCTGCGCCCTGATATTTATGACCTAACAGAGCTATTCTGAGACCACCCAGCCAGAGAGAGAATTCTTCGCCTCTTTTCTTTCCAAACCCCCAGATAAAACTTTATCTGCTGTTTACACTTTTAAACTCCAATCAAGCCTCGAACAATTAATACTTAATTAATTTCACACATCAACCACGCCCATTAATTACTAAATTAATGGCGGGGGTGGGTCGTAACATCGGCCCCTCCTCAAGAAATCTAGAAGTCCTCTTCTGGGCCTATCGCTTTGCTCTTATCAATTTCCAGAGCAACCATTGAGTGCTACCTTTTCCCACAGGTAGAAATAATTCAAAATGGCAAAAATATTGCGTTTCTTGCCTTCAAGAGCATTGGAGCGACTTCCCAATTATCCCGCAATTTTGTTAATTAATTTTTGAGAACATCCGAAAGAAAAAAAACAACGTAAATGAGAAATAAGTAAAAAAACTGAACTGTAAAAGAACATGTGAGCCTGCCGAACTGTGATTCCTAGCTGCCTCATACAATACGCGACATGGCGGACAAATTTTAAAGTTTCTTCAGGTTTTAGGATGGGGGTGTCCACTGTAACATTCCATCCCCCCATGAAAGAAAAAAGGGATGACTGGATGAAGTTTATTCATCCAATCATTCCATTTTTTTTTTTTAACTGTAAACACTCAACCCTTTCCCACCGTCGCAAGGCACCTAATTCCGGACTTAAGTGCCCTGAGAGCGGAAGGAAAGTTTAAGGATTTCATCACACGTTCATTGCTACCCGTCGAGATAGGCGGAAAGAAAATTTAAATATGAGGCATAGCTTCGAGAATCCACGAGTTCCACAGATCTCTCACGTTCGATGCTCCTACGCCCGCTTTTATCTGCGCTCGATGCCAAATTCTTGCGTTCCACTGTCTTCGAGTTCCTTCTCAACATCGTAGATAATCGTGGTGTCACAGTCTTCCTGGGGATCCACTATAATCTCGACTGCTCCCCGTAAACCGTAGGTGCGGCTAAAGCTGTTTGTCTCAGCCGTGATGTACCCGCTGTACTTGTAACAGGTGTACTCTCTTCCGGAACAATTGCAGCCTCAGTGCTCACATGTTCTCCGTCAGAGTGACCATCAGAAACATCTGAAGCCACGTGACTCGCAGATGACGATTTCTTCGTGTTAGCCATTTTGTTTTTCTTACCCACTAAAATTATGGCAGTTCTTAGAAAACAGCTTAAGGCTTACTTAATGCTAAATTATACAAAATTCGCACCGAACAAAACTAAATAAAAATAGTAATGGCAGTCAATTCGCACTTATTTTACGAACATGAGTGTTGTTCCGCTAGCTGCAAAATATAGGTATCGATCCTGGTCTCGGCACCATTAATGTTACACGGCACTAGCAGTGTTCCTGCCGAGTCTGCCGGTAACGGTGCTTGAGACCTGAAGTACAATTTAGTTGGCCGCGGCACCAGGTGAGAATCTCAGGTGCACTGCTGCACTCAAAGATTCACACCAGAACATAAAAAATGAAAAGTTGAAGAATGACCCGAAGCATAACAGGCTTGGGTGAATCCACCTTGTGAACAAAATAACAACAACAAATAAAAAATAAAATAATCTAAAAAAAATGATACTTTGGGATCAGAGTTGTGATGAGGTTCACCCGCAATCACCAATTCGTGACTGAGTGTAGTGGTCCGGATCTTACTCCGGTACATTCAATCCCCAACCAGTCAGTACAACACTCACTTTCGCAAATAACACATGATTCTCAAATACACAACACAACATTTAATAACGTTCTGCGTGATTTAAACAGATACGGCGCTCTCTAGGCGCATAGACAATTGCCCCTCTTATGAGGGCAGCATACGGTGTCACACTTTACTGTCGGATAACGCAGCCGACTGAGTCTCCACCGGACTATCTGAACAAGAGATACTACTCGTTTACACACTAAATAGAGCTGCAGGTGATATTCATATACAATTGCTTAGAGAATGAAAAAAAAATTATATGCAAACGATCACATTAAAAATACTCGCGACACAAAATACACAAGCACGTTAATTTGCGGTATAAGATTATAGGTGCGAAATACTGCCTAAAAGTTAATTAACTAAATCTAATAAGCATGCACATGCAGAACCCTGCCCCGCTGACGTTGGTCCTGAACCAAAGTTAAAAGAAACTGTCCCGCCCAGCGGAATTTGTGGCCACACCTTCTCCCTTATTCATGTAAAAAAAGTAATCAGGAAATGGGCCCTGTAAGAAATTGAAATCTGTATGTGCAGGTATTTCCTCTGAGGTTCAGTCACTCAGCATTACTGCATCTATGTCCATGCAGCTTTGGGTGTCGGGATGGCACAAGTTCGCAGATGTGCGAAGAAAGAAAAAGGAAATATTCATCTACTTACAGTTTCGTGACTTTGCTGTGCAAATCCGTTGTGCATCACATAATATCACACGACAAAAAAAAACACACACACACAGACACTTGCACCATGTGGCAGCACCGATGATTCAACACTTCACTTTGACGCTTGATGTAAATGAAGCACACAATTAAAAATGGTAATATCACGCCGCCCTTTGTTGCAATGATTAGAGTGCACACTGATCTATTCTCGTGACGATTTGAAGGTGGCCGTTAAGCAAAATAGGCCCTCTCACATCTGCAGTTGCGGTTTCCAAGATTGATTTTCTGTGTTCCTGGGAAATGATTTTTGTTGTCGTGAAGAAATAATTGTGAACGTCGACTGCTGGGAGAGTGGGACACATTCAATTCCGCTGCTGCTATAGTTGATTCCGTCCGTCGCTACCTTCCGTCCTTTTTGACCGTTCATTCCCAATTCAGTCAGTTCCTTTCCGTTCGCAAAAAAAAACTACCCTGCCTGAGTACGCAGTTCAAATATGCCACTCGCAGGTTTCGTTTCCATTTTTTTTTCGAGTTGCGACCGCCAGCCCTGAGATTAATTTTCTCGGCCGAGCGAAATCAGACGTGCTTTTACCTTAAGCGTATATCGGCAACTCAACATTTCACCTGTATATTTGTTAGGTATCGAAGCCACCGCTCTTACGCTCATATTTTTCTTTCGACATGTTTTTATCCCGTCGCACTTACACGTAGTGGCTTCGCTGCTGCTTACGCGACCACACACACGCACACATGGGGCCTCGCTTCGCCCCGTAAGACAAGCGCATCTCTTCACTTCCTCCACAGTAGGGGATGAATGGGGGTGACGATTCCACACTGCAGTGGTTGGCATCCGAACCCGACTTTGCTTGGCTTCGCTTCTCATAGGAATGACCACTGTCCACTCGCAGACTTCTTAATTCCCCTGTAACTTGGCTTTCATTAGGCCAAACAGTCGCTGAGTTCCATTACGCTCCAGCCTAGAAATTTCTGCTTTATCCCGCGGATTTAGGCATTCTGCTGTCTTTATGGCAAACTGGCATCTCCAGCTGCCTCGAGTTGTCTCCATTTCTTACCAAATGCGGGGAGGTTTGCTGCTTCATTTTTCCCAATTCATTTTTTTACAGATCCAAGCGCATCCAGCCTTTCACATCGGAGAGCATACAGACAACTAACTTTCTTCCTTATGTTCATGCCAAGTGCGAACTCTTATTTTTCTGCACGGACCACACAGAGAGCAATTGTTCTCGAAAATGTCCCAAACAATCGACGAATTTACGATTATTCGCTAAACCTTTCGTCCCCTATCTTCATTCATTCCTACTCAAGTGGCTCATTCGATACGTATTCCTCTTTCCCTTTCCGTGTTGCATAGGCTGCCCGTCAGCTGCGCCCTGATATTTATGACCTAACAGAGCTATTCTGAGACCACCCAGCCAGAGAGAGAATTCTTCGCCTCTTTTCTTTCCAAACCCCAGATAAAACTTTATCTGCTGTTTACACTTTTAAACTCCAATCAAGCCTCGAACAATTAATACTTAATTAATTTCACACATCAACCACGCCCATTAATTACTAAATTAATGGCGGGGTGGGTCGTAACATCGGCCCCTCCTCAAGAAATCTAGAAGTCCTCTTCTGGGCCTATCGCTTTGCTCTTATCAATTTCCAGAGCAACCATTGAGTGCTACCTTTTCCCACAGGTAGAAATAATTCAAAATGGCAAAAATATTGCGTTTCTTGCCTTCAAGAGCATTGGAGCGACTTCCAATTATCCCGCAATTTTGTTAATTAATTTTTGAGAACATCCGAAAGAAAAAAACAACGTAAATGAGAAATAAGTAAAAAAAACTGAACTGTAAAAGAACATGTGAGCCTGCCGAACTGTGATTCCTAGCTGCCTCATACAATACGCGACATGGCGGACAAATTTTAAAGTTTTCTTCAGGTTTTAGGATGGGGGGGGTCCACTGTAACAATATGTATAGTATGGTTTATTCCTTATGGATTTCATATACTTTTATTATTGGATTATGTTTCACACTATAATAAAATTTTATTTACTGCATTATTACTTTTACGCACAGTCATTTCCATTAATAGTCCATTGTATGCACTAAACATTGTCCTTTTTAAAAACGCAGTTCTGTGAAACATAATATTTAAAACCATATACAGTTTCGTTTACTCGAATATAATTCTTCTCACCTTAAGATGATAATATGTAGAAATAGTATCTGTAGGTCCTCCAGTTTTCATTATAATTCACTTTACCATAACATGTCACTATGTTATGGTAAAGTGAATTATAATTGCTTAAATGACTTGTGGTTCAAAAAACGAATTTTTAAGCAGTGGTGTAACCACTCAGATTAATAAGGTGAAGTAAACTTAACTTGTGCAAGAAGGACTTTAAAGTGTACATAGGCTTTTAAAATAGACTGCGTTTTAAAAGAAGTGTTTTTAATGGACTGCGTTTAAAATTTTAAGTCGACTTTTAAGGAACTGACTTCCTACAATGGGAAGAATAATTATGCAGTAAATATAATAGTGCCATAGTGTGGGAAGTACGAAAACTGGAGGACCTACAGATACTATTTCTACATATTATCATCTTAAGGTAAGAAAAAATATATTCAAGTAAACAAAACTGTATCTGGTTTTAAATATTGCGTTTATTAAAAACTGTGTTTTTAAAAAGGACTATGTTTAGTGTATACAATGGACTATTAAAGGAAATGACTTTGTACATAAAAGTGTTGGAATCACAGCCTCTCAGCAATAATAGAAAAAACAAACAAAAAAACGCAGATCGTCAGACGGGAATCTTAAAAATGCTCCAAAATGAATTGCCACGTGCCAGACGCAACTCTGCGACGTAACTACACGTAGCCAACCTTGAAACGTCACGACGCGTACATCTTACTCTCACGTGATCTGTGACGTAGGTGAAGTCGAGACTTGAGCCTTCTTCTAAAAACAGTGTTGTTGTTGTTGCCTTCTTTGCTTGCGTGAGAAAGGGTGTCTGTGACGTTCCGTCTATGTTCTGTAAAATAGAACTACTCCTTTTTTTATTGGAACGAGAACTATTTTGCAAGATGTTTCATATCTGTAAATTATAGAACGCTTTATGCTGTTTCTACATAGATTCTGTCTACTTACAAAGAGTTTTGTGCGTGATGGACTGAAGTGTTTTTATGGCCAGTAAACATGGCGTGTGTTCGATTGATCTTCAGTTCCACTAATAGCGCATCAACTTGCTGATGTACTTTCATCAAATGAATAATCTTCTTGTCATCCTTTCATATTATCATTAAATATAATTTTTTTACTGCCACAATTCAGGTCTGTATAAAAGTTTATTATTGCCTGCATGAAGTCATCTGTTCTATTTTTACTGTTAAGCATACATTTCTTTACCACGAATGAAGAATAGCAGAGAAGTATTTTTTCTACTGCGTACCGAGCAATTGGGGAGTTGGTGTTCTATTTAATTTAATATTTCCACCTCTCTAAAAATCACAACAGATTATGAGACTGATAACAAGATTAGAAGACTGAAATCTCATTCATGGTAGAATAAGGAAAAATAAATTTGGATTTGCTAACAAAAAATAAGAACATTGTAAATAATGAATTCTCAAACGAATTCGTTTTTGTCAATTGAAAAACTGAGTGATACAAATTATGACCTGTGGAAATATAAAATGCAGATGTATTTTATTCAGGAAGATTTATGGCACTTAATTTCTTGTGAAGTTACTAACGAAGAAAGAACTAATGCATGGCGTAAACAAAACGCTCAGGCACAGGCTATAATTTCTTTATCGGTACAAGATGATCAAATTATTCATATTAGAAATGAAGCATCAGCTGTTGATATGTGGAATGCTTTGAAAAGTGTTCATGAGCGTACAAATTTAACAAGTAAATTGTATCTGCTTAGAAAGCTCTACAGCGTAAGGTACGACGGACATGAAACAATCCAGCAACACATAAACAAAGTACTAGAAATCAATAATAAACTCAGGGCAATAGGGGAAGAAATAAAAGATTCGCACATTACTGCTATTATATTGTGTAGTTTACCCAGTAGCTATGATACATTGGCAACTGCCCTTGAAACAAGACCAGAAAATGAATTAACCCTTGAGCTTATTAAGAATAAATTAATTGATGAGTATAATTCAAGAATGGAAAGGTCGAATGACAACAACGCGTCATCAAGCAAAGTCCTTAAAGTCAAAAACCAAGCCAACAAATATAAAAATAAAGAGCACAAATTTTGCAGTTTTTGCAGGAAACCTAATCATTTGAAAAATGAGTGTTGGCATTGGAATAAGAATAAAAATAAGGAGCACAAAATTGCTAAGTACCACAAGAGTGATATAGTAATTAAACAAGCCAAACATGAAGTACCTGGTAACAAGAAAAATAAAAATATCTCTAATGCACAACAAAATAAGAAATTCCTGTTAAAAACTGAAATAAATAAAACCGACACCTATGATGTATGGTCTATTGATTCTGGAGCCACAAGCCACATGACCAACGACCGAAATTTTTTCGCATCGTTAGACTCTTGTAAAGTAGATGTTATAACTACTGCAAATGGTTCAGAAATTAGATCTAAAGGTACAGGAACTGGTTTTCTTCACTATAAAATTGAAACAGGGAAGATGCATGATTTAGAGCTTAGAGATGTCTTGTATGTACCACAACTTGAGAGTCATTTGCTTTCAGTAAAGAGCATCTGTAGTAAGAATCATGAGGTTATTTTTAAAGGTAACAAATGCATTATACAGAATAATGACCAAATCATTGCTACAGGCATACTAGAGAAAAATGGTCTGTATAAGTTGCAGACAATAACTATAAATAAAGTGGCTAAGACAACTACAGAATGCAGAAATAAAAACTGTATTAATTTATGGCACAGACGTTTAGGTCATAGTAATACAAATAGCATAAAACAAATGGAAAAACTTGGTCTGGTAAAAGGTATAAAACTATCTGGTTGTAAAGCTATTGATAGTTGTGAAGAATGTATTAAGAGCAAACAAGCAGAGAAACCATATCCAAAAATGAGTGAACATAGATTTACTGAAGTATTGAAACTGGTACACTCAGACATATGGGGTCCTATGCCATCAACCACACCAGGAGGAAAACGCTATTTCATTACTTTTATCGATGATTTATCGCGTTTTACATATGTTTATTTGCTGTCCCACAAGAATGAAGCTCTAGCTAAATTTAAAGAATACATTTCTTCTGTAAGCAACAAATTTGACAAAAAGCCTACAACTATTCGCACAGATAATGGAGGTGAATATACTAGCTTAGAATTCGAAGAATTTCTAGCCAAGGAAGGCTTCGATCACCAAACAAGCGTTCCATATTCAGCACCCCAAAATGGAGTTGCAGAACGCAAAAATCGCTATCTGCAGGAGATGTGCAAAGCCATGCTCTTAGATGCGGGACTGAATAACAGTTATTGGGGAGAAGCCCTATTCACAGCTGTATATCTTCAAAACAGATTGCCAACCAGAGCAACAGCGAAAACTCCATTTGCATTATGGAATGGTCGTGAGCCATATATTGGGCACATTAAAGTGTTCGGATGTAAAGTGTACTGCTATGTACCCAAACAACTTAGAAGAAAGTTAGATGATCATTCACAGAGTGGAATTTTATTAGGCTGTTCTGAAAGAATAAAAGGATACAGAGTCCTTCTAACTGGAACAAAACGAGTAATCTCCACAAGAAGTGTAAAATTCTGTGAACAACAAATCACTGGATGTGATAACGATAGAGAGAAAGAACCGAATGTTCTTCTAAAGCTGGAAAACCCGCCTCAACAATCAGACTCGTCCGGTAAAATAGAAGAAAGTGAAAACGTTGTCACACAGCCAAAAAGATCCACGAGATCAACCAAAGGGAAACCACCAACTAGACTGGCATACATAGCCAAGACTGAGTTTAAAACTGAACCCAAAACATGGAAAGAAATGCAAAACTTCCAGATGTAGAAAAACAACATTGGATCAAGGCAACAGATGAAGAAATGAAATCACTTCATCAAAATAACACTTGGGAACTAGTGGACCTTCCAAAAACAAAGAAAGCCATAGGATCCAGATGAATTTTTAAGATAAAGTATCATGCAAATGGTACTATAAACAGATATAAAGCCCGTTTAGTAGCAAAAGGTTACAATCAGAAACCTGGTCAAGACTATGAAGCAACGTATTTTCTAGTGGTGAAACATAGCACCATTCGTACCCTTCTAACAGTTGCTGCTCATCGAAAGATGTATGTCAATCATATTGATATCAAAACTGCCTGTCTTTATGGCAAGTTAGATGAAGAAATTTATATGATTCAGCCCGACGAATATGAGGATCCTAAGCATAGAAACAAAGTTAGCAAATTAAATAAAAGTCTCTATGGTCTTAAACAATCGGCTAGAATATGAAACAAAACAATCTCAGAAGTATTACAGAATAATGGATATAGTCAAAGTAAAGCTGATCCATGCTGTTTTATTAGCAAACATGAAGACAGCATTTCCTACATAATTGTTTATGTGGATGGCATTCTAGTTGCATGTGATATTAAAGAAGACATGGAGAAAAATATAGAAATGTTTGCTAAGATCTTTGACATAAAAGACTTAGGACATGTCATTCATTACCTAAGAATACAAATAGATAGAGAAAAGGATGGAAGTTATTTAATAAATCAATCAGCCAAGATTGAAGAAATCATCAAAAGATTTGATGAATCTGAACAGAAAAAGAGTTACATACCTATGAGTACAGACTTCTATCGTAATAATAATAAAGAAGGAGCTGAATTTGCTGACAATAGGAAGTATAGGGAAGCAGTGGGAGCTCTGCTGTATATATCTACAGTTACTAGACCTGACATAGCTACATCCGTTGAAATTTTAGGCAGAAGAGTAGAAAGCCCAACAATTAACGACTGGAAAGCCCTGCAAAAGGTACTGCAATATCTTAAAGCCACATCTAACATGAAGCTATTGCTTAGTGCTAAGGAAGAGATAATTTTGACAGGCTATGCAGATGCAGATTGGGCAAGTGACACAAAAGATAGAAAATCAACAAGTGGGCATATATATAAACTAGGGAATAGTTGCATCTCATGGGCAAGTAAGAAGCAAAATTGTATCGCATTGTCTTCAACAGAAGCCGAATACATCGCCTTTGCTCAAGCATCGCAAGAACTCATTTGGTTAAGACAACTGCTGGAAGACCTGCATTACCAGCAGGAAAGTCCAACCACCATGTTCGAGGACAACATGTCGTGCATCAAATTGGTGATGAATGAAGGAACGAGTGCTAGAACCAAGCACATTGATGTTAAATATAATTTCATCAAAAACCTCCAATCATCTACCATGACATTAAAATATTGTCATACTAGTGAGATGTTAACTGATCTCTTCACTAAACCATTGCCTAGAGCCAAAATTGAACAATTGAGAGACAGTCTTCAGCTGACATGCCAATCCATTGGATCGAGTGGGAGTGTTGGAATCACAGCCTCTCAGCAATAATAAAAAAAAAACAAAAAAAAAACGCAGATCGTCAGACGGGAATCTTAAAGACGCTCCAAAATGAATTGCCACGTGCCAGACGCAACTCTGTGACGTAACTACACGTAGCCGACCTTTGAACGCCACGACGCGTGCATCTTACTCTCGGTGGCACAGTGGTCTAAGGCGTTGGCCTCTGATCATTCGTCCGTAAGAGGTCAGGGTTTGAATCCCGGTCAGGCATGGATGTTGTGTTTGTCTTACGGCATTGGCTCTCTCCCTTCCCTGGAACCAGTGACCCTAAATTAGGTATGGGCGACTGCTTATAGCCCATTGAGTTGCTCACGGTGGTCGTTAAACCTCCAATCAAAAAAAAAAAATCTTACTCTCACGTGATCTGTGACGTAGGTGAAGTCGAGACTTGAGCCTTCTTCTAAAAACAGTGTTGTTGTTGTTGCCTTCTTTGCTTGCGTGAGAAAGGGTGTCTGTGACGTTCCGTCTATGTTCTGTAAAATAGAACTACTCCTTTTTTTATTGGAACGAGAACTATTTTGCAAGATGTTTCATATCTGTAAATTATAGAACGCTTTATGCTGTTTCTACATAGATTCTGTCTACTTACAAAGAGTTTTGTGCGTGATGGACTGAAGTGTTTTTATGGCCAGTAAACATGGCGTGTGTTCGATTGATCTTCAGTTCCACTAATAGCGCATCAACTTGCTGATGTACTTTCATCAAATGAATAATCTTCTTGTCATCCTTTCATATTATCATTAAATATAATTTTTTTACTGCCACAATTCAGGTCTGTATAAAAGTTTATTATTGCCTGCATGAAGTCATCTGTTCTATTTTTACTGTTAAGCATGAATTTCTTTACCACGAATGAAGAATAGCAGAGAAGTATTTTTTCTACTACGTACTGAGCAATTGGGGAGTTGGTGTTCTATTTAATTTAATATTTCCACCTCTCTAAAAATCACAACAAAAAGTAACAATGCAGTAAATGAAATTTTATTATAGTGTGAAACATAATCCAATAATAAACGTATATGAAATAAATAAGGAATAAACCATACTATACACATAGATTTTTGTGGACATGTATGAAATTAGGGATCAAATGAGAACACCAGAACATTCACACCAAAAATGTGCAGAGGGCCAACTATGGAATATAAGTATGCTTTTTATATCAAATCATATGTAAAAATTTTAAATTTGGTCAACGCAGATGTAATTAAAAGAGATCACCACTTGTAAGTAACGGAACATTGTTTCCTAATATCTTCTCCGTTCGCGCATGTAGTTAACGAATCCGTTGAAATGATAAATTATATAACCAGAGGCCTCAGTTTCGAAACCGTTTTTTTTTTCTTTTGGTTATACCAAGAACGGTATTTTCTAAAGTTTACTTAAAAGAAGACCTGTAAACACGCTAGTTAATTTGCCTCTCAGAAACCTGTTGATAGTGTTTAGATAAGCCTTTACTCAAATTAAGGGAGTCTACATAATAAAATAACAATATTTGTATGAAATAAAAACCCTCACTTCGGACGGGGTGCACCACGAGCACCAGCCCTTCTGCTATTGAGGACGTAAAGGCATTTTATTTTTTTCTCTGATTTTTCTTCTTTCCTAAAAATACGCTTTGAAATTTTTTTAATGTCATAAAGCGTTCATGATGGGAAACGTTTCCTGAACACTTTTTCTTTTTCCAGAATGCAAGGGCCATTAAGGATTAGAAACGCATATTTGCATCATAAGATTTAGCTTCCAAAATATCGACTGAAGAAAGTTTTTCTGCATAGGATGACAGTCACTGCGACAAAGATTTATGTACATTACTTGCTTCCAATGATGCACTGATTTTCCTACTAAATGCACGAATGTTTTTAGGACGTCTTTTGAAATAAAAAAGAGTGCGTCCGTATAGTATCACTACGTGCTTCCCTCCGTCGGTGGACCCATATCTCTGCAACTATTAGTCCGATTTGAAAAACTCTTTCTGCATTCGGAAGTCTGAACAATGAGAAAGATGATCTATACGTTTTGGTCTTTTTCCGATGCATGCATAACTTCGCCACTAGGCTGTATAAATGCACATGCTATTGAATTCGAAATATATATTTTACTCTATACATTTGCTTCAAAAAAAATATTTTTACCTTCCGATACCTTTTCCACGAAAGCCATTTTACTCAGTTTCTAATTGATATTATGTATGGTACCACTAGGGGCGGAAATGTATATTGTACTTTTTCTGAAATCTCTGTTTCTAATTTAAAATATTATTTTTGAGTTGGATAGAGGTAACGACGATGAATAATTTGCATGCATTTTACAATATATTGTGACAAAATGCATCGTCACTATAAGGCGTAAGTGCCTATTTTTGTTTTTAGCATGTTCGCAATCGTATCTTAGCTTCTAGAAATCTAAGAGAAAAAATTCCTACAGACAGACGTCACTCATCGCAAAAACCTTTAGGTATATTTTTGTCTCAAAATGTTTAGTTTACTCCTCTTGGGGGCATTAATGTAAATCTCTTTAATGTTGATATCTCCGATTGTAAACATCCGATTTAATCACTGCTTCTTGCGATTGAGAGCGTTTGTTGCGAGGAATATTTTTCATATATTTGCCAATTTTTGTACCACACAATTTTTCCACTAGGAGGTGTAAGTGTTCATTTCTGTTTGTGTCATACTTGGAACAGTCGCTTCGTTTCTAAGAACCCGATCTAAAAAATCGCCTTTGTCTTGGATGTCTTCCGTTACAGTATACTGCCTGGCCAAATTAAAAGTCGTGCATGTTAATACTTCGTGGAACCACCTTTAGCACGAATTACAGCACGCATTCGGCGTGGCATGGTGTCTATGAGTTTATGTAACTAGGTCAAGGAAACCATTCAATCTCCTTCATTGACCTTTGGATCACTCGACACGTAGGCAAGAATTTTTTAAGTTTCTCAGTCTACAGAAAACCTAGCAGCTCTACCACTATAATACCACACAATTCTTTTCATCCAATAAAATATAAATTAGCTGCCCTTAGGTTCATGGTCAATAGAGCTTATACGCACTCATCCAACAAAAAGGCTCGAAATCAAGAAATAACCAACTTAAAATCAATTGCTGCACAACATGGCTATAGTACTTGCGTTGTCGATACATTGGTTTCACAATACAAACGAAAAACAGTGATCACCCTTCAGCCGGAGCGTAGTGTATCTACCTATGTAGGCTCCTTGACTTTCTTACCACCAGTCACGTAAATTCTACGAGATATTTGCAAAAAACACAAAACAGACTTTGGAGACTCAACATGTAACTTGTTCACCATGATCAGAAAAGACCGTGATTCTATTTCAACCCAAGACCAATGCAGCGTTTACTGTGTGCCAATGAAGAGTGATACCAACCAGGATAATGATCAATGGTATATAGGTTCCACACTCCGTAACATAAGAATTCGAGTTTCAGAGCACCAGTATAACGTCAGAATGAACTTATCTGCTACCTCGTTATCACGCCTGGTCAAAACTGGGACATACCACCCATCATGGACTGACACCTATCTACTTTTAAAAACTAAAACAAAATCCATGACTCTATTTGCAGAAAGTTTATATATACACTACAATATAAACCGATGTTGTAATGAAAAAACTCCTGTATTTGTTCACCCCCCTTGGAAACAATTATTGAACAATTTATCTTATATTAACAATCCCTCTTCCACTTCACATAACCCTCCCGCCACCCACGTTTCACTATGGTAAATAATCCGTCATTTTTCACATTAAACCCTTCCAGAGTCCCATTTTATATTTTTTTATATTTTGCATTATGAGTTTCTCTACAACCTTATGCCATGTTGTGTAGTTATGTAGGTACCACACCTTATCTTGAGCTATACCGACTGTTACCCTGTCCACCAGGATCGCTACATTCGACACATCATGAATCCATCCTATATATATAAAGCAAGTAGACTCTTTTGTTCCGCCAGTTTTCTTCACCTAATGATGCACGGGGCGCCCGTGTGAAAGGTCTTGTGTGTTTTTAGCCTTGCATATATTTTAATCATTAAATTTTAAAGTATTTCAACTAAGGCATGTGTATCCTGTAGTATCGTGCTACGACAGTTATTAAGTGATGCAATAAAATAAATAAACTTGAAAATTCCATTTCCAGTTTCAGGAATTGAAAAACGTTAATAATTTTATCTACAGTGATAGTTACAAATTGCTATCATAAGTTCCATCAATGAAATCAAAGCACTATAAATACTTCCCAATAACATTTGTAGACGTAGAGAGAACATTTGCTACAATAAAAATGGATTTGGGTGAAAAACGACAAACCTAACCGGAAAAATATTGTGGTGTATTGCCACAAAATTATGGTGTGTGGGACTATATCATTTATGGGGCTTTTCGTTTATTAATTATATTAATTACAACTTATTATTAGTTATATTTAAAATATATATTAATCTGTATGTGGTTCATAAAATTCTTACTCAAAAAGTGGTTTCTGGGCCTAGAGCATTTATTTGAAGATAAACAAACATTATAAATGCATATTTTACATTTTAAGTGCATATTTCGTGTACTTAAGTGCATATTTTGCTGTTTTATTGCATGTCACCCGGTCTCTAGTTGTAAGAAATACTTTGTGCCCAATTTGTGATTTTTTCGTTGCATACATTTAATCCCCTGGTGGCCAAAAGTAGCCATTTCCATTTATGGATGCTTTACGGCTTGTACAGGAATCCGGTAAATATAACGGGCTCAATATACTATGAAGAGTACTGCTTACATTGCACATTTTAAATTACGCACATATTTTTTCTAATAGACGTAAATGCATTATCTTTTATGCGGATTTTTGTTTTATAAATCTACTTTAAATCATATTTTCGTGTCGACAATTCTTCAAATGGCGTGCTCATTACATTTGAGAATTCGGTGTCATCTTTCTTGTTTTTATTTTAGCCCAAATTTCCTTTTCTAAGAAGCTCACACACACAAAAAAAAAGAAAACATTTTCTTGTTTCTGATAGGTTTTTTTTGTGCATAATATTTTCTGTGAATGTTCTGCTATCGTAATCCATTTTTCTGTTAAGGGCGTAAATGGATACTTATGTTTGCAACCGTTCGACGATTATTACGTTTTACATTGACACGCACTTTTTTATTTAAATTACGTGCTCATTATACTAAAACATTCGATGTCATCTTTTTTTTTGTTGTTGTTGTTTTGTTTTAGTTATAATCAAATTTATAAGACACATTCTACTGAATGAAAAAAACTGTTTTAAATGTTTAATCTTCTGTATTCTTGAAATTCTATAAATGAACAACATCCAGCCTGTGCCCTCAGCATATGTTTAGAGATTTTTTCAAAAACAAATTTTCGGTTAAAAGCTTCACCAATTTAAATATGTATTTCTATAGATTTGTGATTAAGGTTACACTTTGATATTCTGTGTATAACATATTCCATGGGTATGGGGAATGAGATATTTGAAATTTTTTCTGGTACAGTTATTTTCGTTTGGATTTTAACATACTCTTTCCCTCCCTAGTCCACAGAAAAATTGAAGAGAAAAATAAGGAAATGAAAGCTTCGAAAACATTTCTCTACAGTTAATTTCTATGATAGCCAAGGTCAGAATCGTAATATGTATAATGGTGAACAGATATCGCTTATTTTAATTTTATATTCTTCTCATTTGTTAAACTCCTTAAGGACCGATATGACTGCTGAGGTATCGATCTCTGTTTCCCGCGCCGGGCTGGGTTTTTTTAAATTTACGTACTGAATAGTCATAAATTGCCGGGCTGAAGCGTTAAAGAAGTTACATACTGAATAGTGCAAACACATCTGATTTATCGTGCCCGTCACACTGGATAGCAGCACTAAGCATGTATGTGTTTCGTACAGTATAGAGTATATCTCTGAGATTGCCGTCATAATTTTTTTTTTTTTTTGCGAAAGACGGGATTCGTTCTTTTGTGAAAAACTGAAGTAGGTGAATTTTATGGTAGTACAGATAATGAACCTAATGACAGCAGTGGTGGAGCCGCATTGTTACCTGGACGTGTATGACACGAAAATTTGACTGCTGCGTTAGAAGGAAATCGTGATCCCCCACATTTTAGATTTTTTGGAACACCTAGTAAATCTAATCGCCAATTACTCTTATCAGCGGTTCCTCACTGCTCTATTCTTTCCGGAACATTGTTTCCTAATATCTTTCCCTTTTATTGTTTAACATTTATATAAATGATTTAGGTTTACAACTTCATGACGTTGACTTAATTCTGTATGCTAATGATGTCATCATCATCATCATTGTCAACCATTATCAATCCACTGCTGGACGAAGGTCTCCCCAAGTTTCCTCCACAACGGTCTGTCTTGTGCCAGTCTCCTCCATATCACTCCTGCATACTTTCGAATTTCATCCACCCATCTCCCATGTGGTCTTCTTCTGGGTCTTTTCCTGTCTCTTGGAATCCAATCTAAAATTTCGGCTGTCCATCGATGGTCTGTCCTTCTGGCAGTATATCCAGCCCATTGCCATTTCAGGGATTTTACTCTGATCATGATGTCTTCCACTCTTGTCATTTTTCTGATCCACGAGTTCCTCTTCTTATCTCTCCTGGTTACACCAAGCATGTACCTCTCCATGCTGCTTTGAGTTGTCTGCAGCCTTTGTATGTCTCTTTTAGTTAAGGTCCACGTCTCTGCACCATACGTAAGCACTGGAAGAATGCATTGATCAAACACTTTTCTTTTAAGACATAATGGCATATTGCTCTTGAAAATTATGCTGTTCCTTCCAAAAGCTCTCCAGGCAAGTTTTGTACGCCGATTAATTTCTTCATCAATGTGACCCTCATTTGATATCTTCTGTCCAAGATAAACGCACGTGTCTGTTATCTCCAGCTTTTCTCCATCAATCGATAAATCTTCATTTCTTGTAAAAGCATTGAACATCACTTTTGTCTTCTGAAAGTTCATTTTTAATCCCACTTTTTACTCTTGTCAGCAAGTTCCTGGATCATACTCTGCATCTCTGATGGGGTAATTGCAAAAATGGCTATGCCATCAGCAAAACGAAGGTGAGTTAGATAGTCTCCATTATTCTTTATCCCCTTGTTTTCCCAGCTCAGCGACTGAAAGACACCCTCCAATGTAGCATTAAAGAGCTTCGAAGATATGGTGTCACCTTGTCTCACTACCTTTCCAACTTTAATGTGTGCTGTATTCTCAAACAGCCGTATCTTTGCACTTGCATTTTCATAGATGTTATTAATGATATTAATGTATGCATCTTCAATACCGCAGGATTTCAGAGCCATTGTAACTGCTGATGGTTTCACCGAATCAAAGGCTTTTTCATAATCGATAAAAGCCATGCACAATGGAAGTTCATATTCCCTCGCTCTTTCAATTAGTTCTCTCAGTACGTGGATATGATCTATTGTGCTGTAGCCCCTCCTGAATCCAGCTTGTTCGCTCGGTTGAGCCATGTTCAGTGTTACCTTCAAACGGTGTGAAAGAACTTTAGTGAAGATTTTATAAATCACTGATAGGAGGCTGATAGGTCTGTAGTTCCTGAGATCCTCAATGTCACCTTTTTTATGTATCAAGATCATTGTAGCGTTGTTCCAATCCTCAGGAATCTTCCCTTCATTAAGGCATCGAGTGAAAATTTGGGCGAGTACTGTTTCGATTTCTCCACTTGCTTCATGTATGATGTCTACAGTAATTCCATCTTCTCCTGGAGCTTTTCCCCGCTTCATGTTCTTGATTGCATGTGCAACTTCTGCTGATAGGACTGGAAGAACTCTGGTACTATTACCTTTCATGATGTCTGGAGTACATGCATCATCCCTTTCATATAACTTGGAGTAGAAATCTTTCACTCTTGTCAAAATTTCGCCTCTATTTCTTGTTACAGAACCATCTTCTTTTCTCAGTGCCATAATCTGTTTTCTTCCCTTACTGAGATGTCCCTTCGCTATCTTTAGGCTTTGGTTGTTTTCAATTGCTTTCCTCACTAGTTCACGGTTGAATTTCCTTACATCTTCAGTTATACTTTTTCGTACTGCCTTGCATAACTCTATATATTCCACTTTGTAAGTCGCATCTTCTTTAGTTGTCCTCATTTCTCTTCTGTTTTGCATCAACATTTTGGTTTTTCCTGATAATTCGTTCACATGCAACTTGTTCTTAGACCCAGCTAACTTTGTTGCTGTTTCCATAAGAGCTTTGGTTACTTTTCTGTTAACTTCAGAAATATCTGCTTCATCCGATGTTAGGCCTTCTAAAGCAGAGAATCTGTTCTTCAGTTCCAACTTGAAGGTATTATGGTGTTTTTTAAGGTTGGTTATGTCAATACATTTTGTTTGTCTTATGAGCTTGACACGTTCGAGTTTAGTGTTGAGATGCATCTTACATCTCACCAATCTATGGTCACTACCTGTGTTGAACTTGTTTAGCACACTGCAGTCTTCTATGACGAATTTTTTGTTACACATAATAAAATCAATTTCACTTGTCGTTCCATTTGGGTGTCTCCATGTCCATTTCCTGTATGGCTTTTTCTTGAAAAAGGAGTTCAAGATGAAAAACCCTTCGGCCTCTGCAAACTCAACGAGAGTATTTCCACGCTGGTTTCTGTTGCCGTGACCGAATTTACCTACTGAAGTTTCATTCTGTTGCCGTTGCCCTATTTTTGCTTTGAAATCTCCCATAATTATCTTCAAATGTTGCCTACCTTTATTATTCAGATGACGAATTTCCTGATAAAATTCTTCAATTTCTTCTTCAGGAAGACTCGTGGTGGGTGCATAAGTTTGAATTATCTGAGCCTGGTATCTTCTCGAGAGTTGGATAACGAGTCGCGCAACTCTGTCAGAGGAACCTTCAACTTCTACAACTTTATCCTTTAGTTTCTTGTTTATTATAAATCCAACACCACTAGTTCTGCCAGTATTAGTCCCACGATAGTAGAAGAAATGTCCACTTTTCAGTTCAATGAGATCTTCTCCTTTTCTAGTTACCTCACTTAGCCCGATGATGTCCCACCTGATGCTTTGTAGTTCCTCTTCCAATTCAAGAAGCCTTGAATCAGAAGATAGGGAGCGTCCATTACACGTAACCAAGGTCAGCATCAGATGGCAGCCTAGTCCGGTCCTCCGGGGATTCTTAGCACCCTCTGCCTTCATGTCGCACTGGCCGCTGCCTTGGCCAGGTACATTCCAGCTGCCGGAGACTGAGGATCAAGATTTAAGTTGTGGAGTCATTTTGGAGGGGTTTGGCCATAACTCACCACGCTGGTCAAGCGGGTTGGTGAGTGTGGGATAGCATTTCCTCTAATCCCGATGGTATAGTTATACCGCTTCAGAGCCTCTTTAGTGGGAACAGGATGCACCACGAGAAGGCGGGATTGACATTTGTCAAGGTGAGGCTGTGATGTTACGCATCACCTGACTTTACATCCCGCTAATGATGTAACTCTACTTATTCATGGTGACAAAATTGACTTATTGATTCAGATATTACAAAATCATTTTCTCACTGCGATTAATTGGTTTACCTGTAATTCTCTTGCTATTAATATTAAGAAAGCAAAAATTTTAATATTCTCCTATGGTCAGAATACCAACCCTATACAATCCATTATTTTAAATAACACACAAACTGAGGTTGTACAATGTCTTAAATGTCTAGGTGTTTTTATTCAGTCGGATCTTAAATCCGACTCTCCCATTGATTATCTTATTTCTCTAATTTCTCGAAATATTGGAATCATTGGGGGAGTAATGGCTTATTTGTCCCCGAAATTTATTATTCTACCTTATTACACTTTAATTTATCCCTACTTCTCATATTGTATTTCGGTCTGGGGTTCGACTACCAATTATAACTTAACTAAATTTTAGAGATTGCAAAATAGATATTTGAGACTGTTGCAATTTAGACTTTCAGGTTTCTCTTTTTCAAATCTTAATTTGATCTTCAGCTTGCAGCCTAATGGTGTTCAGTTATTAAATATTACTCAATTATACCGTTTTAACTTAGCAAAACTCATGTTTAAAAGGGTAAAGAATGACTTATTCTCTTCTTTAATTTCTTTACTTCTCCCTAGCCATTCTTACTCAACTAGACATAAAACTTTACTGATCCCTTGTGTCCTTTCACATGAACGTTCTAGACCTTTAATTAATTATGCTGGTCCGCAGATTTCGAATTCGCTTCCACCACAATTATTGGTTATTAATAATTATAATTACTTTAAAAGAAAACTTAAACAATACTTATTATCCTGAAATCAGTTTCGTGTGTCTCTTATTATTATCATTTTCACCTCTTGAACGGGTTGTACGGTGTGTCTGGCTTGCTTTGTTTTTGGACATTTTTTGTGTTCAGTCATCAGGATGAGAGGGCTCGTCAGACCTCGTGGAGGCATTTTTCCTCTTATTTCCTGGTTGTTGCTGTGTTGATTTGTTTTACATTTGAATGTCTACTGCATATTTGTTACAACCGAAATACGAAATAAATTAAATGAAATGAAATATCAGTTTTGACCTAAGTTTGGGTGTTGAGCAATATTTTGAGCATTTTTTGAATGATGACTTGATCGATCTCCCCCTGCATGCTGGCTTTTCTGTAAAGTTTAATATCTTTCTATAACATAACAGCTTAAATTTTGTCCAAAAATTAAAAATCACTGTACATTTCATTTAGAAACGCAGTAATTGTTAAATTTCTTGAATAAAAAAATAGGTACAGTAGGACTCCAGATATCCGGATCGCTTGTTCTTTTTTCAAGGCCAAGTCAAATTAAGATTTTTGTTGATTTATTTATGTGTTTTTAGTTTTTTCGTTCGTTTAAGTAATAGATAATGATAATGTAGTACAGTAGATATTTATCTTTTAAACTGTATAACATTTGTTATCATAAAATACGATAAACGAAAATATTAAAATTCCTCACTTCAATGAAGAAATACGTATTTGGCCTACAGAAAAAAGACAACCCAATTATCCGGATTTTCCGAATATCCGGACGGGCTGTGGTTTGAGTTAATCCGGATAATAGGAGTTCTACTGTACTTTTTTGGTGGTTTTCACAAATATCAAGCGATCCTTAAGGGGTTGCGATAATCGTGTCATGCTTTATAAAATTTCAATGTTGTTTTTCAATCTAGAAATTATAATTCCCAAACCTGCTGATTTTGAACGCGTGACTTTTCTTATAAACGTAAGAAGTATGCGATGGAATTCGCTCAGTATCAATAAGCAGTGTTGCCTTTGTTTTAATTTATTAGAAATACCGATTTTTTTACTTTTTTTAATAGGAAAATGACTGTGCAAAACCTTTAGCAACCAAAATTAACTGCATACCTACAAGTTTCCTTTTTACATACCGATACTACAGGTATTTCCTTGAACGATTTACGAAATTCCTTGGATAATCTAGCAATTACTTATATTCAACAGTTTTACAGCAGATATTCATATATTACCGTATTGCATTTAGCTGTTCTTGTTCTGCATAACTTTTAGCGAATTGCATTTTTTGTACTATAAAAATGCATATTACGTTCCGTTATTTCTAAAATTATTCCAAGTTTCGTTGATGTGCGTACGTATATATGTGTGTATGTTTCAAACCTTCGATATTTACCACAATCTCTTTTTATACATATATCTTAATTCTATAGTTTCCTTTTATTTCTAGCCCTGACATTGGCGCGTTTCAGTCGCCGAAGTACACATTAGAACTTCTACGCAGGTGTAGTAGCCATGGGGAGGAGAGCGCTACTCCATCTTCTGAAGTAAAATGCCTTGTTTGTATGGTGAGTGCAATGTTTTTAACTTGAGGGTGCCTGAGTGCATTTAGTGAAATTGTCTTTTCTTTCAATTGTGTATAATGAAAAGAAAACAGAAAAGGGCTTGGCATTTTTTCCTTGCCTTACAAAGAGATGCGTTCTTAGGAAAGTGATTAAGCCGGACATGAGTGACAGCGACGGAACTGACGAACAACGCGAAAGAAAACAAAATTTTATACAAATTTTATCAGTCATCACCTGAAAAAATTGAAATAGGTCATTTTAATTTTTAATAGGGTGGACTACTGTAAAAATTCGAGCCGTATGTATTTTTTTTTTCTACAAAAGGTTTATTGGTGCGTTTCAATAGGGTAGCTTCCAGTAAGAGTAAGACATACGACGTAAACACTCAAAATGTACTTACAGACGACCTAAAATTCAACCATTACAGCGTCATGTAGAGTTTGAATTATTCGTAAACATATATACGCAAATTATCCTGAAATAATGCGCCACTCACCAATATCGATAAAATCTTTTTAATAACCAAATAAGCCTTCACTACCTTGAGTGAGAGAGAAAAGAGAGAGAAAGAGTTTTTTACTTTTAGTCGTAAATGTTACAAAAATGTTTCTATAAGGTAAATCGTGTTTTCTCTTCAGTAAAGGTTACGTTATGTATATTTTAAAGAGAAATATAGGATGTGATATGATCAATTAAAATGAATAAAAATCTGATTTCTGTTAAATAAAACAAACATAATTTTTAGCGATGATGATCCAGATGTTCAAGAGTTCAAAGACTATTTCGCTGACGTTTCGCATAACGGATATATACGTGTCCTAGTAAAACTTCACTGTGCTGACTCTTTGTATAAGATATCAAATTTGCATTTCGTAACATTACATCAAAATCCTTTATCTTACAAAATTTAATTTCTGTTTTTAGGAACCATATAAGAAGCCCGTGGTATCCATATGTTGCTGGCACGTACACTGCGAAACATGTTGGCTGAAGTCACTGGTAAGGGAGTTTAACAATGTTTCCTTTTTCGAAATACGTTCATTTCAGATCTATTTTTACAAGTTTCATTTCATCTTCGTGTTTAGAGATCTCATTAATTAAGATTGGGTGTGTGCAAAAGTTCTGCCATTTTTGTAATAGATGCAAATTGCTATCAGAGTAGTTACGTCACAGATGACGCGGGATGCCGAATTTTCGTTCGACCAATAAAGTGTGGAGCAGTAGAGCATATAGAAGCACTAGGTTTGTCCCAGCAAGTCATTCGTAACGAAAATCACGGACGATGCATGCCATAAGGAGCACATTAGACATTGTTTACTGTACCAGTTCCATAAAGGTAGTACTGTAGCCGTGGCTTATCGTAACATCTGTCAAGTGTATGGGGAGGATGCAGTTGATGATAGCACATGTCGCCGTTGGTTTCGGAAATTCCGGGACGGAGACAGAAGCTGTACTGTTCAACCACGTCCTAGACGTCCATCCGTGGTTTCTGACGAGGATGTGGACCAAGCCATAACAAATGACCCACAACCAACCATTCAGGAATTAGCGGAAACGTTGTCAGTACACAGAAAAACAGTCGAAAGACGGATGCATGCGCCTGTGTTCATCACCAAGTTCGATAACTGCGTTCCGCACCAGGTTTTTGCAAAGCAACGAGAGGAGAGAATCCGTACCTGTGTTTCTTTGCTTTCTCGTCACAGAAATGAACCGTTTTTGGGACGAATTGTAACGGGTGATGAGATATGGGTACTGTACCGTAATGTAAAGTGTCGACGGACTGTGTGCCAATATGCACAGCCTGATCCATCGACCTCAAAAGGAGGACTGCATCCCAAAAGATTTTGTTGAGTATTTGGTGGGATGCCCAGGGACTAATCCACTGGGGAGTGTTGGCACTTAACTGAACGATAAATGCTGACCTCTACTGCCAACAGTTGGACAGATTGAGAGAACAACTGACATCGAAGTGGCCAGCACTCTTCAATCGCAAAGGCGTTATCTTTCATAATGATGACGCCAGACCTCATGCTGTTTTAATCACTCGGCAAAAATTACTGGACTTTGGTTAGGAAGTGTTATCTCACCCGGCGTATTCCCCGACCTGGCACCTACGGACTACCACCTTTTTCGATCGTTACAGAACGCCTTCGCTCTGCAAACCTCCGATGATGTGGACGATGTGAAAACGACATTACATGACTTTTTTTACTCTAAAACACAGCAGTTTTTCCTTCGTGGGATTCACCTACTCATAGACAGATGGCAAGAAGTCCTACAGAATGATGGCAATTATGTGAAATCTTAGTTACATTATTTGTTGCGTTCTTCTCCTTTCTTTGTAGCCTACGAAAACGGGTAGAACTTATGCACACTCCCAATAGAAACCTATGAAAAGCCTCAAAAATCTATCTTACACACAGTCGAGTCCCATTATTGGGACCACCTCCTACATATGACGTCAACAGCGCATAGCCAATGAAAGAAGGCACGTGTCGTGAGCTGGCTTGGAGGGTTAATAAGGTGTGCTGTAGGCAATCTGAAAACACATCACTCTTTGCTGTCATGGTAAAAGGAGCGATTTATCAGATTTGCAAAAAGGGATGATTATCAGCTTTCGGGCCAAGGGTAGCAGTATTTCTGAAACAGCGCAGTTTGTGAACTGTTCGCGTGCTTCTGAGGTTAAAGTGTATCTTGATAAATAAATACTTCGCTTTTCCACGTTCCAGAAACACATAGCAACCGAAAAATTGTTTTCAGCCG
The DNA here is from genome assembly GCA_039090855.1 of Macrothele yani. NCBI lineage: Eukaryota > Metazoa > Arthropoda > Arachnida > Araneae > Macrothelidae > Macrothele > Macrothele yani. The sequence continues at coordinate 157,338,555 of CM076996.1, forward strand.
CCGCCGTGGAATCGAACCACGGATCTCTCGATATCTAGCCGAGCGCGTTACATTTACACCACGGTGGCCAACAATCCACGGTGCTATGTGTATTTTTAAGTCAGCTTCTGACAAATATAGAGAGATCCGTGGTTCGATTCCACGGCGGCGGCTAAAAACAATTTTTTGGTTGCTGTGTGTTTCTGGAACGTGGAAAGAGCGATGTATTTATTTATTTACTGACGCCACGTATTTGGAGGATTTTCACCTTGGAAGTGTATCTTGATTGGAGAAATGGCGCCATTGGGAATAAGCGACGTGGAAACTGTGTAGCACCACGTGCCTTTGATGTGAGAGGTGAACGTCGGCTTCGAAGATGCGGTAGGGCAGATCGACACGCTAGAGTGGAGCAACATACTGGCCGAATGAACCAGGGGGCTACAGGAAGTATGTCTAAAACGACATTGCAGCGAACCCTACTGCATATGGGGCTCCGATGTAGACGGATGGTTACTGCACCTATGCTAACAAAGGGGCATCGGCAGAAAATGCTTACATTTGCAAGGCAGTATTGGAATTGGACCTCCGCTGGTTGGCAAAGGATTGCCTTCTCCGATGAGTTGTTTTCTGCTTCATTGAATGGATGGACGTTGGCGTATAAAGCGAGAAACATCGGAGAACAAACACTTTTCAACCATTGCTGGAAGAACGCAAGCTGGTGGGGCCAACGTTATGTTTTCGGGAATGTTTTCGTGGCATTCTCTGGGTCCATCACATACCTGTAGAAGGCACTATGGACCGAATTCATTATTAATCCATCCTTGCATACCACGTACACCCATACATGCTCATTGTCTTCCCTGGGGCGGATGGGATCTTCCAGAACGACAGTGCGACGTGTCACACAGCTAGAAATGGCCGAGAGTGGTTGGAAGAGCACGATGAAGACTTCAAATTACTTCCCTGGCCCCCTAATTCCCCACACTTAAACCCAATTGAGCATCTGTGGGACCACGTCGATCGTGTTGTTCGCTCTATGGGTCCTCCACCACGCACCCTGCAGCAGCTGTCAGATGCACTGCAATCAGCATAGCTCCACATACCTGTGAACACCTTCCAGCACCTTATTGAGTCCCTCCCAGCCCGTCTAGCTGCTGTCCGCGCTGCACAGGTCATTTACTTTGGATATCAGCTTGTGGTCACAATAATGTGACTCAACCGTGTATTAATCTGCATTCAGACTGATTGCGCTAGGTTTTTCCAAAAATCATAATCAACTGTCCTCCATGATTTTTTTTTTTAATTTTTTAGGAAGGAGGAGGAGAAGTTGTAATGATTTGCACGAATGTTGAGGGTTGAAAGAAATATTTCCCCATTTAGAGTTCCAGGTTCCAGGTATGCGCGACAGTCTGAACTGTGAAATAGATATTCCTTCCCGTAGTTTCTTACCTATGGCCAGTTTATTACGAATTATCCAATTTTAGTGTAACAGCAATGTATTCTAAATTATTTTATTGGAATTGTCGACTATTATTGTAATTATTTATAAATTTTCAGTAAAAGCCTCTTCAGTTTAAATGAATTCATTGCGTTCCATTACCGTCTGGGATAATGTGTCGAATTATATTGAAATACACTTAGAGTTGCCACTTCATTAGGGTTCCGCCATGTACAGGGTGATCGAAAAGTTCCCGAACACTAATTTGAACAATTTTTATTCGCATTATACAGATATATAAAGTTTACTTACAGCTATGATTCATCTTCCATCGACTTTTGAGCAACTGATGTTGACCTAAAGAAAGTGCTGGAAATGACCTCCGTGTTTCTGGAGGCAAATATCCACGCGACGGCACATGTTTTTCGTAACGCGTTTCAGCATAGATGGCGCAATTGCCGCAATATCCTGAATAATGTTTGTTTTCAAGGACTGCAGGTTATGCGGGTTATTTGCGTAAACACTGTCCTTTAATTATTCCCACCGGAAAAAAAGCATTATTCCGAAAAGAAAACATTGTTCAATAAGCCATTGTATCGAGTAAATTTACGAAACCAAGGGCAGTACAGCAGGCTCTTGTGCGTATCAGGTGCCTTCAGTTTTTGGACAACTTTCACTTTGTAGCATGAAGCTGCAATCTTTTAGTCGCTTTCTGTACTGAGCCGTAAGAAAGTTTCACCTGCTGAGATAAGCGACGAAGCAATTTTGTAGGTGACTGTTGCAAACATTTTTCAACATCGTTTATCACTTCCGGCGTTAACACACTTGGCCGGCCGTTTCTAGGCATAACATCAACACTTCCAGTTTTCCGAAATCGTACGAGTAAACTGTGTGTCGTTGATTTACTTACCACAGTATGCTGCGGAAATTTTTTCCTGAGCTCTTCTATACACTGTTTGTAAGACTGCGTTTGCAAATAAGCTTCAAGTAACAAATTCTCTGCTCCCTCGTCAAACCCATGCCTCTGTGCAAATGGCGCCGCTAAGTGGGCAAACTGCGTAGTACACCTGAAACCAGTTACTTATTTCTGGCACTCTGCCAATTTCCTTCAGGCATTCGACAAGTGCAGTATTTTATCTCGACGAGTTGCTGACTCGTGTTGCCACATCAAGTGGTTGAACTTTTGCTTACAGCATACGCAATAATTTTTTAATTCAGGGTTCGGGAACTTTACGATCACTCTGTATTTATGTAATAAATTGTCATAGGGATATTATAAGCAATAACCTGAAGGAAAGGGCTAATGGCAAATTGTACTTGATATAACTCAGATAAAGCACTATAAACAAGGTAAAAAGAATGTGTTATTTATCTATGTAATTGCAAGAATGTGGGAGTTCAGTGGTGAGGAATTTTCCTCCTGATTTCGGATAACAGTTTTAAAAAAATACTGTACATTAAAACATATTCATTTATACAGGGTGATCCGTTTGGGTAGGGACAACTAAAAAATTTTGTGGTATGGCTTGTAACAGATATAATAAGTCAATATTTGGCAGAAATTATCTTTATGGATGGAATTTATCTAGGCCTCTGCATGACCCCCTTTGCGGACTCGGCAGAGTTCATACCGGGTTCTCAATTCGGGCCACGTGTTTTCTACTATCTGCGGAGTGATTTGTGCGAAATCTGCAGTACAGAGATCAAATTCTTCCCAAAGGGCGGGGAAAGATGGGAGCTTCATTTTACAGCAAGACGGGGCCCCACCCCAATGGTCACTCGAAGTCAGGAACATCCTTAACAACACATTCAATGGCAACTAGTGTGGCCGTAATGGCCCTATTCCTTGGCCTTCAAACTGCCCGGATCTCACTCCCCCGATTTCTTCTTGTGGAGGTTTGTGAAGAACATCGTTTAAGCACAACGACTTCAAATCCTGGATGACTTGAAAGTGAAGAGCATTCGCACAAATCACTTCGCAGATGTTAGAAAACACTTGGCACCTGGCATGAAGTATGCCGAGTCCGCAAAAGGGGTCATGTAGAAGCCTAGGCATACTCCCATCCATAAAAGTAATTTGTGCCAAATATTGACTTATTATATGTGTTACAAGTCATACTATAGCATTTTTAAATTATCCCTACCCAAACGGATCGCCCTGTATATTCATACGTGGTGACAACGAGTTTGCTGCTTTTGACCTCATGTTATTTAAATTTAAGAAGGAAATCCTGTGTTACGTAGAACGGATTTTCTTTAAAATTTCTTCTTTTTTTGAAATCTGAAAATAAGAATAATATTTTTCAGTATTTTATGTTGGTTTCGCCTGATTTTACATTCCCTTAAGCTCAGTTCCGATATCAATTGGGGCGCTCGTGTTTGTACTCATCATGTGAGTGTACTAACAAAATTTTCATTCAACCTGTATTCTTATTCTGTTTTTGCCGAAAGTGGTTCCGAGGTCAGATAAAACGTGAGGATATAATTGTATTTCATCAATCGAAAGCAATGCTTTAGAAACACCAAAGAACAGACCTGTATCTGATTAAAAATATTTCCAATATTGGAATGACGCTCCTCTTTAATCGGAAAGTAACATTCCAGTACATACTTTTAATGCATCTTCGTTTCTGTACGGCATTTTTACCTATAGAACAGAATTTTTTCTGAAATCAACTGTTTTTCAAGGTCATTCACAGAAACAATGAGTGTGGGTGATCCTATTCTAAACTTTTTACCTATCTCTTTTACATCACTGAGACAGTCGATCTGTTCTTTTTGTTGAAACAACGATCTCCACTAATCTATGCAATTACAGCAAATTAAAATCCCACTAGTATGCAAAGCCATTTCTCGTGAATTTAATGCTGACATAAACTCAATTTTAGAAATTATATACAAATTATTTCTTCATAGTATTTACTAGACTCTTCGCTGATTGCCCTGGAATTTAAGACCCAAAACACTGACAACGACCAATAGTAACAACGCCAAATGAGATGTAAACTCGGTATTTAACGAAACTACTCTCATTGTCAGTCTGGTGGAAGTTTAGACGACACCTTATACTTGTTTACAAAATGAAAGGATCCCCGTTTTACGATTTCTGCAACAGAAATAGTCATTTTAATGCCAATAAGTGGCCACATGTTGTGATAATGCATACCACAGTTCTACGAATATCTCACATGGACAAATGACTCAGTCGGAAAAGGAGAATCTCTGGAAACAGGGGCGGCAACTATTGTATTGCGAGTGGTGCGTTGACACCACTCCAGAAAATTGGTATGTTGCAATGCACCACTCCAAATTCATTTATCGTGTTGTATATATTATTATCAGAAAAGATAGAGATGTGTGTGCGTGTATTGCCCAATCTTTCCTTTCAGAAAAATAAAAATAAAATATGTTAAGCCTAGTAGGCGTTCTGTTTTAGAGGGTTAACTAGGGTCTTTCAATTTCCAAGCGATGCGCCATTCGCTAACTCAAATACCCCCTGATCCCAGAGGGAAACTATCAAGTGAGGTAAGGGTGGCTCAAGAAAGGGGTGGCTTAATAGGCTACAGCAGCATGTAGGCAGGTAGCATTGTATGATGATGACCTTCAAAAGTTTCAGTGACTTCTTCCGGTATGCGGGCCAGACATCAAGGGGGGGGGGCAGGGACGAGGAAAAGATGTATGTGTGCAAATACTTTTTTTTGCCCACTGTATATATATACAGGAAAAGACCCTATATATTGTATATATATATATATACAGGAAAAGACCCAGAAGGCTATGGGGGACTTGGGTGGGTGAAATTCGAAGATATGATGTAGGAGTGACATTGAAGAGTGGCTCAGGACAGAGCTGTGGAAGAGACTTGGGTTGCCCTTCTCTCAGCAGTGGATTGATAATGGTTGACGATGATGATGATGATGATATATCATATTTTACATAATCGATAATGATTATTCTACGAAAGAATGTGCGCCACTCCGTAAAACCCGAAGTCGCCGTCTCTGTCTGGAAGTCCATGTACGAAAGGATTTCGAAACAGATTAGCCCGGTTTATGAAAATAAAAAGTTGAATTAGTAAATGTCACAATACGAACATCAAGAATGTTTGTAGTGCAAAAATTGCAGTGCTAATTATGATACGAAGCTTCTCCATACTCCATATGATTTCTCTAAATTTTTCAAAGAACTGAAACTTCTTTTACGTACATTTTCTTTGCACATAAATAGAAATATTACTGTGCGAATTTACAACTTACTATTTGTATTTCCTTAAATACACTAAACCCTTCGAAACTTTTTGACTAGTCAGAATGAAAGCGGACTTTTCACATGGATCAGCTGGTTTTCCATTTTTTTTTTTTTTTGGTGTTTGGCGTCGCCGTGGCCCCAGCCGACGTTTTGTACATAGACTGAGTGGCCAAATTATTAGGACCACCTGGCCGTGTTATGCAAAGTAGCTGTTCCGCAGATAGTGCTGACGCAAGATGGCTGAATCGGTATAAAAAGAGAACGCTGAAACCATGCAGAGACTAATGAAGTGCATGCACAAGAAACAATGGGTAAAAGACACGATCTGGCGGAATTCGAACGTGGAATGATCGTGGGTGCTCGAAGCATCGGTGCGAGCATTAGCAAAACGGCTACACTTCGGTAATGTCCGAAAGCAGCAGCTGTTAAAGTTCTCAGAGAGTGGACCACCTGTCAAAAAACCTGGTCTGAGCGCAAAGCGTGTGGTCATCAACGGCTACTGTACGCTCGAGCTGAACGGAAAGTAGGCACACTTGTTCAGTTCAACGGACGGGCAACACTTCGTCAGATTACAGATAATCTGAATCAGGGACCAAGTCCGATGGCCTCTCAATGAACAGTTCGCCGCACATTACATCGTATTGGCTACAGAAGCAGACGGCCCGTCCGTAACCCATTGCTATCTGCAGCGAACAAAAAGAAAAGCCTCCAGTTCTCTCAGAAACACAACAATTAGACCGTAAACGAGTGGAAATGGGTAATGTGGTCCGACAAATCACGTTGTGAACTGCACCATGCAGATGGAAGGGTGAGGATATGGAGACAGCAGCCCGAAAACATGGATTCATCTTGCATCGTCACTACTCTTCAAGCTGGTGGAGTCAACATTATGATCTGGGGCATGTTTTCGTGGTAGTGTTTGGACCATTTGACTCGTGTGGAGCAATGTCTGATCGCTCAGAGGTATTTAAATATCGTTGCCGACAAAGTCCACCCAGTTATGTTGATGGTTTAGCCCAATGGAGATGGATACTTCTAGCAGGGCAATGCTCTATGTCATAGTGTTTACGTTGTACGCGAATGGTTTGAGGAGTATCACGGATATTTTTTCCTTCTACATTGGCCTCCTCAATCACCGGATTTTAATCTAATAGAGCATTTGTGGTCATAAGGGGCATCTGGCAGTTTGATCTTCTACTATCAAATCTTCAAGAGCTGGAGAGTGCAATTCATCGCATTTGGGCTAATATACCCCAAGTCACTTATCAACATTATTTAATAGAGTCCATACCAAGGCAAATTCAAGCAGTATTAAAGACAATAGATGGCCCAATAACGTACTAACCAGGTGGTCATAGTAATTTGGCCATTTAATGTACACACTGAAGTATCGCAACAAGAATCAGATACGTGCAATCCTCACTTACGTACGCAACTGTGACTTTGAGATGGCTTCATAAACATCTCATACTGTAAAAGATTCAAACGTGCACGAAGCGTAGATGGCAGAAATATGGGAAAGACTCATGCTTTCAGCGGCTTTGAAAGAAGCATGATAGCAAGCGTTAGGCCGGCAGGTGCAAGCATCTCGGAAACGGCAAACCTTCTCGGCTATCCAAAAAGAACTGTATCGAGGGTGTACAAACAGTCGTGAACAAACAAAAAATACGCAGTCAGCTGTCTGTCTTTCTGTGGGCAGAAACTGTTGATACAATAAATTACCACGAACGCATACAGCAAAAATTAGAAAGATAACTTGTTTAAGGCTGAAGCCGTGTTAAGGTTTAAGACAGTGCATTCAGTAAGATTCAGAATTTCGATTTAGTGGGTCTATACCATAATTTTCAGTGTCACCCGATGTATTTGCGGTTCGGGAGCTGAATTTCGTGTAGTCATTCTGGATTCGAATCCAGAGGAAACATGGAACTTGAGTTTGTTCCACAGTCGCGATCCTCGAACGATTTTTGATCCGATAAATCTTAGCTTGAGATGAGCGATTCCTCTCAGTTCTTGCTTTCTTTGTTATGCTAATGGGGTTCTGAAATCTATCCAGCAAAATAAGTTATCGAACTTAATTACAATCTCCCTACATTTATATTTGCATTGTGCAAGCATAACATATCGTCTGATCTCTTATTGGTCTGGATTTGTCTTTTCAGTACAGGAAATTTAAAATACATGGAAACTGTAAGCAAAAAAGAATATGTATTAATTTAAAATCAAAACCTCAAAACGGAAACCAGCGTTTTGTGAGAAAATATTAGTACTGAACCGCTCACTTCCTCTCAAAGCACGAACATTTGACATGAATATATTATTGCAAAAGTTCACTAATTTGAATTATATTTATTGAGTTCATGCTTATGTATTTCATTTTAAGACATAATTTTTATCTCTCGGGTAAATTCTGTGGAAGAAATTTTCTTCTCATAATACGTGGGAATAGGTGAGAACTATTAACACAGACTAATTTTCAAGTTTTCCGATGTGATTAATGTTACGTGATGAACAGTAAATGCAAGCAATTCAGAGATGTCTGATTGCTGTGTTAATAATTCAGACATAATATTTGGTTCTTACATGCATTTCACCTTTTGTGTAAGGGCCATTAGAAAAGTACCTCAAAATATTCTTGTAAATTAAGATATTTCTTTTCTTTGTTTAAATTTATCTAGAAGTGCTTGTAGCTCCTTAATGCGACATTTTTAAAAGGCAAACAACCCTCACTACAATCAGCCCAGTGTAAATCCGAAAACTGACATGTTTACCCAACGCAGATTAAAATTTGTTCAGCTTGACTTCAAAAGATTTCCCCAGCGAAAACCACGAGTCAGAGTTCATCCCTTTGCTTAAATGAACTTAAATTTTCTAAAATGAAAATAGGAAAAAAATGTCGAAGTCACAAGTTTAGTCAAAGTACGTAGCAAGCGAAAAAGTCTCTATCATAAACTACTTGCGTAAAAAAGTGCACATGTGTCAAGCATCATCATAAGCCATCTAGTTTCATAATTAACAGCGCATAAAATGTATTTAAGTTCGAACGACTGCAACGTCATGAACCGCAACCGGGAAATGTCATGTGCAACAAGTAGAACCTCCCGCTACGGGATTTTTAATGAGTTCATTAGGCTGCGGCAAGTGAGACCGCAGCTTCACGACTCGGAAGGTGGTAATTAATGATGCCGACCAAAGGGGACTGATGACAACCAAGGGTGATTAAGTGCAAATAAATTAATAAAATCCCGTACCAAGCCATTAACACCTGTTCATCATTTATCTTCATGGAAAATACTACTCACCGTCAGGGGTAGGTGAGCAAGCCGGGGCGAGGCGGTGGGGGCCAGATGCCAGAATTCATCCACTTCACTCAACACCCTTCAGTAAAAGAGTAGGCACAGATTTTTTTTAATTATGTTCCTTAAAGAAACAATTTTGTTATACAATAGCATAAGAGTCAAGAAAAAAATCAGCATAAAACAAGATTTTTGTAACGATGAAAGGAATGGAACCAGAATTTTTCTTATTCCTTCAGACTGGAAAGAAGCTTCGTCGTTGTAGTTTCAGATGAGTTGCGCAAAAAATGTTGTCGACGTTACTACGATTATTGAAGTTAAATTTATAACAGTTAAATTCGAACGAATATTTCTGATGAAATGCAGCTCGAAATATAGCAGGCATTTCTTTTAATGTAATACTGCCACCGCACTTTGTTTTTTAATTCTTTGTGTACTAATTACAGACTACACTGTCTTAAGGTTCGCAAATCGCTTTTGGTAAAATGACTTATCTCTGAAGGAAGTTACGCGCCAAACTATTTTGTTCATAGAATAAATCTATTGAACTTTTTCATCGACTTCTTTCTTATAAAATTGCCAACATGATTACTATTTTTTTTTTTTTACCTTTTACCGAAAATAATTTCAGTCAACCTGTATTTTTATTCTGTTGTAGCTTAAAGTGGTTCCGAGGTCGAATAAAATGTGAGGATATAATTGTATTTCATCAATCGACGGCAATGCTTTAGAAACACTAAAGAACAGACCTGTATCTGATTAAAAATCTTTCCAATATTGGAAATGACGCTCCTCCTTAAGCGTAAAGTAACATTTCAGTGCATTTTTTTAATGCATCTTCGTTTCTGTACGGCATTTTTACCTATGGAAGAGATTTTTTCTGGAATCAGCTGCTTTTCAAGGTCATTCACAGAAACAATGAGTGTGGGGGATCCTATTCTAAGCTTTTTACCTATCTCTTTTATATCACTGAGACAGTCGATCTGTTCGTTTTGTTGAAACAACGATCTCCACTAATCTATGCAATTACAGCAAATTAAAATTCCACTAGTATGCAAAGCCACTTCTCGTGAATTTAATGCCGACACAAACTCAATTTTAGAAATTATATACAAATTATTTCTTCATAGTATTTACTAGACTCTTCGCTGGTTGGCCTGGAATTTAAGACCCAAAACACTGACAACGACCAATAGTAACAACGCCAAATGTGATGTAAACTCGGTATTTAACGAAACTACTCTCATTGTCAGTCTGGTGGAAGTTTAGACGACACCTTATACTTGTTTACAAAATGAAAGGATCCCCGTTTTACGATTTCTGCAACAGAAATAGTCATTTTAATGCTAATAAGTGCCCACATTGTGATAATGCATACCACAGTTCTACGAATATCTCACATGGACAAATGACTCAGTCGGAAAAGGAATATCTCTGCAAGTCCATGTACGAAAGGATTTAGAAACAGATTAGCCCGGTTTATGAAAATAAAAAGTTGAATTAGTAAATGCCACACTACGAACATCAAGAACATTTATAGTGCAAAATTTGCAGTGTTAATTATGATACGAAGCTTCTCCACACTCCATATTATTTCTCTAAATTTTTCAAAGAACTGAAACTTCTTTTACGTACATTTTCTTTGCACATAAATAGAAATATTACTGTGCCAATTTACAAGCAGATAATTTTATCTGCTTCAGTTTCTTTTATTATCTACAAATTATCTACCTCAGCAGTTAATTTTATCTATTTCAGTTTCTTTAAGACAGGAATGGGGAAGAATAAAACTACAGTTGTATGAAGATGAGTTGGGACAAGCCTATATTTTCATGAAATTTTAAATGGGCTGAGAGATGTGGGCTCAAACTAGTTTTATCTGCCATGGGATCTTGGGGGAGACTGACCTTGATGAGCAGGAACTGATTTTGCTGGTTTAGGTAGGTAAGTGGAGCGACTTTACCCTAGTTGAGTGCTAGTCTGTGGCAGAGATAAAAACGGGTCAACGAGTTGACAATTTCTTGCGGTTCACACGGGTTGGATCAAGGTGTTCCTGACCCGAATTTATTTCCGTTTTATTTTTGAAAAGTAAAAAATATTTCAAAGAAAAATGCGTATTGTGGAATTTTGTGCTCGATGCTGGTGCCAGCGGAGTGAAAAAGGATTTGTCATACAAAAATTATTGCAGTCTCTCTCTTAAAGCAAAGAAGATTTTCACCGACTGACGATACCATATCGCAAAACGATACTTCCTTTGCGTTTGTTTCAGTGCGATTGTCCGGAACAAGATACAGGCAAACGCCTGTCGCCTGCTTCTCTGGTGATTCATTCTCTCACGCCCCACGTGTCACATTGTAAGTCTGAGGGTTACTTATTAAATCGCATCTTTTGCATTCAGCACTCACAAGTTTTCGTTTGACTTGCTAATATCCCGTTCCATTCATTGCATGCCGTGTCGGAATTAATGCCTTATTTGTTTATACGGATGAATTTAATATTATGGAGACTAAAAAAGGCGTCGAGGCCAACAAATACGTTCTTGTTGAAAACAAAAAGGAAAGAGTGGATGCTGGAAGTTGTTTCGTCTCATCAAGTATCCATAAAATGTTTTACAGCAACACTAATTTTCACAAGCTTGTAATGAGTTGAAAGTTTCCAAAATGCGAATGTTGATTTCATGAGTGTTCCTTCCTTCTGAGGTACAATGATGAAACCAACATTTACATTTTGAAAAACATATTCTGAAGCTTAATATGTTATCAAGAAAACAGAAAAACTAAAATTAAGTATGTAACAAGTTACTTAATTCAAACATTTTGACTGTAGCACTATTTAAATTAAGTGGAACAGCCTTGACATTCCTGCAAAGGGAGTTTTTGACTCTCGCAGATAAGTTTGGAAACATGTATAAAACAGTTAGGTTATGTGAAGAACGACAGTTTTAACACTTTCTGTAAGTGAGTAAATTATACGTTTCTGTAATATATTTATATGATTTCTATATAGCCTACGATACCCACTGCGGAAGACTTTTTGAACGCCCTGTGTGTGTGTGGGTGTGTATGTGTGTGTGTGTGTGTAGATAGATAGATAGATATAGATACACTATATTGGCAAACGTCACCGGACACCTAGAAGAGAAACACAACATAGCATTTATTAACATGCATTAGTACAGTGTCGGTCCACCTTTGGCCTTAATGCATGCACTGACCCTTCGAGACATGCTTTGGACAAGGTTTTGGAACACAGCGATAGGTATGCGCTTCCTTCCATTCAGTACATAATGCTGCCGCTAACTGTTGCTTAGTAATAGGCCTTGGTTCCAAACTTCTTATGCGGCGCTCTAATTCATCCCATAGGTGCTATATGGGATTAAGATCAGGGCTCTGTGCCGGCCAATCCCCCCAAGATACGGAATTATCGTCAAACCACGCCGTAACAGTCCTTGCTTCATGGGGTTCGGGGCATTATCCTGCTGTTATCAACAAGGCTTGATTCCATAGTATTGTCACAGAGTTGGTAGGGTATAATTATCCATAATATCGAGGTAGACGTGTTGGTTAACAGGTTTGTTCGCGATAACCAATAGGCCGGGACCATACCACGAAAAACACCCCCACACGAGTACACTGCCAGCTCCAAACTTGACCGTAGTAACAGTACACTGTGGTACATAACGTTCCTCCGGCTGCCACCATACCCACACACGGCCATCAGACTGATGGATCATGTATCTGGATTCTTCAGTCCATAGGACCCGTTTCCATTGATCTACGGTCCGCGATAAATGTTCTTTACACCATGCTAAACGACGAGTAGCATTCCGAGTGGAGATGATAGACTTATGAGCAGCCGCACGACCACGGTAACCCATGGAATGAAGTTCTCGGCGAATGGTATTTATACATACCGAGGTTCTAGCATTTTTACTTACCTGTACACTGAGGTCTTGTGCAGTACTCCGTCGATTAGCTGTAACGACTCTCCTAAGGCTTCGACGTTCTCTATCACTGATTTTCTTTGGTCTGCCGATGCGTTTTGCTGCTTCAGGCACGCCATGTGTCTCCTATTTATTCAGTACATCCAAAACAGTTGACTTGAGTATGTTTAAACACCTCTCGGTTTCTCTCATGGACATCCCACCAATATAACACAAAACAAATCTTTCCTTTATCAGAGTCAGTTCTCTCCCACCGCGACTTTTTCACACAACCTCACAGTGCGATATGATCGCGGTCAGCTCCAGGCTTGTTTGTAAACCGTTTGCAGCTGTACCGTGCGTCTTAACAACCCAGTGGATCCGTTCATTTGGTTTTGAAGGTTTGTCCGGTGACTTTTGTCAATATATCATCATCATCATTGTCAACCATTATCAATCCACTGCTGGACGACGGTCTTTCCAAGCCTCTTCCACAACGGTCTGTCTTGTGCCAGTCTCCTCCATGTTACACCCGCATACTTTCGAATTTCATCCACCCATCTCCCATGTGGTCTTCTTCTTGGTCTTTTCCTGTCCTTTGGAATCCAATCTAAAATTTCGACTGTCCATCGATGGTCTGTTCTTCCGGCAGTATGTCCAGCCCATTGCCATTTCAGGGATTTTACTCTGATCATTATGCCTTCCACTCTTGTCATTTTTCAGATCCACGAGTTCCTCTTCTAGCTTGTTCTCTCGGTTGAGCGATGTCCAGTGTTACCTTCAAACGGCGTGAAATAACTTTAGTGAAGATTTTATAAACCACTGATAGCAGGCTGATAGCTCTGTAGTTTCTGAGATCCTCAATGTCACCTTTTTTATGTACCAGGATCATTGTACCGTTGTTTCAATCCTCAGGAATCTTCCTTCATTAAAGCATCGAGTGAACATTTGGGCGAGTACTGTTTCAATTTCTCCACTTGCTTCTTGTATGATGCCTACAGTAATTCCATCTTCTCCTGGAGCTTTTCCTGGCATCATGTTCTTGATTGCACGTGCAACTTCTGCTGGGACAACTGGAAGAACTCTGGTACTGATACCTTTCATGATGTCTGGAGTACATGTATCATCCCTTTCGTATAATTTGGAGTAGAAATCCTTCACTCTTGTCAAAATTTCGCCTCTATTTCTTGTTACAGAACCATCTTCTTTTCTCAGTGCCATAATCTATTTTCTTCCCTTACTAAGATGCCCCTTTGTTATCTTTAGGCTTTGGTTGTTTTCAATTGCTTTCCTTACTAGTTTACAATTGAATTTTCGTACGTCTTCGGTGATACGTTTTCGTACTGTATTGCATAGCTCTATATATTCCACTTTGAAAGTCACATCTTCTTTAGTTGTCCTCATCTCTCCTTTTTTTTGCATCAACATTATGGTTTTTCCCGATAATTTGTTCACATGCAACTTATTCTTAGACCCAGCTAAATTTGTTGCTGTTTCCGTAAGATCTTTGGGGTTTTTTTTCTGTTAACTTCAGAGATGTCCACTTATTCTGATGTTAGACCTTCTAGAATAGAGAATCTGTTACTCAGTTCTAATTTGAAGGTATCATGCTGCTTTTTAAGTTTGGTCACGTCAATACACTTTGTTTATGTTATAAGCTTGTCCCGCTCGAGTTTAGCATTGAGGTGCATCTTACATCTCACCATTCTATGGTCACTACCTGTGTTGAACTTGTCCAGAACACTGCAGTCTTCCATGGCAGATTTCTTGTTACACATAATAAAATCAATTTCACTTGTCCATCCATTGGGGTGCATCCATGTCCATTTCCTTTGCGGCTTTTTCTTGAAAAAACGGTTCATGATGAAAAACCCTTCTGCCTCTGCAAACTCTACGAGAGTATTTCCATGCTGGTTTCTGTTGCCGTGACCGAATTTACTTACTGAAGTTTCATTCTGTTGCCGTGACCGAATTTACTTACTGAAGTTTCATTCTGTTGCCGTTGCCCTATTTTTGCATTGAAATCTCCAATAATTATCTTCAAGTGCTGCTTACCTTTATTATTTAGATGACGAATTTCCTCATAAAATTCTTCAATTTCTTCTTCAGGATAACTTGTGGTGGGTGCATAAATTTGAATAATCTGATCCTGGTATGTTCTCGAGAGTTGGATAACAAGTCGTGCAGCTCTGTCCGAGGAACTTTCAACTTCTACAACTTTATGCTTCAGTTTCTTGTTTATTATGAATTCAACACCACTAGTTCTGGCAGTATCTGTCCCACGATAATAGAAGACATGTCCACTTTTCATTTCAAGGAGATCTTCTCCTTCTGTCCTTACCTTACTTACCCCGACGATGCCCCACATGATCCTTTGTAGTCCTTCTTCCAATTCAAGGAGCCTTGAATCAAAAGATAGGGAGCGTCCGTTATACGAAGCCAAGGTCAGCATCTGATGGCAGCCTAGTCCGGTCCTCCGGGGATTCTTAGCACCCTCTGCTTTCATGTCGCACTGGCCGCTGCCTTGGCCAGGTACATTTCAGCTGCCGGAGACTGATAGCCACGATTTAGGTTGTGGAGTCATTTTGGAGGGATTTGGACATAACTAACCACGCTGACCAAGCGGGTTGGTCAGTGTGGGATAGCATTTCCCCTAATCCTGATGGTATAGTTATTCCGCTATTGGCGATCGCAGGGCCCCTTTAGTGGGAATAGGATGCACCACGAGATGCCGGGGTTGACATTTGTCAATGAGAGGCTGTAATGTTGCGCATCACCTGACCTTACATCCCTGTCAATATATATATATATATATATATATATACAGGTCATGCGTAACATCACAGCCTCTCCTTGACAAATGTCAACCTGACCTTACATCCCTGTCAATATATATATATATATCATCATCATCATTGTCAATCATTATCAACCCACTGATGGACGAAGGTCTCCCCAAGTTTCCTCCACAACGGTCTATCTTGTGCCAGTCTCCTCCATGTCACTAATGCATACTTTCGAATTTCATCCACCCATCTCCCATGTGGTCTTCTTCTGAGTCTTTTCCTGTCTCTTGGAATCCCATCTAAAATTTCGGCTTTCCATCGATGGTCTGTCCTTCTGGCAGTATGTCCAGCCCATTGCCATTTCAGGGATTTAACTCTGATCATGATGTCCTCCACTCTTGTCATTTTTCGGATCCACGAGTTTCGCTTCTTATCTCTCCTGGTTACACCAAGCATGCACCTCTCCATGCTCCTTTGAGTTGTCTGCAGCCTTTGTATGTCTCTTTTAGTTAAGGTCCACGTCTCTGCACCATACGTAAGCACTGGAAGGATGCATTGATCAAACACTTTTCTTTTAAGATATAATGGCATATTACTCTTGATAATTATGCTATTTCTTCCAAAAGCTCTCCAGGCAAGTTCTGAAAGCAGATTAATTTCTTCATCAATGTGACCCTCATTTGATATCTGCTGTCCAAGATAAACGTACGTGTCTGTTATCTCAAGCTTTTCTCCATCAATCGATAAATCTTCATTTCGTGTAAAAGCATTGAACATCACTTTTGTCTTCTGAAAGTTCATTTTTAATCCCACTTCTTTACTCTTGTCAGCAAGTTCTTGGATCATACTCTGCAGCTCTGATGGGGTAGTTGCAAAAATGACTATGTCATCAGCAAAACGAAGGTGTGTTAGATAATCTCCATTAATCTTTATCCCTTTGTTTCCCCAGTTAAGTGATTGAAAGACATTTTCCAATGTGGCGTTAAAGATCTTCGGAGATATGGTGTCACCTTGTCTTACTCCCTTTCCAATTTTTATGTGTGTTGTATTTTCAAACAGCCGAATATTTGCACTTGCATTTTCATAGATGTTATTAATAATAATAATGTATGCATCTTCAATACCGCAGGATTTCAGAGCCATTGTAACTGCTGATGGTTTCACCGAATCAAAGGCTTTTTCATAATCCATAAAAGCCATGCACAATGGAATTTCATATTCACTCGCCCTTTCAATTAGTTCTCTCAATACGTGGATATGATCTATTGTGCTGTAGCCACTCCTGAATCCTGCTTGTTCTCTCGGTTGAGCCATGTCCAGTGTTACCTTCAAACGGTGTGAAAGAACTTTAGTGAAGATTTTATAAACCACTGATAGGCGGCTGATAGGTCTGTAGTTCCTGAGATCCGTAATGTCATCTTTTTTATGTAGCAGGATCATTATAACATTGTTCCAATCTTCAGGAATCTTCCCTTCATTAAGGCATCGAGTGAAAATTTCGGCGAGTACTGTTTCGATTTCTCCACTTGTTTCTTGTATGATGTCAACAGTAATTCCATCTTCTCCTGGAGCTTTTCCCCGCTTCATGTTCTTGATTACATGTGCAACTTCTGCTGGGAGGACTGGAAGAACTCTGGTACTGGTACCTTCCATGATGTCTGGAGTACATGCATCATCCCTTTCATATAATTTGGAGTAGAAATCCTTCACTCTTGTCAAAATTTCGCCTCTATTTCTTGTTACAGAACCATCTTCTTTTCTCAGTGCCATAATCTGTTTTATTCCCTTACTGAGATGCCCCTTTGCTATCTTTAGACTTTGTTTGTTTTCAATTTGCTTTCCTCACTAGTTCACAGTTGAATTTCCTTACGTCTTCAGTGATACTTTTTCGTACTGTCTTGCATAGCTCTATGTATTCCACTTTAGAAGTCACATCTTCTTTAGTTGTCCTCATCTCTCTTCTTTTTTGCATCAACATTTTGGTTTTTCGTGATAATTTGTTCACATGCAACTTGTTTTTTTTTTTTTTTTTTTTTTTTTTGGAGGTTTAACGACCACCGTGAGCAACTCAATGGGCTATAAGCAGTCGCCCGTCCCTAATTTAGGGTCACTGGTTCCAGGGAAGGGAAAGAGCCAGTGCCATAAGACAAACACAACATCCATGCCTGACGGGATTCGAACCCGGACCCCTTACGGACGAATGATCATAGGCCAGCGCCTTAGACCACTGCGCCACCGGGGCGGCCAACTTGTTCTTAGACCCAGCTAATTTTGTTGCTGTTTCCATAAGAGCTTTGGTTACTTTTCTGTTAACTTCAGAAATATCCACTTCTTCCAATGTTAGGCCTTCTAAAGCAGAGAATCTGTTCTTCAGTTCCAACTTGAAGGTATTATGGTGTTTTTTAAGGTTGGTTATGTCAATACATTTTGTTTGTCTTATGAGCTTGCCACGTTCGAGTTTAGTGTTGAGGTGCATTTTACATCTCACCAATCTATGGTCACTACCTGTTTTGAACTTGTTTAGCACGCTGCAGTCTTCTATGACGAACTTTTTGTTACACATAATAAAATCAATTTCACTTGTCGTCCCATTTGGATGTCTCCATGTCCATTTCCTGTGCGACTTTTTCTTGAAAAAGGAGTTCAAGATGAAAAAGCCTTCTGCCTCTGCAAACTCAACGAGAGTATTTCCACGCTGGTTTCTGTTGCCGTGACCAAATTTACCTACTGAAGTTTCATTCTGTTGCCGTTGCCCTATTTTTGCATTGAAATCTCCCATAATTATCTTCAAGTGCTGCTTACCTTTATTATTTAGATGACAAATTTCCTCATAAAATTCTTCAATTTCTTCTTCAGGATGACTTGTGGTGGGGGCATAAGTTTGAATAATCTGAGCCTGGTATCTTCTCGAGAGTTGGATAACGAGTCGTGCAGCTCTGTCAGAGGAACTTTCAACTTCTGCAACTTTATCCTTCAGTTTCTTGTTTATTATAAATCCAACACCACTAGTTCTGCCAGTATCTGTCCATCGATAGTAGAAGAGATGTCCACTTTTCAGTTCAATGAGATCTTCTCCTTTTCTCCTTACCTCACTTAGCCCGACAATGTCCCACTTGATCCTTTGTAGTTCCTCTTCCAATTCAAGAAGCCTTGAATCAGAAGATAGGGAGCGTCCGTTATGCGTAGCCAAGGTCAGCATCAGATGGCAGCCTACTCCGGTCCTCCGGGGATTCTTAGCAGCCTCTGCCTTCATGTCGCACTGGCCGCTGCCTTGGCCAGGTACATTCCAGCTGCTGGAGACTGGGGGCCAAGATTTAAGTTGTGGAGTCATTTTGGAGGGTTTGGCCATAACTCACCAAGCTGGCCAAGCTGGTTGGTGAGTGTGGGATAGCATTTTCTCTAATCCCGATGGTATAGGTATACCGCTATTGGCGGTCGTCAGAGCCCTTTTAGTGGGAACAGGATGCACCACGAGAAGGCGGGGTTGACATTTGTCAAGGAGAGGCTGTGATATTACGCATCACCTGACCTTACATATATATATATATATTTTTTTTTTCATCTTGAACTCCTTTTTCAAGAAAAGATGTGACTTTCAAAGTGGAATATATAGAGCTATGCAAGACAGTACGAAAAAGACCTTACATATATATATACTCTATTAAGAAGATACTGAAGCAAAAAAAAATTTTTTGACTCATACCAAGTACAACATAGAAAAAGTTACGTATTGACCGGTGTGAGTAAAAAGAGAAAAAAGAACAACTGAATGCAGAAAGTGTCGAGAATACTGAGCCCTGGCTTTATCAAGGACCAGCAAAAACTCTGCATTTTCTCACTTCCACAAAGACCTATTTGGAAATGGGTTTCTGCAAAGTCATGGATGCAAGTAATAAGCCCGCCAAAAAATTTATATATATGTATGTCATGACCTCCGCAGAGTTGTATGACCAAGCTTTAGTTAACAATTTAGCTTGTATCCATAACCTTCCTGGCCCGACCCATGCTCTTCATCTGTTACTATTAAACAGAAAGAAGATGATTATAGAAACTCAAGTTGTAAGAGTGACATAATGAACCAGAAATAATGTTCAGTAATAACCAATTGCCAAGTTCGCCTGAGAGAAAATTTAAACCTGAATAGCAATACAAAAGTATTTCAAGTTCTTAACATTGCAATAAAGAATTATATATTAATTTTTTTTCTAAAGCACAGATTCTTGAAAGAAAACTGGATTATAAAACCCCCTACTACACTACTTCTGACAACACAAATACGAAAATAAAATAAAGACAAGAATAAACTAAACAAATGCTTTGTGAAGGTTATGTGACATAAACAATTAGTTGCAATATGTACAAAGTATTTCAGAAGTGCTTTAAGTGCAAAATTAAGTAGTTATTAAGACCAATGAAACGGCCGGCTGCTTGGCCTTACTTCCCTAAAAAACGCGCAAAAATACCAAGAAAAGAAAGAGTTAAAATACGCAACAAAGTTAATAGACTTGCTAGTGCCTAAAAGCTTAAAGCAAAAAAAGAAAAATGTTCAAGAAGTTCAAAAATTTAACCTGGAAAACCTAAAACCCAAAGACAATGAAGAGAGCTTACCTCTTATGCAACTTAACTTCTTTCATGCTTGAGGAAACATGGCCGACTTTTCAACCCAAACTTCTCAACACCCCTGCTACTCCCTAGTCGCTGGGGGGCAGAGTGGGTGGGGCTGAAGGCCTCCTCACACTGAAAAATCCTACTCGCGGAGATTTTAACTGGAGAAAAAAATATAATTAAGATTGTGGACCTGTATGATCAGAAGAGCAGAATAAACTCTTCAGAATACATGAGAAATATTATGAAATACACAAGTAGTGTATTTAATAATCTTTGCATGTATTTAATCACCTTAGTGAGCTTCTGTAGACTAATCAGAATCCTATTAATTTTAATGTTAGTTTTACTATTTTTAGTATAGCTATTCTAGTGAGTGAATAACTAGTTTTCTTTTATATTTATTTTTATTTTCTTTTATAAACAGATTTTTAAGTTTTTTTGTGTGATTTTATCTATATTATTTAATTTTTTATTTTTAATAGGACCTTCTTATCCATAGCACTAAGGTTCCGTTTTGTAGTTAATATCATCCTCTAGCCAACTTCCAAAAGGCTTTCATTGGTCAGAATCATATTATTAACGTGTAGAAAATTAAAGCAGATCTGCCAACCTTACTCTATTATTCAGAATAATTTTCCTTAAAGTTCTTTTAATGAAAGAAGTGGGAATTTTGTTCTCTAGAAAACTGTCTAATAGTATATTAATGTGGTAATTGAAGTCCAAATTGTTGCTGCAAATTCTTGAAATTCTAAGCACCTGAGAAATTAGTACATTCTCAATTACTTTGTTGGATATGTTATTATTCCAGTGTAGATATTTAATTACTTTGAAAGGAAAATTAACTCTTTTATCAAAGAGGCTAATAGATGGGTTACCTCTGTTAAGTTTGATGCTTAAGTCTAGGAACTCAAGTTCCTGATTACTGTGGTTGGTTTTACATACGTTAAGAGAGCTAGGATAGATATTATCAAAATCACTCTCTATAACTTCTGAATTATTTATACACAGCAGATCGTCAATATATCTAAATGTGTAAAGGTAGTTATCGGAGCAAGTGGAGTGATTTTTAATGAATTTATATTCCTTAAAGAACAGGAATAGATTTGCAATACTCGTGGATGTTGACGTTCCCATAGGGATACCGTTTACTTGCTTATAGAGAGTATTATTATATAAGATATGGTTATTTTTTATGCAGCAATTGAGATAAGAGTTCCAGGCTCCTACATGTAGGAGCCTGGAACTCTTATCCAATTTGTTCTAGAGAACAAATTGGTTAAGTTTAAATTCTGCATACAGCTCTTTAAAGGTAGTGATTATATCTGATAGAGGCAGATTAGTATATAGGTTCTCAAAATCATAACTATTAATATCTAAGGGATTTACTTCGAGTATAGTGGAAATTACTTCTGCATTATTATTAATTATCCAGAAATCTCTGTACTTCAAATTAGTACAGTTACTAATGTGTTTCAAAACCTTCTTCAAGATTTCTTCAAAAGCTAGATCAATTTTCTTTTTATGACTCCTTATATACAGGTGATGCGCAACATCACAACCTCTCCTTGACAAATGTCAACCCCGCCTTCTCGTGGTACATCCTGTTCCCACTAAAGGGGCTCTGACGACCGCCAATAGCGGTATAACTATACCATCGGGATTAGAGGAAATGCTATCACAGACTAACCAACCCGCTTGGCCAGCGTGGTGAGTTATGCCCAAACCCCTCCAAAATGACTCCACAACTTAAACCTTGGCCCTCAGTCTCCCGCAGCTGGAATGTACCTGGATAAGGCAGGTACATTCCGGCAACAGAATGAAACTTCAGTAGGTAAATTCGGTCACGGCAACAGAAACCAGCGTGAAAATACTCTCGTTGAGTTTGCAGAGGCAGAAGGGTTTTTCATCTTGAACTCCTTTTTTCAAGAAAAAGCCACACAGGAAATGGACATGGAGACATCCAAGTGGGACGACAAGTGAAATTGATTTTATTATGTGTAACAGAAAATTCGCCATAAAAGACTGCAGTGTGCAAAACAAGTTCAACACAGGATGTGACCATAGATTGGTGAGATGTAAGATGCACCTCAACACTAAACTCGAACGTGGCAAGCTCATAAGACAAACAAGATGTATTGATATAACCAACCTTAAAACACACCATAATACCTTCAAGTTGGAACTGAAGAACAGATTCTCTGCTTTAGAAGGCCTAACATCGGAAGAGGTGGATATTTATGAAGTTAACAGAAAAGTAACAAAAGCTCTTATGGAAACAGCAACAAATTAGCTAGGTCTAAGAACAAGTTGCATGTGAACAAATTATCAGGAAAAACCAAAATGTTGATGCAAAAAAGAAGTGAGATGAGGACAACTAAAGAAGATGTGACTTTCAAAGTGGAATATATAGAGCTATGCAAGACAGTACGAAAAAGTATCACTGAAGACGTAAGGAAATTCAACTGTGAACTAGTGAGGAAAGCAATTGAAAGCAACCAAAGCCTAAAGATAGCAAAGGGACATCTCAGTAAGGGAAGAAAACAGATTATGGCACTGAGAAAAGAAGATGGTTCTGTAACAAGAAGAGGCGAAATTTTGACAAGAGTGAAGGATTTCTACTCCAAATTATATGAAAGGGATGATACATGTACTCCAGACATTATGAAAGGTACCAGTACCAGAGTTCTTCCAGTCCTCCCAGCAGAAGTTGCACATGCAATCAAGAACATGAAGCGGGGAAAAGCTCCAGGAGAAGATGGAATTACTGTAGACATCATACAAGAAGCAACTGGAGAAATCGAAACAGTACTCGCCCAAATTTTTACTCGATGCCTTAATGAAGGGAAGATTCCTGAGGATTGGAATAACGCTACAATAATCCTGCTACATAAAAAAGGTGACATTGAGGATCTCAGGAACTGCAGACCTATCAGCCTGCTATCAGTGGTTTATAAAATCTTCACTAAAGTTCTTTCACACCGTTTGAAGGTAACACTGGACATGGCACACCGAGGGAACAAGCTGGATTCAGGAGTGGCTACAGCACAATAGATCATATCCACGTACTGACAGAACTAATGGAAAGAGCGAGGGAATATGAACTTCCATTGTGCATGGCTTTTATCGATTATGAAAAAGCCTTTGATTCGGCGAAACCATCAGCAGTTACAATGACTCTGAAATCCTGTGGTATTGAAGATGCATACATTATTAATATTAATAACATCTATGAAAATGCAAGTGCAAAGATTCGGCTGTTTGAAAATACAACACACATAAAAATTGGAAAGGGAGTGAGACAAGGTGACGCCATATCTCCCAAGCTCTTCAATGCCACATTTAAAAATTTCTTTCAATCACTGAACTGGGAAAACAAAGGGATAAAGATTAATGGAGATTATCTAACCCACCTTCGTTTTGCTGATGACGTAGCCATTTTTGCAACTACCCCATCAGAGCTGCAGAGTATGATCCAAGAACTTGCTGACAAGAGTAAAGAAGTGGGATTAAAAATGAACTTTCGAAGACAAAAGTGATGTTCAATGCTTTTACAAGAAATGAAGATTTAGCGATTTTTTTAGAAAAGCTTGAGATAACAGACATGTACGTTTATCTTGGACAGCAGGTATCAAGTGAGGGTCACATTGATGAAGAAATTAATCGGCTTACAGAACTTGCCTGGAGAGCTTTTGGAAGAAACAGCATAATTTTCAAGAGCAATATGCCATTATGTCTTAAAAGGAAAGTGTTTGATCAATGCATCCTTCCAGTGCTTACGTATGGTGCAGAGACGTGGACCTTAACGAAAAGAGACATACAAAGGCTGCAGACAACTCAAAGGAGCATGGAGAGGTGCATGCTTGGTGTAACCAGGAGAGATAAGAAGAGGAACTCGTGGATCCGAAAAATGACAAGAGTGGAAGACATCATGATCAGAGTAAAATCCCTGAAATGGCAATGGGCTGGACATACTGCCACAAGGACAGACCATCGATGGACAGCCGATAGTTTAGATTGGATACCAAGGGACAGGAAAAGACCCAGAAGAAGACCACATGGGAGATTGGTGGATGAAATTTTAAAGTATGTGGGAGTGACATGGAGGAGACTGGCACAAAACAGACCTTTGTGGAGGAAACTTGAGGAGACCTTCGTCCAGCAGTGGATTGATAATGGTTGACAATGATGATGATGATGATGATGATATATATATATATGCATGCGTTACATTACACTTCTTTTGAAGTAAATACAATCCGAAACAGTAAGTGTACTTTTTTATAGTACAATTAAAAATAGATAGTGTAATTCTTTTTTTCTTTTACATTTGTATTAAATGTAGTTTTGAGATATGTATATGAGTTTTCCATGCATAGATAGAAATCAGTTACCAGTTCATGACCTTTTGTTTCTCCTTGCCTTTCGGCTGTATTCCACCAGAGGGGCATCTCTGAAGAGTGTCCAAACGCAGTCTGCGAGCATCAAAGTAGACCACTTTTCCTGGTATCGTTGCTGCATTACGGCCATATCTTGATGAAACTGTTCACCATACTCTACACTAAATTTGCCACAGTTATCCGGGAAAAAATCCAGGTGAGAATCCAGGAATTGGAGTTTTAAAGAGATATTACAGCCAAATTTTTGATACAGAGCAAGCAGGTCGGTAATGAGATCTTCGTAATTTTCAGCCCTGGAATTCCCCAGGAAGTTTGTTGATATTTGACAAAAGGCATCCCACACTTCTCTTTCATCGCACTGAAGCATGTCCTCAAATTGCGAATCTTGAAAGAGCTGTCTGATCTGCGGACCCACAAAAATTCCCTCTTTTATTTTTGCTTCGCTCAGGCGAGGAAATTTGTCATGCAAGTACTTGAACGCTGGTTTAGTTTTGTCCATGGCTTTAACCAATTGCTTTACAAGACCGAGTTTTATGTGCAGAGGGGTAGTATGATTTTCTGAGGATCTGTCAGTGGTGGGTTCTGAACATTCATTTGTCCAGGTGTCAAAGACGTCCCAGGAGGCCAGTCTCTTTCGATGTAGTGCAGACATGTAGCTCGGCTATCCCAGTGACAAAGAAAACAGCAGTACTTTGTGTATCCCTGCTGAAGGCCCATCAACAGAGACACTACCTTCAGGTCAGCCCAGACAAGCCAACCATAATTTTTGTAATTAAGTCTGTCCAACAGCTGTTTAAAGTTGTTTTAGGTCTCTTTCATGTGCACCGCATGTGCAACTGGAATGGACGGTAGCTGATTCCCGTTATGCAGTAAAACCATCTTAAGACTCAACTTGGAGGAGTCTATAAATAGGTGCCATTCTTGCGTAACATGTGGTATTCCTAGTCCTTGCATTAGGCCGTCAATATTGCAACAGAACACAAAGTTTTGACTTTTTTGGAAAAATTGCTCGAATTGTCGGTGACGAATACGAAGCGAACTCACTCGAACATTTTGTTCTAGAAGATTCCATTGACGAAGCCTTGACGCTAGTAGCTCTGCTTTAACTTTGGTTAAATTCAAATCGCGAACAAGGTTGTTTAGTTCCTCTGATGTAATTTTATGTGGCATAGACTCAGAAGATGCATATTCGTCTTCGCTTTCATTAATCCATGACGTTGACGGTTTCGGATTACACAAATCGTCTTCCTGGACCTCATCTAAATCGATAACAAAATTTGTCGGAGGCTTCGGAATGGAGTTCTTCAGAATGAGGTACAGGTCGTACAGCAGAAGGTATATTTGGTTATTCTACAGTCCATTTCTTCTTTTTTGTGATATCTTCAGCCACTGGTGGCACCATACAGAAATAACAGTCATTTATGTGATTTGTGGGCTCCCTCCAAATCATGGAAACAGCAAAACCCATCGTTTTTCTTTTGCCATTAAGCCACTGTGACAGATTCGTTGCACACGTGTGGCATCATACATGTGGAGCCCAGTCCTTATCCTCGTCGCCTATCCTGCAGCCGAAATACAAATGATAAGCCTTTTTAACAACCGGAGTGATGGACTTTTTCTGTGCAGCAAATGTCACTTTACCACATATATAACATGCACGCGGCATAACTACGTAATGTAGCAATACAAGGATCACTTTAACAGACTGCTATCACGAGAGTACACTCACCAATGAAGGGAAAGAAACAAATGTGCTGAGCTCTTTACCGTTGTGCTGTTAAAACTGAAAGGATTGCATCACATCGGGTAATACTACACCGGATGTCGAGGGAACTCCGGACTTCTCACTCAATGATTAAATACTTCCTGGTCTGACGGTGCCTAAGAGTACGGAAAACGCCGTACGAACCTGATGTTCTTACTATATTTTTATTTCAGTACCATTTCAATATACATTTACTAACATTTATTATATTTATCATAAATTTATTAATATGTAACATAAAAAAAATATTACTCATTATACCTACTTTTTTACTAAAAATCACAAATTTTTAACGTTCCATTAGCTGTATTTCTGAAACAAGAGCCAATGAAAGTTTTTCATGGCAATATTCGTGTTCAGTGAGTTAATTTCATACAGAATTGCACACTTTCCCGTCAGAAGCAATTTCATTGTTGTCCAGTGTTATTTATCAATGGAAATATTTTTCCAATACAGCCGGGAATGGGTGAAAAAAACCTCACGTTCTCGTCCACATTTTTTTCATGTTATGTTAAAAATGGTTGCTAACTTACTCGTATGCATTGAAAAATTCGTTCTAATAGGCGATAAACCATGAAAGAAATTGCTTAAGAACTGGAAACTTCTCATTAATGACAAACGATTCAGATAGGGCATCATAGCATACTTCGATAGTCTACAAAATTTGCTCCCAGATGGTTGTATGAGAGAAAAAAATATTCTCCATAACTGTGCGAGGTATATTTGTGTGAATATTCTGTAATTAATATTTTTTAATCGCGCGAAGAGAGAGTTGAGAGGGCCATATTTTCATGATATGGAACTTATTCAACAGAATTCGGAATGTAACTCGACCTCTCACAGATTTGAAGGCTTCCAGCGATGATGATTAGGGCATTAATTCTGTCGCGGCGTTAATTTCCGCGATTTGTTTCGCCAATTTTAGGGTTTTTTCTGTAATTTCGCGAATTTTAAATATATCCGCGAATTTCAGATTTTTTTACCTATTTTTGCCTAATTTCTATTACAATTTTTTGATTGCTGTATTTTTCATAATTAAATAATTTTAATACTGCCTTCTTTAGAATTTACGCGAAAAATATACCGCAAAGTAATCCTACTCGAAAGTCTAAACCAGAGCTTGAAACCTTGAATTACCTCTGAAGATTGTTTGTTACGAAGTTACTCTTTTCGAACAAGCTTGACGGCTACTTCAAGGACACATACACTCTGCTGAAGAGTGCACAAGTGGTCTTTTGTGATTTCCCTCCGCTACTGTTGAACGACCTTTGCTACTTCCCGGACTATTAAACCGCTCACTTTATTTGAAAAACAGCGAATTTCCGCACACAAGATATATAACGAAATGTCGGACATCGCCAACATCTTCTTAGCAAGAGGCATAACAAGTGGATAGAGCTCTTTTTGCTGCGATCACGTCGCTGCAAAAAGAGCTCTATCCACTAGTGATGAAAAAATTAAGCATTATTTTTTTGTAGATAAAAAGCATCGGTTTTGTCAGCCAGCTTAAAATTTCTTCAAAGCATGTAGAGTGTTTGATTCCGATAAATTTAAGTCCTTGGGGCTTTTAGAATGATGAAGAAGATTTGCTTGTTTTCAGCCACATTCCAATGTTCGAAGATGAGGAACAACTAAAATGTGAATTTCGTTCATATAAAGCGAATGTAAAAGAATTTCGTGTCAGCGAAGGTTTGCTAGACTTCTGGAATACGAAAAAAGGTCGTTTTCCTAAATTACATAAGGTCGCCATCCGTTGTCTGTCAGTACCCACACACAGTGTCGATGCTGAACGATCCTTTTCTAAATTTAAAAACGTGTAACAGGACAACAGACACAGCATTAAAGAAGAAAATCTGTGTATGTACACTGAAGAGCAATTGAATTAGAGACAGCTGGCGTTATGCAAATGTGGCGCTGTGGGCGGCCCTGTAAACGGAAACGACGTGACGTATGCAGCGATCCGACAATATAAGAAGTAATGCGACGGGAATCAGTAAAAGTCGGACGCAGTATGGGTAAGACGAAGGATCTAAGCGCATTTGATCGTGGGCAAATTGTCGGGGCCGGACGAATGGGTCTCTCCATCTCGGAAGTCGTGTAGGCACTGGGATTTTCACGAGCCACTGTGTCAAGGCTGCACCGTGAGTACATCGAATCCGGTAAAACCATCCCTGCAAAGGCCAACTGCCGTGGACAACAGCGTGTGGATGAGCGGGGTCATCGTCGGCTATCTCGCATTGTAACAGCGGATAGACGGGCCACAGTGCAAGAAATCACTCGGCAATTTAACGCTGGTGCACAAAAACGTGTAAGCAGTCACACCATTCAGAACCATCTCCTCGCTATGGGGTACAGAAGCCATCGTCCCACGAGGGTACCACTGCTGACCGCACATCGCAGGGTGCAAAGATTAGCATGGGAGCAGGAACATCGCCACTGGACCCTAGACATGTGGGAAAATTTTGCCTGGACTGATGAGTCGATATTCACGTTGGTACATGGATGGCAGGATACGAGTACGGCGCAAACCACATGAAGCGATGGATCCTTCTTGCAGCAGGGTACTCTTCAAGCTGGTGGGGGTGGCATTCTGGTCTGGGGACTGTTTACGTATACTGAAATGGGACCCCTGGTACGTGTGACATCGTCCCTGACAGGTCAACGTTACCGGGATATGCTGGACGACCATTTGCTCCCGTTTGTGCGTCTTCAACATCTCACTGGGGATCTCATCCTGCAACAAGACAATGCACCGTGCCATCACTCCTGAATTGCATCCGAATGGTTGGATGAACACTCCACCGACGTGACCTCGCTTCTTTGGCCAGCTAGGTCCTCTGACCTCAATCCCATCGAGCACATCTGGGATGCCATCGAGAGGGATGTTCGAGGCTCTGACCCCCTCCATCAAATCTTCATGAACTGTGGGAGCTCGTTCAGGGGTCGTGGATCCGTATGGCTTCCTAACGCTTCCGGTGTCTTGTCGAGTCCATGCCGAGACGCCGCCCCGGTGGCGTAGTGGTCTAAGCGATGGCCTCTGATCATTCGTCCGTAAGGGGTCCGGGTTCGAATCCCGGTGAGGCATGGATGTTGTGTTTATCTTACGGCACTGGCTCTCTCCCTTCCCTGGAACCAGTGACCCTAAATTAGGGACGGGCGACTGCTTATAGCCCATTGAGTTGCTCATGGTGGTCGTTAAACCTCAAAAAAAAAAAAAAAAAAAAAACATGCCGAGACGAATCGCCGCCGTCATCAGGGCTAAAGATGGTGCTACACGTTAGTAGACAGGTATCTCTAATTTAATTGCTCTTCAGTGTATAATATAATGTATCAAAATGCCGTCCACTTAAATGGAAATCATGATCTTGTGTAACGGCGTTGATAACATTGCCAGAATTTGAATGGTTTATAAATGTAAGTATCAATTTTAAAAACTTAAAAAGTTATCATGCTTATTTAATTACGTACTAGTCATTTGTATTAATGCTTCGTAATTTTGTAGAATTTTTTGGGAAATGTTAGTGTATATCATCGGCCGCGAAGTTTTTGCGAAATTTTATAATTTACCCCGCGACCGCCCCGCGAATTTTGCCTTTTTTTCCCGCGATAAAGTTACTGCTTTAATAATGATTCTAGGAAGGTTAGGAAAGTTGATATGCTGTGATATATACTCTAATTCAACTTTTCGTTTTAGTTCATGTCTTCTTATGCAAATTTGCGTTTGTTCTCGGTAAACGTTTTTCAATTTAACGCTACATTTTCCCTCTCGATGAATTTGTATTTGGTAACCTGACAACAGGTCAAACACTAACGACGTAATCGAAAGCTAAAGATAAGAGTTGATGTTTTGATTGTATGTGTAGCACTGTTTAGTACGCGCACTTGTTATCACGAGCTTTGTTGTATCCGGAGCATTTGATTACCTCTGTCGCTTGGTTTCGGCAGTAGCAGTTGATGAATCTGACTTGTAAACGTTTCTGATACTTGAAGCACTATATTTGATTTTTTTACGAATTGCTGTTTCAAAGCGATAACAGTCTTATAATACTGCAAAGTGTATAGAGATAGAGACTGCCTCTGCCAGAATAGTGCTTAGTTAAGCCATTTGTTATGCAGTTACAACGAACCGAAGCTATCCGGAATTCGTCTAAAGTAAATCAGTCAGCTTTACAGTGATGCAATTTTACTTCGGCAAGTTAAGCCTTAGTCAGTGATCGTTATAGTGCTTTACAGTGAAGTTTCATGTTAGGGTAATTGTTGGAAACATAAACATATTCAGTGAAATACCTATTATCACAGAACACTTATGGGTATCATGTGCGGGGAAATCACTTTGACGGGGACCGCTTGTAAAAATGAACTGTTTATTAGAAATGAAGTTTGAAAACTTTTTCATCAGACTTTTGTGACGTTACCTCTATTTTAACCTTCCTTGGTTAAATTAGAGGTAACGTCACAATCACATTTAACATTTTGAGTTCCTCTATTCTTATTTATAAGGATCGCCCAAATGAAACTGAAGCTGTCGGGTTTTTGTCGTAAGGGCTTATAGGTTGGAATATGTGAACATACAGGAAGTAAGAGTGATACATGGGCTACATACCCGCTACACATAGTCGCTTTGTCGGTTCAAGAAAGTGTCCCAGCGCGGGACGAGATTGTAGATACCCTGAGTGAAGAGCGTCCGTGGTTGGCTGTGAAACCAGTGTTCAACGGTGTCCCGGACTTCAGCGTCGTTAGCAAACCGGCGGCCCTTGAGAGCTTCTTTCAGTGGCCCGAAGATGTGGTAGTCGCAGGGCGACAGATCGGTGCTATAGGGGGAAGGCTCGAAGACCTCCCAGAAGAAGCTCCGCAGCAAATCTTGGCACACTGTCTCCCCATGAGGGCGGGCGTTGTCGCTCAGCAGAATAACCCCATTTGACAACATACCGGGTCGCTTACGCCTGATGGCAGTTTTCAGATTGTATTATGCATTGCAGTATGTTGTGGCCTTGATCCTATTGCCTGCGTCCAGCCAATCCAACAGTAATGGGCCATTCTCATCGAAAAAAATTCGTGGTGAACATCACTTTTCCAGCTCTTAAGGAGGACTGAGCTTTTTTTGGGCGTGGAGAGTTGGGATGCCACCATTCCATACTTATCCGTTTTGTGGCCGGATTGAAGTGGTGACACAAAGTTTCATCTGCGGCCACAACCTTGAAAAGAAACTGCCCCCCCTCTCTGCGTGGTAACGATGCAGATGCTACAGGCAAGCACCAATTCGCCGAGTCTTCTGGGACTTCTGGAGATGCTTGGGGACCCATTGTGCGCAAACCTTGCTGCATCCAAATTGGCGATTGAGAATGGTGTTAACAGTTCTCTTACTCACAGACAATGTTGCTAGAAGCTCGCGGGTGGTGATTCGGCGATTTTTTTTTTTGGAGGTTTAACGACCACCATGAGCAACTCGATGGGCTATAAGCAGTCGCCCGTCCCTAATTTAGGGTCACTGGTTCCAGGGAAGGGAGAGAGCCAGTGCCGTAAGACAAACACAACATCCATGCCTCACCGGCATTCGAACCCGGACCCCGTTCGGACGAATGATCAGAGGCCAAACGCTTAGACCACTGCGCCACCGGGGCGGCGATTCGGCGATTCTCCTCCACAATGTTGTCCACGGCAGCAATCGATTCCATGGTGATAACAACGTGCGCTTGCCCAGGTCTCGGCATGTCCTTCGTGCTCCCGTCCTTTACGAAATTCACTACACTAGCGGAGCACTGTACACCGTGACTGACCCTCATTCCCATACACATCCTTCATTCGGCTCCACTAACACCTTCTTTCGTCAAAAATTGGATAACTTCCAGCTGGGCCATGTTTAGACGAATCGATGTCACAACCCTACGTAGTCAACTTGCCTCCGCTCGTGCATACAGCACACTGACAGGTGCCGCCGATAACAGCGTGCTTCCTGTCATGACACGCCATCTACCGGCGCAAATGTACGGCTCTGTGTAATTATACAACGACGCTATTACACGAGTCGAACTTTCATTTGGGCGACCCTTAAAAATTTGGTTTCTTCTCATTAAATATTTTCTGACTTAACACCAGAGAGTTTCTCTCAATGTATTTGAAGCTGGCAATCCTAAAAGTGGATCAAAGGGCAAACAACGTAGTTAAAGACCCTGGAGAGAAGAGCTCGCGGTGTTAAATTTGAGATGAGCGATTGAGTGAGCAGTATTCTATGTGCAATGTTAATTGAACCGTATTCATGTTACGAGAGTGTGTGATTTTAGACGATTATATTCAGTGTTACGAGCTATTCATGATAAACGAGTGCTATGTTTATATGCAATTGGGAATGAATTTCTCCGAAGAAATAATTCTTCATAAACACATGGTATGCATCGTCAAGTTTTCTGAAGGAAGTGGTTACATGGAATGCAATGAAAATATGACAATAATAGCATGCTTACCATCTATTTATGAAGAATTGTTTGTGCGGGGAAATTCGTTTCCCAACTGTATATGACGTACTTTGATCACTGGAATTTGTGACCTACATTCGATCCTGGATGTAAGAAAAGGTCGTGAGACGCTGCGATAGGGCAGGAATAGTTTCGACTAGCGCAACTCTGAAGGTTCTCAGATATCTACGTTCAGTTGCTTGGAATTTCCTTGTCCTCGGGAGTGTAATGACTAGCATGCTCGACCGGAAATCGGAGGTGCGGATTCGATTGCCGCTCCAGGACGATGAAAATTTTTAAGTTTTCTGAAGGAAGTGGTTACATGGAATGCACTGCAATGTTTAGATGATTAATGTTGCTATGAGTAAGTGATGCCTATTCTTGCAGAGGTAGTCTGTATTGAGTAAAGGGTTTGCTATTCAAGAAGTGACAACTGTAAGTAGCGTATTATGTTACGATGAATTGTGTGTTAAGATTGGATATTGAACGTACCAAACTTCCATAATAAAGAAAGTGGAAAGCTATAAGTAGACTTTGTATGCAATTAATCCTGGCCATGTTATTTTAAAGGGAATATATATATGTTCAAGTTGAGATTTTTAGGCCAACGAGCTACTGAGAAGTATTTGGGTATCCGAGTGCAGCTGAGTCATTAAGTCTACAAGCTTTAAGATAAGCTTTAAGTTGCGAATGAAGTTAAAGCGAAAGTAAGCCTAACTTAATAAGACAAATCTATGTTTGCAACAAAATCAAAACAATTATACACAGTCGAGTCACATTATTGTGACCACCTCCTACTTTTGACGTCAACAGCTCGTAGCCAATGAAAAAGGGCAATGTGTCCTGAGCTGGCTTGGAGGGTATATAAGGTGTGCTGTAGGCATACTGAAAACATATAACTCGTTGTTGTCATGGATAAAAGGAGCAAGTTATCAGATTTGCAAAATGGGATGATTATCGGCTTTCGGGCCAAGGGTGGCAGTGTTTCTGAAACTGCGCAGTTTGTGAACTGTTCGCGTGCTGCTGTGGTTAAAGTGTACCATGATTGGAGAAATGGCATCATTGCGAATAAGTGATGTGGAAACTGCGGAGCACCACGTGCCATTAATGTGAGAGGTGAACGTCGGCTGCGAAGGTGCGTGAGGACCGATCGACATGCTGCAATGGAGCAACTCACTGGCCGAATGAATCAGGGAGCTATCGGAAGTGTGTCTAAAACTACAGTTCAGCGAACCCTGCTGCATATGGGGCTCCGATGCAGACGGATGGTCACTGCACCTATGCTAACGAAGGTGCATCGGCAGAAAAGGCTTACATTTGCAAGGCAGTATCGGAATTGGACCTCCGTTGATTGGCAAAGGATTGCCTTCTCCGATGTGTCACGTTTTCTGCTTCATCGAACGGATGGACGTTGGCGTATGAGGCGAGAAACTTCGGAGAACAAACACTCTTCAACCTTTGCTGGAAGAGCACAAGCTGGTTGGGGCAATGTTATGGTCTGGGGAGTGTTTTCGTGGCATTCTCTGGGTCCACTCATACCTGTGAAAGGCACTATGGACCGAATTCGTTATGAATCCATCCTTGCAGACCACGTACACCCATACATGCTGATTGTCTTCCCTTGGGCGGATGGCATCTTCCAGCACGACAATGCGACGTGTCACACAGCTAGAGATAGCCAAGAGTGGTTGGAAGAGCACGATGAAGGCTTCAAATCACTTCCCTGACCCCCTAATTCCCCAGACTTAAACCCAATTGAGTATCTGTGGGACCACCTCGATTGTGTTGTTCGCTCTATGGATCCTCCACCACTCACCCTCCAGCAGCTGTCCGATGCACTGCAGTCAGCATGGCTCTACATACCTGTGAACACCTTCCAGCACCTTATTGAGTCAATCCCAGCCCGTCTAGCTGTTGCCTGCGCTGCACACGGTGGTTACTCTGGATATTAGCTGGTGGTCACAATAATGTGACTCGATCGTGTATTATACTTTGTGTTTTTATTCTTGTAGAATATTTTGTTTCTAGTACTGAATTTTTCTCTAATCAAAGTATTGTTATTACTATAATTTTTTTCCGACTTTTAGGGTAACAAGAGGGTGTGTCCCCAGTGTGATGCGATTACTTCACCCTCGGATCTTCGCCGCATTCATTTGTAATGTGATGAAATAACTTCTGTTGGACTGCATAGCACCAAAGTAACCTGACAGAAAGACGTTATATCTGCACCTTGTCAATACGGAACCCACTCTCTGTCTTACAATCGCAGTATTCAGTGAGAAATCCAAGCCGAAAATTAACTTCACACTAGAACACCTTAGTTTCGAACTTATGATGCTGACTGACATTTAAATTGAAATTCACAAACGGTTTGCTTTTCCTTAAAATTTCTTAGTAAAAAAAATGAGTATTTGTCAAGAAAATACAGTACATCCTGAGTTGCACAAAACACTTAAACTCTTTTTTTTGTGGTTGTCGCAGAATGAACTTTAAAAACATACTTATTGAAACTTGACCCACAGGATGAAAACACCAATTGATAGTACATTGCACGATATGTATTGAAGCAGGGAATTATAAAACGACACACTGGTGAACTTCATTCTCTCAGCGAAGCTTTCTGAAAGAATAGCATCAAACAACTTTCTTGGGGAAACGAAAAAAAGGATTTTACATTGTATTTTGGCAAAACACCATCTTAAGGTAGTGTTTTCCATCTAGAGAACTCAAAAGAAAAGGAAATCATGATCCTTTTAAATCATACACTACCGTGGAAAAGCATTGTGTATAACGAAAGTTTCGTGTCCTCGGATGATCGAAAAGTGTGAACTCCTTTCACTCTCCAAAATGATACCCAATTGAAAACATTTGAGAATTCTTCACACGGATTACTATCGCTTAACACTGTTTTATTTTAAATGGAAAGAGCTTCCTAAATTATGGTGCCCTTGCAATATCAAAACGAATACCCGAAATATTCTTTAAAGTCCTTCACAATAGCTTGAAACCTCGCTTTACCCAAGCTGAGACTAACATAAAACCGTAAAGATGTTCGTCTTACCGAAAAGCACGTGAGAGTCTTTTATCAGAAAACAGGGTTCGTCTATGTGTGGTAACATCTACAGAAATTAATCTTACACGATCATCCACGCAATTTCTGAGTTTCCCCGATAGGTAATATTTCCTGTAGAATTGTTAAAAGTATGGTGGCATTTGGCATTTAGTTTTCGCTTCTAGAACTCGTATTAGAAAAAATATTTCTTCTTGATTTCATAATTGTAACTTTGACCACAATTATTAATGTTTTTGCTTTTTGGAAGAAAACTTTCTTTCAACTTAAATGTATACCTGCGTACTACACGATATCTCCTGTAGTGTCAGTTGGATAGGAGAAATTAATTTGCTCTGGGTAGCCGCAAACAACATAGATCGAAATTAGTTGTATTATTTCTTATTTTCTTGTCAGTTTTCCCACTGTGCATCATGAACAAATAATTGCATTTGGATCAATATTTTTCCCTCTGGAAGTTTCACTGGAAAAGAATTCACCTACATCGCACATCTGTAACCATGATCCAGATTATCCATATATTTCCAGATTTTATTGGGACAGAAGTTTCTCTCCATGTAATATAAGTATTTGAGTCGATATAATTACATAAAAACCTAAAAAACTGGCTGTAACGTCTGTTTTCGGACAAGCTTTTTAATTTGGCACTTTTAATATACTAAAATGCTTTGTAAAGATTTTGTGGTAGGTTGCACTAAACAGTGGTATATCCTTATATCCTTTAGTGTATCCTTTCTCCTCAGAAAGTGGTGTGCGCCCATCACTTTCTGAGAAGGGATGCACTCTTTTATGGTGCAAGCAAAACCGAAAACATGGTGTATCTTTTCTCAGAAAGTGGTCTACCAGAACATTTTTAACAGTGTAGATGTTCTGCTTTTTTATGGTTTTCCAAGTGAATGATCTACTGGCAAAAAGAAATGAACCATATTTTAATATATTGTTTTAACGCAAATCCCATGACACCCTATCACCAAAAGTTTTCGATAAAGAAACTGGCATGCTAAAGGTGTGAATCTCCGATGTCTACAGTTTTTATGTTTTTATAAGTCAACATTTTTTGCAAGTGATTATTATGTTTCAATGTTTTTTAATAGTTTCTCCATAAGAATAGTATTGAGAGAAGTATTGCTTTCACGTGTAAATTTTTCACCTTGAAATTGAGTTCAGTAGAAGTGTGTCTTTTCTGAAGTTATTCCTGGAATTTTTACATGCATTTCTTTGTGCATTTCACATACAAAGAAAATGTATGTTTCCGTCATTTAGGTCCATAATTTTCCATGATGGCCAATGAATTATTTATTGCACACGAAAACACATCTCTTAATCTCTTTATTTAGAAGCACCTCGTGTTAAAAAAGCTCGCAACCATTTATATACACTGCTGGCCACCCAAAATGCAACACCAAGAAGGACACGAGATAGCAAAGCCAGATTTACTGGACACATAACAACAGATACAAAGATGAAACGATTGAGCTTACAGGCCCGTGCGACTTGCAGAACACGCAAACATCAATAGTTCGTGCGGCCCCCATGTCTGGCAATAACGGCCACTACACGCCGCGGCATCGAACGAAAGAGGCTTTGGATGTGGGCTTGGGGTACGTCGGTCCAGGCTGCTTCCAAACGTTGCCACAGTTCATCAGGCGTAGCCGCGGTTGGTGCTTGTCGGGCCACACGGTTGCCGATCAGCGACCAGACGTGTTCGATGGCGACATATCGGGAGAACATGCGCGCCACGGCAGCAGTGACACCTGGTAGACCGTGTAGAATTGTTGCACGATGCGTACCACGTGCGGGCGCGCATTTTCCTGTTGAAACGTGGCCGCTGGCAGGTGCTGCAGGTAAGGGAGGACTACAGGCTCCAAAACTTCGGCGATGTAGCGGTGGCTAGTGTGTACGGGCGATGCGTACCAGAGGGGTACGGGTGTCATATCCAATTGCGCCCCAAACCATAACGCCAGGCGACTGACCGGTATGGCGATGCATAATGCAGGCGTCATAAAGTCTCTCGTCGCGGTGCCGCCACACGCGTATCCGACCATCGTGGCGTTGTAGGCAGAAGCAGGATTCGTCGGAGAAGACAATGTCGTGCCATTCCGTAGCCCAGGTCCGGCGTTCAACGGCCCATTGCCGCCGCACTCGTCGGTGGTGTAACGTCAATGGTAATCGGATCAATGGGTGCCGTGCGACAAGTCCCCGCTCCTGCAGACGACGTCGAACGGTACGTGCTAACACGGGTTGTTGCGCAACACACCCTAATTACTCCGCTAACGTTCGTGATGGGGCGGTACGAGCCGTTAATGCCCGCCACACAACATGCCGGTCTTCTCGTTTGGTGGTGTGCCGCGGCTGCGGCAATCGCTCACGACGGTCTGTCCGTCCTATTGCACCCACCGAATCCATACTCGCCTCACTGTGGCTGGATGTCGTCCCACACGGGCGCCGATGTCTGGGTACGATAAACCGCTGTCACGATAAGCCACTATTCGTCCCCTGTCGAATTCCGAAACATGCTGGAATGACTGCCGTATTCTGCGACGAGGCATCAGGGAGCTTCCGACGCACAGGTCCGGCAGCACAACATACTTCCACTACTTGCACCCCGCCTTCTGTGCACCCTCCTTATAGTGCTTCTCGGTGGCGTGCCGGGAGCACATGATTTGCATATGCCCTGCAATGCTAATCGTGTGCATGTCCTCTCGCTGGTGACGCATGCTGCGAATTTCAGGCCAATCGGATGCTTCCTTCTTGGTGTCGCATTTTGGGTGGCCAGCAGTGTATGAGTCAAGCAGGGCAGATGCACTGATGACAAGTTGAACTTTGCGCTACCTATTTAAAGCAACAAAATTATGTATCAGTTATTTATGAAATTGTGAAAATACGGGAAGTCAAACTTTCAAGACCAATTTCTGTAGGGTAGGACGATGGGTTGTGTAAAACTTTAGCAAGCTGTTTGTTCACGCTTATGTATGTAATACTGTTTGTATAATCTTAGAAGCCAAGACTTCGCTGTTTTTCTCTCCTTCTGATCCAGTTTAATATACAGAATCTGTGGGACAAAGACCTGTCTCAGAGAGATAAGTGCTTTTTTCACTACGCTTTCACATTTACGCAATTCCTACATACAATGATTTTGCCATCTTTCTTTTGTTGTAGGCTTATTCAAAATAAAATCTCTGAGCTCATTTAACATACCTAAATTCATATATTTTTGAAATCCGGTAAATAAGTTTTATTAAATTTGGCTGATTTACATGAATTTTATTTGGTTTAACTTTCCTTAATCACCGTACTTATGTGCAGCTGTTATATCACAATATTTACTTCATTATGTCCGTGTTGCTCTCCGGAAAATAATATTAAGGTTATGCAAAAGTTTCCACCGTTTTAAGGAGGAAGGAGACAAGAACAATCGGGAAACCAGTACACATTTATTCAGTGAAATATTGGCAGTTAGCATCAATGACGTTTTGCCATTTTTCAGGAAACAAATGAATGCCCTGTGATAGAAGCACTCGGGTTTTGAGCTGAAGAACGCAGTGACAAAATTTTCCACCTCTGGAACTGTGGTGAACCGCTGTTGGGCTACGGCATGTTGCATAAAGCGAAACAGATGTAAGTCTGAGGGTGCAGTGTCCGGGGAGTAAGCCGGGTGCGGTAAGACCTCCCAGTGTAACTGTTCAAGAGTTGATTTCGTGGTGGCACCGACATGTGGTCTGGCATTATCGTGTAACAGGATGACTGGGAGGCGTCCTTTACCTGTCCATGGAGTTTTACCTCGATTGCGGCGTTCAGTTTCATCAACTGATCGCTATATCGTTGTGCAGTGGTTGTTTCGCCCGGTTTCAATTGTTCGAAGTACAGCACACCATGCATATCCCACTACACACAAAATAGCACTTTTTTCCCGTGGATATCCTGTTTTGCAATTGATGTTGATGGCTGGCCTGGGTCGACCCAGGATCGCTTGCCTACAGGGTTGTCGCAATAGACCCATTTTTCATCCCCTGTGACAACCTTCCACAAGAAATTCTACTCTTGAAACCTCTTCAGCAACGACATGCAGATGACCAATCGTTGACTAATATTACGCTCCCTTAAAGTATGCGGAAACCACTTACCAATTTTCTGCGTCTTCCCCAAGGTCTGTAGACTCCGTACCACTGTCGATCGAGCCACTTTCAAACGTTTCGCCAGTTGCGTGATCGATTGTGTGGCATCTTCTTGCAACAGCGATTCCAGCTTCTCGTCTGCGAGTTCCTGCTGTCTTCCTGCACGTGGTTTATCTTCCAAGCTTTCACCTTTCTTAAACTTGGGAAACCATTCTCGACACGTCCGCTCACCCATAACCGTTTCGCCATACGCCTGACATATTAAACCGTGTGCTTCACTCGCACTGTACCCTAAATTAAACATGAATAACAAACAGTGCCGCAAATGAACTTTACCGACCGCCATGCTTGGTTTCATGTACGAACTGACAGCACGGGTCGCCGACCGGTTAGACCCCTACAGCACCCGCTGGCGGGGGCGGTGGAAATTCTTGCATACCTCTAATAGAACGGTGAACCTCATACAATTGCTATATAGGGTACATACATTTCTTGAAACGATAGTGTTACTATAGAGGGAAAATGTTCAAATCCTTTTATACAGTATAATAATATACGGAATGTGAACTGTGAACTTCGTATAAAGATCTCACCGATTATGCATAGGTGCACATGAAAAAGTGTTAAACACATTTGAGGATGGATTTGAATGGAAAAAAATAATTTAGAAACTCGCAGAAACTCATCGTGCTCTTGCTAACAAACTCTAGTGCTATGAAGTGTAGAAACACAATTAATTATTAGCATTTCATTTACTCTCCATTAAACCTATAAAGGCCACCCCGATGGCTGAATGGTCTAAGCGCTGAGTTCTGACCATTATTTCGAGTAAACCTGGGCTCGAGTCCCGGATGAGGAATGGGCGGTGTGTTTGTCTTACGGCTCTAGTTCTCTATCTTCCCTAGAACCAATACCCCTGAATCAGGGACGACTGAGTGTTGTGGTCGATTGAATTGCTCAAGGTGGTCGTTATCTCCCCCGCAAAAAATATAAACAGTTTTTCTTATTTAACACACTTGTTTTAACTGAAAGGTTCTGTGCCATATTTCTAGTCAGCATATTAAAAGGAATCAAATATTAACATTAGAGTTTAGTTTTATTTGCAACTTGCGTTTATACGTAAGTGAAACATAAAAATACCTAACCTTTCAGCGGTGACATTGTTTAATGAATCATGTATTTTCTACCATATTTTCGTATTTTTATTTTGGCCAAGTAAAATAAGGTGACGAAAGATATTGTGGTAAATATATAAGGGGGAAAAAGTATCTCGAACTTGCACACCTTTTTCTTCCATTAACATTAAGCACGAAAGATTGTTTGAAAGATGCCATAGATTACAATTTAACTTATTTTCGTCCTTTTTTAAGAATTTTGGCATAAGGAAGCATTGTAAAATTGGTAACCGTGGAAAGTCTAAGTTAAGAATGTACATCAGAGAACGCACATGATCTGTACAAAATGTAGCTTTCTGAAAATATGCTGTTAATAATAGACAGAAGAAATTCAAGACTTTCTGTGCAAAAGAGATATTAATTCAAGATTTGTTTCTGTTAGGAGTCTTCTTCTAAATTGCACATTGGTTTGATTTTATTATTTAATTTGTTAATTTAATGCAATGCCATTTTTATTCTCTTCTTCCATCTATGTAATTCTTTCTTTTGAAAGTGGTCTCTAAAAGAGCAAACTGATGTCTTTTTTCACGCTGCGAAAGTCGATTAATAAAATGTTATGAGACAGTTATAATGTCATCAGTCAACAGTACTTTTATAATGTAACATGACACTTTGCTACATATGTCTCGAAGACAAATTTGTATTTACTGTAAATAATTAGATGTAGATAATGTTGTATTTTATGTACATTTCGCAACAGTGATGATGCGTGTTGTTCAACTTATCAATATTTTGTGTACATGTGAAAAAGAAACTAAGCTTCTCAGTTTCGTTTTAATCTGGTTTGTAATGTATATGTATAAATACAATGTATATAATTAATGACATGTCTTTCATATTTTGCACCAAATGAAATGTGATAGAATTTAATCGTCTGAGCAGCAGACAGTTTCACCCAACGGTTAACCT
Source organism: Macrothele yani (assembly GCA_039090855.1). Classification (NCBI taxonomy): domain Eukaryota; kingdom Metazoa; phylum Arthropoda; class Arachnida; order Araneae; family Macrothelidae; genus Macrothele; species Macrothele yani. The sequence goes on from CM076996.1 coordinate 157,380,712, forward strand.
GTTCATGACAATAAACAGTAATTTTGATTTTCGGCTTTGATCTTTTTAAATGAAAGAAGCATAAAAGGAAAACAGAAGAAAAATGTCTTCTGTCCTTTTTTTTCATTAATCGAGTGAGAAATAAATCATGACTGTCAGTTTCGGATATCCGTTTCAACAGGTTTCACCTCTTAAGGGCTTTAACTTACAACAAAATCTCAAAATATAGTGTTAATGTTTGGCAAAACTGCTTCCAGGTACTATAATTAAGAAAGTTAAAAACATACCTTTAATAATCATCTAGATTTTGGCCTTTTATTAAATATTCCCCCTATGATACAATGCACTTATTCTAACGCATCTGGTGCTCTTCAAAATCCGAATGGAAGCCATTTTTTGATATCAGAACCGCATCCGATGCCTTAACAGCTTTAGTTGAGGAATGAAACAATGGACCCCCTAGGCTCCTACTTTAAGTGTGAAAGCTAAACGATATCGCAGGGGCCTAAGGTCAGGGCAGTAGGGTAAATGAGGGGCACATCTGACACTAATTTTGGCTGAATAATCGACGACGGCATAAGCAACGTGAAGTCTTCGTTTTCGTGGTACAGAAAGGGACAGCTCTTTCCATAGGAATAATGGGGTCCGTCCTCACCTGACATTTAAATCCCAAAACCTTTCCTTTGACTTAGTTTCGCTTTTTTTCTCTCTCTTCCACTTTTGTTTCATAGCGTCGTTGAGTCTTCCCATTCCTCAAAGCGAGCGTTTCGCGCGTTCTTTTGTCCTGCGTGATTTACTAGGTAGGCGGGATAACTACGAGCTGTCCCCAGAATTGTGTGATGTAGTTTGCAATTCAGCAATCAAGACTCCTCAGCGGCGCATACGCATAATCCTCCCTTGGGTTAATATAGCCTGTCTCTTCGCGTTCACTTTACCTTAGAGGTTTGGTGACACACATTGACGAAGTGCCGCTTATTTCTCCATCTGAGAACTCTAGCGGTTGAAAAGCCTTCGGCAGCAGTGTCTGTCATGTGATTTATTTGATTTTGATTGAAGGTTTAACGACCACCATGAACAACTCAGTTGGCTATAAGCAATCGCCTGTCCCTAATTTAGGGCCACTAGCTCCAGGGACGGGAGAGAGCCAGTGCCGTAAGACAAACACAATTTCTATGACTCACCGGGATTCGAACCCTGACCCGTCACGAACGAATGGCCATAAGCCAGCACTTAGACCACTTTGCCACTGAAGCGGCGATTTATTTGCAATTGTGAAGCGTGAAATGTGAAATATAACAGTGTTGCAGGGGTTATGTTTAGTCAAGCTTGAACACAGTCGTGCTATTAGGCCCTCACTTTTAGAATGTACGAAGTAGATTTCATACTAAACAGCAAGTTTAGTAAAATGAATTTCGAACAAAAATTGGAAATAAAACACTTAGAACCACATCAATCTCGTGATTTTGTTCTTGTCAACAGTAAAGGCGAATTGGGAAAACCGATAGACCAGTTGACATTATTATTATTAAAAGCAACTTATAGGACCCATAATTATCCCGATTATTATTAAAAACAATTTATAGGGCATGTAATCAATATTACTAAAGCAATTTTTAAGACCTGGTATAATTGAAAACAATTTATAAGACCTGTAAGATGTTTATGTGTGGCATTGTCATCTTGCACAGTGTTTATCTGATATGCACTGAAGGTGTCGTGCACCCCACTGTACTACGAATATGTATTTTTTTTTATGTCAGCACCTACTAAAATGCACTTGAGCTGCCACCGCATTCGCATGCTGGTGAGTCTCTCATTTTACGACGATAAGCATTATCGTCCATAAAAATTAAATCTGCGCCAACATGGCAACGGAACAGGAGAATGTGGCGAAGAATCACATCAATGCAGCACCACTATCTGGTAATTGTCACTTGATCCATCACCTGCAGTTTGGTACGTCCATTAACTATGATACAAGACCCACCATGAAGCAACCACCGCCATATCTGTCCCGTTTAACGAGGTTCCTGGCATAGCACGCAGTCCCAGGTTCTCTCCAGATCAACTGCGGTTTGGAATCTCACGAAAGACTAAAGCGGTTTTCATCTCTGAGCATCACTTTGGCAAATTAATCCGAAGACCAGATAACCTAAAACACACATCATTGATGACGGGTTGTACGATACTTCTTGTATAATGATACTGGGAGTAGAGATTTCCGAGCTTAATTCTACTGTATTTGTACGTCTTGACAAGGTTAAGTGCGAAATTTGTACACCTGTGCTTGCTTGCAGATTAGCCAACTGACATGAAATACTTTTCCGACTTCCTTTTGCCATTATGGCCAAGTAACGGTCATCTCACTAGCTCGTACAGCGAACAGGACCTCCAGCAAAACATGTGACAGCGGTTCTGTGTCTCCTGAACTCTGGCCAAAGCCATGACAGTATGCTATGTGCTAGTCTGCGCTTACTGGCGACATCGGTCACAGTGCTGCTGCCTTTGAGTTTGGCGATGATTCGGGCTCGGGTAAAATTATCCATAGGATGTCTGAGAGACATCCTTTACAACATAAAGCAGCTCCGGTGGCATAGTGATACGAAACGCTGCCATTAATCCGAGGTGGGACTGGTTCGAATCCTAGGTGAGACATGTACAGTGTATTTGTTTCATGGCACTGGCTCTCAGTCTTCCCTAAGACCAGTGGCTTTAAATTAGGGACGGACGACCGCTTATAACCCATAGTGTTGTTCATGGTGGTCGTTATACCCCCAAACAAAAAAGAAACATCATGGGATGTCTATACCGTACACTACACTCGTGTGATTATGTGAGTAAGGTCTTTTAGCCCCAAGATGCTCTGTAATCGTTAGATTTCATGTTCTTCCATAAGATTTGGACAGCAATGTATTATTGCAAGATAGCTTTATTTTCATATCATATTTTTAATTGGGGTGTGAAAATTGGGGGAAATTTTAACGTTGTTCCAAGAAGAAAGTTGTTTTCACGGACCGAGCATTAATGCTTTGTTTAAAAGATTATCTTATAGTATGCAACATACAACGTACATATTAGTTTTAAAGGAAACAACAGTGTGCGTGACCTGAACACATCTTGTCGTCACTTAATCGCAGCATCCGTACTTTCTACCTGCATAAAGTTTCGTATTTCCAGTATGGGAAGTAAAACCCTTGCCACCCAAGTCTGATGACAACTTTTGGTGCTGCACCTGAGTGAAAATGCGTGTATGATCCGTAACATTGTAGTTTTCAACTGAAATCCCTTTTTATTTCGTAATGGGTAGTGTTTATTCATCTGACATCTATGATGTGATTTGTAAATATTGTTCCGTACTTCAACGAAAAAAAATAGCATTAAAGGCAAACCTACAGTGCACACCAGGACAGGTACCTACGTGCGACTGTTTGGAGCCAAACAAGATGGCGTTAAACAGAGGCTTCAATCTTGCACGCTAAATGCTTCTTTTTCTCTTTCAAATCCTGTTCGGGAAAGTAGTTCAGACCTAAACCTATTCGATTTTATATTTTTACAGGTTTGTTGTCTCTTTGGGGAATGAGATTCTTGAAACGCCAATGAGAAGCTTCAAGCCGCTATGACGTAAAGTCTTTTCGTACTTCTACGTTATTTTAAAAAACCATAACCATAAGATGAAATAGTTCCTAAATTAAACCTTAACGGCCAGACGAAACATGTAAACAACAGAAGTCAAACTTACGGAAAAGATGCTTTATTCAAGATGTAGCCAACACATCGTAACATAGCATAGCATATTGCAATAAACTCTCCACACACCACACAGCTCTTAACACAACGCTCTGCAACACAACGCTCTACAACACAACACTCAACTTGCAACACTTCTCCAAACAACGCTGTCTTTGACAACGCTCGCTTACAACAGTTTAGTCGTCGTTTTTATCTCTCGTTCTTATCTTATATCAGGCATACGTCACGTTCATTCAACCTCAATTATGTTGCCAACAGTATTCGTTTGAGAGAAAAGATATTACGTTACGAGTGAAGTATAACTGAGAATAAACTCAAGATTTACATAGGGAAAGAAACTAAAATGGAAAGTTAATTTAGAATATACGTCACACCGCACAAACACACGTAGCAGCTTGGTCAGTTTCTATTTTTCCTCTATGAAATTGCTGAGCTCTCAAAGAATCAGTATACTAAAAGTTGCAATGTTAAGGGACGATGTAACCTGATAAGGAATTCTCAAGTTTTGGTATTGCAAGACTGAATGCCTACATGCGTGTAAACAAAATGGATATTTGGTGACCGTGCTTATTATATTGTAGTACGAAGAAAACCTACAGGACGTAGAACAAGGAATGACAGGTGTTATTAGTAACGTTCTATGCAGTACTGCTTAAAGATAAATGGGCGTGCGCCGCCCCGATGGCAGAGTAATCTATCTTATCGTCCGGGTTAAAGTCCCAGATGAGACATGGACATTATATTTACCCTACGGTGCTGATTCACTCACTTCCCTAGGGCGAGTGGCGTTAAATTAGGCACCGGTGACTCCTATAACCTTAAATGATCACGTGGGTCATTAAACCTCACGATAAAAGAAGTAGGTCTGCTGCTGCCAGCCTGTGGGAATAGAAACTAATAGTCAATGAGTTCCGGATTTTGATCTGGCTGACTGGGTTTTGCTGCAGAGCACTAATGAGTGCACTACCCCAAATGACCCAACGAGTGTTAGGAAATCATAACTTTCGCAGCATTAAAAGTTTTTCAGAGGAATACTAACGCCTAACTCAAATGATAAATCCTAGCTTTTCTTTGAAGCAGATTTATCTATGGAAGAAGTAACCTCATCAAGTTAAGCAGTACGAAATATTCCGGTCGCGAGCAAACAGAGAAGCATTCTTTGTTAAAGTGTTAACAAAAGTTTCTGCTCTTTCTATGTTAGATATCTCCTTTGCTACATATAGTCAGGGACTAGGTTTTTTAAGGGGAAGCTTTTGCCTGTCACATCGCAGTTATTTTTCCGTTGTAACGGCAAAAATTGATTGTATTGACCAGTGGCTGACAACGATGTGCTCTTTACCCGTTTTTGTTTAAATGTCTCAGTCTAGCTTACAGTGATGACATTATTTCTGTTAGTTAAGTGACTTCACATAAGGACAGATGAGTTTCCAATTACTGGTAGCACGACTTTTCCATAGCTGGAGATCATAAATTTTGCAGCTTTAAAAGTTTAATCTATTTTATCGTCCGGGTTACAGACTAGTATTAACTAGTATGTATCTCTCGCCTGGATTCGTTCTGTAAGTTGCTTTTTAGTCGCTCACGTCTGTCTCATAAAACCTAGCTCCCACTCAGCAATATTGTTCCATTCCTTGGAAATACTTCATGTAGATAGAATACAGCGTCATTCCACATGCGAGGGATTTAGGGAGTTTGACAGCACGAGAAAGAAACAGAAGGAAACATATTTCTATGGCGCGCCAAATATAACACCGTTATGATTGATAACCAACTAGTGGCATAACTGTCCAACCAACTTTCGCATCGCTTAATATGTTACTCTTGCCGCTTCATATTAATAATTATGTTACGCGTAGTCTTTACATAAACACTGATACTCTGCATTTTATAAAGGAAATTTTGAAGGTAAGAGTTATGTTAAATACACTGGCTTGCAAAACTTAAGGACGGACACTAGTGCCGCAGATTGTAGCCGCGCAGTGAAACACACAAGCTTGAGGCGATTTGCATAACGCAAGCTGATCAATGGAAAGACAATGCGTATGCAAATTTCCGAAATGTGATGTCGTAGGTCACATGACAGCCCTGAAATTGATATAAGGAGCTTCTCGCAGCAAGGCAGGAAACGGAAAGCGGAAGTGTGCGGCGTTGTAAAGAGGTTCGAGAGGTTTCTTAGTGTGTCGCAGACGAGAAAATGTCCACTCGGAGACATTTAGATGACTTTACACGTGGTCGAATAATAGGAAAGCTGGAGGAGGGGCCAACCATAACAAGTGTCGCCGACAAGTTTGGCATGACCCACAGCATTGTTTCACGTGCGTGGAAAACCTTTCAAATTACAGGAACAGCTGTTAGAAAGGTCGGTGGTTGTAGGCCACGGAAAACAACAGCAAGAGATGACCGATATATGGTCCGCCGCCCCGGTGGCGCAGTGGTCTAAGGCGCTGGCCTCTGATCATTCGTCTGTAAGGGGTCCGGGTTCGAATCCCGGTCAGGCACGGATGTTGTGTTTGTCTTACGGCACTGGCTCTCTCCCTTCCCTGGAACCAGTGACCCTAAATTAGGGACGGGCGACTGCTTATAGCCCATTGAGTTGCTCACGGTGGTCGTTAAACCTCCAATCAAAAAAAATATATATATATATGGTCCTACAGGCCAAACGTGGTCGACGCCAGACAGAGGACAATATCGTGAAGCAACAGTCCATGACCACAGGACGCGCCGTAACGCGGTTCACCGTTTCCAGACGTCTACATAAAAGTGGACTATTTGCCCGACGACCTGAACGTTGCTTCGCATTAAAGCCTACCCATTGGAGACATCGATTGCAATAGTGTAAGGACTACAAGGATTGGACCATAGAGCAATTAGGTACGGTACTCTTCACGGATGAGAGTCGTTTCAGTACCACGAGCGATTCTGGACGTTAGCTGATCTGGAGAGAGATTGGAACACGTTATCGACCGGCTAACATTATCGAAAAAGATCGGTATGGCGGTGTTGGTGTGATCGTCTGGGAGGCATTACGCTGAATTGCCGTACTGAGCTATACATTTTCGAAGAAGGTTCCGTAACCGCTACTGCGATTAAATGAGATGCTCCTTCCCTATGTACGCCTATTCCGAGGTGCCATTGGTACCGAGTTCGTGTTTATTGACGATAACACGAGGCCCCATCGTACACGTGCAGAAGATGGGTTGTTGGAAATTGAGGATATCACTCGTATGGATTGGCCTGCGTACTCCCCGGATCCAAATCCATAGAACATGTGTCGGACGCTCTGGGGATACGTCTTGCGGCACGCCCACATCCGCTGGAAAATGTCCATCAGTTGAAACGTGCACTACGAGCGGAATGGGCAAAGTTGCCCCAAGAACTCATCGACAGCCTGGTGTTAAATATGGCCAGACACTGCAACGCAGCCGTTGCTGTTAGGGGACATCATATTCCTTACTAACGACCACTTCTTTGCTGTAATCCTTCTGTGGAAACGATAGCTCTATACCATGGTCTGTACTGCTTTATGGTCATTTATTAGTAAAGTCCCAGTGTACACTTTTATATTCATTCTTGCACATGTGTTCGTTCATTCCCCTGTTTGGTACATACTGAGGTCTCTGTGGTATGACATTCATCTATCCTGGCTGCTTCATTGCGAAGCTATGGCGAAAAAACCGAACGGTCCTTAAGTTTTGCACGCCAGTGTAGATTTTATCATGTTCGCAGCGTAAGTTTATTTTGACTTTTGTGAAAAAGCTAGTCTTATTTTTATTAGAATTTCTAAAAGATAGTATTTACAACAACTGACGAATTTCGTCAAATATCCTGATGGTTAGAATTAAACTTCTCACGTTAGGGTCCAGAATTTGTAATATGCCTCACAAATATGACTTGTGTTTGTTCCTCTTTCCAGATTCGCTCTGTTAGCTGGATCTAGTAACCTTAAATTTAAAAACAACTATTCTCTCTTAATGCTAAAATAGGAACAATACCAGATGCACCCAGAGTTGCAGTAGCAAAAACTAAAAAATATTGATTGCAAAATGAGAGTACTGTTCATCTTTAAAATTTTTACTTCAACATATCTAAAATATAACACCTCTAAACTGCAAAATATGAAATTCGTTGTTTAAAAAAATAAATTTTGCTATTTTACGTGATTCTTTTCTATTTATTACTTGTAAAAAAAAGATGTTAGGTAACGCAACCCTTTTTGAGTATTAATGGAGAGCTGAGCAGAAAAGTGTATCTATTGTCGTTTTCAATATGATATAATTGTTCCTACAGTTTTCTAAGAAAAATACGTTCCTCCTACAAAATTAAACTAACATTATTTAGGCAAAAACATGCTTGTCTGCTGCTCTTATGATGAATATTATTTATTCATTAACATGTAGATAAAAAAAGATTTTTCACTTATTGACGAAATAAATGAAATGTGTTTATTAGATATATTCACCTGACATACTTTCTTAATAAATGCATGTATTATGAACTAATTATTTAAAAGTTAAGGTAATCCGGTTGAGAATTAAGAAAAATAACATCCAGCTGGAAACAGTGTTCCGGCGTTGGATTCTCCATATAAGCTAGTGAATGGAGCTATCTTCTTGCGTGTATTTGATGTACCGTAACCACTTAATGTAATAAAGAGTACTGTTGCAAAAAGTGCTTGTGTTTCAGTATTTCTTTGGTATCTTATTTACTTAAAATAATCACCAGTTTTGCGATTCAATGGAAATTACACTATGTTGTTAGTTAAACAAGTTGTCATGATTATTAATTTTTGAAAATAGCTTTAATTCGGGTATGAAAAAAATATTTTTCAAGTACCGGGTGATCACAATTAAAGTATCCCTACTTAACGCTACCTGGAGATATATCTAGGAGTCCAAACGCAACCAAATTAGGTATGCTGACGATTCAGGACATGCGGAAGAGATTTCCGAAAAAAAAAAAGTTCCAAAAGTCACCACCAGGGGATTTCAGGCGCTGCAAGCTGCGATAATATAGACAATTTTCGGCTCTACGAGGGAAATGAGTCTTTGTGGCGCTACAAGCGACAAGAAAGCATATCATTTGCATAAGGCACACGCGCTACGGGTGACTCCATGGTATAAAACTGTCCCAGGCATGGGGAATGCCGTTCGTATTCCATCAACCGCAATAGGTATCACCTTGCCAGAACGCGCTCTAAGCTGTTTTATGAAAACGCGAGCAATGCTGCCGCTGCGCTTCGAGAATTCCGACGTCGTAAGAATTTGCCCCGAGGTCCATTGACTCCATGTGCTCTCAAAAGAATGATTGCTCGTTTCGAGAATACTGGATGCCTATGTATTCAACCAGGGCGAGGGCGCAAACCTATAGCTGCAGAAGTGATTGAAGATATCCCCACGGCGCATGTGGATTGCTCCATGGATAATGTGTACCAGGTTTCAGTGATGCACGCGCAGTGTCACGGAAACTGGATGTGTCCTACACCACCGTTTGGAAGATACTGAGAAAAGTGTTGCATTTTTTTCCATACAAGATCAACCACACCCAACAGTTGATTGACGATGACAAGGACACCCGACTGACCTTTGCATTGACCTTCCTTGATAGAATGGAAGTGGACGATTTGTGGCCATGGGAGATCTTGTGGAGTGACGAGCCACATTTTCACCTCAATGGAACAATCAACACACATAACTGTCGCATTTGGGCATTGCAAAATCCTCGTGCATTTCAACAGATTCCATTGTTAAAATGAAAGACAATAATCAGTTACGTTCGGCCGTTGAACACACTGCTCATCGACTTCAGGTTTTGCAATTTAACAATGGCGCCCACATTGAGCAGTACCGGTTTCACCTCTAAGGTGTCTCTGGTATTTAATTGCACAATCTCTCCCTTGTGTAATTAAATACGGGAGACAATAAAACGTCTTCACCGCAACACGTGTGTTGATTTCTGCTTCGATTTTTGTGTTGTTTCCCACGTAGAGCCGAAAATTGTCTACATTATCGCAGCTTGCAGCGCCAGAAGTCTCCTAGTGGTGATTTTTGGAACTCTTTTTTATTTTTTTGGAAATCTCTTCCTCATGTCCTGAATTGTCAGCATACCAAATTTGGTTGCGTTTGGACTGCTAGATACCTCTTCACAGAGTGTTGACTAGGGATAATTTAATTATGATCACCTTGTACATGCGCTGTCTTCAAGTCACAGTCCAGTAAGAACAGTTTTGCCTCACTATCAGATCAAAGCATGAACACTGGTGGACAGGAATTATGAACATAAAAACTAACATAACAACAAAGCCACTTGATGTACACTGCTCGACATAGAAAGTGCTACACCATAAAGGAATGCACGAAATAAGACGAAACTTACCACACGTGTAGACATGTTGGTGGAAAAGAAGGGGTTTAATTTCCGAGGGACTGCATGAATTCGATGGGCGAGGAGACAGTATAATATAACCTGAGTCAGTGTGTCGTATGACCGCCATGCTGGGTTATAAATTCGTCAACACGACGTGGCATCTATTGGAAAAATCCCGGGATCCTGATGTATAGCTGACTATGCGTCGTTGACCTGGGCCCATAATTCTTCGGCACTGCAAGGTCTTGCAGAAGCGTTAAGTCTTCTGTCAATTACTTCCCACACGTTCACTGTTGGGTAGAAGTATCGGATGCGCGCTAGCCAGGAAAGCCCGTGGACACCTTGTAGGCACTGTCTCCTGTTGTTGGAAGTGTGCTTATAACGAAGTGAATTTCTCCGTCATTTTTATCCGCGCCAGGATTCGAACCCGGGTCCACTCATTCCGGAATAAGTTGCTCTACCAATTGAGCTACGCGGACATTGTATTCTGATTCCTATCTGCCTTTATGTCGTGTGCGTCCTTCTGGCAGGTACGTCACATCTCCTGGTACGTTACATCATCTCCCCCTTATTTTTTTTTTTCGAAGTGCTGCTCTTATTTTTCCTATCTCGCGGTGTGGAAATAACATCACACCATTGCGAGATTGTGAACGGTCGGGTCATCCGGATAGTTCGGGCGCCATTATAACGAAGTAAATTTCTCCGTCATTTTTATCCGCGCCAGGATTCGAACCCGGGTCCACTCACTCCGGAATAAGTTGCTCTACCAATTAAGCTACGCGGACATTTTATTCTGATTCCTATCTGCCTTTATGTCGTGTGCGTCCTTCTGGCAGGTACGTCACATCTCCTGGTACGTTACATGCTGACGAACTTTATCTTGTTGCAACTGGGCATTATGGATGCCAGGATGATAACGACAACAAAACAGGCTGCAGGACCTCATCAATGTACCATCGTGCTGTCATTGGACTCACTATGCCTCCGAGTGGTGAACAGTGGTTGAAATTCATAGCACCCCAAACCATGAAACTCAGTTGAGTAGCCATATAACGTCCATGAATAGCTGCAATATCATCCCAGTGGCAACGTCGTCTCGAGACAGAAATCAGACTTGTCGCTTAATATGACATGATCCTATTCGTTCCGCAACACTTGTCTGTTTCCACCGAACTGGAACCTTGCGTGACGATATAATACGGTGAGTGGCAGTCGTCGCAGTGCCTGTCGAGAGCGCAAACCTGCCTTGGCCAATCTGCAATTACTTGTCCATAGCTGCCAATACACATTGCCGAATGTCATCCGCTGTGGATTGTGGGACTGTTACATCTTGACGTCGAATGCAGCAATTGAAGCGTTCATACGTGCAACAGACCTACTACGGCGACACATGTTACCTTCCTTCAGCCACTGTTGCCCAATTCGGCCGACAGTTGTTGCATTTTCGCCGCGATGTGACGCAGAGACCAACAAGCTGTACGTAACCATATGATGAAACCTCTAGTAAAGGTGTCAGTGTGTTTGCACGATTCCCGATGACATCACCCAGGCATTCGCACTTCTTCCACGTGCTTTCGCAGTCGAGATCAGTCAGATGCAGTGGTGCACACTCCCAGGTGGGGACCACCAAATTTAGCTACGCCGAGACGTTTTGCCCTTTTATCTCCTTCACCTATATAATGTGATTGGTCCGCATCTGTAATTCACATTACTCCCAACTTGCATGGCTCTCTGACAAGTACTTCCGAGAGTGGAATTTTCTGTGACGAGCGGTACAGTTTAATGAAATTCAGACGAGAGATGTATCAAATAATGACAAAGAACATATGCGAATGTGAGACGCATCGGAATGGTTATGCTGGTATAATGGTGATGTGCCAAAAAAAAGCCTTTTATTGATGAAAGCAGAAATGAGTTTTTCCGCTGATCATAAAATCTCCAAACTTGGGCAAAACGATCTTTTATACTAGTGACAAGACGATGTCGGATATCAATGAACGCCATTGTTTCGTTAGAGCAGATCTCAGCTGTAGGGGGCTGTTAGGAGGGAGCTCAAGAGTAGCAATCCCACACCATGAGTCTCACCCATAGCATACCAGACATGCTTAATTGATTTAATATCCGGAGACCTGCCCAGGCCACTACATTCTGTGCATATCCGCATTCTTGAGGCAATAGTCAAAGAGACAAGCTCCATGTGGACGAGCATTGTCGTCCATAAAAATGAAAAAAGAAGACTACAGAACCTCTGGAATTCTTATATAGAGCTCAAAGTCACCTCCATGTACCTCTCAGTAGAGGTTGTGCAACCAAAATTTACCGTTGGCGCACTCGAAACCACATCCCTCTGCTCCGGAGTAGAATGCTTTCTCAATTAAGTTACGAAGGCAAGGACTTATCGCTGCTATAATACTTGCCTTCTTGACATGTGCGTCACCTCTGTAGTACGTCACAAAATCTGCTGGAGCCTGTATTGGAAGCTTTAGGATTTTTCTCCGGGATTAACCCTTTAACGACCATAACGCCCAAAGCGCCCGCAGGTACAAACGAGCATAGTCGCCCCAAATGACTTTCCAGAGTGAGTCAGATTTCCTACCCTGCTTGTTCTTCAAATTTTCGCAACCTGTGAGGGATCAGCAGCATTCACCCTCAGTCACTATTGTTGTTATTAAACAAAGAAGTGAAACAACAGACAGTTTCGGACGTTACGGTATTTAGAGTGTTACGTGATTTTTGGGTCATGGTCGTTGAAGGATTAAAGAAAGACATTTGGACTCACCAAATCAAAACTGACCTGTGACATAGTCAAATAGCGAAGATTATTCAGTGAAAAGAAAGACATGGAAGTGCATCAGCCACTTGATACGTTGGTTAAGTACAGCTGAAATCGACAAGCCGGACTGTAACATGTGGGTCTGAAATGGGCCGGTTTATTTCTTTAAAGGTTGAAATCAAATTCCGTTTCCCTTCGTTGGCTTTAGCGGCTACAGCAAGTAGCTTTCTTTTCAGAGAAATGCTTACATAAACAGACCTCTCAACTTGACGAAACTAGATGACCGAACTTCTGGCACGATTCGTTGCTACAACGGATACGAGGAAGTTCGAAGTATTTGTTTACATGTTTAGGAATCTAATCTTCCATGTTTAAAGTGTGAAAGAAGAAATGTGTTTCCATTTGTAACAGAAATACATAGATCTAGAATCTTCACCTGTGGCCCCGCACAGGGATAACTGGCTTTCTAGTTATTTGGGGAGTAGTGCCCCTAGGACCCGAGCTGTCCTTGTGACCGAACATCTTGTCTTTTCGTATTTGTACGATGCCATCACCGCAGGGACAGCTGTTCATCCAGCTGATAGGGAGTGGTGATCCCACGGCCCTAGCCAAAATATAATGCCTGATGTCTTCTCAATTTTAAGCCTTCTGTTGTTACCATGACACACACCCACCTCAGTTGTAAGTTGCTGAGGTTGTGACTATGCGCCAGTGCCGGAGTTAGGTTTTTCGTTCCTTTTCCTTTAATCCCCATTTTATGTTTCACTCTTTGTTTTTCCGCGCTGGTTAGCTAGACCTACCTGCACGTTTGCCGTGTACGGATACCCGTACGGTGGAAAAGGGGATGCTGTAGGCCTGGGTGTTGTTGTCGACAGCTGCCGACACTCCTCTTTTCCCCCTGCTTCACCCTAAACGGGCGGCTGAGAATTAACCCACTCCTAGTCAATGAAGTCAATGGTCGAGTGGAGTCCTGTTTTCAAACCACTTGTCGTTGCGTACGTAAGGTGAGTCTGGGAATAGTGTGGGCATGCCAAAGGGGTGTTACCAAGACACGGGAAAGTCGCGGTTCTCGCTGAGAGCATGTCCGCCCTGTCAACTAATTATATCCGCTGCTTAACCCTAGAGCAGTGTCCTGCGTCCATCTGGGTTTGCGGACCTCCGGCTCTCCCTCGTTGGGCTCGGTGGTTGGCAGGGAATTCGGCGGATGAATCTTCTGTCTTTTTTTATGGCTTCTAAGGATGTTTCCCATGGTACGACAACGAAGCATCCAATGGAGGACGGGGCCATCCCTTCCACCAAGAAACCACTGCTACTTGAAATGCTCTGTTTCTCTTGATACATTCTATCGATCCTTCACAACCTTTGAGTGCAAAGAGCCCCTTCGGTATCAATAAGGCTCTTCAGGCCATTTCTGGGTCTCCGAGAAATTTCAATGAGCTTCCTTCAGGGGAACTTCTTGTCGAAACATCTCATTCCAGAGATAGTGCCACCCTGCTTACCACGACCGCACTGTTAGGTATTCCGGTGCAAGTGACACCGCACGGCTACTTGAATTTCTCTCGCGGCGTGGTCACCTCCCGCGACTTAATTGAATACAGCGATGAGGAGCTCTTTGAGGAAATAGGGGACTGGGGTTCGACGGATTCAAATTAGGCGAGATGGGAAACTTGTTCCCTCTTGCAATATCATCTTGACTTTTGACCCCAACCCTACTGACTTCCATCAAGGCAGGGTACTTCCGTCTTAACGTTCGCCCGTATATAACCAATCCTCTGCGGATTTTCAAGTGCCAGCGTTACGGACACTCCCAGCTGTCGTGTCGTAACATGGCTAGGTGTGGTCGTTGTGGTTCTGGGGATCATCCTTTGCTCGAATGCCCATCGGATTCTGAACACTGCATCAACTGTGAAGGTTCCCACTCTGCTGCACCTAAGCAATGTCCAAAGTGGATGGAGGAGCAGGCTATTCAACGCCTGAAAACCATTGAATATTTCTCTTATCCAGAAGCCAGACGGCGCATCGCCCCTGGCACACCAGGTCGGCTATCATATGCATCAGTCGTGGTCCAGAAGGCAACTGTTGCGGTCCAGACTCAGGTTCACATCCCAGCGCGGTGTTCTTACGATTTCAATGACATCGTTGCTGCTGGACTAGAGGCTCTCAAATCTCGCTGTAAAATTCCCAAAACGTCACCCACCTCGTCGCCGAAAAGGTCGACAACTACCACAGGTACTGAGGCTGCGGCACTGCAAAGAAGACACCAGAGTCGCAGAAACCAAGCACTTCCTCTCCAAACTCCGTAACTAAAAATCAGAGTAGGGCGATTCCGCCCAAGAACCCGGGTACCAAAACACTGTCCCATATAACCACCAAGCAAATCACCTTTACGTCTGTACACTGAAGTTCTCCGGGAAGAACTCATGGACACTCAAACATATTAGGCGTCCCAGTCATTTTCACTTTTCCTCATCTTTCCTCTTTTCCTTTTTTTATAAATGCTTCCATCATCTAGTGGAATTGCCGAAGCCTCCGAGAGTGAATTGATTATTTGAAGGGCTTGCTGTCTTCACACACACCAATGTGCATGTGTCTCCAAGAGACAAACCCTACACTACGGACACTCTTTCGCTGCGCAGACATTCTCTTTTTCGCAAAGAACACGATGACGAGGTTATCGCGTGCGACGGTGTGGCCGTTCTTCTTCTTCATGGTGTTTCTGTCACTGCAGTCTCTTTGCGTACGCCTCTGCATGTGGCGGCAGTGGGACTTTCTGTGAACATTCTGATCACAGTCTTTTCCAACTATTTTTTCTAGTCTCCTTTTTTCCTGTTAGGTGACTTTAATGCACATATTCCGTTGTGGGGTGACAACAGTCGAGGCTCCAGGTGCCGTGTTGTCGAGGCCTTCCTGTCCAACACGTCACTTTGCCTCGAAAACACGGGAACAACAACATACTTGCATGAACCTACCTGCTCGTACTCAGTCATTGATCTGTCGCTGAGTTCACTATCCTTATATCCTGACTGGTCCTGCAGCGTGTCTGTTGATCTCCTTGCCAGTGATCGCTTTCCAGTCTTCCTTCGGCTAGCAGGTTGCGGATACCACCATCCGACCCGTCCCATAAGATGGGATATATATTGCTGGCCACCCAAATTGCAACACCAAGTAGGACACGAGATATCAAAGCCAGATTTACTGGACACATAACAACAGATACAAAGATGAAACGATTGAGCTTACAGGCCCGTGCAACTTGCGGAACACGCAGACATCAATAGTTCGTGTGGCCCCCATGGCTGGCAATAACGGCCGCTACACGCCGCGGCATCAAACGAAAGAGGCTTTGGATGTGGGCTTGGGGAATGTCGGTCCAGGCTGCTTCCACACGTTGCAACAGTTCATCAGGCGTAGCCGCGGGTGGTGCTTGCCGGGCCACTCGGTTGCTGATCAGCGACCAGACGTGTTCGATGAGCGACATATCGGGAAAACAGGCGGGCCAAGGCAGCAGTGACACCTGGTGGGCCGTGAAGAATTGTTGCACGTTGCGTGCTGCGTGCGGGCGCGCATTGTTCTGTTGAAACGTGGCCGCTGGCAGGTCCTGCAGGTAAGGGAGAACTACAGGCTCCAAAACGTCGGAGATGTAGCGGTGGCTGTTGACTGTACCGGCGATGCGTACCAGAGGGGTGCGGGTGTCATATCCAATTACGCCCCAAACCATAACGCCAGGCGACGGTCCGGTATGTCGATGCATAGTGCAGGCGTCATAAAGTCTCTCGCCGCGGTGTCGCCACACGCGGATCCGACCATCGTGGTGTTGCAGGCAGAAGCGGGATTCGTCGGAGAAGACAATGTCGTGCCATTCCGTAGCCCAGGTGCGGCGTTCAACGGCCCACTGCCGCCGCACTCGTCGGTGGTGTAACGTCAATGGTAATTGGAGTAATGGGCGTCGTGCGACAAGTCCCCGCACTTGCAGACGACGTCGAACGGTACGTGCTGACACAGGTTGTTGCGCAACACACCCTAATTCCAGCGCTAACGTTCGTGATGTGGCGGTACGAGCCGTCAATGCCCACCGCACAATATGCCGGTCTTCTCGTTTGGTGGTGTGCCGCGGCTGCGGCAATCGCTCACGTCGATCCGTCCGTCCCTCTTGCACCCACCGAATCCATACTCGCCTCACTGTGGCTGGATGTCGTCCCACACGGGCGTCGATGTCTCGGTACGATAAACCGCTGTCACGATAAGCCACTATTCGTCCTCTGTCGAATTCCGAAACGTGCTGGAATGACTGCCGTATTCTGCGACGAGGCATCAGGAAGCTTCCCACGCACAGGTCCGGCAGCACAACACACTTCCACTACTTACTCCCCGCCTTCTGTGCACCCTTCTTATAGTGCTTCTCGGTGGCGTGCCGGGCGCACATGATTTGCGTATGCCCTGCAATGTTAATCTTTTGCATGTCCTCTCGCTGGCGACGCATGCTGCGAATTTCAGGCCAATCGGATGCTTCCTTCTTGTTGCTGTATTTCGGGCGGCCAGCAGTGTAGATCGAGCCATGCTGGGCGTATTCGCTGCTTCGGCGACTATTACTCCTATAATGGTGACCTCGGGTACGATCAATGTTGCTGTTGCAGCGGTAACGGATTGTATTGCGCAAGTGGCAGAACTTTCCATTCGGCAGACGTCGACTAATTTTCAACATTGACCGAAGCCTTGGTGGAATTCCGACGGCAAAGCTCCACGTCAGGCTCAGCATAGGGTTTGGGGTAGGTTTTGTTACCTCCTTTCTTTCAAGAAAGCCAAGGCTTATGCGCGCCTGGTCCGTCGTCGTCATAAACGAGAATACTGGATCCAGTATGCTTCCGGGATCAACAAATCTACCAGCTCTAAGATCGTTTGGGACAGGATTCGCAAGGTTCGGGGAAAGTACCCATCTGAGGAGATTTCCATTCTCGAGAGGGTTAGACGAACGGTTACTGATGCTCAAGGAATTGCCGACTGTCTTGGCACTGCATTTTCTTCAGTGTCCAGCAGAAGCAATGATCTTTCTTCGTTCCAACAGCTTCAGACGCGGATTGAGAGGGAAATACTATACTTCGGACCGTTTTCCTCAGAGGACTATCACAGCCCGCTGACTGCTGTGGAACTGAAAATTGCTTTGAATCGGTCTGGCCGAACGTCTGTCGGACCGGATAACATCCACTATGACATGCTGAAGCACCTCTCTCCGTCATCTCTGAACTGTCTGCTAATTCTGTTTAACAGGATTCGGCAAGAGCACGTCTTTCCCGATTCTTGGCGGACAGCTATTGTCATACCTGTTCCCAAACCTAATAAAGATCCCACAAACCCGTTGAACTACCGTCCCATCGCTATGACGAGCTGCCTTTGCAAAGTGCTAGAACGCATCGTCAATTTTCGTTTAATGTTTTATTTGGAAACTCATCACATTTTATCACCTCATCAGAGTAGTTCCCGTCGATTTCGCTCCGCCATTGATCATCATCTTCGCCTTGAAACATTATCAGGCAGGCTTTTGTCCTGCGTCAGCACATGGTCTCCGTGTTCTTCGTCATGGACAAAGCTTACGATCGGACGAGGAGATACGGCATTCTCCGTGATCTGCACGACTGCGGATTGCGGGGAAACTTACCAACTTTCATTTCCGGTTTTCTGCAGAACCGGAGCAGGGTATTGTCCCTCAAGGCTCCATTTTATCAGTCACTCTTTTCATTCTTCCTGTTAATAACATTTTCCCATTACCTCCTCCGATGGTTTGTGGATCGACGTATGTGAATGATCTTCAGATTTCGTGTGCCTCCGTCAACAATTGAGAGACAATTGTAGTCGGCCATTACTAAGACGTCTTCTTGGGCTTTAAGTAATGGCTTTGGCTTCTCGTCACAGAAGACCATTTGCGTGCATTTTTGCCGCAAACGGGGTCTTCACCCAGAGCCTCATCTCAGGTCTTTAGACCTCTACCATCCCTCCGGTGTCAGACGTCAAGTTCCTAGGATTGACCTTTGACAGCGCACTCACCTTCTGTCCTCACATTCAGTCCCTGAAGGTGAAGTGCACGAAGTCTTTGAGTAT